>CM017567.1:55991386-56625310 GCA_007844125.1 Sinonovacula constricta | reverse complement strand
TATACACATATATTTTTATTTTATTTTACCAATTATACTGTAAAATTGTATCTTACATTTCCAATATAGTCACTGTTTTATTATAAAATGAATACTTTTTATCCAGATAATTCTTTGGAGTGTGCAAATCATGCTATTGGTTCTTTTTGCAGAAACATCATTTCTATGCCAGATAAAATAAATGGTGATTTCTTTGTAAAAATATTGTCATTTCTAAATTCTCTAAAGACCTTACATACTCATGACAATATAAAATAAAATGGAAATTTTAATTATTTCTTTATTATTTGATAATATCACTGTCATGCCTTAAACATAATACAAGTTATTTATGTTGTGAAATCAGGCATTGTGGTATAATATCAATTTGGGCTATTAGTAAGGCTCTACAACCACTAGGTTTCCTTGGGGTTCACTAAGAACCTATGCTAATTAAACAAAACATCTGCTTCTGTATTTCTAAATAAATTAATGCAACTAAATGTATTTCAATAACTTCTGACATGTTGTCATATAAAAAAGCAAGTATTAGTAAGGTACTAAGAAAAACAACAAAATGTTTTATTCAAATTTATTTTGGTAAGAACAATAAAAAGTACATGCATTTGTTACAATATGCTGTACTTAACAAGCATAGTATGAAAATCAGAGCTAATCACTGTCAGATACGAAAATTCATGCTGTGTACATATCCAGTGAACTAGATAAAAAAAATTAGTTGATATCACTTGAACACAAAACAAACAAATTTAATATTTTAAGTAATATTTGAAAAAGCTTTTAAGATAAAAAACAACAACAATGTTTTAAAGACATCATATGATGATTGAGACAATACAATACAGTATGTTTATTCCCTCAATTGCTGGAGATTTCTTGTATGTGTACAGAACATGGTATAAAAACAAAACTAAACAATGTAAGGTAAAACAGACATTTAAATAATGATTTAGATAAAAACAAAAAAAAAACAAAAAAACCTCAATGCATACAATTTAAAATAAGACAACTTTTTATAAGATACTGAGATAAATAACCAATCATTGTTTTACCGACATCTAATTGATGATTGAGGTACATCAATATATTTTCTTTATAGCACTAACAACAGAATAGCACAAATATTGCAACATACATGCTGTAGTTCGTCATAACCATTTGTTGATCACATTTTCATATTTTTCAGGTCTGATGTTCATGTGAGGCAAGTAAAGAAAATGGGACACAAACATGTGATATTCCCTAAACTGATTAAAGAGCCAAACGATGTGGCAAATTTGTTTCAGTCAAACGCGCTGCCAGGTGTAATTTGTGGCAAGATGGAACACAAATTTCTAAACCCGGAACTATGAATATCGGCATGGGTTCATCAACAGGATTTTCAAGGCATTCCTAACAAGTTTAAAATTCCAGGACAAATGTAATGGCTAGTCATGAATGCATGAGGGCCGCATGCATAAGTGCAGTAGCATATACTTTATAGCAAATGTTAGGAATAACACAGTGGGTTCTCTCCGTCCTATCTCCCTTTAACTTGTTGGTTGGTGCTTGAATAGGTGTAGTTATATGTCCTGTAGGTATGGATCTTTGTGTGTGCTGGAAAAGATCTGTAATTAATCTTTTGTTACAAATCATTTTTGTAAAGCCAATACCGTACTTACTCACTTATAAGACTATTCGCTTATAAGACGACCCCCCTACTTCACCTGTGAAATTGCCGGTTTCTGCTTCGACCCGCTTATAAGACGAGGCAAAAAAATGAACAGGAGCATCGACCAGTCATGCTGTCTCAACAAAAGGGTTAAACAGTAACTGTAATTTTCACACGTTGCGGGATGTGTCTAGTCTCAGTTGCACTGCTATCCTGTAGCTCGGGGCGGCATGACATTAATTTCTTTGATCTACGTCACCAAGTCTGGGATGACAGTACACGATATATCGGGGAACAGCGCACTGTCCTTGAGTAAATGCCGCCAATCAATAATTTCGTGGAGAAATGTAATCTGCAGACGCTTATAAAAACACATCGTTCACTCCCTCACTGTCAAACTGCTCCGATCGATATTACCTTTGTAGCAGGGTGGCTTACGGGGATCCCAACGTATTCTATCTTTATGCAAGCAAACGACGATCTCATGGAATTAGAAAAAATCATAATCTTAAACGCAGATTTAGGAAAACAGTTTCTATTCAAGATCTGAACAAATTTTATATTCGATCTGGTATTCACGCCTTACTTTGTACAGTTACCAATCTACCCTTGTAATCACTAGTTATTTTGGACAATGAGGGAGATAAAATATATTTACGTACTCATCCTTTATATGAGGTGGTTTCCATCATTCAAAAGTCTCAACATGAACGACATTTCATGAAAATCAAATACATTTATAAAGGGATTGATTTTATCGACTTACCTTGTATCTTTCGGGACAAAAATATCATCAATAAAATCCCCAGTTACTTCGAAAACAAAGAAAACCCAATGATTTGTTATAAGTACAAAAACCCATTAGAGGTCTTATTCTTAATTACAACCAAACAGTAGCAGACCTTCACCTAAATGACCCTTCTCAAGATTCTTGTAACTGTTCAACTTCACCTTTCTGTTATTTACCTTCTGGCCATATCATTACTGGGGATTTAAACATCATCGATGACTATAAATTGAAGAAATTACTCTTTAAGGGTCCGAAATATCGCCTGCCAGATGAAATAGATTTTGACCTTTGTTGCAAAGAAATTGTAGATGCAATTAATCTGTTTGCCGATCGCTGGTGTAAGAGAGAAAACACTTACACAGTAGCACTTAATACTTGGAAGAAAGCCATTTTTAAGATAATAAAAAATCGCGTTAAATTCTACCGCTCCCATCCTTCTAGTTTAACTAAGAAACCTTTTTATCACTTAAAACATCTAAAACAGTCCTTTTAGAATATTCATGATAAATTTGTACTTGTACCTGCAGACAAAGCTTCAAACAACATAATTTTTGTCTGACGACTATATTACAAAAATGTACTGAGTGCTGAGTTATCCACCACCAGTTCTTACTCTTGCACCAACCTTGACTTTCAGACAGTCATTGACAAACATAAACAGATATTGCATTATTTCAATATCAAAATAGAATCAAAGCAAGAAAACCTTCATTCCTTGTACTGGATTCCTAAGCTTCACAAAACACCATACAAGTCACGATTCATAGCTAATGCCAGCTCTAGCACCACCACTCACATCTAAATTACTTACGTCTTGCTTTACAGTTCGCAATCACGTTGTTAAATATTGTGAAAAAGTGTATGAAAATTCAGGAATTAACATTTTTTTGTCTTTTAAAGATTCTTCAGAAGTCTTAGCCAAGTTTCGTAGTTTAAACTTTCATTGCTCTGCAGTTAATACTTACGATTTCTCTACGCTATACACTTCTTTACCTCATGATTTAATTAAGACCGAATTGATTGCTCTTATTGAGAATACATTTGCTCGAGAGCAACGTCTATATATTGCATGTCATGAAAGTAATGCATTTTTTACCAACACTTTCTTAGAAAAGTTTACTATGTGGACTTGCACGGATGTTTGTGAAGCTTTACGTTTTCTATTAGACAATATTTACATAAAATGCGGTGACACTTTATTTAGACAAGTAATTGGTATCCGTACCAAAGCCACATTATAGAGGCTTTCAATTCAACGTCACGCTATCTTGACGATATTCTAGCTATAGATAATCCTTTCTTTTCTCAAATGATCCATCTGATTTACCCTCCAGAACTTACCCTTAATAAAGCAAATAACTGACAGTTAAATGCAGCATTTCTAGACTTTGAGATCAATATTTCCAATGACAACGTCTCTACTAAAATCTATGACAAGAGAGATAAATTCAACTTTAGTATTGTGAATTAACCATACCTTGATGGTGATTCACCTCGTGCTACCTCCTATGGTATTTACATATCACAACTTACAAGGTTTGCACAAGTTTGTACTAAAGTAGAAGATTTCAATGCTAGAAACCTGTTTATTTCTTCTAAGCTGTTACAGCAAGGCTCATAAATTAAGAAAGGCGTTTCAAAATTCTTTCACCGCAATGTTTTTATTGCTTCTAAATATAGTAGCAGTATGAAAACACTGATGCAGAAAGTCATAAGCCATCCTGCATTTTATGGAAATGTTTTATACAAGTTAAAGAAGATCAAGGGTCTCAATAACTTTTCTGACCACCTTACAAATCTTATCAGAAAACCCGGGAATCCTACTATGTACTGCATTGCTTGCAATTGACTCTTTTACAGTCAAGAACTTGCATTGCTTTTAAATTACACGATGACCGGACAGGTCGTTGAGACTATATGAAAACAGTGACTTAAAGCCATAATTGGACAGTCACTGTTGGATTTCTTGTCTCTCCATCTCTCCAGTCGTGCCCTATATATGTGGGACAACTTGAGCAGTCCCCAAACCTTTTACGTGAGATTGCACAATAGGTATAACATCGGGATTTTTTGTACCTTTATCATATATAATATGTCAACTGCGGATAAATTCTCGGCGTTTATGATATGTTTTTAAACGTATTAACTCTAAACAATACTACGTTTTATTTTGTTGATTTTCTAAAATTCTATTATTTCTTCCGTATTTTTTACATTTCAATTTTGACACTTTTGGCATATGACGTCATGGCATTTATGACGTCATTATATTGTTCTTATAATATATCAGCGCTTGTTCTGCTTTATTTTATTTGAAACTACTCTTATTTGGAATTTTTTGGTTGCCGAGGCTTTTATCTACTGTACATACTGTACATTATGTTGTTTTATTACTAGTTACTATGTATGTACATAAGTTCATTATATGTTTTAACTCCAGACGCAGGTGCTTACTGTTAGTTGTTTCACTTTGACGGGATATTTTTATTTACACTGTTTGTTTGATAGAAAAACCTTCAGGAAGTGCGAGGTTGGAGCGCTCCACAAACCAGGTTTAAGCACCCCAGTTGGCCCTTTTGCCGACTGACCGTTCCAAACTGATGGGTTTTTTTTGTGTGTTATGTCTCGTCTCTGTGTTTTTTGTCACATTTACATTTACCTTGTTTGCCTTTGTCTACAGGTAAATAAAGTTTAAATATCTGTGAAAATTTTGACAGGACCTTTTCTTATTTACCTATTTAACTTTCTATTTTATTCAGTAAAGGGGAACCTATACAAAACAGAATGAATAAATACCTGTGTAACATATGCAAATTCGCTATACTGCTATGATAAATATAAAAATCCGCAATATTTTGCTAAACGCTCAGAATAACATTATACTGAATGAATCGTATAAAGATTGACATTCTATACTATTATTCATAAATTCGTTATCTAGCCGTGCTGTTTACTTAGACAGTGCAAAACAATTATGTACTCCGTAAATAGACTAAATGAACATATCCCAATACAAATACAATTGTGCAATTACAAATACAATTATTTATGGTTGCCTGTTAAAGCAAGTATGCAAACTAATATTTTAATGTTATATATTGTGAGTCCACCACAAACAGTGTACAATTTAATGCAATTTTCCATTTAAGTAATCTTGGTTAAATAGTCTGTGTAATTAAGTAATAAAAGCTAAAGCTAACGATAAAGTGAAAACAAAAGCTTTACTTCTCTTACAAAAATAGAAAGTAAATATATTTTTCTGTGTTTGAGGAACGAATTAAAATAAAATTATTTTCCCTTGTTTTTAATGAAGTAACCGCCAGGTGGCGTTTTAAGTTGGAGGCAAGGCACGGGGTTTTCGTGTTGTAAGCAGTCAAGTTGTCATTCAGCTTTGGGTAACCGAACAGTAGACATCGATAATTTTGGAGCGCTTTATTGACGAATGGCGGAAAATTCGCCTACACACGTGGAGCCGGTTTTGACATTGGGAGATTTATTTTCTGAAATAAGGCAGCAAAGAGCCGAGGTGCAAGCATTACTTGCAACTTGAGCAGTCCCCAAACCTTTTACGTGAGATTGCACAATAGGTATAACATCGGGATTTTTTGTACCTTTATCATATATAATATGTCAACTGCGGATAAATTCTCGGCGTTTATGATATGTTTTTAAACGTATTAACTCTAAACAATACTACGTTTTATTTTGTTGATTTTCTAAAATTCTATTATTTCTTCCATATTTTTTACATTTCAATTTTGACACTTTTGGCATATGACGTCATGGCATTTATGACGTCATTATATTGTTCTTATAATATATCAGCGCTTGTTCTGCTTTATTTTATTTGAAACTACTCTTATTTGGAATTTTTTGGTTGCCGAGGCTTTTATCTACTGTACATACTGTACATTATGTTGTTTTATTACTAGTTACTATGTATGTACATAAGTTCATTATATGTTTTAACTCCAGACGCAGGTGCTTACTGTTAGTTGTTTCACTTTGACGGGATATTTTTATTTACACTGTTTGTTTGATAGAAAAACCTTCAGGAAGTGCGAGGTTGGAGCGCTCCACAAACCAGGTTTAAGCACCCCAGTTGGCCCTTTTGCCGACTGACCGTTCCAAACTGATGGGTTTTTTCTGTGTGTTATGTCTCGTCTCTGTGTTTTTTGTCACATTTACATTTACCTTGTTTGCCTTTGTCTACAGGTAAATAAAGTTTAAATATCTGTGAAAATTTTGACAGGACCTTTTCTTATTTACCTATTTAACTTTCTATTTTATTCAGTAAAGGGGAACCTATACAAAACAGAATGAATAAATACCTGTGTAACATATGCAAATTCGCTATACTGCTATGATAAATATAAAAATCCGCAATATTTTGCTAAACGCTCAGAATAACATTATACTGAATGAATCGTATAAAGATTGACATTCTATACTATTATTCATAAATTCGTTATCTAGCCGTGCTGTTTACTTAGACAGTGCAAAACAATTATGTACTCCGTAAATAGACTAAATGAACATATCCCAATACATACACATATCTCAAGCATACAAATAGTTACTCGTGAATGTAACTGCATAATAACACCGTACAATACAATTGTGCAATTACAAATACAATTATTTATGGTTGCCTGTTAAAGCAAGTATGCAAACTAATATTTTAATGTTATATATTGTGAGTCCACCACAAACAGTGTACAATTTAATGCAATTTTCCATTTAAGTAATCTTGGTTAAATAGTCTGTGTAATTAAGTAATAAAAGCTAAAGCTAACGATAAAGTGAAACCAAAAGCTTTACTTCTCTTACAAAAATAGAAAGTAAATATATTTTTCTGTGTTTGAGGAACGAATTAAAATAAAATTATTTTCCCTTGTTTTTAATGAAGTAACCGCCAGGTGGCGTTTTAAGTTGGAGGCAAGGCACGGGGTTTTCGTGTTGTAAGCAGTCAAGTTGTCATTCAGCTTTGGGTAACCGAACAGTAGACATCGATAATTTTGGAGCGCTTTATTGACGAATGGCGGAAAATTCGCCTACACACGTGGAGCCGGTTTTGACATTGGGAGATTTATTTTCTGAAATAAGGCAGCAAAGAGCCGAGGTGCAAGCATTACGTGATGAATTTAAGGGTGCTTCGGATAGTGTAGCTTGTGAGGTTAAAAGGTTTAAGTCAGCACAGGAAATAAAATGGAAATATCAAGGAAATAAACTACAGCACGAATTTAATTCCAGTGTGAGTGACCTTCTAACTCAGATATTGTGGTCTATGGACAATAAAAAGACTATACAAGAGAAGTGTGCAACGAGGCTTAAGATAGCATAAAAAAGAGGAACAAGTTAATTCGTATTGCAGACTCCTCAACCGGCGGTTGGGAAACTGTACGCCAATATGAAACGAATCCGGTAGCTAGTGATTCGGAAGATGAATCGCGAATCATCAAGGCGGAGAACCGGGCGATTAAGCGGAAGCGCAACAGCTCCCGTGGTCGAGGTTCGATCAGCACACCGTTTAGTTTTAGCGGTGTTCCTCCTACTAGTCAACCCTGGAGTTCAAGCTCACAACTCAGACCAGCGGCAGGTAGGGGGAAACTTTTTCGTGGCCACTACGGCTACGGCAACGCTGTCTTCAACCCAGGAGCACCGTTCACGCAGTTCAGTGGCCCCGCCCTTGGACCAAGTTTTGCCTGTGGAGAAAGCTCACACCTCCGGAGAAACTGCCCCCACGTTGTTCGGGCCGTGTCTTCCCCCATACCAGGAAACCAAACGCAGAGCGGAAAGTAATCCATGCACCAAGTTGGGCGAGTATGAACAGGGACAGAAACATATTATAGTCCGAGGTAGACTTAGACAAAATTTGCAATTTTGAAAAGATATAGGGGCAAACATTTTTGTATTAGACATTATACAGAATGGTTATAAGCTTCCATTATTGACCAACCCTTCAGCTTCTTATAATAAGAACAATAGGTCGGCCTTGTTAGAACAAGAATTTGTTAGCGAAGCTATACAAGATTTGTTAGACAGAAACTTAATTGAAAAGTGCTTAGAAAAGCCTTATGTAGTTAATCCTCTGTCTGTTTCTGTGCAGAATTCAGGAAAGAAAAGGCTCATTTTGGATTTACGTGTAGTCGATAAGCACATTTGGAAGCAATCTGTAAAATATGAAGATTTAAAGGTTGTCCTAGCTTATTTAAAAAGGGGTTTTTCATGATTAATTTGATTTGACAAGTGCATATCACTATATTGAAATTTATAAACCTCATACTAAGTATTTAGGTTTCTCTTGGACCGATAAGTTAGGCAATACCTTTTATTACAAGTTTCTGGTGTTACCATTTGGCCTGTCTAGTGCTTGTTCAGTTTTCACCAAGGTCACGAGGCCTCTTATAGCAAAATGGAGAGGCGATGGGAAATTTGTCATAATGTTTCTTGATGATGGTTTCAGTTGTGCACATAATGTATCCGAGTGTAAACAGTTAGCAACTCAGATTAAATCTGATTTGTTGATGTCTGGGTTTATTCCTAATGCGACAAAGTCTGAGTGGATACCTGTGCAAGTTTTAGAATATCTAGGTGTTTTACTGAATTCCCTAGAAGGTACGATCGCAGGATATGTAAAGCTTTAGACACGATTTCTGGTATATTACACGCTATTAAAATACACAGACGAGTTCCAGTACGCAAGTTGGCTAGCATAGTGGGACAGATTATTTCTATGTCATTGGTACTAGGTCATTTGTCACAAATCATGACTAGATATATTAGTTTTGATATTCTGAGTGCTACACATTGGGATGCTTACGTTCCTGTTTCGGAGGATAGTATAGAACAGTTACGATTTTGGCAGTCCCATTTAAAACCTGTGAACATTGTAGATTTGTTTGAACAGGTTAAATGGTCAAGGATAGTATTTTCTGATGCAAGTCACAGTGAATACGCAGGATATGAGGTCAACACTATCAATGGTGTATCCCATGGTCAGTGGACAGGTGTTGAAGCAGTTCAATCGTCAACATGGCGGGAATTAGTTGCTGTACTGCGTGTGTTGCAGTCATTGAGTAAAGGTTTGGCAAGTCATAGGGTTAAATGGTTTTCCGACAATCAAGCTGTTACTTCTATTGTTAAGAAAGGGTCTATGAAAAAACATCTTCAGGACATTGCAATTGAAATATTTAGAGTTTGCACAAGAAATTCTATTATACTGGAATTAGAGTGGGTTCCCAGGTCAGAAAATGATAAGGCTGAATATTTGTGAAGGATTGTTGATAACGACGACTGGGGTATTTCTGTTCAATTGTTTCAGTTACTGCAAAATAGGTTTGGTCAACTACAAATTGATTGGTTTTCTTCCACTGGTATTGATGCATTCACAGAGTCATGGCATCATGAATTTGGTCTTTTTGTACCGCCCATATATATGGTGTATAGAGTCATTCGTAAAATGGAAGTGGACAGAGCGCGAGGTGTATTAGCTTTGCCATACTGGAATTCAGCAGTATTTTGGCCATTAATTTGCCCTAATGGCAATTTCATTGTAAATGTGATTGACTGGATAGACGAGTAGAACTTATCATGTGAAGTGCAAAACTGGAAAGGGAATTTTCGGAAATGTTGATCTGAAGTTTAGAATGTTAGCTATGTTCATCGATTTTAAGGGAAACAACGTTAGATTGGAGTGCTAACTAAGACTTTATTGGCTTATCTCCCTTGACAAATATTTGAGTAAACGGGGTAGTTGTACATGTTGTATACACATGGTATGTTTATATTGATTTGAGAGTGCGCTTGCATAGTAATTTTAAAATATACATGTACTTTTTGTTTTACAGTAGATTGAGAAGCTGTATAATATATGGCTTGAGGCAGTTTTGCCTGTTGTTGTATACGAAAGCGGCATCGCTAAAGAAGGCGGCATCGACAGGAGTTGATATTGTTGTACATGAGTATACCTGTCGATACTCAGGGCTATTTGATGTGTTGATATTTCATTGTTGTACATGAGTATACCTGTCGATACTCAGAGTTATTTGATGAGTTGATATTTCATTGATGTACATGAGTATACCTGTCGATACTCAGAGCTATTTGATGAGTTGATATTATATTGTTATGCATGAGTATACATGTCGATACTCAAAGCGACTTCGCTATATAGTATGGCGGTATTGCCAGGACTGGATGTTATATATTGTTGTTTGTTGTATAAAATTATATAAATTTTGAGCGATAAGGCTATAGATAGGCGGTATTGTTTTTGTATATGAATTGTGAAAGAGATATAGTCATTTTTACATGTATTAGTTACGATGCATTATATTTGGTTATCGTGTAGAGCGTAATTGTTTCATTGATGTATGTTCATGTCGTAATATCAGATCATTTTAATTGATTCTTGGTTTATACATCTGTTTTTTTCAGGCTCACAAAGCAGATATTGAAGTGTTACCAGAAGTCTTGGCGGGCAAGGTGGACCTTCTCCCGGACCTACTACAGAAGTCCAGAGCCGTCAATACCAGTCGCAAATACGAAAAGTATATGAGTATATTCATAGAAACAAGAAAGACTGATAAATATAGAGATGGAGCATGGATTACATTAGCAAGAACTGGAACATGTTTATGTCCTGTGGACAATTCGAAAAAACTGATAGAATGGGCTAAATTAAAGCCCATCGATTTTCTATTCTATAATTTGTGTAAAACCCAAAATGGTTATACAGTGAGACAGTGTAACAAGCAGATGTCCTACACAAACTTACGTGACGAGTTTTTAAGAGCACTAACTCCACATGTCAGTGATATTAAGAAATATTGTTTACATTCCTTAAGATCTGGTGGAGCCTCACGTGCTGCTAATAGGGGTGTAAAAGACAGACTGTTCAAACGTCATGGACGTTGGCTGAGTGATTCAGCCAAAGATGGATATGTGAAAGACTCTTTACAAGAAAGATTATCTGTTTCATTAACATTGGGTCTTTAATTGTATGTAATTTGGACTAATAAGTTTAATATATAAGCTGAACAGATTAGTTATTAGGTATATATCAATATTAATTATAATATTACGGCGTGGGAATGTCCCGTTCTTTATCGTTCATTCGGTATACCCAAGTGCTACATCTAACGATTTCCAAATTAAATGTTGAAATGGTATTCAGAGTTCGTATTGTTTGTTTGTTGAAGGTTTCGTAATGGTAATCCGGGAAATATAATTTTCCGTGTTTGAGGAACGAATTAAAAGAAAATTATTTTCCCTTGTTTTTAATGAAGTAACCGCCATGTGGCGTTTTAAGTTGGCGGCAAGGCACAGGGTTTTCGTGTTGTAAGCAGTAAAGTTGTCATTCAGCTTTGGGTAACCGAACAGTAGACATCGATAATTTTTAGTATCTGTTCAGCTTATTATGAATGTACAATTTCAAAAAAATTACATACATTATGCGTAATCATGTTATGTTTTGAGTTTAAGAGTATATGCTGTATTATCAGTGATAGAGAGATGAAATGTCAATAGATGCATTCGGTATACCCAAGTGCTACATCTAACGATTTCCAAATTAAATGTTGAAATGGTATTCAGAGTTCGTATTGTTTGTTTGTTGAAGGTTTCGTAATGGTAATCAGGGAATTACAAATACTTACCCAAGAGGCTAGGGTGAGAGATTTAATTACACGGACCGTACTGCTGTGCTGCTAATGTACAACTGCTGGACGTACTGGTCTACCTGACACAGTGGTCAGTTACGATATGCTTGATTGGGTTTGTAACTGGTTATATGGTCACTGTGTAAATGTAATAGTGTGAAGCTAACTGTGTGTGTGTTCTGTAAAGTATATTTGATTAGAGATGTATCCGCACCGTAACATTCCTTCCCCCTTGGAAAGTACGTAATATAATGAAGCACTGTTTTCCGTAAACACAGAGCAAAGTTTATCAATATGCAAGTAAATAACTTTTTACACCAAACAAATTATTACAAAATGGTCTTCCTATATTGCTTGATAACCCTTTGGAGGTAAATAATGCAAAAAGAAGTAACCCAATTTTGTAGAGGACAACGATATTTACAATCTTGACAGAAAGTCAGCTGCATGGTTTTCAGAACACTTAATTGACTGTATCCTAAACCTCGATTAACCTCGAGTTCAATGCGTTTGCTCTGTTCAAATGCACTTATGGCGTATGATCAGTCTCTAGAACGAACACCGTGCCATAAAGGTATCTATTGAACTTTTGTATGGTCCACACAATTGCCAAACATTCTCTTTCGATCACTGAATAATTCCTTTCACACATACTCAGCTTTCTACTTGCAAAAGCGATTGGAAGTTTAGATTCATTCTCCACCTGAAGTCATACTCACCCGATTCCTTGTCCAGAACCGTCACACTGCACAATGAACATTTCATCAAGATTAGGAAGTTTTAAGACTGGTTTTGATATCAACACTTGTTTCAATTTCTCAAATGATCTTTCTGATTCTTCAGTCCATTGAACTTTGTACGGTTTTCCCTTCTTTGTTATGTCAGAGAGAGAGAGGAGGCAATGTGTGAAAAGTTTGGAATGAATTTTTGATAGAAACCAGCCATACCTAAAAATGAACGAATCTGCTTTTTAGAGTCAGGTTTTCTAGCCTTGGCGATTGCATCAACCTTTAAAGGATGTGTTAGTAACCTGTCTTGCCCAACAATGAAACCGCGGCAATTAATCTACGCATGGCCGATGGAACATTTACTAGGTTTTGAAGTCAAGTTTGCTAATCTTAGTCGAGCTAGTAAGTGTTTTAATACATTACGTGCTCTTCCCATGATTTGCTAAAGACCAAAATGTCGTCAAAGAAATTATCAACTGAGTTTAGCCCTTTCAAGAGTTTCCGCATAAGCCTACTGGTAGTTGCCGGAGCATTCACCAATCCGAATGGCATTTTAACAAAGTTAAATAGTCCTTCAGTTGTTTGAAATGCAGTCACTTTCTTAGATTCGGCAGCTAACGGGACTTGCCAATATCTTTTTGCGAGGTCAAATTTTGAAAAATACTTCTGGCCTGCCAATTTGGAAAACATTTCGTCAACGCTCGGAATAGGCTCAGCATCAAAAGCAGTGATTTTATTCACTGCCCTCATGTCTACGCAGAATCTTGTCGAGTTATCTTTCTTAGAAATTAACACAATAGTGGAAGCATATGGACTCTCAGAAGGTTCTATTACTCCAAGTTTTAGCATTTTCTCAACTTCATTTTTAACGACTGGCAGCTTTGAGAATGGAATAGGGTATTGCTTTTGTCTAATTGGATTATCCTCTGTAAGCTTTATTGTATGCTCAATTAAACTTGTAGTTCCAGGGATATCTGAGAGAACATCTTCGTAGGTTGCCAGAAGTTTTCTTACTTCATGCTTGTGGCCCTCAGACAAATTTGAAGAGAGTTCAACATTCAGACTGGATTCCTTCTTTTCTAACTGAGGACTAAAGTACTCAGTGTTCTCACCTGTTTGATTTGTACTTTCATCATGGTCAATGACTGCTACACTGACGGGTTCGATACTTGACTTACCTCTTTGTTCTTGACGTTCAACATATTTCTTCAAAAGATTTGCATGATATGACTTCACCTTCCCATGAGCCAACACTTTGAAGTCATAATGTCCAAATGCTTGAATGACTGGGAATGGACCTTTTCATTGTAATAGCAGCTTGTTTGACTTAGTTGGTAGAAGAACAAGAACCTTATCACCCACCTTGATTTCCCTGTGCCGGGTTTTCTGGTCATAGTATTCTTTCTGTTTATGCGCAGCGGCGTGTAAGTTTTTCTGAGCCAAGTCATTAACTGTCTCAAGCCGTTCTCGAAGGTCCACTACATAGTGATATGTTGTCTTGATTTCGGGATCAGAGATATCCTTGGACCACAGCTGCCTGAGTACTGTCAAAGGCCCCCTGACTGACCTACCATAGACAAGATCAAATGGAGAAAACTCTAGATTTTCTTGAGGGACTTCCCTGTATGCAAACAACAAAGCTGGCAAGTATCGGTCCCAATCTTTGGGTTTTCCTGAACAGAGTTTTTTCAACATTTGTTTTAACGTGCCATTAATGCGCTCAACTAGTCCATTGCATATTGGATGATAAACTGTTGTCGTCTAATGTTTCAGTGATGTTAGTCTACAGAGTTTAGTCATTAGTGCAATTGTGAATTGTGAACCCTTATCTGTAAGCATTTCCTTTGGAAAACCAATTCTAGAAAAGAACTCTATAAGAGCTTAAGCCACTGTTTTGGTTTCAATGTTTTTCAAAGCTACAGCCTCCGGATATCTAGTTGCAAAATCGACCAAGGTCAAGATATACCTGTTTCCCTGCTCCGTTGCGGGGTATAAGGGTCCCACTAAATCAAGTGCGACTCTCATGAAAGGAGTATCTATCTTTGGCATTTTTCCCAGAGGTACTCTGCCGACACGGCCTTTTGGCAGTGTCTTTTGGCAGATATCACAGGAATTGCAAAACATCTTGGTATCCCTGTGAAGACCTGGCCAAAAGATCTCCGCCATTAACCTGCTAGATGTTTACCAACACCCATGTGACCAGCCATTATTGACTCGTGTGCAAGCTTTAGAACTAACCTTCTATATGTAACTGGAACCACGAGTTGTGTACAACTTGTCCAAATCTTCACCTGCGAGGGCTCAAAAATCCTGTGAAGCAGCCCGTTTCTGTTCACATACCTGACCACCGAGTTATTTCTTTTGAATATCTTACCTGGGTTAGCATACTCACGTATCTTCGACAAAGACGCATCTTCTTCTTGTGCTTTCTTAAGCTCCTCCGAGGTTACCTCATTTTTTGGACTTGGAACTGTCAAGGATTTTGCTTTCTCCTCTTTAGCATTTATCTGAGCTCTAGTTTCCACTGCATTGACCAACCACTCTACATCAGGATCATTCGGTTCTCTAGCGCTTTCAATGTTACAAATGAGTACATCATATGCAGGGTTTTCCATACACCAGGCAGTTACTTTTCCAACAAAATATGCACTTACAATGTCTACTTCTGCTACAGGTACCTCAACTTTTGACCCATCTGCTTACATACATACCTGTATCTCTCCTGTTAATTGATCACTTTTTACCAAACTTTTTCTAACCACAGCCCTACTACAACCGGTATCTCTTAGAACAGTCACTGCCTGTCCATTCAACTTACCTGATTGCACAGGCATCACTGCACTTGCTATTCCTGAACCTTTTGTTGAAGTTATTGGCTCAAATATAGCCACAGCTTTTATACTATCTGTGTTTCTGAACAGAGTGCATGCACTGCAGACATTAGCCTGAACATCTGTCACGTACCATCCCCTGTGCATCTGTCATTGTTCATAGCTCCGCCACTTTGATACCTCTCATTGTCTACAAACTGTACCCTATTACTACTGTTAAACGGTTGTCTGTTATTAGACCTTCTATCTCTGAATCTAGGCATACCTGTATTCTCAGGCCTTTTCTTTCGGAACCAGCACTCTGAGGCCCAATGGTTAAATTTCCCGCAAACATAATAGCACTTACCTTTGTCACCGCTTGGTATGTCTCCTCTAGACCTATCAGATGCTTTCACAACACTATCTATATCTGCTGGAATCCAGCATTTGGTACAGTGAGTGACTTTGCACTGCATCTTCTTGCCTCACGTAACGGATCAGCACTGTTAGCCATTTCTTCTACTGATTTTGGCGTGCGTTCATTTATGAATAATTTTAGATCATAATTGCATCCATTGACAAACTGCTCCCTCACCATAAGATCGAAAATTCCACTGTAATTTTTAGAGCTATTTGACATCTCAACCCAACGATTCAGATAACTCGACAATCTTACCGCGTACTGGCTAAATGTTTCACCTTCTTCTGGTCTTGCTCCCCTAAACTTCCTTTTGAACCCTTCCTCCGTTTGGTCATATCTCTTTAATAATGCACTTTTCAATTCTGCATAGTCTAATGCTTTCTCATAAGGCAAAAGAGCATACACGTCTAATGCTTTACCTTTCAGTAAAGCACTAAGATGCGTTGCCCACACAACTCTTTATTCCATTTCTGTGCGTTTGCATACAATTCAAACCTTTTAAAATAACTATCAATGTCATCTTTCTCTTCCTCAAATGGAGGTAGTTTAGAACCTTTAACTGATGCAACTACGCCCGGTTCAGAATTAACTTTACTTTTCAGCTCTAGGAGTTCCATCTCCTGGGCATGCTTTGTCATATTTAGCTTTAACTCATATTCAGCTTTAACTCATATTCCATCCTCTCTTTTTCTAACTTTTGATCCTCTTTCTCTCGTTGTCTTGCAGCCAATCTCTCATTTCTCATAATATTTGTTGTTCTTTTACGAACTTGGCCCTCATATCGCAGAGACTGTCCCAAAGCCTTTTATTCATTCAACAGTCCATACTTGTGCTTACCGGTATGTCTTACTAAAGTATGTAGTCAGGCATACCCACTTACTTAAATCTACTGATATTTGTACATAGCCAAAACTTTTCCCCAAATAAACAATATGTTTCACTGTATTTCACATTAAGTTGAAACTCTGTGTATAAGGGTATGAACTATCTATGTCTAATGTTTGTGAGAAATGTATTACTTAAGTGACCTGATGGCGAATACATGGAACAGATAACTTACATATTTTTAAATATGTTTACCCTTTTGCAGCCCCTTGGGTTCCCTCAAATATGACTACGACAGCAACCACGTCTAGCACCTTTACTGCAAGAAGCGTAAAAATACAACTTAATGCAACACACAAACAATATTATATAATGTGTAATTACTTTGGTGATAATTAGGATTTTCAAACATGAACTTGTTAACTTTACTAACACATATTCTTAATCTTCAGCGTTGTAATTACACAAATATATGTTCGAATAGTCAATTACTTCAAACTATTTCAAAAACGTTGTAGTTCCGGTCACTCTTCGGCAGGTTTTGTATATTACTGTCACCTTATTTCATATTCTCTGCTTAGCATTCAAATATTTTCTAGCAAGTGAAATTGTGTTGCTAATTGGAGCTATCAACACTACGCTGTGTCCGAACAGAGTGTAATCATGAATGTAAGATCTTCAGACACTTGTATAAGTAGTTAAATTATTTGACATGACACTGGTAGATAGTTTCAACCTCGAATGGATACAAGGGCGACAACCCACTTAAATGTAATTTTTGTCATTTGCTGATGTGTTCATACTATACTACTGACTTCTTGAAGCGTACCCGGACATTTACTGACAGCCATCTATCTCAGCTCCAGTAATTACTTCTGACACCATTGAAGAAGGGTGGCTTACGGGGGTCCCAACGCAAACAGAAACCATGGCTTTATCTTTCCATTTTATTCAGTAAAGGGGAACCTATACAAAACAGAATGAATAAATACATGTGCAACATATGTAAATTCGCTATACTGCTATGATAAATATAAAAAACAGCAATTTTTTGCTAAATGCTCAGAATAACATTATATTGAAGGAATCGTTTAAAGATTGACATTCTACATTATTATTTATAAATACGTTATATAGCCGTGCTATTTACTGAGGCGGTGAAAAACAATTATGTGCTCCGTAAATAGACTAATTCAACATATCCCAATACATACACATATCCGAAGCATACAAATAGTTACTCGTGAATGTAACTGCATAATAAACACCCGTACAAATACAATTGTGCAATTACAAATACAATTATTTATGGTTGCCTGTTAAAGCAAGTATGCAAACTAATATTTTAATGTTTAATATTGTAAGTCCACCACAAACAGTGTACAATTTAATGCAATTTTCCATTTAAGAAATCTTGGTTAAATAGTCTGTGTAATTAAGTAATAAAAGCTTAAGCTAACGATAAAGTTAAACCAAAAGCTTTACTTCTCTTACAAAAATAGAAAGTAATTACAAATACTTACCCAAGAGGCTAGGGTGAGAGATTTAATTACACGGACCGTACTGCTGTGCTGCTAATGCACAACTGCTGGACGTACTGGTCTACCTGACACAGTGGTCAGTTACGATATGCTTGATTGGGTTTATAACTGGTTATACAGTCACTGTGTAAATGTAATAGTGTGAAGCTAACTGTGTGTGTGTTCTGTAAAGTATGTTTGATTAGAGATGTATCCGCACCGTAACAGGCTTATATCAGAGTCAGTCACTTGACCTGTGTAATGAGGCAAGTCTACAAAGAAACGCCAAGTAAATTATAGCTTGGTGTACTGAAGTAGAAAGTTTGTTTCACTGTTTACTGACGGCTAATAAGCTGTGTTTTATGCAGAATAAAGGGAAATGTATTAGAGACAGCTAATCGTTGACCGACAGAATTCAAAGTTCAACAAAGGTAAGTTATCGGCGGTCGATAATGACGGCACGTCTGGTCATTGCATATCTGCTAACAAGCTTATGTGGTATGCTTTCGCCCTGAAACAACGTGAAAACTTTTTGCCAGGTTGCTAGACCCCACCAATAAGACAAGCCCCACACTTTAAACATGAAATTTATTTAAATTTAAAGTTTGATCTTTAGTATGAATGTGAAGGATTTATAAGTTATCAATAGCATAGTACTTTCAAAATGATATCAACGTGTGTTCTGTTTAAAATTATGTATAAACACTAATTAATACTAATTAATAGCTGTTTAAACAAAAGCATCTATATTACCAAGTTAGAGTAAAATACACATTTTGTTACAATTGTATATTGTTTTATTCTTGGCAATTCTAGAGGTGAAATAGTCAACAAATACATTTAACATGTCTCCCCAGAAAAATAATAATTTAAATCAATGACATTTTATCAAAATGGAGAAACTATTCCAAAAATAAAGTTTTGTATATGCATATTTACTGTATTTATGAAAGAAACAGGTGTTATGGAGGGTCCCTGGCCATGATTTGTCCGTTAAGTTTAACAAGGGCCATGTCCTGTTCACGATCACTTCTGTTGATTTTGTGCTAAAAATTTGATACAGATACTTGTTGAATATTTATCTTATCAATGCATATTTCAACATTGTTCATGTTCATAGATTGTTTGAAAAAGGAATGTGAGGTTCTGTTCTGTGCAGCTCATGCCAGTTGTTATAATCGATGAACTGCATAACCAAGTCTTTAAAGATTTAAAAATTGGAAGAATATCGTACAAATATCTTTAAAAAAAACGAATATAACCATGCATGTGTTAATAGTGATTTGACTTAAAAATGCTATTTGATTTGCACCATCTTGTAAAGATATATACAATATGTTATAAAAGTAATGTCAATCTATTTTAGTGGAGGAGGACAAATGACGGTAGAACAACTGGCTCAAGTATGAATCAAAATAATTTGTGCATCATACGTGAGCATAAGCATGAAAAATACCTCTTTCAGTTTATCAGAATGGCCTCTCCACATGCTTCTTCTTCTCTGTTCCATTCAAAAAGGTATTTAATGGATTTAAACCCACTGGTTTACTGTAATTAAACAATAATGAATTTTTAAAATGGATCAATGACAATGACATTTAAAATAATAATAATTAATGTTAACAAAAACAAAGACGTGCATTTATGAAAGAATTTAAACTACACTGGCAAAAAGGAAGAAATAAACAGACAAGTTTCTTCATTTGAATTTAATATTATATAAGTTCCATCTATGCAATGACAAAGCATTGATGCAAGTTCCGCGATTTATACGTTCTCAACGTACAGGTCCTTATTTGGTAAATGGTGATGTTTTTATATTTATTTGTATTTATTCTTTGTTTGTTACTTCCACGCAAACGAGGTATTTTAACTTTTTAAATTTCTAAACATTATTGTGAATCTGACGGTTATACTGGTTAATGAAGACATGTTTGTCCCTTTTTTCAGGATTGTATATAAGCCTTATATACCAGAATTAAATTATTCCAGTGATTTTAATGTTTACTTAATAATTTAAATCAGTCATCTCTAAATTTCTAATAAATATTAATTTTCATTGTTGCGTCGCCCTTTGATGTTTTACATCAATGTTTTTCTTGTAGGCGACGCGCTGGCGCCTATAAATGGAATGCTGAAACATTTTGCACATGCGAGCGGATGTCCTCGGACATAATCGTTCTAGCTATAGAATGATCGAGGGAAAATGGACAAGGCGTTCCAAATTCCGCGATTTACACATTTCCGACGTACGGGTCCTATTTCGGTAAATGACGTTCTTTTTACATAACTATAGCGAGTATGCAGTATTATTATATGTTAAGTTGTTCTTTGTATTAATATGTTTATAAATCTTATGAAAACTATTGGTTATTCGTTTAAAATTTACGATTTTTCTATTTCTAAAAACAGATCGATAGCGTCTGTAGTGTCATGTTATACAAAATATCAATTGTACTCACACACAGATGACAATTGTGGAATAACGCAGTCATTATAGACTTATTCTGGTATTAACGGTGTCCAGAGATCGAGTCCCGTAGCAGTCAAAACAAAAAAAATGTGTCTTTTTTCTTTGTTTTTACAATATATATAACTAACAAAAATTTTAAACAGAAAAAAATGATCAATAACAAATGTTAATTATTTTTATTATTGATTAGGATCATTGATCAGTTATTGGCGATGCTATAAAATGACGAATGACTATTCAACCACTTGGCATGCAAAGAAATAGGGGAAGTCATCGAACAATCCAAATGATGCAAAAGAGTACAACAAACAAAACTGATCGTTCCGAATGACGTCGTCTCTTTTGAAAAGCAGTCCCCTAAGTAAAAACACGCGGGAGAACGGTTTTGTCCTAATACATTACGAAGTTTGGTGTTATATAATTTGAATAACTACTCTTTCTGTGTATTACAGCACAATTTTGCATGTTTTATCTACTTTTTTTGTTTGATGAAATGAAAATATATAAAAATATTTCAAATGACATCTCTGAAAATGGTATTCATGAAAATGACATTTGATTAATTTACATTATATAATGATAATATATATGATTATATACCATTAAAACAATATAGTAAATAGTTTTAGATTGTTATTAAAATTTGCAAAAGATGCATTTGCTTTTTAGTTAATTTGGAAACATGTAAAATGTTTTATTAATATAATTTAATTATTTTGTAAACATAAATAGCATAGTTTAACTGGGTACAATACATCTTGTAACATAAGCTATTGTATTTGCTATAAAGAAATTTTATCTTATCATTATATCAACTTGTTTTTTATCTTGAAATAGCATGAGCATCCTTGGTGTTGTGCTTCAGGATCACAAGGTCCCTGGTTCGAACCACACAAGAGATGTTAGTCCATTCTCAAGAATTCCTAATTAAGTTTGAACTGATATGATGCAACTAATCTTGAAATACATAAATATATATAATTTTGTTCTCTCTATAACCATGGGCGGATCTAGCGATGCGTGGAGACTCAAAAAGCCTTATTTTTTCATTTGTAACAAATTCACCAAAGCCCTTTTTAAACAGGGTAGAGCCTTGTAAAGTAGCCTGAATCTATTTACCTCATTGATGTTCAAAGAATTTATAAAATTTGTGTTAAAATATTTGATTTCTTTTTGTTAATTTTGTTTAAGGAAAAACAATACTTGGGCATTACAATCTGTGTTATTTACAGATATTAATATAATTATGACATTAATTTTCCAGATAAATTATTTATAAAAACTTTTTATTGCCATGAAATATGTGCAGACCTAAATAATTTTACTTCCAAGATTAATGTAGATTTGACTTGATGAGATAGTTAGCAAGGGAAACAAGCTAAGGAGTATATGTTGGATCAGTCAGTAAATTTTAAGAGTCTGAGAACAAGCTGTTGGAAAAGATTTTGAGAAAAAGGGTAGAATAAGCATTTTTTTTTAAATTTATTTCAATTTAGGGAGAGAATTATATATAGACTTCATAAAGAGGTATGCTGTTAAATATTATCGTATAGCGAAATGTAAAAGAAGGTATTAAATATGAATTAATCTAGGCCTAAGTCTGGGTTAAATATCCATATAAGAAACATAACAATGTTATATATATATATATATATATATATATATATATATATATATATATATATATATATATATATATATATATTATTGAGAGCTTTTTAGTTATAACACACAACAATGCCATTTGTTAAAATTAAATTTTCATTTAAACCAAGATGTGATTCAAAATGTACAATTATATATATTACCAAAGCAAAATAAATTCTGTTGGCCATTTCAGTAAGACTTAGGACCATCAATTTATAATCAGTCCTAGGACAGGTACACTACTCCTAAATTTCTATAGGGTAATAAAGCTTACTCATGTCCTATGAGGTTTATTTAAATGCACATAAGATAATTAAGTGGACTTATAAACATGTCCTAGGACTTTTGATGAAATAGCACCTTGTTGTATCAGAAATAAAATCAGAAAAAAGAAAAATCTTTATAAAAAAAGTATTAAAAAACACTAGTTATATACATGTTATTATTGTCATGAATACAAACTTTATTGTGGGGGCACCGGTGGCCGAGTGGGTCGCTGACGTGAAACTTCGCAGCCATTCACCTTGTGGCTTCGAGTCCAGGTCGGGGCGAGAACTTTCATATGGTTAGGTTTTCCAGCTAACCTGTGGTGCGCCGCGGGATTTACCCAAACATAAGTCTGGTGTTTTCCTCCACCAATAATGAGCTTGAGGTTGCCAACATGACTATAATTGTGTCGGTCTATGTAACAAAAACAACAACAAAAAAACACACAAAAAACTTCATTGACAAATAAATTAACCTCATCTGTAACAACATATATTCGCATTGTTCATAATACTCTATATATAATTACACAAAATGATAAGTAATTAATATTTTAGGTCCTGTAAACTTATTGTTCAAGGGCTGGCTGTTGCAGGGATTCTGAAAAAGAACAAATTGATTTTAAACTATTAAGAACATCAGAATCGGAAGAATATTTTATTTTGTTGCTTCATGAGAGTGTGGGATAAGTCTGAAATACATATATAGACAAGAAAAAGTGTTTGCATAATAAAAAGGGAACTTGATAGTAGAACTAATGGTGCTATACATTAACATTTAGCACTTTTAAAAATCATAGGAACAAGACTAATCAGCAGCAAGAAAATGTTATCAATTGTGAAGTCTGTTTGCTTATGATGTGCAAGTAATGGTTATTCTATCTCTGACTGATTCATTATCAGGGTTTGGATAGGGTGTGGTAAACTGGTGCCATTTTGCATGATAAAACAACAATTATTTTTACGGTGACGGCTACATTCTTTAAGATAACAGTCTCTGTATATTTTTATATCGTGAAATATGATGCACAAGTATAACTGTCTTCACTTCAATGATTTGTAACCAAGGATTAGATAATCAATTCATATAAAAAATTACCTTTTATTATGGGTAATCTTACGAAGTACCACCGTCCACGCCATCCCACTGCCAAGAACACAGCTTGCCCTAGGCCAGACATAAAACTTTTGTCCAAAATAAAACCATTTACTTAATACTTCAACTTTGATACATTTCCGTGTAATTCACGTGAAAATGGCACTTATCATTATACATCTGTAGCCTTTCGGAGATTGGGTACCTGATGTACCCTCTGGTGTTATAACAAACTCTTCAATACAAACATCCGTCAATACAAACATATTGGAAAGCCAATTTTATTTTAAAATGCCACACAATTACATAACTGATCATGACTTTATACAATCTTATTTTTTAAAGCATTTAATAAAAAATAATATTATACCAAGCGCCTAATGCAAAAACGGCTCTAGCTATATCAACTTACCTACCAGGGGGAATTAGTTTTCATTCAATTCAATAATGTCAAACAACATAATAATAACTTGTGAAAATAATTATTTCTACATGACAATACTATTGACAAATACACAAAATATTTATTATGATGTTTCAATGTAAAAGATTTAGAATAAGGCATTGATATAAATTTACTGACATTTCTTTTTATTGCTGTGCTTATCTGTCTATTATACCCTGTCAGACAAGTCAGTAAGGTAGTGTGAACAGTTAAATAAGAAAAGGTCCTATCAAAACTCTAACAGTTATTTAAATTTTATCTACCAGTAGACAAAGGCAAACAAGGTAAATGCAAATGTGAAAAAAACACACAGAGACGAGACATAACACACATAAAGAAAAACCATCAGTTACCGCCAGTCGGCAAAAGGGCCAACTGGGGTACTTAAACCTGGTTTGTGGAGCGCTCCAACATCGCACTTCCTGAAGGTTTTTCTAGCAAACAAACAGTGTAAATAACAACATCCCGTCAAAGTGAAACAACTAACAGTAAGCACCTGCATCGGGAGTTAAAACAAATACAATGCACTTATATACATACATTACAACTAGCAACAAAATAAACTATAAACATACGTACAGTATGTACAGGAGATAAAATCCTCGGCAACGTAAAAACAAAAAGCCCAAACAAGAGATCAGTTTGAAATATTATGAGATATTATAGGAACAAATAAAACAGCCCAAGCGCTGATACATTATAAGATATTATAAGAACAAATAAAACAGCCCAAGCGCTGATATATTATTAGAACAAATAAACAGCCCAAGCGCTGATATATTATTAGAACAAATAAAACAGCCCAAGCGCTGATATATAACAAGATCAATTTAAATATGGCATATAATGCCATGACATCATGTTCTAATAGTGTCAAAAGTGAAATGTAAAAAATACGAAAGAAAACAACCAAATTTAGAAAACAACCTACCAACAAAATAAAATGTAGTATTGTTAAGAGCTAATTAGTTAAAAAAAAAAACAGTTCATGAAAAGCCAAGGATTTATCCGCAGTTGGCATATTATATGTAAGAAAAGTACTAAAAATCCCGATGTTATACCTACTGTGCAATCTCACGTAAAGGGTATGGTGGAGACTGCTCAAGTTGTCTCACCTATATAGGGCACGACTGGAGAGATGAAGAGACAAGAATTCCAACAGTAACTGTCAAATTATGGCTTTAAGTCACTGTTTTCATATAGTCTCAAAGACCTATCCGGTCATTATGTAATTTAAAAGCAATGCAAGTTCTTGACTGTAAAAGAGTCAATTGCAAGCAATGCAGTACAACGTAGAATTCCCGGGTTGTAACCGTCTGCAATACATTTTCTGATAAGTTTTGTAAAGTGGTCAGAAAAGTTATTGAGACCCTTAATTTTCTATAACTTGTTTAAAACATTTCCATAAAATGCAGGATGGCTCATGCCTTTCTGCATCAGTGTTTTCATACTGATATTATACTTAGAAGCAATAAAACCATTGCGGTGAAAGAATTTTGAAAACGCCTTCCTTAATTTATGAAAACGAAAGCCTTGCTGTAACAGTTTAGAAGAAATAAACAGGTTTCTAGCATTGAAATCTTCTACTTTAGTACAAACTCGTGCAAACCTTGTAAGTTGTGATATGTAAATACCATAAGAGGTAGCACGAGGTGAATCACCGTCAAGGTATGGATAATTCACAATACTAAAGTTGAAATCATCTCTCTTGTCATAGATTTTAGACCGGCCGCAATAGCTCAGGTGGTAGAGCGTCGGCTTGCGGATCGGGAGGTCGTGGGTTCGAACCCCGGCCGGGTCTAACCAAAGACTTTAAAGTTGGTAGTAGTGGCTTCCCTCCTAACGCTCGGGGCTAAGGGGATAGCATTACGCCTGACTCGTCGGTGTCAGTATAATGGACCGGCCGGGTTCAGTCCCTGGGCACCTCATAAGTGCCCCTGTGCTATAATGATAGAAATGTCGCTGCGCAGTATCGGCAAAAATGCCGGCTAATCCCAATCCCAATCCCATAGATTTTAGTAGAGACGTTGCCATTGGAAATAGCGATCTCAATATCTAGAAATGCTGCATTTAAATCAGTTATTTGCTTTATTAAGGGTAAGTTCTGGAGGGTAAATCAGATGGATCATTTGAGAAAAGAAAGGATTATCTATAGAAAGAATATCGTCAAGATAGCGTGAGGTTAAGTAGAAAGCCTCTATAATGTGGCTTTGGTTAGTAGGGGATAAAGTTAACATGAAATCACGTTCAAAGAAGTATAAAAACAAATCTGCAATCAAGGGTGCACAGTTGGTTCCCATAGGAATACCAATTACTTGTCTAAATAAAATGTCACCGCATTTTATGTAAATATTGTCTAAGAGGAAACGTAGCGCTTCACAAACATCCGAGCAAGTCCACATAGTAAACTTTTCTGAGAAAGTGTTGGTAAAAAATGCATTACTTTCATGACATGCAATATATAGACGTTGCTCTCGAGCAAATGTTTTCTCAATAAGAGCAATCAATTTGTCTTAATTAAATCATGAGGTAAAGAAGTGTACAACGTAGAGAAATCGTAAGTATTAAATGCAGAGCAATGAAACTTTAAAATACGAAACTTGTCCAAGACTTCTGAAGAATTTTTTATAGACCAAAAAATGTTAATTCCTGAATTTTTATACACTTTTTTCACAATCTTTAACTACGTAATTGCGAACGGCTGTAAGGCAAGACGTGAGTAGTTTAGATAAGTGAGTGGTGGTGCTAGAGCTGGCATTAGCTATGAATCGTGACTTGTATGGTGTTTTGTGAAGCTTAAGAATCCAGTACAGTGAAGGAAGTTTTTCTTGTTTAGATTCTATTTTGATATTAAAATTATGCAATATCTGTTTGTGTTTGTCAATGACTGTCTGAAAGTCAAGGTTGGAGCTAGAGTAAGAACTGGTAGTGGATAACTCAGCACTCAGTACATTATTGTAATATAGTCGTCAGACAAAAAATTATGTTGTTTGAAGCTTTGTCTGTCGGTACAAGTATAAATTTATCGTGAATATTCTGAAAGGACTGTTTTAGATGTTTTAAGTGATAAAAAGGTTTCTTAGGTAAACTAGAAGGATGGGAGCGGTAGAACTTAACGCGATTTTTTATTATCTTAAAAATGGTTTTCTTCCAAGTATTGAGTGCTACTGTATCCGTGTTTTCTCTTTTACACCAGCGATTGGCAAACAGATTAATTGCATCAGCTATTTCATTGCAACAAAGGTCAAAATCTATTTCATCAGGCAGGCGATATTTCGGACTCTTAAAGGCATCTCGAAAGGAATGTGGTATCCCACTGAGCCAGGCCCCCACATGCTATGACCAGACCTGCTAATTGCTGGTCATCACTGCAGGGAGTCTTTAGCCAACATAGTACTAAACTGTCACAGTAATACCTCTGATGGGTTAATGCAAAACTAAATTACCTGCTAGTATGGATGTGAGACAGTAGGCTAGTTTTACACAAAGCCACAAACATTATTGTTAGAGATAATGTGAGTTGTTTACTATATGATCCCTTACAAATTCTTTATTGCATTAATTACTAGGTGTCAATTTTGAAACTGCAAGATTATGTATTTATTTTATAGCTAAATATTTATTTTGAAAATACAATGAGAGATACAAGTTTTAGTATTCAAAATGACTCTGAAGGACATTATTCTGACAATGAATGACTTTTTAAATTGCTTTTGTTAGAAACGTTTCATTACATTTTACAAATAAAAATAAAATATAACTTTAAATATATATGAGAACTAAAAGAATGAAAGAAATAACAAAATGTATAAGAAATAACCAAATCAACCAATAAGTAAGAAAGAAAACAAATAAAGATATATATATATATATATATATATATATATATATATATATATATATATATATATATATATATATATATATATATATATATATATATATATATATATATTGGATTGCGTAATTGGTATATTCACAACTGTTTCCTTTACAAACTGTGAATAAATATGTTTAACCCCCAGATATAGCATACATACACTTGGATCTTGAACAATACCTGTGTGACAGACACATCGTTACAGACTGTGGCAGCCTGGCTTAT
Source organism: Sinonovacula constricta (assembly GCA_007844125.1). Lineage (NCBI taxonomy): Eukaryota > Metazoa > Mollusca > Bivalvia > Cardiida > Solecurtidae > Sinonovacula > Sinonovacula constricta. Next base: position 56,596,871 of record CM017567.1, on the reverse strand, counting down.
CAGAAAACAGATGCCCTCACATGCTGGGTGGGGCAATAAATGGGGGGGGGGGGGGTCACTTATATAAGGCTTTTGAGATCCCTTTAAAGAGTAATTTTCTTAATTTATCGTCATCGACGATGTTTAAACCCCCAGTAATGATATGGCCAGAAGGTAAATATAAGAAAGGTGAAGTTGAACAGTTACAAGAGTCTTGAGAAGGATCTTTCAGGTAAAGGTCTGCTACAGTTTGGTTGTAATTAAAAATAAGACCTCTACTGGTTTTTTTTGTACTTATAACAAATCATTGGATTTTCTTTGTTTTCGAAGTAACTTGGGATTTTATTGATGATATTTTTGTCCCGAAAGATACTAGGTAATTCGATAAAGTCAATCCCTTTATTAATGTATTTGATTTTCATGAAATATCGTTTGTGTTGAGACTGTTTATCGACATGAGGTCTTAAAGCATGGGTAGTATACTTTTGAATGATGGAAGCTACCTCATATAAAGGATGAGTACGTAAATATATTTTATCTGCCTCATTGTCCAAAATAACTAGTGATTTCAAAGGTAGATTTGTAACTGTACAAAGTAAGGCGTGAATACCAGATAGAATATAAAGTGTGTTCAGATCTTGAATAGAAACGTTTTTCCTAAATCTGCGTTTAAGATTATGATTTTTTCTAATTCCATGAGATCGGCGTTTACGCTTGCGTAAAAATAGAATATTAAAGATGTCAATGTTCGGATTTTTAGAAATATTGCCCGCCTGATGAATATTGTCATTAAGACCGAGTGGATATGGAGTCTGAAGTTTTTTAATCCAATCAAGTTCGGCATTGTATCTGGCCTGTAATTTAAATCGTTTAGACAAATCGCCATCGAAAACATTTTTTTCGTAAAGGTGGACTGTTCAATATTTTAAAGAATGTCCAGTACTTAGAAAATGATTATAAAGGTAGTTCTTAAAACGACGAGCGTTACGGATTTTATATGAATGTTCTCGAAATCTAATTTTGAGCGCCCGCCCCGTTTGCCCAACGTACTGTAGTTTACAGTTAGGATGGTTTCATGTTATAACATAAGTTATGTTGTTACTTTGTCAATCAACATCACAAGGTAAGGAAGTGTTAAATGTACGGCCATTTACAGTAGACTTGACAGTGGAGTTACAGTTAAGGAATCTACATGTACTACATCTTGTATAATTACACTTGTAGATATTAAAGTACACATTATGTCCACTCTGCATTTGTGCGGGGGTATTCTTTACATTATTACTAGAAATGTTACGTAAAATACATGACTGTCGAAGAAATAAATTACTCGAATAAGAAATATAAACCCCGGAAGACGGGTGTAATTTTATTGGTGAAATATTGACAGTGACTCTTCTAGAAAATATATCATCAGCACCATTAGACAAATGCACAGTAGACACATTATGCAATTTTAAGGGGGAAATATTAATGTTTGGTTGTAGTAGCCTGTTCATGGTTGTTTTATTTCAAGTAAAATAAACCTAAGTCCAAGGTTTGACAAAAAGAAAATATACGTAACAATCCTGATAGGATGAATTAGATGACAACATAGATCACATGCACGGGGAGACTTTTTACGACCGCCACACTGCACAAGTAACACTGTTGTGATTATGAATAGTTAAATAAGAAAAGGTCCTATCAAAACTCTAACAGATATTTAAATTTTATCTACCAGTAGACAAAGGCAAACAAGGTAAATGCAAATGTGAAAAAAAACACAGAGACGAGACATAACACACATAAAGAAAAACCATCAGTTACCGCCTTGGAACGGTCAGTCGGCAAAAGGGCCAACTGGGGTGCTTAAACCTGGTTTGTGGAGCGCTCCAACCTCGCACTTCCTAAAGTCTTGTTATTGATCGCAGATCAACCTTTTAGCTGCTATATTATGTAAAAGGCTAATGGCGAATGATATTGGCTTGGTAAAATATGGTGTGCATGTACTGTCTGGACAGCAAATTATTGTCTGAGGGGGTATAATATAGCTTAAAGCAGTATAATATGGTATACATGTATGGTCCTGACAATAATATTTTTGTCTGAGGGGGTATAATATAGCTTACACTATTAGATGTTAATATAGCTTATAATATGGTATACATGTATGGTCTGGACAGGAATATTATTGTCTGAAGGGGTATAATATAGATTAGAGCAGTATAATATGGTATACATGTATGGTCTCGACAGTATATTATTTTCTAAGGGGGTATAATATAGCTTAGAGCAGTATAATATGGTATACATAAATGGTCAGGGCAGTATATTATTGTCTGAGGATTTTTAATATAGCTAAGAGCAGTATAATGTGGAATACATCTTTGGACTGGACAAGCATATTACTGTCTGAGGAGCCATAATATAGCTTAGAGTGGTATAATATGGTATACATGTATGGTCTGGACAGTAAAATATTGCCTGATGGGTATAGCTTAGGATAGTATATTTCAGTCTTGGTATGGTATATAATGGCATGAAGAGTCATAATATTGTCTACGAGTAGTATACTATGGTTTTAGAGCATGGTCGTAGGGCAGTATAATATGGTCTTAAGACATAATAATACATGTATGGCCTGGACAATATAAATGACCATGGGGGTAGTGTAATATAGCCCTTGAAAAATATATTATAATATCATACATATATGGCCTAGGATGCAAAAATGGGAGAACCTTTATGTTGCCTGAAAGGCTATGATCTACCTTGAGGAAATGAGGGTGTATGGTATGGCAGTAAAAGCTTAGGTAGAGAAACTGGTTACTTTGTGGGTATGAAGATTTGCTAACACCTTTTTGTCTTGAGCATAAAACTGATAATGAGAGCAGCGGAAAGATATACCGGTAGACCTAGGATGAGATCTGGCATCTATTTATCTGCCAATCAAGGTTACATGCATGACCTGATGATGACACGTACTGGCTGAATGGGTTCTGAGCCTACGTGAGGATGTGGTAAGAATAAAAGCATCTCCAAGAAAGCGACCCTACCTTGCATGTTATATTATCATGAATGTCATGGCACTTCACACTGTATGAGATTGCCCCAACAACAGTGCAAGAGATTTTTTCAACCAGGAGAAGAAGAAAAGTGGAAGGGTTTTCTTGTTCTTGAGTCTTTGCAAAGATGGTCTGTACAGCAAATATAGTGAGCTGCAGATGCCAATATCATCAGTCGAATAATTCAAGGTAGAAAGACTAGCAAGAGAATCACTCGGACTGGATGGATCTCGTCTGCAAGCACAACAGTACTGTACACAATGCAGAAAGTATGCTCTATCTTTATCACCAAGACACCATTGGCAACATTTGCACAGATGCCAAGCTCTAAGATCAGGTCATGTACAGCAGTGAAGCAGGGTACAATGCAAAGAGAGAAAAAGCAAAGTTGTCTTAGTTTTTACTGACTGTTTTGAGAATAAAAGAAACAAACATGGGCGGCCACTGTGAAGGGTCCTTCCAGAATCCTTTTGTGAAAGCAGAGCAGAAAGCGGCAACATTATCTCCAAGTCCATTAAGCTGGCATCTTCTGCCTGCGATGAGTATAAATGTACTATGGCCTGAGAGTGTATACTCCTGTCCAAGATGTGTACAGGATGGCCTAAGAGGGTGTTATTTTGGATGATTTGGATAAAGTATTGCCTTCAATGAGCATACTATGGCTTATGGCCTACTATAGAGGGTATAATTTTGCCTGATTTCGGAATGGGATGGTCTGAGAGGGCATCATCTTGCCTGATTTGGGTACAGGTTGCTCTTAAAGGGTAAATTATTGCCTGGGTTGGGTATACGTTCGACTGAGAGGGAATAAGCTTGCACGAATTTGGGGATACTTTGACTTGAGGGGGTATATTTTTTGCCTAATTTGGATACGGTATGGACTGAGAGGGTACAATATAGCCTGAGTGGATATTCTTTGGAGTAATATGGTATCAACTTGCCTAATAGGTGTGAAATTTGGCCTGAGGGGGAACAATCTGAACTAATTTGTGTATAGTCTTGGCTGCGGTGAGAATACAATGGCACGTGAGGATATATTATTATCTTAGGGTTAAAATCATATCTTGGTAAAATAACTAGCTTGAAGATCTAGGACAAAGTGAGGGTTGAATAATATGGTCTGATGGGCATATAGTATGGTCTGAGGGGTAGGGGGTATAATATGGTCTGAGGGGAGTATAGTATGGTCTGATGGGAGAAAAGTATGGTCTGAAGGGAGTATAGTATGGTCTGAGGAGAGTATATGGTCTGAGTGGCTGTATAGTATGGTCTGAGGGGCTGTATAGTATGGTCTGAGGGGCGTATTATATGATCTGAGGGGTGTGTATAGTGTGGTCTGAGGGAGGTACATAGTAATTCAACATATCTGAAAGATTAGAAATAACTAAAAAATGGTTAACTCTGATGAAAAGAAATGCAGCTGAATAAAAAATAACCATTGCTCTTAAGAAAATTATTAAGAATAATCATTAAATAAAAAAAATACTAAACATAATATAAAATAATAAACTTTTTTTTAATTTCCTTACAGAAATGAAAGTTTAATTGTAATCAGTGTATTGTACAATGCTGACACAGTTATAAGTTTTAAGCAACAACTGTTGTGATTAAGTGTGCAAAATATTTTAATGACTAAAGATGGATCTTACTTTTTATATCTCTCTGGCAAGAACTCCTCTACAAGCGTTTTGACAAGCCTTGTCAGTGAGCCGCTTTTCCTTTTCAAGAATGTGTTCTTCAGTATCCTATGTGTTGTTTCAACACCGTTTGTTGTTGTCCCTCGTAGGTGTGGATTATATTTGTAGGAACAGCACCATTTCTGAAAAAAGGCTATTCCATGTTTATAATAATTCTTACATATTTTCATAAATAAGCGAATTTTCCATACTACATGATTTTCAAATGTCTGATAATCAATTTTGTTATTGAAAATATGATATTATTAAAATATTCCCAGTATAAATAGGTTTAAGATAATAAATTCCTTGAGAGAACATCTTTGTTGTTTGATAAGCAAGCATAATGCACTAAATGTCTGTTAGAAAAATATTATCAGTGAACTTTTTAACAAAATAAACAAAATGCAAATTAGGTTAATCACATAAGCATTTTTTAGACCTGTATTTATACAAAATACTATTGTTTATTACCTCCTTAATAGGCAGCCAAACTTTCTGCAAGTAGGTTTTTAGTTTTACATTTTTATTCATTATAGGCTCAACTTCTTCTTTCAAAAGTTGCTCAAACTTCTCGACAGTGGGAGCATTGGCCAGCTTTCTTAAGCTACTCAAAACATGTTCTGGCTGACAAACACTATTTTCCAAACGCTTTACAAAGCGTTCCCATGCTTATTCTCTGTGAAAATCACACAGAAAATGCTTTGTTTCTGAAATAAATAAATTGTAAAATTAAAAAAACAGCAATTGAAATAAACAACAAACAGACATTGATATTTTGAACATATGCAAGATTTGGCATTTATCTTAATTCACAAAAAAAAAAAACTAAAGGGGTTGGAATCTCAGTCTACATATATAATTTAGTTGCGCTGTCTTCAGGTTGTGTCACTCTACTACTAAAAAAAGTTGTATGAGTGTCATTACCAACCCTTCAATGTTAAGTTGCAATAATGATCAGGTTGTGTCAGAAGGCGTGTATCAAGGCAGATGTCTGTACTTACTTAAGTACAGTATAAAATCAAATTGAGAAAACTTTAAAAAAATGAAAAATGCAATAAAAATGTTTCTTGAGGGCAGTTGGATGCATGCATGAAACATGAACATTTCAGGTGTATATGTGAGGTGTTCTGATAGTTTTGCTGACACAGATTCTAACGATTTAATATTTGCCATGATAAAATAATGATTATTCTTCATTTTGTAATTTGTGTCATAAACATGTATACATAGGCCGTATAGACATAGACATACTTAAACTGTGTCCAGTAACCATTTAATCTAATTTATATGTAAATGCAAATTTGAAACAAACCCGGAAAACCAAACTGATAGCATTACGGTTATTTCAGCCTCGTCAAAGTCAGTCACAAAGTATCTTGGCTGCCAACATCTGTTGTTGTCTGCTATTATTCTCTGTGCCTCACTTATGCAGAATGATGTTTCTTTTTTTTTTTTTTTTTTTTTTTTTTTTTTTTTTTTTGAATGATCCAACCACTTGAAAATCCACATTAGTTTTGACAACAAGGAAAAACAGCGGCAAGTCATATACAGTTGTACGATAAGTTGAGTCCATAAATGCTGTAGCCCCGTATTTTTCAATAAGCCTTTTCTGATCTTGTGTTTGTTGGACCAGCATAAATGTCTGCAACAATGGGTACTTTATAAAACAGATAACAATAAGTACATGGCTGACATAATAGTAACTATGGGTGCTAATTAATTAATAGAAAACAATAATTACATAGCTAACATATTATATGTAATAGTTATCGTTATTATTATAAAGGAATGTTTTATTATGATTGTTATTAAATATTATCACTCTTTTAACTGATAACAGACAATATAAGAAAACAATTTTCAATGTACAGTAAATGAAAAGAGATGTAAAATGAATTATGGGTTAACATGTAACTTGTCCATAATTAAGACCATATTTACAATTGTCTTTTTTACAATGAATAAGTATCTTTAAGCCGGACTGTCTTTCAATGAGTAAGTATGTTTATACTTGGACTAATTGTATGTAGATTTATTTACATTAATCTAATTTACAATAGAAAAAATTATTTATTTACGCTTGAATCTGTCTTCATCCTGTACTCAAGCACCTCATCAGGATGCGTTCTCTTCCTCTCTTCAAGCTTGAACCTGGTGTTAGGCAAGATGAATAAATAAATAAACTAAAATCACCTAGTCGAAAAAAAGACTTTTTTGTTATTAAATTCACATTAATATTGTATATCAGCAAATAGTTTAACTCTATAGCACATTTTAAAATATGTATTTTACATTTGAATTTTGGTCCATATTAATGTGAAATGTTTGAAAAATGTGCATTGATGTTACGAACAACTTATTATAAAATATAATAAAAAATGTGATTTATTGGAACTATTTTTATATTTAAAAAAAATGATACGTAAGTTGACAATGATGATTATATATAAACTTTCTTGCATTATTACCCATGCATTCAGAGCGATCTGCTGATCCGCGACCACCTCCTGCGTAGCCCTGTAGATGTGATTTGATATGGTTTTATCGGTGGGATAAAACCGAACGTTTGTAGGGTGTGTCAGTGTTGGACAGATTTGTGTAACACATCTCCTGAGATGCTGCTTCATCTCACCAACAGAAGTTACCCCTTCACCAGTGAGCTCACAAATTTTAATACATAGCTTTGGATCCAGAGGTTGAGGCTGTGAAACCTAATAAAATATGGATAGCTTCAGGTAAATTAATCTGAAAACATTCTTTGTATGTACTTTTCATTTGCACATCTTTTCTGTTATACTTTGCATATTATCTTAGGGAAAATAACACAGAAATTAAATTGTAGACTAACATTTCAAAGTATTCTGATACGATTTTAGTTAGAAGGCCTAAATTTGATGGAATTAAAGTCATGTTTTTTACCCAATTTAACATATATCTTTTACAATAGATATTTAAAAATATCATTGTCTTACTTGACTTAAAACAAACAAACACCATAGCACAAACTGCATAGACAATAAAATCGTAATGCATTAAGAGATAGAACCGGTCACATTAATTGGTCGGTCCATTTTTATTATACTTCAAGATGTTATAGTAGTCTAGGTGTTCAAGAGTAAGACTCTCACTAAAAAGTTGTTGGTTAGAGCTGATGCAGGAGTGCATTCTTTTAACATCTTAAAGGTGGTATCCGACAGTTTGCCTATATTAAATACATGTAGCAATAACTAACCTCCACTTTGGGAAATTTGGTCATACTTTTTGCATAAACCCATACTTGAGTCGTTATAATTGTTTTTTAACAATAATGTAATTGTTAGACAGTACTAAACACGAAAAAATATTCTAAATGTTCAGTCTTTCTTAAAAACTCTTCACTCTGCTTAAAAAAGATATCGCCATCAGATCTTTGGCATCAATCAACAGCATTTTAGAAGTCCTTTTCAGGTACCAATGACTCATTTGGTTATTTGAGGTAAAAAAATTGGACCAAACTGTCGGATATTACCTTTAAATTGTCCGTTAGTATATATGCTCGCCCAGGAAATGGGCTCTTTAATGATTCTATAATTGTTTGCAAACTTTCATTTAAAGTGAGCTTAAATATCTTGACTAAATTAAATTAAAGATAATCCTGAAGAGTATAATTAATTCCAAAAACACTAGACATTCCAGTGAATGCAGTTCAAACTCTTGGTTGTATAAAAAAGCAGTCATGAGAATGTTAACTTTTTGGCTCAACTTTCTTGGTGACTTTTATGGCATAAAGAGCCTTATTCAGAACAAGCATTGGAATTGAAATAATAACAGAATATTATGTATTGTTAACTTTCAACTTAATTTTTATATATTTTTGGGTTACAGATAATCACACTATTTTCAAAAAAGAGGGAAATTATAATTACCACCCCTTATTTATTTTGTCATATTTTTACTTTAACTGACATAAAATATATAATGCATACAAAATTTAAAAATGGCTTGGAATGAAACAGGCAGTCATAACCATTTAGTAAAAATGGTGTAAAGTTAGTTCATATTGATGCTAACTTTATGGCATCTAATCTTAAATTTTATTTAGCAAGGTTATTATAAACTACTTACAAAAGATGCAACTTTAAATGTCACTTTATAACAATTAACTGTGGGTTATAGAGTTAATCCTTCTATAGACGAGTTGTACTCATGACCACCTAAGCAACTAGCAATCACTATAACTGTGTTGGACAATCACGAACTTCGCATCACTCAAGCTGAAACTATGTAATTTAGGTGTGACTTGATGGATTTGTTTTTAATTAATAATAGTTGTTAGATTGAGTTCACTACAATTTATAAAATATGATCATTTAGACTAATGACAGATTAATGGTTGAGTGCACTGCTTCAGTTGTTTCTGTTCGTTCGAACTTAACTTTATAAACAGTTGTGTGATTTAAATATAGTACATGTATAACATAAACCTGGTTCAATGGGTGTCCATTGTGGCTGCTTTCTGGGGGTACGGTTAGCATGTATACATTTTGTGTTTGTACAATATCCTTGGCAGCAAGACTGCACCATATTTCCTGTACTGCATGTTGCTGTGCTGTTTTGGTAGGCAGCCCCTCAATCTGTGGATAAAGTATATATTATAATTTAAAAACATAACACCTTGTACATTCACTCTTTATGCTTTCAAAATATCAAGTAAATGAATCATTCATGGTAGAGTGCTTTTACCTAGATAAATGGTGGCATGTGTTCATTTACCTTATGTGATGGAAATCTGACCAACTCCCTTATGGTGGCAGTAGCCGGACAATTAATTTTCTTGCCGGGTTGTGCCAGAAACTTTCTACTAACATAGTCATGATCAGTTGTCTGAAATGTAATACAATTCACACTTAAAAATGTGAAATAAGTACAGAATATTTATATACATGATCAAGAATTAGACTAGTCCCTTAATTTCACAAAATAGTCTTATTATATAAAAGAGCACACTGTACATTGAATCTGGCATGCTTACCTTTATAAGTATCTAAATATACAAAGTACTGTTAAGTCTTTAATAAGCTAGCCATTTTTAATTTTAATAATCAATAAATCTTAACACTTGTTTAATTTGCAAAATCTTGCATATTTGCAAAGACTATAATAGTAGACTGAGTTAGTTAGGTGAAATGAAAGTATATTTACACAAGAAATATGTAAATAAAATGGAATTAAAATTGTTATATAAAGCAACAGTGAAATTATTGCTGCAAATCAATATTTATTTATCTACCGGTTTAGTGTAAATATTTATAAAAAACATCCAGTAACAATTGAATCAAAATCCTATTATCTACAGTAAGCAAATTATTACATCAAAAGTTCATATTCCTTCTTGTGGCAGACTGCATAAAAATGTCATCTTTTGTACATTTCTAATAGCATGTTATTTCATTTTTTATTTTTATAAATTGTATGAATATTCATTATCATTTGTATTACATCAAGTATTTAAATGGTTAATAATGACAGAAGGCATTAGGGTTACAATAACTCATGGAATGCAATATGCGTATTAAAATCACAACAACTCCTAGAATATTTCTTTGAAATTTTATTACTAATATGCCACTTCATAGTATTAAAACTAAAAATATGTGTTTAAATTAGAGCTATACAGAGTTTACCGAATACATGTTGGTATTTAAAATTAAAGTCCAACTTATAATATGTTATGCACAATACCTATTCTTCTTAACCTTCCATCTAACTTTAATATTTATACCACATAAAATTAAGAGAACATATTTTGTGTATATATATCAAAATAACAAGAACAATTAACTGTACATAAACCTTTGATTAAACAGGAAAAAGTACATATAGAGAATCATCAAATAAAATGGTAAAAGCTGCTTCAAGTCCAATGAGGTACAAAAAACGTAATTGATTTGTAGAACAAGAAATGATTAAAATGGGAAACATACAATGCAATAAAAAGAAAAAAACAATAACATAGATAATATTATTATTATTTCACAATCATAATGAATTCACAACAATATCGTCATGAATTACACAATCCATCTAAATTATGATAACATGGAAAATAACATTGTATACCTCATCATTTTTTCTGCCTTTGCCAAACTTGTAGTCAAACACTTTCTGCCCAAGAATGGCAAATAGGACACCTGTGTATTTCTGCTATCCATTTGTTACAGACTTTTTGTCACGCCAAATAATTTGGCTGATTTTAGACAGGTCTGCAATGCAAGCGACGATAGATACATTAAACACATACAACAGATGGTAAATCAAAACATAATGAACTAAGATTATTAAATTATTTAAAAAAATATGCACCTTTTTATGATGTTAAAACAATAAAGAAAATGCTGCCCATAGACAGTGTGGTTCATAATTCTCAGTGCTGGATAGTACAATAAGATTAGCAACAAAGACAACACATAACATATATAGGGGGCACACATACTGCAAACAAATAATTTTACTGCCCTTTTGAGATGGTTTCTGCTTTTTATTGTTAACATGTATGCAAAGTTTATAGGGAATAAATTTGCCAGTGTTTGAGAAATGAACCAAAACAAAAAAAGTAAAGAAATGCTAATGCAGATGCCGCAGTAAGGCCCATAACTATTTCTTTAAATGTGGAGAAAACAGGTACACGTATCCTATTGAGGGAAATAAAACAACATGTACATTACAAACAGAAAAAAAAGAAATAATTAGTCTGTAAGTAAATGTATTTAAAAAACAACAATATCATGAAAACAAAAATAAAATTAACATAAAAGAATTACATACAGCACCTATCAAGCACTAATGTCGTTATTTGCATTGATATAGAAAACAAAATCTAAAGAAAGGCCATCAATAAACAGAAATTACATAAATACAAGTGTGCATGAATTTATATATTTAGAAATTAGAATGAATACAATTATACCGGTACACATGTTAGTATATATAGAGTTGAGCTGAGAATCAAAAATAACTTGATAGTTCTACATAGGGCGTTAGGTCACTATTTTAACATATAAATGATTAACTGCAGTGGTATTTGTACTACACATTACAGGGTTATAGTATGTGTTGATAACTTGATAGATGCTGGTACTGTGTACTATGTAAACTTTGTTCTAACATGCTCTTTTCATATCTTAAACAGTGTGGTATCCTATAATGGGTATGACTATTTGCTGGATATGAATTCATATCCTTGGATATGAATCCTTGGTACGGATATGAACGTAAAATCATTACACACATTTATGTCATATTTATGTCTTCTTTTAGTAAAATTAATGTATTTTCTATAAATAAAATTAATTTACATTAGGTATTCTCGTATTAAATGTAATTGTGATCGATGTAATAAAAGAGACAGATGGGAATTCATATCTGTGGACATACAGGGTATGGATCATAGGAACACTAAAGTTGCCATCTGCAGCATTGTTTGTTTTATTTCAGTTAATTTTGATGAAATGTAATTAATTTCATTACTTTACCTCTTTTTTTAAAGAAGAATACCTTTAGTACACATTTGCTGTTAATGAATATTTCGATAGCCGCACAGAGGTTCATATCCATGGACAGTTGGGATACGGATATGAACGTAAAAATCAATATCTTTACCACTAACAGATGTATATTTGTTAATTAATTAATCCAATTACAGGTTATGGATACTAGGCTGATATGAATGTAAAAATCATTATGTTACATTTATGTGTTTTCTAGAAAATGTATTTTTCTATAAATAAATAATGTAACTTTGTTTTTTCGTATAACATACAATCAGGACTGACTAAACAAACATAGATATAGGGTAATTCACAACCGAACAGCGATAATAACATTAAAATTACTGTCTGCAGTATATGGATAGAAAAATCGAAATTATGAAATTACTGTCTCAATGATTGTTATACATTTGGTAATTGTAATTTAAAATCTTAAAAAATTCAAACCATTATCACTACCAGTTTTTATATAATACATTGTAAGCAGTATCTCTACACAAAAATACATGCCAGTGGGCTTACGGGGACATACGGGATACAGATATGAAAATTGGTGCCACTTTTTCTTGCAAGACTTTTTTTATACGATATGAAATACTGGTACTGGTACCAAATAAGAAAAAGAAAATATTTGAAACAATCATGGAGATAGAGTAATTGACATGGATATATGAAATGTGATCGAGGAGGTATTTGATACAGGAATGGGGACACAGGATATTAAATGGCGATACAGGATATATACATGGAGATGTTGAATATGAATATGAGGGATACAGAATATGTGCATGGGGATAGTGAACATAGAAATGAAGGAAATGGACATGGGGATATATGCAGGGATTTACACTTCTTTTTTATTTCAGAGGTTCACTGGATTCAGGATCTATGACAACAGGAGTCCAGCAAAAAGATTTGGGGGTCAAAGTCATTTTAGTAGTAGAAATTGAACATTATAGCCATATAATCGCTTCATTAGTATATGTAAATAATAATTGAATAACATTTCCTTTTATTCAAAAGAAAACAATGTTTACCCTCAAAACTTCTCACGTCAGTTTGTTTTTACATATCGTTGTAACTTATGCATAAGCTTTTATTAAAATAAAACATGAATTCATCCGAACAGTACAGTGTTTCTAACTGTAAGTGAAAGCACTTAAACTATTGCCTTTTAATTATAGCATGTGCATTGATTTGCTGGTATATTTACTTACATGATAAAGTGGTAAGAAATTTATCGAATCGGAAATGTCAAGGACAAATATTGCTGATAACTAAAACATTCTTCTGGCCATATTTTAAGTGTCCACATGGACACAGAATTTATTTTTTGTGCGTACATTGCTGTGATTTATGCATCCGGTAAATCCCTGTACATGTCATGAACAGGGGATACAGACCACAGACATAGTGATACAGGACATGGACATGGACATACAAGACATGGACATAATAATACAGGACACTGACATGGTGATACAGGACACGCACATGGTGATACATGGTGATACATGACATGACCATGGATATAACTCTGGTGCGGCTATATATAAAATAATTATGTAAAGGTGTGTAAACTTTCATGAACAGGAGTGTTATTAATTAAAAATAATAATATTGCATCCGAGTAAACAAGAATTTTAGTTGTAGTTAATGATTTTAACGTTCATATACGTACTCCTCTATGACTATGGATATAAACTCTGGTGCGGCTACATCGGACTTCACATAAATATAACAAACAATGCTGAAGTTTGCAATTTCATTGTTCATATGCGTACCCTTAATGTCCATGTATATGAACTGACATATAGATATATACATAAAGATCTGTATTTTGGACTATATCTATCTAATTATTAGAATACTTAATCTAAATTAGTTCACATACCACCAAATACATAAAAGAACATATAGACACAGAAAAATCTTAAGAAATACTCATAAATATTAATTTTTTTATTCATACCCCAGATTCATATCCGCGAATATTTATTCATATCCGGTAATTAGTCATACCGTCTTATAATTAGTTATAAATTTCTAGTCAACTTTGAACCTCTACTTACATAACTTTGCACATTTTTGGACAATTAATAGGCTAGGTGTCTGGTATCATTCAACAATCAAAGTTTGGGCAAAAATTAGTTATATTTCAACATATTATAACTGTATTTACATAAACATATTGCTATATACAGTACCTGTCCATAAAACAGGATGCAACGTCATCTGATGAACACTGCAGTTTTCCTCTCATGGATCTATGAATGACTAAACTTTGTTAACCAATAAAAAGTAAAACTTAACCTGCTTGCCCATTTTGTTTCCATTTCCAGGAAGTGTGTGCCACTAAAGTATTTTTCCGACAAAATCATGGCATCATGATTATACAGCTTCAAACAAACATGGCGCCACGTGGGACTATAGAAAACAAACCCAGAAAAAGGAAGGGCAGATTCACAGACGACCGTGACGACGGGGTTTTGTTTCTTTTGGTAAAAAAAATTGCAAGCAATCGCTGGCAAATATTTTAACAAGTTTAAATAAGAAAAAAGCAGAAGAACAAGATGGGTACTTCTAAGAGGAAATTGTGGGGTAGATTGGCAAAATATGATTATAAACAGTGTGTGGTGTCTAAAAATTGTATATACAGTGGGCTAATTGTGAGGCCCAGATGATGTGGTGTAGGGAACGAAAGCGAGTCAGTAGCTGAGAATTACTTACAAGTAATATTTTGTGATGAGAAAAAAGTAGTGTTAGGGAAAGATGGAAAGGTTGTATGTTCTCCAACATTCTCCAAATAATGGAATATCGGCCATGTTTTGGGGCTGTATTATGATTGAGTTGGTACACTCCAGGAGGCAGATGGTAATATTAACTCAAAGAAGTGCATCATCATCTTAGATGGACATATCTGACCTGTTATTGTTAAAAAATGAGAGAGAGAGGGGAAGAGAAACAGACAGACAGACAGACAGACAGACAGAGTGAGAGACAAAGAGAAAACGAGTGTGTGTAAAGAGGAACAGCTAGCACAAAACTAGAATATTAACGATTCATGATACAATGTCTATGATAATGACAACAAACCAACGGCAACGCGAACGTAAACAGTAACAAAATATAATGTATATTGAGTAAAGTAAATCGGCCATACCTCCATCGCCGAAGCACTTTGTCCCTTTAATAACTGAAAAACGACCATTTGTACTCAGTTCATGACTTCTTAGACCGTTTAAGGCCTCCTCTACCATTTTATACTCAAAAACATTTCTAGTAACAATAACTGACCTTGGGTTGGATTAATTTTACATACGCATCGGGACGTTTATGGTACGGTTTGAATAACCTCTACGGCAGGCCATTAGAAGCGGTTTGATAAAAGGGTTATCCAAATAGTTTTGCTTGTTTGCTTGGCTTTCCCCGTAAAACACATAAATAAATATAATTATTGGCTCATCCTTAAACAAAATGAAAAGTGTTAATTTTTGTTGTTTTTGTGTTGTTGTTGTTGTTGTTTTTTGTTGTTGTTGTTTTTACTTACCTTTTAAGCTATCAAAACATAGTTTTGATATTTAAAATACTTCATAAAAGATGTTAGATTTGATATAAAAAGAGACTGAAAAATAAAAACATAGCGGTGAGTTTAATACAGCACATATTTCCAGATTTCGACCTGCATTAGCTTCTGCCTTTAAAGATGGCTGCCTTAAAATATCTTATCAGTGCCTATGACATCACATGAAAACAACGTGATCGGCATTTTAATCAAATTTAAATTATATTAAGCAAAGGAAAGAGTGCAAAAATAACACATTAATCGGCTTTCTAATGATTTAAGCAAGAGAAAAGGAGAGAGAGGGATTTGGCAGAGAAATAGTAGGGGCGTCGAAGACCGATTTTGGCGTTCTAGGTGGCTTAGTAACACTATTATTTTAGCACTGTTGTTTTTTTTAAAGAATAATATCAACTATGACATAAGTTTAAAACAACTTTTGTTAAAGTCGGTATTCGACAGTTTGTCTATATCTAAATCATGTAACAACATCTAAACCTTGTTCTGAAGAAAGTGCCTTCTGATGATTTAAGCAAGAGAAAGGGAGAGAGAGGGATTTGGCAGAGAAATAATAGGGGCGTCGAAGACCGATTTTGGCGTTCTAGGTGGGTTAGTCACACTATTATTTAAGCACTGTTGTTTTTTAAAGAATCATCAGTTATGACATTATTTTGAAACAACAGTTGTAAAAGTCGGTATCCGACAATTTGCCTATATCTAAATCATGTAACAATATCTAAACCTTGTTCTGAAGAAATTGTGCATAGCTTCTGCGCAATAACTTATAAGTTAGTTAAAGGAAAGGCTCTTAATAACATTATCTAAATTGTAAGACAGCGCAAGTCGTGAAATATACCAGTAGTGTAGGGCCATATGGGCACAGGATTTATGGCGTCGAAGACATATAAGGAAAAAATACGCCACCAGATTTATGGCACAGAGGAAAAAACTCAGTTAAATTGTCAAAATGGCACAAAAGGTTTAAAGGGGGAAATACGTTTTGTGCAGAAACCCCAATATATAGCGTAGTTTAAAGCAATTTGAAAATACTGTATGTATTTTATTTGGCCAATATTCCGTGAACCATTTTGGGGGGAAAGGTTTTATAGTGTTTACTGATAGCTGTATACCGGCTGGTCCAACTTCCTATTAAAGCTTAGCATGTGCATAGATTGCGCCTAATCAGTACTGTTTTGTTTTTCATATTAGACGAGTTTCAGTTGTAACTGTAATAAGCTGTCTCCATAGATATACTTTGTTTTTTTTTGCGAAACTATGCAAAGCAACTTCTCGAACACCCGACAATCTTCATTAATTAAGGCAATATTTTCGTATATTTGTTAAGCATAAGATCTAATGATACTCTAATGAGAGTTTGCTAAAATGCTCTAAGTTAGCAAATTTTCAATCCTAATAAGCAAATGACGATCGATGGGAAAACAGAGCTAAGATATGTAATCAATTTGAATTTTATGACACAACTTAAATGGAAATACGTGTTTGCCTGTCTTCGCATATTTTGGGGGAAGAATTTGAATCAGTTATTAACAACAAAATTATTTTGTTCAAGGTTAATGTCTTCGCCTTTTATCAAAATTGTAGGATCAGTTTATTAAAACAGTTAAAAAGATTCCTCTTTTGTCCAGATAAACTTTAGAACGCATCCCCTACACGTAAGAAACAATAATTTGGGTGGGTCTTAAACGCTGACACGCTAAGCTGACAATATGTAAACAGAAGAAAAACGCTGACAATATAGAACATATGAGGAAGACGCTGACGCATGGTTACTATCACTGCAGATGGATATAACTGGTTACAAACTTATTTTTACCAAAAAGTTGTCTTGCTATGTGAGTACAAAGTAATAAAAAAGAAACGTGAAATTTCAGGTGATGGACACCCCAAGAAATATTAATCTACTAGGAGATGACACGGTTAAGTTTGGTTTGATAATAAGAGTGAATGCAGTGAAAATGGAGATTAAAGAGGCTGAAGTAATTATCGAAGAGTATAGTGATGTACCTGTTGAAAATGGCGCTGCTTGTCCGGAGAATACAAAACTGAAATTGACCAAACAGTTACACCTGTGGTGCACCCTCCACGTTCCGTACTAGCTGCTATACAGAATTAGAAGAATGATTTGGAGCATCTTGAGAAGTCATAACCAAAGAGAAAAAGCCCATCGAATGGGTAAATAGTTTGGCATGTGTCAGGAAAACGATTATCAGAATTCGGATTTGCATTGATTTGACAGATCTAAATGTAGCTATCCGCCGTGAACATTACCCAAAGAACAGTTTTGAGAATATGGCTACACGGTTACATAGTAGCATATACTTCTTGACTCTAAATGCAAACATGGGATATTATCAGTTTAAACTGACACAAGTAAGGTCCAAATTAACAACGTTCAATACACCCTTTGGGAGGTATAGTTATTTACGCATGCCAATGGGGCGGGTGAGGGTAAAGTGCTCTAGTGAAGTGTTCCAAAGGCCAATCGAAATGCATTTTGGTTACATGGAAGGAGTAAAGATTGTTGTCGATGATAACCTCGTACACGGTAAAACCTCATGGAGCACAATGTGCGTCTGAGACAGGTGTTGGAGAAAGCAAAATGGGTAAAGCTTACATTGATCAAGAAAAGTGTGTGTTCGCAAAACCAGAAGTAGACTATGTAGGACATAAGTTGACCAGTGAAGGTATTAAGCTTCCGACCAAAGAATTGGGGCAATAACTGGCATGAGAGGTCCTGAAAATTTCAGTAAATCAGATACTATGTTTGGCATGTTGTCATACGAGTCAAAAAATCATACAGTGTCTTAGTGAACTGAATGTGCCAATGCCAATATTAAAGGTGTCGACAAAGGTATTTCGGTACTATGACTTGAACAAACCGATCACTGTCACCGTAGATGCTTCAATGGGAGAATTAGGTGTTGCGATCATACAAGTTAATGGTGCCGTAGCATACGCGTCAAGAGCACTCTGTCAGACTGAAAAAGTATGCACAAATAGAGAAAGAAATGTTAGCCGTAGTCCTCGACTGCGAAAAGTTTTACAAGTTGCTGTGTAGTAGATTTCACGGTCGAGTCATACCACAAGCCGCTGGAGACGATTTTTGAAGAAAATTATCTGCAAAGCCCCGTAAACAATTAAGAGGATGTTGTTAAAAGTTCAGCCGTATGATTTTATATTGATACACGCATGTGGCAAAGAAATGGGACTTGCTGTCTTTCGAAGTAGATTGCCATTGACAAAATTAGCAAAAAGACAATAGATGATGAATTGATTGTTCTGAAGGTAGACACTCTGGCCTGTACACATCATGACAAATTAGCAGCTTTCACACAAGAGGATGAACGGTTCCAAATGCTGGCCAACGTAATCAGTCGTGTGTGGACAGAAAATAAGAACGAGATACCTACTAAAGCAGTTCTGTTCTGGGACTACAGAGATGAAATGGCTGTTTACAATGGAGTACTATACAGGGCCAGAAAAACGCTCAGAGACGCTGAAAGCAATGCAAAGTTTGCACCTCGGAGTGGTACATTTTAAGAAGCGTGCTAAAGGTGTTCTAGCCTGGAAAGAATGGGCAAAATGGTGAAGAAATGCAGTGCCTGTTTAACCTAAGAAAATAAGCAACCAAAAGAATCCATGGTGGTCACGCCTGTACCTTCATTGCCTTTGAGCAGAGTAGGGACCGACTTATTTGAAGTCGATTGCAACAACTACCTTATTATGGTAGACTAGTATTCATAGTCCATTGAGGTCGCTCCATTACAACGGGATAGCAGGGCTTGTACTGAAATAAAACACACGGAGGCAAATATTGCTATATATGGTATCATGAACACCTTAATTGTGGCAATGAGCCACAATTCAAAAGTTCATAGTTCAAAACCTTTACTGAAAATATGGCATGTCATGTGACATATTTACTTTTGAACAGCATGCAAATGACATTGCCGAGAAAGCTGTCGAAACAGTAAACAATCTCATCAAGAGTTGTCCCGAATCTAGGAATATTTATCTTTCACTTTTGGAGCTCCTCAATATTCCATGGGATAATGAAATCGGATCACCAATGCAGCGTCTTATGCGTTAGCAAAGACGCTAAAAAATCTTACAAACACCGAGAAAACAGAAGCTAATCGTGCAGATGTCGCATCAAAACTTCTTACCTACAGAGAAAAACAAATAATATATTATGACCAACACGCGGAGGTCAAAGACGACCTTCAACAGGGTGACACAGTTAGACTCTACACTCCATCCGGGTGGAAACCAGCTGAACATGTTCGGAGAGTAGATAATCCATATTGTCAAAGCAGGTGAATCAGGACGCGAATACAGATGTAACATAAGCTGTTTTTACATATTAATTTATAGGTACAGATATGTACCTAGTTCTATATTCTACGGATAGTATTTTAGATTATTTAAAGTCTGAATTCTGAGAATCCGGTAGTACAATAGTGTAGACTGCACTGACTCTGAGAATTCAATCCATGTTGTTCTTACCATTGTTTGCAGTAGCAAATCTGTGCTGTTTATTTGTCTGTGCTGTTTGTTTGTCTGTCTGTTTGTTTTTCAATGCAGATGCTACGAAGGGGATAAATTTGATGAAGAAAGACATTAATAAATTTACAAAAAGATTAAAAGACATGTCTATCATTTTAAACTTACTGATAAGTGTCTGGTTATTATTCTGATGTATTCATTTTTCTTAAGTAAGAGAGAAGAGAACACTTTTGTCACGTTGATAAGGATGAACGTTACTGATAGGCAAATAGCAGAAGTGTGCATTTGTTAAATTGTCAGCCTTCACAATACTTTCTTTTGTTTCAAAATTGAGAAATGTGTTCAGAAATTAAAATCAATTAAATGCAGAAATCAAATCAATTGACATTAGTGACAATGTGTCATGAGCTTAAGATGATTGACTCTGTTTCATCGGGTTGTTATCAATTGGAATAAAAACAATATAAGCCGAAATGGGTTTTAATTGATAGCGAACGATAGAAAAAGAAGTACATGCAGTCATTAGTGTATTTCAGTGTCATTGCAAGTTGAAAGAACATTATTGATTCAATAAGGATACAATGAGAAACATGAGATGATTTTCTTCGAGTATTACTTACACAACTTCTAGAATACCAAGAACTAAAATGTTGATAATGCTTATTGATTGCAAGAATTTAGTATCACTACAATGCTTATGCAAAATACACACACATTTATTAATTCATACAATTGATATTGATATTGGTAGCAATTCTGATATTATAACAAAAAATGGAAACGTGAAAAAAGCGTGTGAATCTACAGTTATTGCCAAGCAGACTGTTCGCCATTGCATTCTCAGTTTCCTCGTCAGCCGAAAGGATTGAGGGTCTTTTTGCCCGTTTTCCATCACCTTCATATTTGCTTCTTCTGTTTGCATATGTATTTTTTTCTTTCTTTTTTATGTATAGCAGGTGACCTTTAGGTTTACTTGAAACTAGAAATGCACAGAACAACAACAAAGAAACTTATCTTTCTATGAGAGAAAGATAAAAATCTACACTTTTGACGGTCGATTGCAAGCAAAGCTGTACTGTAGTTTTTTATGAATTTTGTGGTAATTCTAGGAAAAGATTACAAGATTAAAGCTTAAAGTTCCAGATACTAACAATTTTCTGAAAGCTTGTATGTCTTCAAAAGTAAATCAGGTGGTTTGTTGTTGTTGTTGTTGTTGTTTTTTCGGGGCGGGGGCTTGTTTATGGGTTTTTCGTGGGGTTTTGTTTGTTTGTTGTTGTTGGTTTTGAGAAACAGTAGATGGCTTAACGTCTTTTATTGTATTCACTACGTTGTATTTAAACTTATAATTAAAGCCTCTGAATATTTATGAGGTTTAATTTGATTAATTATCAATTTTAATGTATGTATTCAAATATAATGAGAAAAAATCCGAATAAATATTTTTATAAATATCTAAAAATGTACCAATTCACAAAAAAATTGAATAAACGTATTCCCGACTAAGATGTGTTCCGTTTTATCTGTAACAATACTCATTTTGTTAAAATATGGCTTTGAAGTAATAAATATTAGCATCTTTTCGAAATTATAGTCTATTAACTCCATTTTCTTTGAGACCTATAAATATTTATAAGGGATGATTTTTAATAACTTATAATTTAAATCTCAGCTCAGTGAAACCCTTTACCCATTTTAAAATGATTTGTCCAAAAATAAATAAGCATCATTCTTAACATACCCACATATCAAAATGTTGTTGTGGTCGTCATGGAAACCATATAGTTCAAATGGGTTTATAGTTCTTGAGGTTCTTGAGGTGCTTGGTAACATAACTTATCTGCTTCACTGTTGCACGGGCAAATATAGCAGTGTCGTTGGCGGGGTGGTGAGCGGACCGCTGAAATAATCAAAAAATGCCTTCTGTGTTAACATTTTAGGGTGTGTCACATCTTTATGGCACTAGTAGCATTACTGTCACATATGTGTCCAATGCTACAGATGAGAATGCACATATTTATGCTTAAAATGTCTTAAGAACGCATTGAAATTAAACTATTTTTTGTTGCAACATACGTTCTTATGAATGTCTGTCAAACATCTTAAATGAAGGAAAATGTACTGTTTGGCTTCTAAATGTCAACACTCTTCCTTTAGGAGCATGCCCCAAACCTTTAATTACTACTCCTACCTATGGCTCTCGCTCAGTTTAACCTCTCCCTTTATCCCATAAAAAATGGTTATAGATTATCATTGTCGCTAAGAATACAAACAGTGTGGACGGACGGAAAAAAACATTAAACAGCTTCTCTTATATTTCAAAAGTTTTCAGGGAGGGGGAATCATGCCCATAAACCGAATTGCACGGTAAGGATTATTGGTGCTCGCTCAATTAGGTGCATCTGAAAATATCCTGGAAATCTTATGCTGCAATAACATTCATACCTCCAACGCAAAAGACGGCAATAAAGGCAGTCACTCTTACCAATCTTGAAAGATGATAAAGTTACACTTGTGTTTTACCTTAGTTCTAGTTTGATGGGTGAATTAAAGTAAAGCCAAAATTAAAAGTAGTTCATAAAAAATTTATTGTAAGATGTGTTAAGATCAACTTTCCTTGTCATTATATACTGAAACGAAAACGAAATAAATGGTAAAAATATTGACTGCCGTTTAAACTGCTGTCTTTTATAAAATTCGTCAAATAATTCATAAACTCAATAATTATTGGCCAAAATAGTAAGAAATTTTCAGTTATTAGAGATCAAAGAATATTACTGTATGTCCTGCGTTTTCTTCTTCGTTATTTTAAGTTCTTATACAGCACACACTTTAAAGTGAAAATATACAATAAATAATAAAGAAGATCTAGACACACGCACACAGATTACATAAGCTCCCAAATAAGGAGAAAAAAAATCGAAAGACCGCACGAACAGAGAGACAGATTAATAATTATACTACAATAAAACAAAAACACAAGAAACTCAATACGGTGTAGTATCTCTCAAAAGGAATAAAATATTAAAAAGAAGGGTGTAAACGGATCGTTTATAAATATTGTTAATTACATGGTTAAACAATATACATGTTTGAATGTCCTTAATGTTGTTCCTCGATGATGTTACGTAATGGTTACCTTTATGGTGCCCATTGAAAGTGGACTTGGTGGTATTCCTCTGCTAAACATGTTTATAATTAAAACAAATGTTTTATTAATAAAACAAATGGTTTAAAATTATTTTGTTCCTCTCTACTGTCCCTCTCTGCTTTTCCCCAAATTATTTCTGCCTTCAATGGCAAAACCTGACAGTTTGGAATAATGTGCGACCATGTTTAATAAAATTCTGCGTTTTTTGTTTTGTTTTGTTTTGCTTTCGGGGAAATTCTCTGCCCCTATTTCGGGGGAAAGGCAGCGTCTTGTGGCTCTTGGCTCGGTCCTGACATGGACGGCCCGGGACCGCCCTGTTGATACTGGGGCTGTGTTCCAGACTGCTGTTTTCCATAGTCAGGAGGCTGGGATCCAAATTGTGGTTGACCATAACCAGCAGGCTGGGTTCCAAATTGTGGTTGAACATAACCAGGAGGCTGGGTTCCAAACTGTGGTTGACCATAACCAGGAGGCTGGGTTCCAAATTGTGGTTGACCATAAGACGGAGGCTGTGGGCCAAACTGATGCCCTGGATACTGGACAGTGGCAACTGCAAGGGAAAATTCGATTATTTCCTAATTATGATTAAGAGTCGCTGTGAATTGTTGGTCTGTTCTAATCTGTTGCACATTTTGCTAAAGTTAGTTTAGTAAAATCCTCGCCTTATGTGTGTTCTACTTCAGTTATACAGCTTAATCTAGCTATCATATGCTTCATAATCAGTTCTTTATTTTATGAGATACAGTCACACGCATGAATTTTTAATATAGAATAGAGCCTTAGTTCGGTAGGTTATTAATGCATCTTTTATGCGTAACTTAAACATGAAATTAAATAAACTGTATCTGAGCATTATGTTTGCTTTTAGTGTGATATGCGACTTCATGTCGTATACGTCGTGTGGGTTCTAGTCACGGTCTGATCTAAAACTGGAAGATCTTCCGGTAGACCGGTTCTAGCCAGATATATTGCTAAATTAATCCTCCAACAAAATAGCTAGATGTTGTTTTAATGACCACAGCTGTGCCGCTGCGATTAATAAACAAAATTAAACAAGCAGGATGATTGTCACATCTTAAAACCAAAATAAGTCACTAAGTTACCTGTAACGGCGCCTGCTGTTGTTCCTTGTGGATGGTTGTGAACGACAGTCCCAGGCCGATTGTTTGACCTCACACACATGTATATACAAACGCCTATACATATTCCACAGCAAGCCAGACTCCCTATCACGATTCCAACGATCGCGGCCGTGGAAAGTTTCGAACTAAATGGTAGAAAAGTTAACAAATCATGGGGTCGCAAATTGTCGATAACTGTAAACTTAGGCGAAGAAAACTAATCATGGATTGTAGATTGCCGATCACTATGCACTAAATGGAAGAAAACTAATCATGGGTTGTAGATTGTCGATCACTATGCACTGAATGGAAGAAAACTAATCATTGGGTTGTAGATTGTCGATAACTATGTACTAAATGGAAGAAAACTAATCATGGGTTGTAGATTGTCGAACACTATGCATTAAATAGAAGAAAACTAATCATTGGGTTGTTGATTGTCGATCACTATGCATTAAATGGAAGAAAAGTAATCATTGGGTTGTAGATTGTCGATCACTATGCACTGAATGGAAGAAAACAAATCATTGATCGTAGATTGTCGTTAATTGTAAACTGAAGAGAAGAAAACTATTCGTGGGTTGTAGATTGTCGATAAAAATGCATTGAATGGAAGAAAACAAATCATGGGTCGTAGATTATCGATAACTGTAAACTGAAGCGAAAAAACAAATAAATAGTCGTAGATTGTCGTAAAATGTTAACTGAATGGATGACAACAAATCATGGGTCGAAGATTGTCGTTAACTGTAACTTGGAGCGAAGAAAATAAGTAGTTGTATTATTATTATTATTATTAGTAGTAGTAGTAGTAGTAGTAGTAGTAGTAGTAGTAGTAGTAGTAGTAGTAGTAGTAGTACTTGCAGTAGTAGAAAAAGTAGTAGAAGTAGTAGTAGTAGTACCAGAAGTAGTAGTAGAAGTAGTAGTAGTAGGACCAGAAGTAGTAGTAGTAGTAGTAGTAGTAGTAGTAGTAGTAGTAGTAGTAGTAGTAGTAGTAGTAGTAGTAGTAGTAGTAGTTGCAGTAGTAGAAGTAGTAGTTGTTATGTACAATAGTACACCAGCGTTTAAGGTTACGCTAGTCAGGTTAAGGGTTGTTTACCGTTGTGGTTTTGATGACGTAGCATTCGCGTAACTGCTAGAAGAAAAGGATCATGCTAGAAAGTTCAATTGTTTATTTTTTACTGGTTTTCGAGAATGTTCTGGGTACGTGAATGTTCTGGAAATTCTTTGGGTATATATAAGGGCGTTTTGCCGAATTAAAGTCTAGTTTGGAAGTTTGGAAGTTTGAATAAAAGGTTTGCTTTAGAAATACTTGCAGCTTCTATCTTAAATCTTTCTGTGTTGGAACTTACGCGGACTTACTATATTCTGCAATGACATAAATACTAAAGTGTTGAATTTGGATTATATTAATAACATTCGTGTATTGTTCTACCTTTAGTTTTTTCAACTGTGCTTATCTACGAGAACATTCTCTTCAGGATTATTCGACGCTGGATTATTTGTTGCATTGTTAAAGGGACACCTTCTAAAGGGACAAACTGTAAGCTAATATTTATTTTGCCTTCTGAAATTTTGTTTCATTTATTTGTTATTGTTTTATTACGCCATATTTTAATTATTTTTAAAATAAAACATTATTGTACTAGTTTGTTGCTGGCTTGTTCTTTCTGTTACATCATTTCGTCGTTTAGTAAACGTGCCACTTCATAAATAAACTTATATCGCGCGACGGGTCGTAACATAGTAGAAGTAGTAGTAGTAGTACCAGTAGTAGTAGAAGTAGTAGTAGTAGTAGTAGTAGTAGTAGTAGTTGTAGTAGTAGTTGTTGTTGTTGTAGTAGTTGTTGTAGTAGTAGTTGTTGTTGTTGTTGTTGTTGTAAAATAAACCCTGCTAACTTACCAACACGATTTGTTGTTGTTGCAGCAATACTTCCCATCGTCACACAACCTTGAGTAAACAAGCCCAACATAACAGTATTCCCGACCAGCTACGATGGCCACTGAAAAGATGGTCAACTTATGTAGTATCGGCGTGTGTTATCTAAGAACGATTGTTGTAACTTGTTTATCTCAATGACAATCGTTCAGTTGTTTGGCGGACCTACTCTTAGCTTAGATTAAGCTTATACATTGTAACGTTTAGTGGCATATATCTGGATACAGCAGTGGGCGCTTGAAATTCGTTCCATGATGATCATAGACAGACTGGAGAGCAGTCGACGTACGACCAACTGATCGGCGGCAGGTTCTTACCAGAAAAGATCATCGACTGATAGACGACATGTTCTATAAACGATAATCGGCTGCTTGCGATTAACTCCAATCGATCACCGATCGATCGTAAACTAGTGACCGCACTCGCTGCTACCTATCTACGATAAAAAAACACAATCGTAATAAATAACTTGCTGGAAGTGCAACCGCCTTACCTTGTTTGGCAAATTAAGCGCTCTACAAACCATTGCAACCATTATACGGCGTTCGTACGAATGTTGCGATTCGATATGCGATAAGTTCTGATCGTAAACCATATTAACCCACTCGCAGGGCAAATATGACCAGAGGTTATCTTACAAGTAGCTCAGCATGCAAACGTTTTTTTTTAAGATCTACCATTATTTGACTTATAATTTTCATGTAAGAATAACATGGCACGATACCCAAACATCATAAACTAGGGCATTCCGTGCGTATTCAATTGACAGAGATCTTACAACACGATCATGCCACGCACTTATAATTATGTGGCTTTGGAAAATGCCGGATCATTTTCCTTTGTAATAATAATGTACCAACTGTATAAAAAAATGGTTTTAATTATAACAAAAAGATGACAGAGCGTTTTCATGGAGTTTCTTTTAAATCAAGTTTAAGAGTCTAAATAAAGTCGAAAAAGTACCATATGCTGGGGAATTAATGTAAAATATACATGTACGTATTTTAGCAAACGGTTAAGAATTTGTTTAGATAACCCATGCCAAGTGCTATATTAAAACATTAAATTTGATATTTGGGAAAGAAAAAGCTATAGGATTTTCAACTGAAATAAATCTTTGTCTATGTAGGCACGGAGTTACAGCTTAAGCCGTTTTAAAACGTCATTAAGTGAGATCGTTAAATTAATACAAACATGTCTTTCAAAA
Source organism: Sinonovacula constricta (assembly GCA_007844125.1). NCBI lineage: Eukaryota > Metazoa > Mollusca > Bivalvia > Cardiida > Solecurtidae > Sinonovacula > Sinonovacula constricta. Next base: position 56,569,137 of record CM017567.1, on the reverse strand, counting down.
TGCAGTGATGATGTATTTCAAAATGCAGTGATGTATGCGGTTTTGCCGCTCTAGATCATCGATTTATTTTATTTTTCTGTGTCTTATATATAAAAAAATATTGTTTAGATCAATGAAAAACAGTAAGAACATTGATTTTAGAAATACATCGCATCACACAGTTATGGTCATTAAAGCGACGTTCAGATATTTCGAATGCTGGTCAACCCGGCACCTGGTAAACCCGGCACTTGGTGAACTAGGCACCGAGAATAGTGAATTCGGCATCCGGTAAACTCGGCACCTGCTAAACTCGGCACCTGGTGAATTCGGCATCTAGTTAACTCGGCATTTGTATATTATTCTTTTATCTCTTTGCTTCTAGACACATATACAATTTGGCAATATTTATTGTTACACAATGTATGACCTATACTGTTATCATGGAAATGTCTGTTTGTGAAGAAAGGTGAATTTTCAAAGTAACTTATTACGACCACATTTATCAACAGATACAAAATAATTCATTGGCTACTGGCTTAACATTTATTTTTGAATTGAATTAGTTGATATAATTTTTGTAAGAATTTATCTTTCTATGAAAAATTTATGAACATTTGCACATTTGGTTGTTAGTTATCCATTCCAGATTTATCTTGGCTGGCGATGATCTTCACATTCATCAATGAGAAAATCAGAGGCTCTCCCCAGCAAATTACGGAGAAAATAGTTAAAAGATGAATTGAGACAATTAATCCAAATAACCATATTATTGGTAAATGTAAAAATGCTTACAAAAATTACTATATTAGGCAAAAATAATTTAAGAAGACGAATTGAATATCAATAATAATTATTTTGTGGTTTTTAAATAATTTTCTTTTCATGTCCATAATTTCTTGCATTGTAGTATAATGTTTACTATATTTTTTCTTTCCATTAATGATCAACTTTTTTCACTTGCCACTGACCTTATTTCTTCGTTAATTTTATATTCAATTATTATATTAATCATATATACTTTTTGTAGATAGTTGTTTTTAACTGCTTTTATTCACGCATTAAACAATAGGTTTTATTTTTATTTCTATTTTTATTTTTTTTATTTTTATATATTTTTTGCAAAAAACGAGGTGCCGAATTCACCAGATTCGTAATGCCGAATTTACCAGGTGCCGAGTTCACCAGGTGCCGAGTTGACTATTTACGCAGGTGCAAAATTCACCAGATGCCGAGTTTACTTGATATTTCGGTGCAAAAAGATGGCATTTTTTATTTATCCTGAAGATAGGAGAAGGCCTTCGTTGCGCGTAGGAGAAGTCCAAAAACACTACAGTTTATTATTGTTGTAGGTTATAAAAGTTAAGTCGTTCGATTTGAGTTTTAGAAACTGACTTTGAGTTATAATGTTACCGTTCAGGAAAAGACAGCCGACCTACCAAGTTCAAATATTTTTAGCGCGACAGGAAATAGTTCCACGAACTATTTAGAGTGTGAATCGAAAGAGTCACAATTAAAATCCCGTAGCAGTACACAGTCATTGAATGTTCACAATAGTGTGTCCAGCCTAGTTAACCTAGATGTAAATGTGACTATAAAATGCAACACAATATGGACTACTCAATAAATTTATGCAAACTACCATCTTGAGCGCGTATAAATACAGCATCCCGTGAAACGCGATACGCTGTATGTAACCAGCACAAGGTGATAAAGTCACCTTTTTCACATTTATGGACCGTAAGTACTTTTTTAAATTTACTGACATCCTTCTACACATTATTCACTTTACGTACTATTTTTAAAGGTTTATTTTAAATAATATAATTATATATGTTTTAACTTATACACGAACGTTTTTGACAATACAAATGCAGAAATCCACCGTTTGTTTTACTGAGTTGACACACTAATAAGAGGACGAATATGTATCTATACTTAAAATGGATGACGTCTGACATAAAAAAATAACCTCAGCCGCAAGAGAGTTCTTAATTCGGGAGTTGCTTCTAGTTTTTAGAAATAAACAGATGCTCGTTATTAATTTATTAACCGAAAAATTAGTAAACACTAAGGTTGTATAGCACGCGTTCGTTAAGTTGCTTTATAGACATTTAATATGTAGAAGAAAATAAGACAATCGAAAAAAGACCTTTTTATAACATCGTTTTAAACATTGTATATTTCAAAACTGACATTCATAGATTCATAACATCATATAAATTATTTTGAATCTTCACTACGACATGTCATTTGTAAAACTTCATCATCAATTAGACCACGCACCCAAAAGAACATAAAAAAAGGAAGAAAGATTTAAGGACAGAAGGAAGAAGGAGAAAAAGATGGAGGAAGTGGAGAGAAGAAAGCAATGATCAATCGAAGAAGAGAAAAGAAAATAAGTAAAATAAGTGGGATAGAAAACAAAGTAAAAAAGGGGGAAGCATAAGAGAGAGAAGGCCTGAAGAAATAACTGGAAGAAGAGAGAGAAGGGAAAAATGAAAGGGCAAAAGAAAATGTATAGTTAGAAAAGGGAAAACGTCGAAAAGGGAGTAATGATGGAAAATAAAGGTAGAGTGAACAAGAGAGGGATAACGGAAGAAAGGAAAACTGAGGACAGACTAGAAAAAAGATGGAAGAAAAAAAAGACATAATACAGGAAAAGAAAAGGGGAACAACCGGAAATGTGAAAGAAATAATAAAATGAGTCGAAACAAAGAAAGGTAAACATAATATGATAAATGAAGGAAGTTGAAAACGGAAAGGAGAAATAGAAAGAAAGAAAGAAAAAAGAAAGAAAGAAAGAAAGAAAGAAAGAAAGAAAGAAGTTCTTGTACGTCACGAGTTAGTTTTATACTTAATTATAAAAAATGCATTTTTTCTACACATGTAACATCTACATATGTTACATCTTGAAAAACCTATTAAATGGTGTCGGGTTTTGCTATTTATTTTGTTTTAAATCATTCTCTCGTCTCAGGAATATAATTATACATTCTTTTCCTCGAGATTTAAAGTATACTGAACAATTTCGAATCGAATAAAAAACATGTTAAAAAACCCATAACTTTTCAAATATCTTTGTTACCTACTCCCATATTGCTTAAAACCCTATACTTCTTCCACTTTTGCGTCGCCTTTGATGCTTCGCATCAACGACTTTTCATGTAAACAGCTAGATACTGTTCGGCCGGGATTTTGTAAGAAAGTCACACTCCAAGGTCACGTGGTATAAATCGAATGCCTCGCTTTTCTGTTTTACATAGACAACCACACTTGTATTATTCTTTAAACCGGCCGCAATAGCTCAGGTCGTAGAGCGTCGGCTTGCGGATCGGGAGGTCGCGGGTTCCAAAGACTTTAAAGTTGTTAATAGCGGCTTCCCTCCTAACGCTTGGGTTTAAAGGGACAGCATTACGTCTGACTCGTCGGTGTCAGTATAATGGACAGGCCGGGTTCAGTCCCTGGGCACCTCATAAGTGCCCTTGTGCTAAAATGATAGAAATGTCGCTGCACTGTATCGGCAAAAATGCCGGCTAATCCTATCCCATCCCACTATTCTTTACCTCCTTCACAGATAATTACCCAGTCTGGAGTTCCTTCCACTGTTACATCACCATGTCTAGAATTATTAATCAATTTGATTATTGATTTGATTATTATTCAAACAAAACCAATAAATGTTATTGCAGTCAAGCGTTCCTGCTGCAGAAACGCAACCGACAGGTAATCAAAAATGTATATTGGGCAGGTATTGTTCACCTGAGTGCATGCATACGTTTAAATGCAACTTATTTTCGGAAAATCGTCCAGGTTTAATGGTCGAAACTACCTGGCTTTCGCGATACTACGATTTTTCAATGACGATGCAGAAAAAAACCTATTTTGAAAAGAAAAAATACAACTTGTTTTAAAACTCTTGTTTGGTAACACTGAATTAGCATTCATACATTATGGTATGTGTTCGCAACCAGTTATGTAAAAAATAGGCTACGATCTTACTGATTAAAAAATATTAATTGATAGTCAAAGAAGACCGGGAGCCGCGGCATTTGGTCGCTGGTTACAATACCAATACTGTCCTTGTTCTTTTAAAATAAAATATGATTTGCATACCTTACCAATTTCAATTTCGCGGAAGTATAATTTAAACGAAGTCATATTATATATATAAGCGACATCGTCCAAAAGGAGAAATATTTTAAAATGAATTTATATATAAAAATGAACAAAGCTGCGCAGGAATATAATCAGGATAGAGTCGAAACGGGGAGCGAGTTGTTAATAGAACGAGTCTTTTACTGACTATACAGTATCTACTAGGCAGAGATATTTGCGATATATATGCCTCGCGTTTTTCACTGACTCCTGCGGCCGTGTACCTGTCTAAAGTTACCACAAAGAATGGCGCACTCAGAGTTTTTAGATTCAGAATACTAGGGTGTAGTACTGATTAAACTCAAGATGGCGCGTGCGTCGGCTCCAGGTACGGGAGGCCCCGCGACATACCAAAGTCGTTAAAATGGTAGTGGTATAGCTCCCTTGCTAACGCTCAAGCAAAAATAAGGTTAGTTCCACGACCGGTGTCAGGATAATGTGACTGGGTGTGGTATCATGTCAGGTGTTCACGGCATGCTATACACAGTGAAGGCAGCACTATATCTGCTTCAAGTGGACACCGTCTCCAGATAACTGAAATACTGTTGGTGGGACGATAAACACAATAAACAAACAAGATGGCGCGGCTGACTTCGGAACAGCGTATTTTCATCGTTAAATGTTATTATGAAATTAAAAGTGTTACCGATGTGGAAAGAAAGTTTAAATATGCGAATAAAGGCACGAGTTTTAGTAGAGTTAACATTTACAAGATCGTTAGAAAGTTTGAAGAACATGAAAATAATAAATTATATATTTATAAATACACTATATGCATTAAGAATGAACGTACATGTATTATCTATTACTAGATAGTGGAAACAAAAACAAACAAAAGAAAAACAGTTTCCACTGCATGCTTAATTAAGTTAATATTTACAGAAAGCAATAAAACACAACTTTCTTAACTTAAAATAAAGCGCATTATTGTAAAATTATTATGTAATTACATTTGAAAGTCATTATTAGTCAATTTACTTTTACTTACAGTGTACAACGAGTAGATACGCAAAGAGTCTTAAATATCCAGCCATGTTGATTAAGCCGCAAGTCTCTCGTCATGTCGACCTGTTACTCATGCAACAAAACGCAGCCTCTATGAATCGATTTTCGGAAAATAACCCAGTGACAATTGGGCCTATTGGGATTATTGACATGGCGGTTACTCAAGTTAGAAATGGTTTGTGGGTATTTCTACAGAAACTGGGTAACTTGCGTCCCTTGGTTTGCAACCATTATTATGGCGTTTTTAAGTCATAAATAAAGGGAAACTTGACTTTTCGGCATATTTGTTTTATTGTTTATTTGTTTAAACATGATTAGTACTATTTGATTATCATTACATTGTTCTTTATCATCCTGCAAGTTTGCTAATTAGTGTAATTTGTCATGTCCCAAACAGCCTTTATCTCGTAACATTCTGCATTTTTTCAGTTTATTTAATTATTTTAATTGAACACGGCATAGACCTTCACATAGAAATGCAAGTTAAAAACACTTTTAATTGTAGATAAATTCATTGAATATGTCAGAAATATTTGTGTTTGAAAAATGTCCGTAAATTTTAAGTTCAATACCGTCACGCCACGACTAATGTTTATAAAGTCCAGTCAGCCAAGCCTTAAAATGTGGTCAACCTAGAACTCTTTTCAAAAGAAATGTTTGATGCATTTTTGACAAGGATAATACCTATATTTTCACATACTAAAAGTTGCATACTGTAGTTTTGGTAGAAGTTTCTGAAAAATGACCATAGATAAGGGTACCCGTAAATAAATATAAATTTAATAGCACATTGCCTTACAAGCTAATTGAGTCATATAACCTTGGTAAACCTCCCTACAATGATTTGAAATTAAACAAAGATAGTCACAAAAGCAAAAGATAACACATTCAAGTAATTCATTTGTATTATTTATAATATATTGATATATTTTGATATTTTACCGGGGTATAATTACCCCACCCACTTCTATTGTAAAATACAAATTTGATCAACATCTAATTAAATCAATTATCATAAGCAAATTAGATTTTTGGACACTATGAACATGTTTTAAAACTAATCAAAGTTAATTATGACAAATTATATATATAATGACATTATGTGAGCTTACATTGCATTGATATCAGGACAGGGAACCGTACACATTAACAATTCCTACATAATACAGTTGCTACAGAAAATGAACAGCAATTGTTTAAAGCCTATCAATGTATTAATAATTACATATATAAAACATAGTATAAACATATAATAAATCAAATGATATTTCATGAATACTACATTTCTCCGCATAATATTATATAAATGTAAATGTTATTTACACAAATATTGAGCTCTATCTCAAACAATACGTTTGATTATAGACTAATTGTGACAAATAAATCTATTTTTTATGCTAGATTTGTTTTCAGTATCACTGAAATATGTTTAATGAAACAGTATGGTCAATATTAACATACTTTCGAATAACTGTAATAAAATTGTAATTATTTATTTTAGCTAATTACCACTATTTATATATAGTAGTTAGTATTATATAAACATTAGGTAAAAACAAGCTTTCGATAGAGAGTGTCACTAAAGATGCCCCACCAGTGACTCATGAAAAAGAGATGACCAACAATAAAAGCGATTATCTAATCACTGTCATCCATGTTAACGTCGGCTAATGTAGGAGAGTTTGAACAACTGATACACCAGTAGTCTCCACAGACAACAGAACACTGCAACCCATGTTTCCGACAACTACAGCGCCTTGAATCACAATTACTCTTGTAGTTGCACCGAATTATTTTGAGTAGATTTTCAGGTGCTGGTGGAAGATCTGTTTTGGTAGAAAAGTGTTTGCCTGTCGTTTCCCATCCCCAGTCTAGTGGATTGAGCTGGTCATTACCTATCCAAGTTTGTGTTTGTAGACAAACTCTATAGCTGTGGTATACCATGGCAGCTGCTGTAGGTGGCAGCGTGTTGACTTGAACACAAGATGTACTTGACATCACCTTGGTCGCAAACGTTTTGAATCGGAACATGTTAAGGCCTTCTTCTTGTAAACCTCCAAAAGATACACAACTGCTTCTTCTCCAAGTTTGGCCACTTCATCTTTTGATTCTGCATTTAAAAAAATGTCTGCAATTGCTTGAAGTTTTGCGTTACAGGTAAATTCCTATAAAGCAGTCCCTTTCCCTATTCCATATATTCGGGGAGTTGTGTCACATCCTGTAAGTGCATGAATAAATGGTAACATGCGGCAAATTTCCACACCCAGAAGTCGCTTTGTTTTATGTAAATCCCAAACTTTCGTGGCTTTTGCTCTCAAATCGGACCGGAAATACAGTTTGTTAGTGTTGATGTCAGTATGATAGCAAAGTAGCACCAACAGATCCGTATCTTCTCCAATAACAATTGTCACGAGATTAGCAGCCAAAACGACAGCAGTTTGTACAATCAAACAATCTGCATCACCCGTGGTATGTAAGACTTTAATTCCTTGCAAAATGAGGTGATCCCCAAGAAGTAGAATGAATTTTTGCTAGTTTTCAATATTTCTTAGAAAACTCTCTTTGTTCGAAGGGTGTGTCCATGGAAAATTTAACTCTTGTCCCTAAAGTACCTTTTGTTCGACGGATGTGGGTAATATCTTTTGTGCTTGGGCCGTTTAAATATCCAAAAACTACAACTGGATTTGTGTATCTTTGTTGCAGGTACTCACTGTATAGGATAGAAATTGCGCCAAAAGAACTTCAAGGGATCTTCTGTAATAATGAACCACCGTCTATAACATAATGTACATCAGGAGATTCAAACGAAGTTTTCTCGCAGTCACCTAGTTTTCAAACATAATCAGCTAAGTCTGATTTCGGTGGCTCTCTTTGTAACCCAGTATTGTCAAACAGTGAAGACGGCACGCCACAGAGCTCGTACTGAAAAATTTCAGCAATGTTGTCTACATATCTGCTTGCTGCGGTGGTAAGTCTCTGGAATAGCAGTTGTGGGTCGATAGATATTACATCATTTGTAACTTGGGTGTCTTGGTGATAAGCGTTACAGCCTGTTGAGATCTTTTGAACGAGTATTGCTCAATGTTGTTGTTTTTTCCAACCATGTTTTGAATTGTAGTGTTCCCAATACTAGTATCTTGTGCATCATCAACGTTTACACCGACCGCCGCAGTGACACCAGTCTCGATATTACGTAATGATGTTTTTGACTCATCAAATGGGTTACGTTCCCGAAGAAAATCCAACAGTGTTTTGTGTCTTTCTCGTCTCTCAACAAACGTACTTTTCCTACCTCTTTGTGTTGCGGACTTGTCGTGTATTTGGTGTCACAGAATTCTCGCATTGCATTGTTCATTTCTGCACTTGTTGGCATTGAAAACAGCCATTGCGTCCTTTGTAATTCGGACATACCTCGTCCCCGAGTAAGTCCGCATGTTGTCTTTACCGACCGCATCAAGACTTGTTCGATGACGAGATCGGTGGATAGCCCGGCCCAGTAACTGTCCGATCTTCTTATAACATGATTTCCATGCTGAAAGGCTGTATACACATCTGGGTGTTCTTTTTCCAAGTTTAACATCTTCTGATGATACTGGTAGGCTGATTTAAGGTATAGGTTATGACCAGATGCAGCAAAATATGGTAGCATTTTTTCAGTGAAGACAAGTGCAATTGCCAGTCACCAATCCTCTCAGCCCGTATAAACTGCTTTAGTATTCCAACCATGTCTAGGTATATGAGCCATAGCTTTGCCGTTCGATTCGTCTTCAGTACGTCTTTTTGTTCATTAAACATAGTGTTTATTGTTTGAAATGCCTCATGGTGACAAATGGCATCGAGACTTATATCTTGTTTTTCTTGCTGATCATATAATTCTCTCAGATTTTTTACATGTTTTATTGTCGGCCATCGAATTTTGTTCCAGTTCCAGGAAAACCTCTTCTTCATTGGTTTGGTCTTGCTCAGAAACATTTTCTGATGTGTTTGTTGATATAGAGTTTAATCCAAAGAGTTTTGACACAAGCAATGCATGAAGTGCAGTATCGACCAGAAAAAGTCCTCTTACTGCTCTGGCAATGGCCTTTCCAGACATCATGTGCACAACAGCATTTGGTGCGTAAATCGCTTCAAGGAGCTCTTGTAAACCCGAACCTGCCATTAAATGCCCAATACTCCCTATAAAGCTCATTTCAGTGTGAAAAGCTCCTTAACGCAAGACGATGTTCGCAAAGGACTCTGGTTGCATTGCGCGTTAATGACATTCGTAGCCTTCTGGTATAACGGTTGGTCAAAAGTAAGAATTGGAGTTACCCCGTACCTTTTGGACTGGTCGCCGCATACAAAGTGAAGTGTAGAATGGATGCAAGATAAATCACTCGGACTCATGTCGATCATGGGCATGAATGTAATGCTGGACGTACTGGGATATGCTTTGTTGCCTGATGATTCAAACAACTGCATAAAACCTGACCAGCTTGGTCTGGAGGGTCGCAGTGGCCATATGATATTCATAAATGTGTCAAACGCTGATCTTGTGTCTTCTTTGTCGAGATACGCGTCTATCTTCAAGAACGTAGCAGATGATGTCTCTTCTTCGTGACATTTAAAGTATTTATTGTCTATTTTGCCAAGCGCCGAAAGCTCATCAGATGATATATCTGATCTTGGAATTGGAATACGTACAGATAATCCTGGACTTGTGCAAGCAATAATCCCAATACCATGGAAGGTATTATGACCGTCTAAAGTTCTGATGTTATGGTCGACGTTGTCTGCAACAAACCGAATAAAACGACCAGGAAAGAAGTCTGGTATTGATGTATTCCGCGCAGCAGCTGCATTTGCTTCAAACTTTTGACCTCCCAGGTACGAAAAGCTAAATCATAAACTGTTCAGGGTATCTAGCAAAGATTTGGATCCAAAGTAGTGGTGAAGCTGTATTCCCAGTCCAATTTGAAGCGGTGCTATAATACCTTTGGGTCTACATGCTTGCACAATAGCTTGACCGATCGCTGCAAGTTTGATGCTATTGTCCTTACCAGTCACTATTTTCTCCATAAACCGTTGTAAGCTAGGGGAAAGATAATCAATGTTTTCTTCTACAGATGAAACAGCCGAAAATGTCGGATAAAACCTTTTTGATTATTCGATTAATAAAATGTCATTTTTAATCAGTTTAGCAGCAGTTTCAATTATGTTGTTCTTCTCTTCTTCTGCTGACATCATTTTCGACGTTTTGTGAAACTTGTGAACAATAGATGCTGCAGTTTGCTTCAGAGTTACTATGTCAGATTTACCATCTAAAGTACTGATCAATACTGACTCCCTAAAGTGGTCAGTAATTCTTTTTTTCATATTTTTCATTCCAATTGCAGCTGGCCTTTTCAACACAAAAAATCTGTCATCATATTTACTAACTGATTGACGGTAATGCTTTTACCAACAGATGTCTCAATAAAATCAATGATTTTATCGAAAGCAGAAACCTGTTCCTCATTTCCTGACCTATACGGACTTTTCTTCAATGCAGTATCTTCCGTATCTTGAAAGCACTATAGTATTTGCCTCCCAGTTCTAAAATTTACATTACATGACTGATGGTAGCTTCTGCAGCTGGTAGGTCTAGAGCAAGAGTGAGTCTGCTTAAAACGTCACAGGACCATGCGTCATTTCTTTTATAACATATTCTGTAAATGGTTTCCTGAAACTCAAAACTTCTAACAGGGAAAACATCGTACCCGCGCTTTTTTGCATTTTATTTTGCAGATTTTGTGCAAATAAGACATTTAACTTTAAAATCAAATGAACTTGCTGAACGCAGTGATCTTGATACTTTAGCATTATTAAAATTGTCAGTAGAGTTGTTAGCAGATTGTCTTAAATAAATATAATCCCTACGACAGTTAACATGCACGGTTTGTCCTGAAATTGTTTCTATACTGCTTCCTCTAGCTTCACTGGCTTTATTTATACTGATGCTTCCCTTTTCTCGCAAACATACTGTTGGCTGCCCATCATCGAGACGCTGATTACAAAAGAGACACTCTTCCATTACTCTCCAAGGTCTGCAATAAAAATGAAATTACTTTCTTGGATCATTTTACATTTATCGGCATTTTTTAAAGATTAATGTATGACACTACATATTTTAAATTTCCATTGTAAAATATACAAGAATTGAAAATAATATTTTTTGTTTTTGATTTGTATTACATACCTATTGACAGTAAGCGCAGATCATGGTGTTGAAGAATCAGTCATTTAACAACCTTTTCACATCTATGGAATGATGAAAACTGAAAGCTAGAAGGAAAAAAAAACAAATTTGTTATAAATTTTTAATTTAAAATTAACAGGTAAACTTTTTAAATGAAAGCAGAGCCGGAAAGTAAAATATTAAATATTTCATTATATTATGATATATAATTTAAATGGTCAATGATTGTGATACTTTTAAGGGTTACTGATTAACCACAAATAACTGTTATTTAGAATTAAAAATATACTTACACTCTTAGTATCAAATATAGCCCATGTGTTCCACGGTTGACGATGAAGAATTTACATCATTCATGTGTTTTTGCTGTAAAAAAATCAAAATATAACATTACTGTATAAAGAAAAAATGAGAGAATATAATTGGAGTCAATAATTTTATTAAATTCGATATATTCCTAAACTGATTCGTCATAAATTTCACAAAAGGATGGTCCGTATCCGTTTCCGTAGATTATTTTTTCGAGCAGAATTTCATTTAGAAATTTATCTCAAAAATATTTTTCTTGAATAGGGCAATGTTATTATTATAAAAAATAATAATTATGCGATGATTGACTGAATATGAAACGATAAATTCAATAATTCTAAAAAAAAATAAAAACAGGCGATTGTTGGAGGGACCTTCCAATTAACCAAGTGTTTAATTTTAGTTTATTTATATGGGACAGTTCCGAATGGTCATTTGCGTGATATATAATAAATAAAAGTTATAAAAAGTTACTTACGGGTCAGAATTTCCATACAAATGTATCCTATAAACCTTTGTTTACATCATTTGTCTTGAAAATAAGGCGGTATCAAACTTGTTATGACGTCATTTTTTTAAGCGTTTCACCAAGCGCTCAATAAGAATTATTGATCATGACGTAGGTATGGCGTATCGTTCTCGCCATTAATTTTATCTGCTTTCTGCAGAAATTTAAAATTCAATCTTGAAAAAACGGCAAGTGCGATTTTACGCAACTTTTATTTTGAAGTGTCTTTAGGCTTGTACTTTCGTACAGTATTGAAAGATATTCTTTTGCAAAGAGTTCTACCCCAAATTCTAGGCTTACTACAAATAGACTGAGCAAACAACGTGACATCATAATAAAGTCATTAGTATTGCGATTTAATGGCGGCAAGGTCGAAAGAAGAATGAAGCATGGGCAGCAAGAAAACACCAAATATTTTGTCCGTAAACTTATAGTTGATCACTACCGTACGCTGAATTATACATGAATGCGTGCATGTATTTGCCTTGTTCCAATAAACTTGAATGCAGTCAATGAAACAGAAAACAAAATGTTTTGTTTCTTTTATATATGCACACAATGTCAGGGTCGTCTAGACGCTTAGAATGAGAAAATGTTCACTGCCGAACTTTCACAACTATGACGATTATTTTCGTTTCGGTAGTGAATGTTTTGTAACGGTAGTGAAATAAGTATCGAAAAAAGCCACATTCAACAGAAAATAAGCACACATTACAGAAAAACACATGTTTTTGAGGATTAATTTTAGTATTGAATTAAAACATCACAAGTATAAAAAAGTAAATTATATTTCTTTGAATAATAGAATTATAATTAAATAATATTACACAATGATATACAGTTAAAGTATTTACATGTTAATCTTCTTTGTTACAAGTAGATCTAACATATATTTGATTTTGTTTAATGTTTCAGAAAATGGAACAATGATGAGTACTACGACTTATTTGCGTTATCTTCTGTCCGTCAAGGAAAGTTTTGAGGGACCAAAAGGTTTCAAACACATTTGTGAAGCATCGGATCGCTTAAGATATACTCAGGTGTTTCTCAAAAAAGATAATCAAAATGCCATTGACTGCAGCAGAAAGAGCCCGTAGGCAGAGAGAAAAGATAAAAAGAATCCTGCATTATAGGTCTACGGTGAGTATTTGAGAAAGAAACACTAACGATATGAGCGACACAAAACACAGGGAAGTATAAAACTGGTTCACGAGATGACCAGTAGAGAAAAGAAGCACGCAAGAAAGTCGTGGAGACAACGTAAACAACATCAAAAAGACAGGAAAACAGCTATGGATGGCATTTTGAATGATACACCGCCGTCAACCCCTAGCTCACCAGTTGAAGTTGAATACAGAAGGGAATCAAGAAAGACGGTCGGAAGAAAGCGAGTAAGAAGAGAAAACGCGGCTTGCTACAGATAAATTGAAAAACTGAAAGTTAAATTACATGCTAAAAACCGTGAAGCAGATAAGTATAGAAAGCGATTACAGCGCCACGAAATGACAACAAAGAACCTGGATTCCCCCAGAACAAAGACTCGGAATCTCTGAAGAGGTCAAAAGGTCTGCAATACTACACGAAGATCACTCCTTTTCCACAATGTGTTGATACAGGGCCTGAAAGAAAAATACAAGCTGGCAAAAGAAAATGGAGAGAAGCAACTTCTCGACAAAATGTTCCTCAAATCTCGCCTTAAAAAGTACAGACTAAAATCAATGGCATCAAAAGAGCTTGGCATCAGTCCAAAACGACTGAGTCAGAAGACACGCGATCATGGAACCTTATTTAGAAGAAAAGAGAAATTAGTAGAACGAATGAAGATGTCCGTAAAAACATTTTTATGCCGTGATGACAACATCAGAGTTAAGGCAGGGAAGAAATCTACCAAGACGTTCAAGAAGGAGAAACAACAAATACGTCTACTAAATGTCACTGAAAACTCTTTACCTGAAATATACTTTAAAAACGGAAAGTAAAATGTCATACTTACTGTTTGGCCGTCTGAAACTGTTCAATATGTATGCCACCCAAAACCTTCTGACAGAGAAACATGCCATTGTAAACGGCATGAAAACCTCAGGTTCAAAGCTGTTAAACTGAAGCAACTATCGGTGTTTTCAGCCGCTGAACCAAAAAGAGTTGAAATACCAAGTGAAAATAAAGCCATGAAGTCAGTGACTATGACGGTAAAAGAGATAGAAAATGGTACAATTGAACATCTTGTAGAAGAATTCCAAAATGAACTTGAAAAATGCTGCAAACACTTCTTCAATATCACAAACCAGTATTAGTCTTCAAAGGCCTTCAAAGCTAAGCTGACTGAAAATGACTTAATATGCCATATTGACTTTTCAGAAAACATTTCCTGTAATTATTAAGAAGAGATTCAAAGTATGCACTTTGGTGCCTCTAAGCGACAGGTGTCACTGCATACCGGAGTTCTGTATTCCAAAGGGGTAACGGAAAGCTTTAGTTCATTTTGTGGCCCATAAGTTTACACCAGACGCAGTAAGGCAGTCAGTGTCATTGGTATTTACCAAATAGGCTCAATGTGACTTTTTGTTGTCACTGGGTCCACCTAATTTATTGCACTGACAAGAGGGTTGTTAGAAGGGGGACACATTCTTATGCCCTCACTGTAAGGAGGAATAATATAGCCCAAATTTGTACATATATATGTGGCAAAACAACAGTCTATTACTTTTATACTATATAAGCATTTTTACAAGTTATATTTATATGTAAGAAACTATTGATACACGGTATCGGACTTTGATAGAACCAGACATTAAACAAGTGCGTGAAAACTGGTGACGTTATACACAACTTCTAGCAATCGGAACACCTCGGATAATTCACGAATCATCTTTCGGATGTCAATCGGAACTCCTCGGGACAATCATCCCTCGGATGTATCTGGTGCAATAATACTTAATGAAATCACGATCGTTTTGTTCTTTGTTCGCCGAAAGTCGGAAGAAGCATATGCCTAAGTAGTTCGCACAAAACATAAACACTTTGTGGCTGCTTCAAATTTAAATCATCCAAGTTTTATTTACCCGGCGCAGCAAAGACACAGCTGTCAAACCATGGCATTGTTAATGTTTTGTATGAAGTACATTTTAGGGATATTCTTCCGATTTCCGGCGAACAAAACGTACATGATTTGATCACGTATCATTGCACCAGATACATCCGAGGGATAGTGTCCCAATGGACGGAATTACCCGGGAAGTTCCGATTGCGGATGTATGTAGGTAGTCGGATTACCTCGGCCACTTCCCTAAATGGGACTTCTTTTGTGATAGACGTCAAAGCAAAGATGACAGCTCGGATGACAGCTCACTATAGTACGATGTCTGTAAATCTTCACTATGTGGCTGCTTCAAATTAAAATCATTCAAGTTTAGTTTACCCGGCGCAGCAAAGACACAGGTGTCAAACGACTCCGTTGTTTATGTTTTGTGTGAACTACATTTTAAGCATATTCTTCCGACTTCCGGCGAACAAAACGACCGTGATTTCTTTAAGTATCATTGCACCAGATACATCCGAGGGATGATTGTCCCGAGGACGGAATTACCCGAGGAGTTCCGATTGGAGTTCCGATTGAAATGTAGTGGTTTACGGTCAATTCGGTAAATGTCTATTTCGGTAAATTGATCTTAGATAGGGATTAGTCCGGTCGTTTTGGTAAATAATTAAACATATAGTATAATGCCTGACTGACTGAGATTCGGGTATGTCCACATGTGAAATGATTTACAGAGACAGATGATTAAAGATTAATTTATTAGCTTTCAGCTATGAACATATATAATCTTCGAATAGGGAAATAGGATGCACATTTACAGGCTAGTGGTCATTTACCGAAATGACCGGTACCCCTTCCAGTTGACATGTACTTTCGAATAAACTAAACGATCGACGATATAAACAAGTCAGTTAAGGTTAATATTTTTCAGAAATGTTCATTTGTTATTCATTTGTTATTTCCTTAAATGTTTATCAATTTTATTTTAATGAATGAGAATTAAATGGTGCTTGCAAAACATACAAAGCTTAAGTGCGTGAAAAATGGTATCGCTGGGATACCAGAATTAAATTATTCCAGTGATTTAAATGTTTTACTTAATAATTTAAACCAGTCATCTCTAAATTTGTAATAAATATTAATTTTCATTGTTGCGTCGCCCTTTGATGCTTCGCATCAATGCTTTTCTTGTATACTCCAGTGAAGACGTTACATCAGTACGCAGGGAACCAACCTAGCCTGTTCTCGATCATGATCACCTAAACGCTCTGAAAATCATTCGCTGGACATGATGTTGGAAACATTCACTAAGTCACGTTTGCTTACGAATATCATTCAGACAAAGTTGTTGACATATACACAACTTAGACATTTAAATAAAGCAATCAAGGTAAATATGTCGCACAAATGCAACTCACGTGTTATCTCATTGTCTTCACAAAAAGCTATTTAGTCCAGGCTAATGACAACAAATTTCCCCACTGACCCCAGTGTTGACGCTTCAGTAGCCTATAAGGGGTCATCATTCTTGTCATACTGGGAAATCTGTTATACATTTGTTGAAGGATCTGCGGGTGTAAGCATGGCCGATGATTGATAGAATTCCAATATCAACTTCAACTTTGTACTGCCAAAAGTCAATACTGACTACATCAGGCAGGTGCAAGTCCTGAACATTGACAATTTAAGACTAATAATTTAAAATATAAATTAAAAAGCATAAAACTTATTTAGGCCACTTGCAAATGCAGGTACAGTTGGGGCATCCTTAATCTCAGTCGGTAGTCCGTTCCAAAGTCGTATAGCCCGCATATAAAACTGTATTTAGTCACAACTGCCATTTGCTGTTGTTTGAGCACAGAGCATACTTTTATTTGGTTTAATGTAGTTAAGCAGACACCAAAATTCAAGATATTCTCCTCTTGATTTTTTTTTCATTTGTAGAAATCCAGGTTCTTTGACTCACTTAGGATTTATGCCCGGGCGGGACCCGGTGGACAGGGTTTCCCTAAACATGGAGGGATTGGGGGAAACGGTGGCAGTATAATCATCCGAGCTAGGAAAGGGCAGTCCTTCCATAATCTTGTTGATATCAATCCAACCAAGAGATATACTGCAGGAGGGGGAGAAAATGCTTCGTAAGTAATAACAATTTATGGAGAGAAAGATGTGAGCTTTCGCACAAACTTTGCTAACAAAATTTAGAAGCTGTACACTTAGTCCTATGGAGAGAAACAATCAACATTTTTGAAGCCTGATTGCATAATAAGTGACAGACACTTTTGAACTGATACTGTCTTTATTATGAATATGGGATGATACAGTTGGGAATAACACAATATACTGCCAGGTAAGTCTTTAAGTTATATCACACTTTTGAATCTACATTTAAGTACCACGAGAATAGGGATAGCCAGTCTACAAACACACAATTTATTAGTAAATCAAGAAGTTAGAGATTTAGTTGCATGCCATCTATGATGAAGGGAGTACCAAAAGATGAAGTAAACGATATTATCACAATCAAATGTTATGAAGATGCAGATTAAAGTGGATATGATCATTTTCATTTCAGTACTGTTAAGATGGTCAGATGTTAAGCTAAAAGGACTTTAGCCATTACTTTCAGACAGTATTCTTCAAGTTCAAATTGATTATTTCATGTAAAAATGACGTAGCTATTAAGTGCTCAGCTTACAATTTTATTTGCTCAGAGGAAAAGGTTTTTATTCAGGGTCATACGGCGACTGGTGATGGTACTGAAGGGTATGTTTCTGAGCTAATTTCTGAAGTTAAAAAATTACTCCAAATAGTAAAATTCTGAGAGGTGTTATCTGTTCTATACTTGGCATGATAATTCATAATACATTGCAGCTATCAATTATGATCATTATAGCGACATCCACCTGTTTCGGAAGAGGAAGACCCCAGAAAAATATAAAGGTAGAACCACTGGTCAGCTGGAAGACCTTCCCTCATTAAGTCCTTCACCCAAAATGGTACTCAAACCCACACAGTGAGTGGCTAAGCAGTCACAGGAGTTGCAAGCCAGCAACTCTACCTCTATGCTACTGATGCCCCCGTTTTATGGTGTCGAATGTGGTAAAAAAGAAAATTTAGAACGTTTGTACAAGATCCCTCTTGGACAAGAAAAATTAAATATAAATGGAAAGGACAAATACAGGTTTGACAAATCCCTTTCATCAGGAAGACAACAAGAAAACAATCATGTCCACTTGTACTTATCTCAGAAATGACAGGCTACATGGCAGTCCAAGACTTATAAAGTGGACACTAACAAAGTGAACTATAAAACAATATACATGTAACATATAAACAAAACATGAAATACTGGTGACACTTGCATGATGCTGTATTATTTTATACATAAAAACAAAATAAAAAGTATCTTTTCTGTACCAGCAGCAGACTGAAAAAAGAAGTTAAAATACATATAATGAATATCATACAAAAGCATTGTGTATATTGAAGTTATATTTTTACTGACATATTTTCACTGTTGTTACAGAAAACACAAGTTGATAGGAGCCCCTGGTGAGGATCAGATTATTCCAGTGCCTGTAGGTGTAGTTGTGAGGAATGATCAAGGTCAAATACTTGGTGAGTCACTAGCAGTTAACATGTGGAGGTGTGTGTTTGTTTTTGGGGTTTATCTTCCCACCAACAGTATTTCAGTTATTTGGAGACAGTGTCCACTTGAAGCAGTTATTGTGTTGCCTTCTCTGTCTATAGCATGCCTTGAACACCTGGCATGATAACACAATCACATTATCCTGACACCGGGCCAACCAATCGCAGAACTACCCTTATATATGCTTGAGCACTGGCAAGGGAGCTATGCCACTACTATTTTTTACGACTTTGATATGTCACAGCCCGTGATTGAACAAGAGGGCCTCCCGTACCTGGAGCCAACGCTCTATACATCTGGAGGTGTGTTATGCATGAATATTATTATGCAATACATGTATTAAGGTAAAACAATGTGTCTTAAAGTCATACTTAAGTTTATAGAAAATGATATTTTACTCATTATTGTGATAAAAATATGAGATACACCCAGAACCGCCCATCTTATATTGCCTTAACTGTACTTATGTTATTTCAGTATTATGTTTGTGTACTTACATATTTAACTTTTTTCTTATTAAAACTCACAAATGGTAATGTGTGAATAGGTTGTTGTTTTACGCCTTTCTGACACTTAAAGATCTTGTATCTCCAATAAAGCTATTTTTATGATAAAAAGATTAATAACAAAATAATATACAGATATTATCATTAAATCTGTTTTACATTTTGTAAAAAGTGGCTGTCTTTTATGGACTTCTTCCTTACTAATGTAGCAGCAGTGGCAGAAATCTAGGCCTCTTCAATTTATTTCTGAACATGTTAAAAGTAAAAAATGCTTCTGGGCTCAGGACAGGGTATCATAGCCTCCACGCATCTGTCTCGCCTTTTTTGCCTTTTGAGTTAATTTTGGGTTATACCATATTTTTGTTAGTTTCATAAGGAAAACTAGCAACATTTTCATTCATATATCATTATATGTGTATATTAACATCAAATTAATCATATTCAGCATCAGAGGTGTTTACCTGTTTAAGAATGTTTTCAATAAAGTGAAGAGATATGGACATCCTGATGTATTCAATAATGAGTTTTTCAGTAAGCATAATATTTTTTCCTTGTCTACATACACTGATGCTCCGACATTATTCCCTGTTAAGGACATTGCAAAGTCATCCCAGAAGACTCGAGCTTAAAGATTCCTCCCTTCAAGAACATTTCTTCTTGGTAGTGATGTACAAATGAGTTATTTTACATGTATATATATTTCTTGCTTTCCAAATATTTTTAAAACAGTTCTATTGTTTAAAAGGTATTTAGGCAAAATAAATAAATAATAATTCTTATTCAGCCTTAGAATTATATAACAATCAGTTCTGTTATTTAAATATGAAAAAAAAATCTTGTTCATTGTGAATTAAAAGCAGCCTTACGTAAAGCAATGCATTTAATAGTTCTAAGATGTTAGGAACATCATGAGGTTGACATTAAGTTGATTGACTAAAGTGTAAATCTTGGCTGTGGACTTTGTGTCGCCTGAAAAGGCGACATATAGGGATTACTTTGTCGGCGTCTGTGTCGGCGTCGGCTTCCGGATTTCCTTGTCCGGAGCCTAACTTTGTCACCGTAGGTCCAAATGACTCCAAACTTGGTATGCATGTTTCGGCAATGACTCGAAGTGCAGTGCACAAGAACCGTAACTCTACCTTGTTCTGTTTTTGAATTATTCCCCTTTGATTGATTTTTATAGAGCATTTCTTGTCTGGAGCCTAACTTTGTCACCGTAGGTCCAAATGACTCCAAACTTGGTATGCATGTTTCGGCAATGACTCAAAGTGCAGTGCACAAGAACCGTAACTCTACCTTGTTCTGTTTTTGAATTATTCCCCTTTGATTGATTTTTATAGAGCATTTCTTGTCCAGAGCCTAACTTTGTCACCGTAGGTCCAAATGTATCCAAGCTTGGTATGCATGTTTCTGGCAATGACTCAAAGTGCAGTGCACAAGAAAGGTAACACTACCTTGTTCTGTTTTTAAGTTATTCCCCTTTGATTGATTTTATTGTGCATTTCTTGTCCGGAGCCTAACTTTGTCACCGTATGTCCAAATGATTCCAAATTTGGTATGCATGTTTCTAGCAATGACTCAAAGTGCAATGCACAAGAATGGTAACTCTACCTTCTTCTGTTTTTAGTTATTCCCCTTTGATTGATTTTATAGAGCATTTCTTGTCCGGAGTCTAACTTTGTCACTGTAGGTCCAAATGACTTCAAACTTGGTATGCATGTTTCTGGCAATGACTCGAAGTGCAGCACACAAGAACCGTAACTCTACCTTGTTCTGTTTTTGAATTATTCCCCTTTTATTGATTTTTATAGATCATTTCTTGTCTGGATTTTAACTTTGTCACTGTAGGTCCAAATGACTCCAAACTTGGTGTGCATGTTTCTGGCAATGACTCAAAGTGCAGTGCATAAGAATGGTAACTCTACCTTCTTCTGTTTTTAGTTATTCCCCTTTGATTGATTTTATAGAGCATTTCTTGTCCGGATCCTAACATTGTCACCGTAGGTCAAAATGACTCCAAACATGGTATGCATGTTTCTGGCAATGTATCGAAGTGCAGGGCACAAGAACAGTAACTCTACCTTGTTCTGTTTTTGAATTATTCCCCTTTAATTGGTTTTTATAGATCATTTCTTGTCCGGAGTGTAACTTTGTCACTGTAGGTCCAAATGACTCCAAACTTGGTGTGCATGTTTCTGGCAATGACTCGAAGTGCAACACACAAGAACCGTAACTCTACCTTGTTCCGTTTTTGAATTATTCCCCTTTGATTGATTTTATAGAGCATTTCTTGTTTGGAGCCTAACTTTGTCACCGTAGGTCCAAATGACTCCAAACTTGGTATGCATGTTTCTGGCAATGACTCGAAGTGCAGCACTCAAGAACAGTAACTCTACCTTGTTCTGTTTTTGAATTATTCCCCTTTAATTGGTTTTTATAGATCATTTCTTGTCCGGAGTGTAACTTTGTCACTGTAGGTCCAAATGACTCCAAACTTGGTGTGCATGTTTCTGGCAATGACTCGAAGTGCAGCACACAAGAACCGTAACTCTACCTTGTTCCGTTTTTGAATTATTCCCCTTTATTGAATTTTTATAGATCATTTCTTGTCCGGATTATAACTTTGTCACTGTAGGTCCAAATGACTTCAAACTTGGTGTGCATGTTTCTGGCAATGACTCAAAGTGCAGTGCACAAGAATGGTAACTCTACCTTGTTCTGTTTTTGAATTATTTCCCTTTGATTGATTTTATAAAGCATTTCTTGTCCGGAGCCTAACTTTGTCACCGTAGGTCCAAATGACTCCAAACTTGGTATGCATGTTTCTGGCGCAATGACTCAAAGTGCAGCACACAAGAACAGTAACTCTACCTAGTTCCATTTTTGAATTTTTCCCCTTTTATTGATTTTTATAGATCATTTCTTGTCCGGAGTGTAACTTTGTCACGTAGGTCCAAATGACTCCAAACTTGGTTTGCATGTTTCTGGCAATGACTCAAAGTGCAGTGCACAAGAATGGTAACTCTACCTTCTTATGTTTTTTAGTTATTCCCCTTTGATTGATTTTATAGAGCATTTCTTGTCATGGGCCTGACATTGTCACCTAAGGTCCAAATGACTCCAAACTTGGTATGCATGTTTCTGGCAATGACTCGAAGTGCAGGGCACAAGAACAGTAACTCTACCTTGTTCCGTTTTTGAATTATTCCCTTTGATTGATTTTTTTAGAGCATTTCTTGTCCAGAGCCTAACATTGTCACCTTGGTTCAAATTACTCCAAACTTGGTATGCATGTTTCTGGCAATCACTCAAAGTACAGTGCACAAGAAGGGTAACTCTACCTTATTCCGTTTTTTAGTTATTCCCATTTGATTGATTTTTAGTGCATTTCTTGCTAAGGGCATAACTTGTTGTGCATGTTTTTTGCAATGAGACAATAAAAGGTTATTTTATATGTGAATTTTGTGCAAATAAATTGCTAATATCTGTACAACAAAAAACTAATTAACATTTATTTTAATGTCTTCGCTTTCAGGAGATCTGGATAAGGAGGAAGAGGAGGTCGTGGCAGCTCGAGGAGGAGCGGGTGGCGGACCTAATAACAACTTTCTTGGAAAGAAAGGAGAGGCTCTCTCTCTTATCCTGGATCTCAAACTGATAGCTGATATTGGATTAGTTGGGTAATGTCTGATAGTTTTGTGGTTTATACATGTATGTACAATCGGAACTCCTCGGGTAATTCTGTCCTTGGGACAATCATCCCTTGGATATATCTGGTGCAGTAATTAATGAAATCACGATAGTTTTGTTGGTCGGAAGTCGGAAGAAGAATATGCCTAAGTAGTTCGCACAAAACATAAACACTGCTATCATTTGACAGCTGCGTGTCTACTGCGCTGGGTAAATTAAAATCGGATGATTTAAATTTGAAGCCGCCACAAATTTAAGTTTTACTGGCATCATACTGTAGTGAGCTGTCACCCGAGCTGCCATCTTTGTTTTGACGTCTGTCTTAAAAGAAGTCCCATTTAGATAAATGGCCGAGGTGATCCGAATACCTACATACATCTGAGATATTATTCGTGAATTATCCGAGGTGTTCCGATTGATGTATGTAGTGATTCAATTATATTGCTATTACAACAATTATCATTAATGCAAGCAAACTGAAGGTAATAAGCAAATTAAATGTGAGGTTATAGATCACTTTGCAACAAATATGAGCTGTGGTACTTGCCATACAATACAATTACCAAGATTGTGATTTGTGGAAAAGTGGAGACAAACAAATGTGTTAAATCAAAATTAAATTTTCTCTATTTTTTTTTCAGTTTCCCAAACGCTGGGAAGTCAACATTTCTTTCAGCAATATCCAGAGCCCAGCCTAAAATAGCAGAATATCCTTGTGAGTAATTGCTTAATTTTTTTGCCTCTGAAGACCGACTGTTCATGCTATAAAAAGATGATGCATTGTAAACAAAAAACAGCTGATGCTTTGATTATGTGATAAATTTTGTTCATTAGATACTGAAAATATTAAACTCATCTAAAATGACACAAAACTTTGCAGAGCCTTGTTTCGTATCATTTCATCCAACTCATTTAATATTTTCAGTATCTAAAGTACACTCATCAAGTCCTCTATATATAACCTACTCAGACTTAATGGTAAGAGTGGCAGACAAAAAAAAATCCTAACCCCTTACTTCCTAGGTTTGCATTTAAGTTCAGCAATAATTGGTTATCAGTGTTATATATACAGCATTCTGCTAACGATAGTGAAGCTCTTAGCATATTTGGTATGTTTTAAGAACTATATTTTTACTGCTCTGGTCTTGTTGTAGTTACTACAGTGAGGCCTCAGCTGGGGACGATGGAGTACAAGGACTTTAGGAAGGTATGTGTAAGAAGATTAAAATATAAAAATTATAATTATTAAAACTTCTACCTCTTTACTGGTGCAATATGATTTTTGTAAATTTTAAAGATTTGGTCAGAAATGAAAGAAAATGTTACTGGCATAATTGCATTCTGTAGCAACATGCCAAAGTAACATAAATCCAAAACTTAGCAAGGAACATTTGCTTCTAATTCAAGTTTCCTTTATATTGTGCCTTCCCAAGATTGAGGTTCATAAATTATTTTTTTTTTAAATGTGCATTTTGTACAAGAGGTCATGTTTTTCACTCATTTTTATGCCATTTCCCTCACTGTTGCAAAGTGGTTGCTGATACAGCTTCAAACATCTTTTCTTTCGTCATAATAATGCTTTCTTTGAGCAGAGCATTTGTTTTTTTGTAATGTTTTGTTTTTAGAATTGTGTTGTCAATCTTTCTATGTATAGGTTCTTGTGTGTAAGGTCTTTGTTTACATAGATCTTTGAGTTTATAGGTGTGTGTGCATATGTCCTTCTGTGTATGTCTTTGTGTTTATAGATTTTTGTGTGGATAGATCTTTGTGTTAAAAGATCTTAATGCTCTTTGTGGCAGATTACTGTGGCGGACCTGCCAGGACTGATAGAGGGCGCCCATGTCAACTTTGGGATGGGACACAAGTTCTTGAAACATGTTGAGAGAACCAAGCTTTTACTATTCATGATTGACATAAATGGATTCCAACTGAAGCCGGGCATGGAGCAAAGGACAGCATTTGAAACAATCCTATTGTTAAATAAGGTTCAGTTGTAATTATTATCTTTTACTTGACCATCCTTGGCATCCTTTGTTCAAATTTCAACATGGATGTCCATAAACAATTCATTATATTTTTTTAAGGTAGTATACTGAAATATTACTGGTGTGTCTATCAGAATAGATGATTGAGTCAAATTTTGTAACGATTATTAAAATATTGCTATTTAGTTGCTTGGAATTCTTGCAATGGCAACTACATTTTATGCCGTCAAAGGATGGCATATAGCTGTCCATCCATCTGTACATCCATTCTATTTATGTATTTCAGCCATGACATCATTATATTTATCAGTACTTCAGTTAAACTTCACCTACTTACAGACATACACCTGAAGGTGTGTTGTGCATTTTAATTGTGTAACTTTTTTCTTTTTCAAGGTTTTCTATAGAATTTATCATTAAGTTTTGTCCTGCATAAAATCTTCATGACTTTGCCCATTTTTTAACCAATAATCAAACTTCACTATCTGACAAATACTTAAAGATGTGTCCTGCATACCATTTGCACATGCAAACCCTAAGGTCATATTTAAGGTCAGTGCATGTTTGTGGGGTATATGTCAAGTCCAGTGACAATCCCTTTTACTAAATGTTTTTGATGCATATGTTTACTTCCAGAGTTAAAAATTTGTACATTTATTTGGTTAAGACTTACCAGCAAATAGCATGAACCAGGAAGCTGGCTTATCACAGTCTTTAACAAAACCCTGTGGACTATGGCCGGAGTCCACTAAAATGTCTGTTATCGGCCTACTAAATTTTATAAGTGGGTCCACCAGAATTTTCAGCCACATCATTTTCAAAATTCTAAATGAATATGAAAACATTTGTACTAAATGCTTTACAGCCTTTTACTGAACCCAACCACTCGTAACGCCTTAGTTAGCCAGAATCATTCTGGTCCATTAAAATTTGGTCCAGTTCTGTAGATATTGCCAGCTTGGTAAACTGAAGGTCCAGTGTTTTTAAATTTCTTTCGTTAAGACTGTTATTCATATCTAAACTCTATTCATATCTAAACTCTCTTTTTTTTGTTGCCTAATAGTTTCATGCTGACCAGGCTAAGTAAAAGAAAAGAGTAAAATATTACTTATTGTTTTCCTTACATTTATTCTAGGAGCTAGAGCTTTACAATCCAGACCTGCTCAAGAAACCTGCGGTGATAGCTCTGAATAAGATAGACACCGATGAAGGAGGACTTCTGACAGATGCTATTGTGGATCAAGTGAAGAGACTTCCTGGTGAATATTAGTAATTCTTAAAGTTTTGGTCATTTGGGGTTTCCAGAAGTGCTCAAAGCTGAGGTTTTCAGAAGCCTTCCATTTGTTATTCCTTGGACAATTTATCTGTAAACAGCCCCCAGCAAATTGAAGGTCAGATGCAAGACATCAGGAAGACTTGAAAATGTACAGTCTGAAAAGAACTTTTTTATTGAAACTCTTAGGAGTTACAAGTTTGTGACACTTATAACTCAGTCATTGTATATGGCTTGATACATATTTTCTTTATTATCTTCAAACAATTTCATCTTGTAATGGAATATTAATTTTGTTACACAGACCTTAATTTTCTTATTTAAAATATTGTGAGGAAAACTCTGTTTCTATGTTGAAAGGATATTTTGGTAACAAAAGTAAAATAAAACTGTTCTTTATTATCTCGTTTATGTAATTAGTGTTCTTTCCTTTTCAAAATATTTCCAACATGGTTATTTATTACAGCATCCCTATCAGAAGTAGCTGAAGATATCAGACCATCCCAGCTGATAAAGTTTGACGAAATCTACAAGGTGTCAACCATGTTTGACCTTAACATTGAAACAATGAAGAACCGACTACGCAGGCTGATGGATTTATACAGCGAAAGGCAGCAACTGGATAAACAGTCTACAGGCCAGTTTGACAAACAAGCTGCGATTTTAGGCAAAGAACAGTCAGGATTTAAGCCAATTTGATTTTGTTCTTGCATTTCTTTGTGCACCGCGATCCAGTTCTGTTTAAGATAGTTGAGTTAGCATTAGCATTGCAAGATAGCATGTATTTTATCACTTTTATATATTGACACTGTCTGCCATAGCTTGATTTTACTATTGATTATAAATGTCTACTCAAGTTATCGATTTTTTCTTGACCCTAACTTCCTTTTTCTTTACCGTACAGGTCATTCCATCACTAATTCCCATCTTACTTACTGAAATTATGTTGTGCATACATTTGGAAGTACACCTTTTAAGGTCGTGAGGGGCATATATCAATTTCAGTGACATTCCTTCTTTCTGATGCACCTGTATATGATACCAGCCTGATGTTCCTATAATCAGGTGCCATTTTCACAAATTCACAATACAGTTAAAATATTAGTACTTTCCTTAGTTGGAAAATAAAAAATATATTATAACAAGTGCTTACTTTTTTGTCATCTTTATGGCAAAAATATCACAATTATTCCAGACATAAAAAAAAAAAATTATCACAATGACTTTACAGTATGCAAGAAAACAATACATAACAAATAACATATAACGCAATTGTACGTGAAATCCTTTTTCATCATTATTTTTCATGTTGTTGTTGGATATTATCCAGATTATGGCAACATTGAATTGGCACTCATAACTTTTCACCAATAAAATTGCAAATCCCATTGGTTTCATGGTCTCAGATAAACAATCTTAAAAACACATGTACCTAAACAGACTCATTGACCAGTGGTTAAAACATTTATGGAAACATGGGAGTATGAGTGCCAATTTAATGTTGCCAAAAATAATTTGCAAACCTTTACCATGCATAAGTTATCCAAAAAAAATACTGGAAAATCTCACTAACATAGATGTAGTGGACAAGTGCAATAGCTTAAACAATTTAAATGTTATTCTTTTTCTTAAGGAAGGTTTCTAAAGAGTCAGTTTACATAAACCAGTTTATTCAATCTGTATTACAAGTTTGAAACACATGGTAAATGTTCACCAACCTGTCATAAAAGACCAGGTTCACCAACCTGTCATAAAAGACCAGGTTTGCCAACATGCTATGAAAGACATGTGCATTTTTTTTGTAATTCTGTTTGTGAGAACTTGATGTAAGCGTGAACAGAAACTGTATAAAAAAAACAGTAGAGTGAGGAGTAACCTGCAAAATGTGGGACGGTCAAATGAAAGTTTGACTATTTCTAATCATACCTAGATCAAGTGCTTTCCATTAGCATCACAAACAGACAGGATGTATCCCTTTGGTAAAGTAACCATTCAACGTCCACATTAGGTCTTACACAAATAAACAATTAAAGGTGATGTCAGAAATGTTAAAGATATCCAACGGCAACATTCATGAGCTACAATAAACATTACTAGTTAAATCTACCCGATTTAATAATGAGCAACCAAGTAATATAAAAGGATGAAAATCAACAATAGAAACAACTTCTCTAGTCTAGTTCTATCAATATAAATAATACTTTTAACCATAGTGCATTTATCCCGTAGAAAATTGTATGTAATGCTGTTTATAATTGTTGAACTTTAGCATGAATTAACTAGCATTAATTTATGCAAATGGCATTAATATAACACAAAATAGCAACCTTATCATTTGGAAAACACACACATTTACTGGTTCAGAGCATGTATACCCTTTCAATAGTTAAAGGCTAAATGAATTTTAAATCATAATACACATCCATACATAAAGCTTTTGAACATGTAATTCCATCTTTAAATAAAACATTAAGAAATTTATACATTTTAAAAAGTATATTAATTAAAGTCTAGGCCTATGCCTTATTTAAATAGTAAACATGATAACCTTGCAAACTGCAAGTTTGTTTATAGATGAAAAAAATAAAAATTCAAACATATGTTACAGAATCCTTAAAAAAAAGTCAAACTATGTAATAAAAATATGATAAAGTGGTTTTATACAAATAACAATATTAAGAATTATCACAGACAATGAAAAAATTGGTAATGTTAACAAATAAAATAACATTAACATAATTGCTGTTGTAAAGATTGGACCTGTTTAAATGCTTTCAACAGTCTAAAAAGTTTAAATGTCTTTAGAAAACCATAGAAAAAAATGAGAAAAGTATAATGGTATTATCAAGTTTTCTAAGAAAGATTCAGTTCATAGAATGATCCTTGAAATTTGAGAAAATATAAAATTAATATAGTATTGCCATGATTTGACCAGGTTAAAATGCTTTTAAAGTCATTCAAATAAGAACTAAAGATTAAATGTAAAATTATCTTAAAAATTTATATTACAGTCTTGTCATGTATAAATCATTAGTTTCTTAAACATTTTTACATGGTGTTTATATAAGGTAATCTAGAATTAGCACCTAAGAGTCATAGCATAAGAATTCCAAACAACGAAGAAAAAAAAGACATGGGCGTAAAACAAATCTTACTCTAGCATGATCTTGTTAAAAATTCAAAGCATAAATTAATGTTTATTGTCCCACCAACAGTATTTCAGTTATCTGGAGACGGTATAAATTTATGTAATGAAATCGCACATTTGTACAAATTAATGTAAAAAATTAACGTTTGTACAATCTGATGTAAGGAAATGTAGCCCTGGTACAATCTTAAAAAAGGCCTGGATACAGATAATAGAGGTTAAGAAACTATTATGGTATACATTTATTTCAATTATCAGGTCACTTAAAGGTGTATCTTTTTACTGTTTATGACTGACCTCTTCAAAGACATATATTTCAGACATGCTTAATTTTCATAAAAAAAAGAAACCTTTCACTTGTTTTATTTCTTCAGTGGAATTAATATTGTTGTTCAAAAATTAAAATCAAAAGTAAGTAATTACTATGTCCCAAACAACATGTGAAACCAGTGAGAATGCTTGCAGCTTAAAAGATAATTAGAGAAACTTCTGTAATCTAAAATTTTAAAAGAAAGTTCATCAGCAATAAACCAATTTTGAAGTACTATTAGCAAAAAAGTTGCAATGATGTTAAATGTAAACAATTAAAACTTACAAAAATCAAAATTAGCATGCATAATTGACAGAGACAAACAAAGATAAAACATATTTCTATTTGTGATACTTTTCCCCATGAACATCTACAGGTAATGTACAAATAACATGGAAGAAATCTAAATTAAGTAAATTTAAATAAATAGGTAACCCCTTATGAGCATTTACAAAATTATCAGAATTTTTCAATGCAATTTCCATTCAAATGTTCTGAATTTACATTGTTTCTTGAGGAGAAAGCAGCAATAATCTGTGATACTTTCTTTTAACCTCCTGTGCATTAATGCTCACCAAATAAACTATGTTTAAGGTGAGGGTAAATTAAACCAGGTACATGTAGTTTGAAAGCAGCAAGTTTTGAAAACACCACCAATTCTGTCGTTAATAGAAGTTTTCCTATTTCCCTTTTCAAACAAATTTGTTTACCATTTTTTCCCCTGAAGATGTCAGACTGCATTCTCAAGAAAAACAATTCAGTATTAATGAATAGGCTATATATCTAGCCAATTATATTTCTTGTTGATTACATATTTTTCTGTATTTACTACCTTCCTTAAAGTTCCTTCCTATTTGTATTGACTTCTGGGGAAATTATGAGTAAGTTTGTAGAATAGTTAAAGTTACAATTTATGACATTAAAAAAAAAATGTATATATAATTGTTTACTTTTCCTCCTTCCATGAAGTCAGTCTAGATTTAAACTGATTCTCAGGTGAGGGTGCTGTAAGTTTATTCGAATTTGAGCCTGAGGGAGGTCGAGTGTAAGCGGTGGACGGTCTGGTCATAGCAGTGGAAGGTCGACTGTCATCTGTAGATTTGCTGATCACGATACTCGGAGATTTCTTGCCCCTAGCTGGAGCGGAGACGGCCCTGTTGTTATGGGCAGTATCCTGTTTTCTCATTCGGGGCTGAGTAGTCATAGGTCGCTGCCCTATAGGGGGGTAAAGATATATATTATACAGAAATAATATGAAACAAGAGACCAGGCTGTAGGAATAGCAAATATTTGGTTCTTTTTTAATCTGGCAGATGGAAACTTTTATCATTCACTGCCTACTATGATTTTTGTGTATGGTTTACAACCACACAATTATAGCAATGACCAGCTACTTCTGATAGTAGAATTTCCCAGACAATCCATATTTGTGATTTCCAGCATTTATGAGGTGGTTGGGGACCATTGAACTGTTGCCCACTTGTAACTCCTCTGACTGCTTAGCTTCTCACAGCAGGTTTGAGTCCCTTTCAGGGCTAAGGACTTCATGTGGGAAGGTCTTCCAGTCAACATGCGGTGTACCAGTGGTTCTAGAAAAATCTTATCAGGGGTCTTCCTCTGCCAATATAGCAGGATGTCACTTTAATGACTATAATTGGTCACTTTGATGTATTACAAAAACAGCAGTGATTGGTAAAATTTCCCAGAACCATCCTCGCACCGTATGTCAACTGGAAGACCTCAGAACACCAGTTAAGTTGACTGGGGCCCCAAGCCACATGATGAATGACTGAACAAAAAGCAATAAGGAGATTAACCCATTAGCCATTTCAAAATGATAAAAATTGTAGAAACTCAAACGGTATAGAAAGACCAATCAATTTAAGAAAGCCTGCCTTACCTGTAAGTCCTGCTCTACTTGGTGGAATTATGGGATATCCGCCATTCTTTTCCAGACTGAAATAAAGATCATAGAATATAATCAGGAAATAATCATCACAACTTTGATAGGGAAAGTCTAAATAAATATATTACGAAAATCTAATGAGTCCGTGGATGGACCAACAGGGGCAGCTCTACATGCCCTTTTACCATTATTCAAGTAAAAAACGGTTTCCTTTGGGTAAAGAACAAAATAAATTGTCATAAACGAAAACATCTGGTTAGTTTGTGTAAGGATAAAAAATGCAAAGGGAAGAGTGAGATAAAAGAAGATGAATAATAATCACTGTGCTTACACTTCATTGATCAAAAAGTAAAAAAAAATCTTCGAAACACCTACCATTGATAGGGCAGCCCCACAGTCTTAGCACGTTTGAAGTCATCTATGAAGTCTGAGCTAATTTTTGGATCCTGGCCGATATTGTCCATTAAGCTGTTGTACAGCTGGGGATTCTTCCTGCATGCACCAAACAATAACCTGGCAGCAGTCTTGTTGAAGGTGAGGTAACCCAGGGCAACTGCTACCGAGCTTCGCACAAGTTCATTCTCCGATGACAGGTTGGCCATGAGTTCATCGATGGCGCCAGTTGTTACCATGGCATCAGGGATGCCCGCACGAGTGTGGGCGAGACTAGACAGTAAGCTGCTGGTGAGAACTTTGACGTTGTCATCGTTTGATGCCAGTTTCTGTACAAGTAGCGTGACACCCTCTGCGGTAAGGGAGACTTGATCACGGTCGACAATTACTCGAGCCAGGACAACAATCTGAAATGAACAAAGAACATTTCATTTATTCATCAAACATTGTTATGAGAAAGGAAATTAACATTTAAATCTATTTCACATGTTAACTTTTGCAGGCAGCAACTTTTAATAAAATTTATTTAAAGAGATATTAATCACACTTTGGTAACTTGGCCAGGTCTTTGATCTAGAATAACAAGTAAACCTAATATGGTACAATTATCTCTCAAATTCATCTTATTTTTTAGTATTTCCTATAGATCAGATATTTCATAATGCACTGTATTTCACCCTTTAACCAAGACAGGCCTAGACAACAACACAATGACTAATAAAAAAAAGAATGATCTTTTCACTAGGAGCTGCCTAATCAGGGTCAGTACTGTTTGCTGCTAAGTTTCTAACAATATCTAGTTACCCTTTGCCTTAAGCTAAGATCTAATGTGGGCTCTCAATAAATGGTTAAAATCATTGATATAAATATATATTTACATACATTTGAACTATCCTGTACTTGACATACAAACATAATAAATGGGTTGAATAAATGATAAGGATTGGTTATGTTATTTCAACTTTAATTAGTATTGATCCTACATCAGAATAACAAAAATGTTTTTTTTCTTCTAAAGTACAAAGTGCTTTCTGTAGAAAAAGGTCAAAAGTAAGAAAAATGGGTTTAAACTGAGTATTTGATAGCCCTTTGCCTCTCGAATGGCATCAAATCATATAATAAAACCATTTACTTAAGCTGTACTTTA
Organism: Sinonovacula constricta; assembly: GCA_007844125.1. Classification (NCBI taxonomy): domain Eukaryota; kingdom Metazoa; phylum Mollusca; class Bivalvia; order Cardiida; family Solecurtidae; genus Sinonovacula; species Sinonovacula constricta. Next base: position 56,535,914 of record CM017567.1, on the reverse strand, counting down.
AAAAAATCTGTATAAACCATATTATATTACCTGGAAAGCAGCATTACACACATGGACCTCATTCTCAGACTCAATGAAGGGTTCAAACACAGAGTATTTTATTCCCCCTGCCTCCCTGATGGCATATTGTTGTGGCGTGTTGTTGAACGCGAATATTGTCAATGCCATGCCAGCTTGCAGCCGAATCTCCTTTAGGATGAAAGTACATGTATTTATAGCTTTATGAAAGGGAAAATACTGATTTAAAGAAAACAAATCTCTGACATGATTCATTTACAAATTTACAGTATAGTGAAAGTCCTTACAGTTTTTTTAAATGACTAAATAATTTTTAAAAATGTCCATACTGATATACAAATCTGATTGTTAATTAAATCTGCTTCCATTGAATAAACTTTTGGAAATTATGGTCTACTGAATATTATTATATACATAAATTGATTTTTTGCTGTGTTTTTCTTTCATAAAAAGTTTTTACTCCATGGTCACAATTCTGATAGTTTAATAACTTCATCAAAAGTTAAAAAAAGACAGTGTAGCCAAACTTACTGTGTTTTTGGACTTTAGTAGATCGAGGAGAACCCCAAATTTGAATTCCGGTTCCCCATTCAGAATATCTTGGTTCTCATTGTTACTCAAGATGATACAGCCTAGTGAGATAGCAACCTGGTGGAATAACATCAGAAACAAGGAAAATAATATTATAAATATAATAATAATAATAAAAGAGAAAGGCAAATAGTATTGAAGAAAAACTTCTGATATAAAAGTTCCCACACCACACCCATTAACATTAAAACAAAAGCATTCCATTGTAGGTAAGAATAACCTCCCCTAAAGCAACTCTTCAAAAGAAAGGATAGTTAAGAGAGAAAATTCCATTTGTCTGAAAAACACTTGACCTTATTTTATTGATATTGTAAAAATTGGGACTAAAAGACAATTATTGGAATGACAAAGAACTGACAAATGCTGTAGCTTATAAACAAAAAAGATCTGAATTAATGGACTGACACAAAGCTTAAAAATGAAGAAACTTTAAAAGAAAAGATGCAGTTGATTAGAGTTACCTCCACTTGAACCTCTTCAGACAGAGGGTCATTTAGTTGCTGCACTAACAGTGGGATGGCCCCTTCCTCAGCAATCTTGTTCTGGGTTGTCTTGTTATTACGGTAGGCAACACCTAGCAAAAAGGGGGATAAAAACCTTGAAAGCAGGGAACATACAGAACCATAATACATACACAGATTTGGAATATATATACCTGACCTGCTTTGTTATGTCTGCTTGAAATGCTTCCTTGCAAACTTGCATTTCTTCCAAACACATGTTAATTTGCATGTTCATAAATGTTTTGCTGTAATAAACGAACCCTGTATGTAATTTCTTTGTTAAATATTAAGGCATAATTTGTAAACAAAATTCTCATTTTAACCTGTTCATTCTTAGTACATGAACATGATTTTAAAAATTCACCTAATTTTGTTGCTCTTCTTAAAAACAGTTAAATGCATTTTTAAAACATGTATGTTCAGCAAATGATTATAGAACTTGGCTAAACCAGTCTACAAATAAATCATTTGTTATGCAGATTTATACTGAAGATGAGAGTGATTGTTGTGTATACTTTGCAAAGGTGTTTGAAATTTTAAACAAACAAGAGAAATGTTCAAATGTTATAACATTTTTTTATGATTTTTTAATCAATATTTTTAAAACTGTAGACAAATGCATTTCATGTAAATTATTCTTGCCACAACACTTACCAACACAGAGTATGCCAAGCACCTTGATGACCATGAGCAAAACTTTTGATGACGACTTGTAACGGCGCAGCAAACGCACCAACTGAGAGAAACAGTCAGCCTTAGCGAGTCTGTTCTGATTCTCTATATTCTCCTGTCCTAGGGCAATACACATGTTGCAGCCTGAAAATAGTAGGAGCAAAATTTTGTTTATTTGTTGCATCACAATGACACAATTATGGTCACATAGGCGATATTCACTTAATTATCTGTGGAAAAAGAACTCAGATATACATCTGCGTAGAACCACTGCACCAATGCAGGTCAGCTGGAGGACCTCCCAATATTAAAGTTCTCACCTCCAACTGGAAATCTAACCCACACGATGAGGGATGGCAAAACTTAAAAGATGCTTCATTTAAGACTTAAATTTGAGTTATTACATGTCAAGAGTTTGCAGTTTTGGTTTCCCATCTGGTCCTGACCTAATGCAATACACATGTTCCAGCTTGGACTAAGAATCTTTTTTTTTTAAATGAGTTCAAAGTGTACATGTCAAAATAATGTTCTAGCTAATTTTAGAATATTTCAACTTTGAAGCTGCATTTTATCACAAGAAAGGCAGCAATGGTACATTTAGGACTGGTTGATATGCTGTCAGGATAATGAGACTTGGTGCTTTCTTTACTCAGGTGTTACTAAGGATGTTTTAACACAGTAAAGGCAGCATTATATCTGCATACAGGTGGAAACTTTGTTTATTGGGTTTATTGTCCCACCATCATAAACCCAGCAAACAAATAAACAAACCGGACACAATAGACCACAATTTTACCAACAACAAAATGCTTCAACACATCTACAATTTTCTTCTCAACTTAGAATGATTCATTCTGTTTGGAACTAGTAAATTTGTACGTTAAAGGTGGTATCCAACAGTTTGCCGATGTCAAGTTTATGTAACTATATCTGACTTCCGTTTGGGGTATTTGTACATAGTTTCTACTTTAAGTCTAAGCTTAAACGATTTTCAACAGTATCTCGATCAATTTTAGGGCGATAAAACTGGTTAATCATTTCTAAAAATGTTCATTCTTTTTAAAGCTATAAATAAGAACGCTTGGGATTCATGCTAAAAATAGACATTGAAATCAGAGCAGATGACATGAATAAGCTAAAACATGAATGGTTATGTGACTTTCTTAGTTTTAAAGTAGCTAACTGTGCAGCGTGGCTTGGATAGGAAATATATTTTTGTAATGACAATTGAGTCGTTATGGTTCACTTTTCACACAGGTGTAGGACATCAATAAACGAGATCTGTTCTAGTAGCAATAATTTATTTGATTGGTTAAGAGAAAAGAATTTTCTTCCAAACAGGATACCATCATTAAATGTAGCAGGATCTTACCAACAGTGAGTAATTTCTCTGCAGGCTCCAGTAACATCTGATGTATAAGTGTAATCCCTGTGATTTCTGCAATCAGTTTTTGCTGTGTCTTGGTGTCTCCAGCCAATGACCACAGGGCACATGCTCCCTGCTGACGTACCTCTACATTGATGTTCTACAATAAATGGGTTAATCAAGTTGACATTGAAACTACCGAAATAATCTAAATACTGTACACAACTGTGTTAAGTGAACACATTTCTTCTGCATTTATGGTAGTTATGTGGAATGAGTATGTTAAACATGCTGCTTTTGCTTTCTAGAATGGTGGAGATGCATTCTGACATGTAACATGAACCAAATACGATATAATTTCACAAATAGTTTAATGAAAATATAAATGAAAATTCTTTTGATATTATGTATTATGTTTAATATATAGATCAGGAATAAAGGCTTGGGTGTGTGTGGTCCACTCCCTGTCAAAATTGGCCCACTGGCATCATTTACAGCAAGGTCAAAAGCCAAGAAGTTTCTGACATTTAGGGTCGTTAATGAAGTAAACAAAAAATTACAATGAAAATGATCTATTGAAGAACTCAGCTTATGGAATAAAAGAGCATACATCATTATACCTTAAGAAGCTTCAGAAGTACTCTGGGTGCATCCAGGTCCAGGAAGGCTTTCTGACACTTGAAGTTGCTGGTTGCCATGGCTTCCAGGGCATTTGCAGCCTTCACCTGTACTCGGACATTTCGTCCCTTTATCAGGTCTACAAGTGGTCTGTTAACAAAATATAACAGCAGAAAGTTAATTTGTATGTTTTGAGTACTTTAAGCACTATGTGTTTTAATGTTTTATCTATAAAATAGCACAATGACAAAAAATCATCATCATGACTGTTCCAGCTTAAGCTGTTGCAATCACTATCATTATCATCATATCACCCACATCGCTATAAATATAATTAGTTATTTTCCTCCGGATGCCGGTGGTGCTTTGTTAGTCGCCAATAAGTAACTCCTCTAACTGCTCAGCCTCTCCCCACATGGGTTCAAGTCCTGTTTGGGGCAACAGACTTCATAGGGGAAGGTCTTCCAGCTGACCAGCAGTGTGCAGGAGGTTCTACCCAGAAATTTGTCAGTTGTCTTTCTCCTCCATTATAGTTTGATGTCACTACAATGATCACGATAGATTGCTGCAACGTATTAACAAAAAAAACACAACATTTTCCCCCTCATCAAAACCATTACCACCATCATTTTCATTAACCTTTATCCCTTTCTCATTACTACTAACCCACTATCCTCAGAACCTAACCTTTTTCCATAACACTTCACCTCATCGCCCTCCTTATTCTTCTTCTTTATCATCATCACAACCATCTCCTCACCACAACACCACAATCATCATTATTTTCCCTTCCTATCACCTTAACCACTACACCCAACAACAATGTCAACAAAACCACCCTCAACACAACCAGCACTATTTCTCCCCCAAATCAACTCATTGTCATGCTGAGGATCACACAAGTACCACCATAACCAGCACTAGTCCCCTAACAACATTAACATCACCCACCCTGCTATCACCACTCCTAACATAACATCACCACCCTGCTATCACCACTCCTAACATAACATCACCACCCTGCTATCACCACTCCTAACATAACATCACCACCCCATGTATCACCACTCCCAACATAACATCACCACCCTGCTATCACCACTCCCAACATGAAAAATGAAAGCAGTGTAAGCACTGCGGTATTCAATGCTTCAGAAAATTTATCAGATTTTTAGACAACCAGAACCATTGTAAAAAGTGATTTATTATTTTGTGTAAAAAAGCTGTTCCTTCTCAAAATACACAACTCTGCCTTAAATTTTGTGGACATAATCAGAAGGTTAAAGATCAGACCACAGAAGCACAGCAAAATGCGACCGATGTAAAGAGTGTGGTTACTAGTCACATCACCATTTTTCATTGGATGATGTATTTCTATGCACTGTAGAGGGTGGTTTATTCGTAAGTTTGATATAAATTAAAAATTGCATTTTATGATCACATTTTGTTCTAGTTTATACAAGCTGGGCATACTAATGTAAACATGGGTCTGCTGCAGGAGGAGTAAAACTATAAACTCAGTCTTTCATTTCACATCCTTTCATGGAAATAGGTAGAACTAACATGTGGCATTAGAAAAATTTGAACTTTGTATGGCTGGCTGCATTAGCGTGAAGCAGTAACACAAACAAAACAATGTCACATTCACTACAATACTCACTTGGCAGCACCTTCATCCAGAAGAGCTGTCTGGTTCCCAGAATGGCCCCCTGCCACAGCAGCTATGGTGGCAGCAGTAGCGGCCTGTAGGATAACTGAAATACAGAAAACAGTAAACCAGTTTGTTTCTTAGATAAATTTATACACAAGACATATTTACAAAAATGTTGAAACAATTACTAGGAACCAGCTGGACTGGTCAAAGAATAATTTTTATAATAACCAAACCAAAAAAAAGCATTCAATGGCTAGTCATGCTGAATAGCACTTTTCCTCATTGTTACTTTGAATAAGTATCAGCACTTGATGATATATCAATAAAATTATATTTTAAGGATAAACTAATTGTCATGTGGTATCATTGTAGTTTTTTCTAGTGTTTTTTTTTCATTTCTGATTGATGTTGTCAGATCTTAAACTTGAAGATTTATGTCTTCAAGTAAATAAAGTATGAAGTAAAAATATTTAGTCAAAGAGTTCAGTAAAAGTACACTTACACGAGTCTACTGACAGAAACTCCACCAGCGGCTCTAAACCATTTGCATCAGCCACGGCTGTCTTATTAGGCATATTATTCTCACAAAGCACCCTCATGGCATTCACTGCATTAACTAGCACATCCTCTAACTCTGAATCCAACAAATTCACAAGTGGCGCAATTCCGTTCTCGCTGGCGATTTGCTCCTGGTTGCCCTCGACGCATGCCAGATCAGATAGAATGATGGCAGCTCGTGACTGAATATCATCAACAGGTGATGAGAGTAGGTTGATGAGGATGGGACCAGAATTGCATCGAGTAAGGGCGTGACGCACTTCGACCTGTTCTGAGATGTTGCATAAGACAGAGGCTGCCACGCACTGGAGCTCTTCATTGTCAATCTTCAGTAGGTTAACCAAGGCTGGGACACCCTCTGGTAAAGACAGAAAAAAATATATGTTTAAAATAAGAGGATGTGAATAATACATGCACTTTATGATAAAGTTCATAAAAACTATTAATACATGTAGTAGAAAATATGAGCATTTTCAAACATCTGATAGATGTCAATTACAAATGACAGGAAATATAAGCATGAATAAATTCATCAAATGGCTGTAGGTGCAATATTTTATATTTTTTTTTAAATTCTGATTAAAATTAAGCAGACCATTATAGTATTTGGCAATATCAAGGATGTGTTACGAACAGAAAAAATCCCTGTTATATGTATGATATTAATTAATCAAGTTGATTACTACAAAACTGAACTACACCTAATAAAAACCAACAAAATCAACTGTTTAGTTACCTAGTACTACACAGCTAGATTTGGGAACACATTTTTTTAAATATGCTATGAAAACCTACCACATGTAGTTTATTTTAAACTGCCATTACTTTGTTTTCAACTGCAAACACTAGCTATAATTGTTGAGCAATGAAATAAATGCCTTATTTGCCTTTTACATCAACTGAAAAAAGCAGTTCAGGACACATAAATACCATATCTATTTTTATACCAAAATTAAAACCACCGGCACATTGCAGATTAGCTGGAAAACCTCTCCACATGAAAGTTCTCGTACCAGCAAGGACTTGAACCCACGTGAGGTGTTGATGAGTGTGACTCTAACCACTCAGTCACAGTGCCCCCGCTAAAAAGGTTCCTGGAAGGAGATTTATTACATGACACTGTCAGCCATCATGGTTTTACAAGCCCACAATTGACCCTAATGTTTACCAGTGCAAAACCATCTTTAATACCTAATGAAGGTTGACCAAGGTTTATTGAGTAACAGCTTTATTGATATTTTATCCTGTTTTTGAAATACAATTTAGTGATGGAATTATTCCAGTTATAGCAATGTCTAGGTATTGTTATAGGAGGATGAAATACTGAAGTCAGTTAGCTGACCTCCTAAATGGAAGTTTTTGCCTCGTCTAAAATTCGACCCACTTACAAATGGGTGACCCATGATATATGTTGAACACAAAACAATGACATCTCCTAATAAATAGTGACAAAAGACTCTAGAATCTTTATGGGCAGAACAAATGACCCACACACATAAAGATTTTATCCTACACTCAAAACTATGAGAAGATGGGGATGAGAAGTTATAAATTAGGGACTCTTGAAAACATAATGTGTGGTTAACAAGCCATTTTTATGACCACATTTAAACATTGGCTTTCTGTCGTTTAAGGCCTTATGACTGAAAGTCAACTCTTCAAGTGGAATATATTTCTCTAAATTAATAACTTTTTAACCACTGGTAAGCCCTTTGTATGTAATATTTATGGTTTGCTTTTCAGGTGAAATACATCTTTTCTTGATTTGTTAACCTCCAACACAGTTAAGCCCCTTTTATGTCATCTTTAACTTTCAGCTTGCTATGTTGTTAACAGCCTATACAAAATTCTCTGTTTTTTGCATATAACTAAAGTCAAACAAAAAGTAGACATGTTGTTTGTGACTCAGTGGCAAATGGTACAGATCCTGTTGAGACAGCTTCCAGCAGGGAGCAGGCTGATCTGGATCTTAGCTATTTGCCTAAGCCTGAAAAATGCATGCTTAGCAGGGTAAGAAGTACAGAGGATGTATAAGGCTTATTTGCATTTACAAGATTTGAAATATTCTGCCTTAAACAAAAGGTGGAAATCTTTATTCTTTGTTTATATATAAAATTATACTTAAACAGCCATCAAATTATACAAAATACAACTATTTATTCACAATCACACAAGTGTATGCATGAATTTCTAACACAACATCAGATTAACTAAAACGAGACACAAATAAACTAACAAAATAATTTCAATGTAAAAGTTGAGAAATAAGGTTAGAAACAAGGATAAGTTAAGTATTTTACTTAATGTTTAATTGTTTATTTATTTATCATCATATTATCAGTTATCTACAGATGGACTGAACCCGGCCAGTCCATTATACTGAGGAGTCGGGCATAATGCTGTCCCCTTAGCCCTGAGCCTTAGGAGGGAAGACACTACTACCAACTTTAAAGTCTTTGGTTTGACCCGGGCGGGTTTTGAACCCGCCACCTCACGATCCGCAAGCTGACTCTCTACCACTTGAGCTATTGCAGTCGGTTATTTTAGTATTCAAATGTGTTCTTATTGCTAGATTAGCTATATTGCCAGAAAACAACTTATAGTTCAATCCTAATTAATACTGTTAAAGGGCAAGTATAAGCATATCTCTAACAGAAATTTGCTTATTTTAAAAGAGCAAATACTGGGGATAAGAATACAAAAATTATCAGTTCATAATTTAAAAAAATAAATAAAAAATGGAAATATATCTTTTTCGAATATTAAAAAACTACAAAACAATTTCTACATTACTAGTCTACTTCAAAATAAGAAAAAAGTATTTACAACATTTAATGATATATGCATAAATAAATAATGCAGAAACATAATTTTATTAATTAAAAAAGATACAGATACAATAACATGAATTTTGATATAGTATTTTTAATAAATACCAAATAAATACAATGATAAAAATCTATATAATAAATGATATGCTGTAATTAAAATATAAACTATAGGTAACATGCATCTAGTTTATCAAATCGCAATATTTTCAGCCATAACTTGAGAAAATATTTTTTCAGATGTCAAAATAAAGAAAATTAAAAATAAGATAACCCATATGTAATGCACAAACTAGACAAACAAATGTATTCCTAAATACTATGTCACCATGCAAGTACTTTTGGTTTTAGTATCTCACCGGGAAATAACCGGGAAATAACTTTTTTTTCAAGATTGTTTTGTTTCATTATATCACTAAAAGTGTTCTTTTGTTTCATTATCTCATTAAACAAGTACTTTTTGTTTCATTATCTCACATTACAAGTACTTTTTGCTTCATTAACTAACTAGGCAAGATTTGTTTTATTATATCACTAAATATCACTTTAATTTTTATTATACAAGTAGTGTTATTCCATTACCTCACTATCAGAGTACTTGTTGCTTCATTATCACAATGTACAAAACTTTTTTTCGTAATTATATCACTACACTTTTTTGTTATCTCATATTATAAGTATTTTTTTCATTATCATACTTAACAAGTTGTTTTAATTCCATCATCTCACAACAAAAAATGACTTTTTCATTATCTTACTATACAATTGGGGTTTTTTCATTACCTCACTATTCAAGTACTTACTGTTTCTTTATGTCACTATATAAGTTCTTATTGTTTCAATATCTTACTATACAAGTACATTTTGTTTCATTGTTTTACTTTACAAGTAATTTTTGTTACATTAATATCTATATTATTGTTGAAACTTCACTTGAAGAACATTGAACAACCATAACAATGCTACCAAATCTACACTCACAAAAAAACACCAAAAAAAAGAAGGAAAATTAAAACATTAAATACATTACATTATTTATTGTTAAAGCAATAAAATACAAAAACTGCAAACAATATTTTCTCAAGATGAGGCTTCCAACATGTCACTTACCCTTTAACAAATATCCCTCTATTAGCATTGAATGAAATATAATTATAAAAATAAATACACATGCACATCCTATGATACCTAGTTGCAAATACCAAAGAAATGTAATGAAATAGAAATAAAACATGAAAAAAAACATGCACAATATTCCCATACCAATTTTTATTACAACAATTAGATGAAACATTTATCAAAAAACATGTAGTGAATTTTTCTAGCAATAAAATAATGACGCAAGTGTCACAGCCATTCTGATGGGTATAAAAATGTATAAAAATCGATAAAATCATGTACTAACATCTTTCATGCTCAGTTGCTCTGTGTTATCTTCATTTTGTATATATTTTTCTATTTGTTCATTGAATTTTCAGTGAAATGAAATATTTTTATATTAAACCACTAGTTACTCTTCTTTACAGTATTATTTCTTAAATATATATAATATATTACAAGTAATGTCTTGATAAGAAAAAGTAAAAAAGCCAGAACTTCGAAGCTGTATCAGCCACGTACGATAAGTGCTTGTATTTTTGTTCAATAATTTGTCAGGCGTATAAAAATGGTTTGGTCCTTGACATATACATTTATGAAAACAAATCATGTGAATGTAAAATTCTACAAAATGATTTTGTTTAGAATTTAGAGTATGGATAGTTTTTGGCCTAAAACCAATACCAAAATTAACCAGCCAATATAATTAATTGATGTCAATTGACATCTGACCTTGAAGTGTGACCTTTACCTTTACTCTATAATAAGGTCAAGGCCAAAAGTCTTGACAATAAAGCTTAAATTTTATGTAGTGTGCCAATTAACCCTTGTCTTTCTACATCTTAATTAACTAAATTCTTGTTTACCTGCTCACATATTAAAGCATAGTAACATGTAAGAAGATGTGCTGATAAAAACTGTAATGTGGGGTTTATGTTTATGTTTATTGGGTTTATCTTCCCACCAACAGTATTTCAGTTATCTGGGGACGGTGTCCACTTGAAGCAGATATAGTGCTGCCTTCACTGTGTATAGCATGCCGTGAACACCTGGCATGATACCACACCAAGTCACATTATCCTGACACCGGGCCAACCAGTCGTGGAACTACCCTTATATTTGCTTGAGCGTTAGCAAGGGAGCTATACCACTACCATTTTTAATGACTTTGGTATGTCGCGGCCCGGGATCGAACCCGGGGCCTCCCGTACCTGGAGCCGACGCTCTACCGATTGCGCTACCAGGTCCAGTGTAATGTGGTGTGGAGTGGTGTGGTGTAGTGTGGTATGGTGTGGTATGGTGTGGTGTGGTGTAGTGTGGTGTGGTGTGGTTCATGTATGTACCACTTACCAGCATCTAAGATGGACTTCCAGTGGTCAGGTTTAGATGTGGACAATACCTCCAGACACTTCACAGCACTGTCCTTCTTCTTCAGATCATTATCATTCAACATCCCTAAAATAGATTTCCATTATAGCTATACAATTATTGCAGAGTTATAAAGATTAAGTCTTCTTATAAGTTTTTAATAATGGTGGACAATGTATAGTTGTTGTTGTTTTGGTCTTTTTTAAGACACAAGGAATGAAAAAATATAAAATATTGACCTTGATACTTAAGGACCAGTCTCGATATAATGGTTACATTTGCAAGTCTCAATCATCTGATTGGCTGAATAGAAAAGTCTCAATAATATGATAGGTTTTAATTTGAATCTTACAGTAGACTCAATATCAATATATTTTCTTTTTTAAAGTAGTTTGCTATCATAAAAGCAGATTGTGGTCTAATATTTTGATGTTTGGATTAAAGATATGCTTTATACGTATAATGTCATAAGACCAGCATAAACACTATATAATTATTCATGTGGCTAAAAGTAATATTTTGCAATATTCTTTGATTTGTATAACCATAACCATAAAGCGTAATAATATCCCTCATTTTTCTATATATCAATTTAATTTTTAATTCACTATAATGATCACATGATACTCATCTCTGTACTCTCTATTAAGCTCACTTTGGAAATACAGATTGGTTATTTTTAAAAAAAATAATCCCTTTAATTTACATTTTATCAAAATTTTCCTATAGCAACATCTGATCATTATTGGGCAGTCCGATAACTAAGTTGTCTGCCTTTGAGTACTCTCCGAATGCGCATGCACATTAAAACTTTCGGGGGTATAAGTAGAAATTTTATCAGCGTGTATAACACACACATCGAGTGACATGGAAAGTTAATTAAAGAAAGAAACAAAACCAAAATGGAAATAGCCGAAATATTGCTGAATATGTAAAGGTGTTTATAGCGGGAAGGTGGTCGAAAACAGAACTGTTTCATTGCATCGATTTCCTCAAAACAAGCGACTGCGACGCATTTCGATGGTATTATAACACTTCGCCCTCCCTTAACTGGTAATAGTTCGCCCTTGATTGGTAACAGCTCGCCCTAGATAGGTAACAGTTCGCCCTTGCTTTATAACATGTCGCCTTCGGATATAAGTGTATACATCGAGAAAAAAAGTAATTTAGTTAATTTATTTATAACCATTCACATTGTATTTGTTTTCTTCGTCTTAATAGACATTATGAGCTCTTCTGATTTAAGTGTATACGCCACCCTTCGCCCTTAAAAATCTTTAAGAAATTAAGTAAAAAGAATGTAAACTTATTATTTTTTTATTATTTTGACACCATTCACATTAAATTTATGCTTCTTTTGTCTCCTTATTCTTTATTATTATAAACATCGTATTATTAGCATCGTAAATTATTATATTTTTATTTTTCATATTTTAAAATTGTTTTAACCAAAGAAAAGAATCTGATCCTCCCAGTACAATATACGAACTGTCACTGTTCCTTGATTTAAATGCAATGTTGCGACCTAAAATATAATAATTATACTGTGTACGTGGTTTATTTATTTCATATTTTATATTTTGCAAGGATTTTAATGTTACTTAGTTGCATACATATTTTGTTGCAAATACTTTAATAAGGTTGTCATACTCAAGATGACTTGAGTATGCAGTTATCTTATAATTGCACATAAAAGCGTGAACGTTAATTGGTGTTTGCCTACAGACATTATTGTGATGATACCATTCGCACTAATCTTGATTGATAATTAGTCAGTGTGATCTTGATTAATGTTTACCGACATAGGCGTATATAAAAATTAAAATTAATAAATTGGTCAGTGTGTGATTGTTAATTGATTTTTGCCTAGTCATTATTGTGATGATAGCGTCAGCACTAATCTTGATTGATAATTAGTCACCATGATCTTAACTGATGCTTGCCGTCATAGACGTATATAAGTGCTTGCAATTAATAGACTAGTCAGTGATTCAATCTCGCAACGTACGCTAGCTTTATCACAATACAGTATGAAGAAGTCGACTAAGACGGCAACCAACTAATTGTATTTGTATGCATATCTTATAAAAAATTATATATATTATACTATATAACAAATTAAATCAAGTATAAACTTTACTTGACATCATTTTCCCCCTTCATCTAGCGCGTGGAAATGGTACACTTATATCCGAAGTACTCATAATGCATATGAAGCCGATGGAAACAAATACAAATTGATGTGAATTGTGTCGAAATAATTATAAATAAGTTAACAAGTATACATTTTTGCTTGACGTATACACTTATATACGACGGCGACATGTTACTGATCAAGGGCGAACTGTTACCGATCAAGGGCGACCTGTTACCAGTTAAGGGAGGGTGAAGTGTTACTAATTCTTCTCGAGTTGATCTCTCCTTTTCAATTCATAAATGCCAGTAATATCTAGCTTGTAAACGCCGATAATTCGCTCGATTAGCTGATATTCCCTTCAGGATCCAGTCAAACGACGATTCGCCAGGTCCTTTTTTAAAGCTGTTAGCTTGAAATGGTCTAATCCTTAGTTGTTTACACAAGCTTCGTTGATTTCTTTGTCCGTGTCCGCCATCTTTTTTTTTTTTTTTTTTACTTAGTCCCCAGAGGCTCGGCGGCGAGTAGCCTCCCTTTGAATTCAAGGGAAGTAACCGAGTTATCGGACTGCCCAATTGCTGTAGAGAAGAAGGTCTGGGTAGAAACACTGATGATTTACAAATGATATTTGAGAATACATTACTCACCCACAAGCACCTGCCACACGTGTACCTCAGGATTGTTCCACTCAATCAGGTACTCTAAGATGTTGGTATGGAAACGCATGGCAGCAAGACTCACAATTCCGTTGCCATCGGCATCTAGGCGTTTGTAATCTGCTCCCATAGATACCAGGCCCTTCAAGGCTGATAAACCTCCAGAACTGGCTGCTAATAGGATAGGTGTGGAACGTTGGCTGGAAAAAAAAGTGTAAAATAAATTTTAGTTGCGATTTAGCATCTCCTAATTGAGTTACCTGCAAAATTGGCTTAAATTTATGGTGTTTGAAACTATATAATTAATAAAAAGCCTTATAAATTACACAATTGATTAAAAAAATTCAATCAAATTAGCAACATCAAAGATGTGTTGGAGAAGATGTGAAATTCTGTTCAAAGGATAGACAAATATCTAAGGCATAACATTTTAATATAAAAAATGTGAAAATGAACACTTATTTTTTAGATTTGGAAAAAATATTTCATTTGCTGGTTTATTGTCAAACCTTCTTCCCTGTGCTGCCTTATTGTGGTGGTGTTACATGAACAACTGAAATAATATCATGGTTACATTACGTGTATTTTTCAATAGGGTACACCATTTGCTGAGCAAATCTTAATAGGCAAGAGCTAGCAAAAGAGCTGTAGCAATATCATATTGTAGTAATTTACTCGGGGCCTGGCATTAAATCCTTTGTGTCTTAGACATAACTTTTAAAAAAAAACTGGGTAAAAAGGACTCAAACAACACCTACTCATTTTTGGTTACCAACTCCATGAGCCCTTTGTTTTTTCGAATCATCAGTCGCACCACAGGGTAGTGGTCAAAGAATGCTGCATGATGGACTGGTGCCCAGCCTTCTTGGTCAGTTGCCAAGATGTTGGCATAGTTAGCAAGCAGACATGCGACTGTGTCCAGGGCACCACACCTAGCAGCCACATGAATGGCTGTTGGACCTAACAAAGTAAGTGAAAAATAGACACAAGGTTAGAAAAAAATCAAAAGATTAGGGAGGTAGAAAACAAACACTATGTTAAAAATTATTTTGAGACAGTCAATAGTAAACAATATGTGGAAGAAAAAAACATACAATGATTTGCATTATGGCTTATATAAGGTAATATTGTCAGTATTATATATATTATATATATTATTAAATATATTATTTGTATAGTGTAGATGCTTATCAGTTAGCTTCCTTTGGCTGCTGTTCAATCAGAACTTGCATTATTTGCTGCTAAAGTGCCTCGCCACAAATTTTTCCCTGATAGAAAGTAGTGTTTAACAGATCATTTAAAATGTATGATCTAAAAAAGAAATAATGAATTTATTATTTTTTTTAAATAATTCAAGCATAAATCAAAATTAAACTAAATATGTAAGCCTGAAATAGCTTAATGTTTCCTTTTTATGTCTTACTTCTTTAAGATTATTTCACTAATGCATAAAGCATGATGTGTATGAACTGGTAAAACTCAAGAGTGTGTTGTTGTTGTTTTTAATTTATCTACAAAACTGATAAATGATAAATTAAAAGATGTAAACATATTGACTAAAATAATAAATTAAAAGATGTAAAAGTATTGACTAAAATAAAATAACAATAAAGTGATTAAAAGCGATAAGGATTGTTATTCAAATCACCAGTCTGTTTAGAGAAAATTAAATAAAAATACAATATATCACCATAAATGGAGTGGAAATAAAGATAAATGTAAGAAACTAGAAAACTAAAATTATACAGAACAATTAATACAACATAATAAAATTTTATTTACTCCAGTTTATATATTTAAAAAAAATCATTTTTTTTATTCATAACATTTACTTATAGTACATGTAACATTTAGTTCTTGCTGTACTTCTTCTATTTTAATGCAACTGTCTATGACAGATCTGAATGTTCTTATTATTATTATTATTATAACAAAATGTTTTTGCTTTTTCTGACAGAATATACTATATTATATCCATGCACAGTTTCTTTTTTTCCAAACGGATATTTTGACAGCATTTTCACTTAAAATTCTTGTATTAACATAAATTTACATAATTTTAGGAATTTGATTAAGAAATGTAATGGGCAAAAACTAAATGTACACATAAATTATGGAAGTGTTTTCACTATTTAAAGTTAACTCAGAAAGGTAACTTCTTAATTAATCAATTCTTCATTACTCCAACATCACTCTCTGCAAACTGATTATATCTGCAACATTCTCAAAACAAAAACAAAAAAACGTCATGCTGTTAAAATTATCAACACTCTGTAACTGTGTGAGAAAATCATACATGCATTATGTATTATGTAAATACAATAGAAACAACTGTTAAAATATTACATTTTTTGTATCAACTCAATGACTTCTATCTGTATCAACTAACATAAATATGCTTTTGTATAAACATAGAGTTAATCTTTATCAGCAAACATAAAAAATACATTGTTACCTACTTAAAATAGACAGCATTAGAATAGCTTAGGAAACAGTTTAGAATCACACATTTGTGTTTAATCCAGTGCAGATTATCAAGTTTTGTATCATTATTTTTAATTATGCATTATTACTGAACTGCTCATTTTTTTAAAATTAAAGGGCAACAAATACTTTGTTTTATTTTCACCTCCTTGGCCCTTACAAAAAACTTAAAATTGAAATTATCCTTATTAACATACAAAGATAATTTTAAAAATAAGAATATAAAACTTTGCTATAACATGTAGATTTTAATTATTAATTATAAATTTACAAACCTACCTGTGCCTTTTAATAATTCCATATCTTTGTTTTTAAGATGGATTTATTATATTCAATTAAGGACAACCATATATCCAATTAGTCCAGATAAGTCCAATTAGATCCCACTAGATGAGTATCATTATAAAAATATGTTTATACATGTACTTTTCTACTTCATACTGTTCGGACATTACAGATATAAACTAAACTTAAACATATTTTGTCACATTTAAATTAACAGACTGTACAATTCATGTAACACTTATAGTTGCTAAAATATCTATGATTACTTTAATTCATGAAGCTACACAGTTGGGTAATTGTAATGCACCCTGTGTGTCCAACCTCAATGTCATATGTATACAACCTTTTTTCTTATTATCACAGTAAAGTGTTTTTCTAAACTATATACAACTTAACTACATAAGTCACATCTCATCTAATGCATTATATGTAACTTGAAAGAAATTAACATATAATAGCAAGTTTCGATACATGTAAATTGCAACTAAGGTTACTATTATTCTCTTAAATGAAAGTCACATGTATCACCCCCTCATAACATACTACAATAACAATGTCGACTCTTCTACTTCATTAAAATACCCACATATTGTTAGCGCGCATAAATTTCCTTTAAAGTGTTTATAAACAGCGAACAACTACCAATAAATCATCATTTTAAGACCAATACTTGATAACACTATGACAAAGAATTGTAAATACCTCCTTATACTGACCTATTGTTTAGAGTTATCTCCTTTTTGTTATTGCATAAAAGAACCAGTCAAACATTTTTATGTAGTCAAGTAACATCAGAGTCACAGTCAAAGTCAGGTCTATAGAGAGCTGATTGTGAATATGCAGCAATATATATAACATATCCCATAATTTTTAATCAAACTGTTTCATTGAGAGACTTCCTCCTTAGTTCCAGCATTATATGATTTGAAATAAATGAGTAATTAAGAGAAATTATTTATAAATGAACTGAACTTACGCCATCTAGATTGGTGACTGAGGATTTAACTTAACCACCTTTATTTAAGATGGCGTATAAATTTTCAAAGAAGGGCTAAGCTGAATAAATGTTGGCTAGATACTTTATTAAGTAATTGAATTAAAAGGAAATTTCACACCATTTTATAACTCATCATCATGTCAACAAGTTTTGAAAGGTATTATTAAATTGTTGGTTTCAATGAAATTATCCAAATTAAAATTTGAAAGATTTTCAGTATAAAAGGATGACATTGAAATTAAATGCTATTATACCAAAAATCAATTAACAAAAAGTTACAAATTAAGTATGATTTTGTAAAATGTATACATTTAACATATTTAATAATATTTAAACGGATTTTTGGTATGGTACTTGTTTGTTTTTTACTCTTTTCTTTCGTTGCTTCTTCTCAAAAGTATGAATGATAATTCTAAATAATAAAACAATAATATGTTAATGAATAAAACCATGTTAACAATTAATTTCATGCATAAACAACAATATACAAAAACTATTTTAGCACTTCATTATTGAATTACAAATTAAGCACTTCAAAAAAAAATAATACAAAAGTTATAAATAAAACAAATAAAACAAACTCAAAGTTAAATTTTGTCAAATGTTTAATGGACTGTTGTATTGAATACTGTCACATCATAAAATGGTCCCAAATTGTGCTGATAAATGCAAATATTTCTTGAAGATATTTTTAAAAATATGTTTTTGTTATTAATAAATGTACATGGCATTGACACATTTACGGTCATGTTTGCATGTCCCCCTATTTCAAGTGAAGAAAGACAAATGCCAATATCTTGGTAGAACTACCGGCACACAACTTGTTAGATGGAAGACCTCCTCATATAAAAGTTCTTGCCAAGGCCAGGACTTGAACATAAAAATCAACTTTACCAGCGCATTTTGTGGACCATAACTTAGCAGTCAGTATGTTATAGCTAAGTAATCATCAGCTGTTTACCATGGTAACTAGGACATACAGTTGATATAGACAAAATTGTGCATTGCTGCTATGGTAACAGGGTCATATTATTGCCATAGAAACAATTATGCACCGTTGCTATAGCACCAATATCATACTGTTGCCATAGAAACAATTATTATCAGTTTTCTAATGGAGACAATGTACAAAGTCGGCACTCTACTATGGATTATGTCATGCTGTTACCATGGTGACAATGTCTCACAGTTGCTATTTTTGACTAAATTCAATGCTGCTGCTATGCTGACTGACCTTGACCCCCAGGGATAGGGGTCATCATGACAATATCTCGGTCTCCTTTCCCACTACCTCCTCGGGCTATATAACATCATTATGTATGTTTATTAGGTAGAAAATCATTTTTTAGTTTGGTTTTATAAAGTTTGTCAATTAAACCTGTAATTTCGCTCAATATTGGCTTCCAGCAATTATCGCTAGAGAAAGAACCACATGCACTTTAAAAAGCACTTTCAATGGCAGAACCACGCTGAAATTTTCTAAGCAAAAATGATAATTGATACAAACCTGATTTGACATAATTCGAAAAGACATAAATCAGAGTGGAGTTTTGTTTTGATTTTAACCATCATTACCAAGCAAAAATTATAAGACAACTCATAACTTGCTAAGCAAGAACTGTTCAGTAATAAGTGAAAAGTTTAGATACTGCTGTGAGATGCATGCTCCAGATCTGCACTATTTGTTGCCAAGTCTCTATCAATTCATCTAAGCAAGTTTATTGGTTGATTCCAACTTCACAGCAGTGAGGGGGCTGAGACATTATTTTATGTTAAGGTATATTGTTAAGTTTTAACAGGAAGAGATCCTCTCAGGGCAATATGTGTTAAAAAAGTGCTCTTAAACATTCATAAAAGTGTACATATATAAGTAGAAAATGTATGCACTACTGAACATCTATACTTAATCAACATAAAACATCACAATGTCCTTTCTTAGCTTGATAATCAATGCCAAAATGTATCAATGTGTCTTTTTAATCATACAGGCTATTAAAAAAAATATAATTAACAAATCATAAATTCAAACTGTTTAACTATTCTGGACAAATCAACACATCCAAAATTGAAAAAGGTCTTCAGTTATGTAATTATTGTAAGATCACAAGAAAGGTTTTTTTCTTATCAACCAATGGGAAGGGAGGAAGCCTTGAAACCATAGAGAATGTATAGCAGAATAAAGCAAGAGTAAAGCAGGTTACTTTTATAAAATGAGTTAAAGGTGGTATCCGACAGTTTGGACCATAAATTGTCCTCTCAAATAATCAAATACATTTTTTCACTTGTAAAGATGCAGATTATTGATGCCCTACATCTGAGTGAAATGTGAAGCATAAAATCTACTTGTCTGTACAACCATGTATTTCCTATCTGAGCCACACTGCACAGTTAGCTATTTTTAAACTAGATCACATTACATCAACATCCTTATTATAAGCTCTGATGATCCTCATCGTGCTTATTTATAGATTTGAAAAAATGAACATTTAGAAACAATTATTTTACGATTTGTACTGTCTTAAAATTGAGGCAGTGTTAAAAATTGTGTTATTTGAGACTAAAGCTTGAATTTTTTCCAAAATTATGCCCCAAATCTCCCAAAACAAGCGATTATTACATGTATCTGATCTAGGTAAACTATCAGATGCCACCTTTAATAGTCTTATTCAATAATAATCATTAAACATATATTTAGCGGTTTTAAATAAAAATGAATTTAAAATAAAGAAAGTACAATAAAAATAATGCTTATTTACAGAATTCTATGTAATAAATTAAATAGACTATTATTTTTTATATTATTTTAAGGATGTTCACAGTAAGGCTGCAACATGTAAATACCTATTAACTTCAATATAAATTACTTAAAATGAATTGATTATATATATGAAGTATAATATACACTACCTAAAATAAATTAATTAAAATTTGTTTTGTGATGCTGTGTAAGCAGCATTCTAAGAGTGTTACATATTGCTTTATGCTATTGTTTGTGAATTGTGTGTTGCTTGCCATTACTAAATAAATTATAACAACTATTTGTTATAAGATAAAAAGGACTAAAGTGCAATAATTTTTTTTATTTATTTTTGTTATATTCTAACAATTATTTAAGGTAAATATTACATTGCTAAAATCTACATCAGTATGCCTAAAGTTAACAGTCAGTTTCAGTATAAATATATAAAGAGTGGGATCAAGTAGTCAAAAAACAGAATTGAGAGTGGGGTTTTCTGTTGAAGCCCAATCTGGGGGTATTATGGAAACTGTGAAACCTCTTCGGAAAAGGAGATATTGGCCTTATTTCTTTATAATATAAAATTTTAAATGATAAAATAAAAGTAAAGGCATAAACATGTGTATTGTAATCAGTACATTAAACATTTTTCTTTATTTAACTATTTTCTTTTTTTATTTCTCTGAACTAAAATTGAACAATTCTATAAATTATATATCCCATGAACGGTAATGTCAACTGATGTTTTAATCATTTCAATTTTTGACAACATGTGCAGTCACTCTACATGGGGTGAGATATTGCTTTTATTAAACGAACGCTGAAACAAAATATCGGCAAAGTAACTATCGGCATGTGTTTTTGCTAAACCCATGAAAGAGCTGGAATTATTCAATGCACAGTAACCTCCCTTGAATGCATATAGAGGCAAAATAAGTTTTCCAGTTTTACCCGCACACAATGATGTTGAAATGGACATAGTGAACAGTCAATATATATTAAAAATTAACATGGGAAGGTAAACCATGAAAGAGCTGGAATAATGCAATGCTCAGTAACCTCCCTTGAATGCATATAGAGGCAAAATGTGTTTTCTAATTTTACCCGCACACAATGATGTTGAAATGGACATAGCGGACAGTCAATATATATTAAAATTTAACATGGGAAGGTATTTTATTATACACTATGCATTGTGTCACTCCTATGTTTAAAACAGGTTGAAAGTTCATGTACTTGTTACACAATGCAAACAAGGGCTATGTATAGGCATTTTTTTTAACCTTTTTGTGGAGACCTAAACAAAAAGGTTAACCATTGGTGACACTTCTGTTGACAAGAGAATCATGACAATATCTCACAATTATTCTTTAAAAAGTAAAGCTATAAATGAATTTCTAAACATTTAAGCATTGTTTACATTTACAGATAAACCACATTGACGTTTGAACAACATAGCATGCCAGGAATTAATCAATGAATTAACTTGAATGTGATCACTGAAGAACTTAATTGCAAGGATTAAACATTTTGTAATTTTGAAAGTAGAAGAGGTGTTACAGTTTCCATGTCAATGTCAGCGCTAACCCTCTCGGTCTGTGTATAATCTGTTCTACAAGCCCAGGAAATGTAAAAAAAACTAGGTCAAAGATTTTTTTACATGTCTCAATGAGGAAATAGCTTATTCCCTGAGGACCCTTGGATCCCTGCTTCTCTCCTCCCTCGCCTAGGTAACACAAAGGTCAAATAAGGGTAAAAAATTCAACAAAGGTCAACAGAGTTCAAAAAAAGGTCAGCAGAGTTCAATAAAGGTCACAATCATAAATAAAGGTCACAATCATAAATAAAGGTCAGCAAAGGTCAAAAAAGGTAAGTGAAGGTCAACAGACCTTAACAAAGGTCCTAACAGACAATAAAGGTCAACTAAAGTCAAACAAAAGGGATACAACTGTCAGCAAAGCTCAACAGAGTTCATGAGCTAGGTTACATCAATTACGGCAGAAAACCTAAAAAAAAAATAAGAATCTAAATTTACTTATTATCAACAAATCAATGAGCCATCTTAAGAAGAAAAACAATTAACTTTCTATGATAAATATTTACAGGTATTCTTGTACAAGGAATCTTTACGTTAATACTAAATACATCTATGTATATTTGCTTCCATTAATTTTTTTAATTAATGATTCAGAAGTATGATTTTAATATTTAAATGATCAGCTGTCCTCTCATATTCTGTGATAGTTTTGCAAATTCAAAGAGAGCAGCATAATAACAAAATGAAGAAATGTTATCCTATGTATTGAAATCATAAACTAAGAAAAAAAGGATCACAGCTGAAATATTACAAAGGGAAACAACTCATGCAAGTCATTAAATGTGGGAGGGAGTTATTAGACTTGAAGCACATAGGATAACAACTGGCACAAATGTAACACTTAAACAAGAGACACCATGCATATGGTTATGTCACGAAAATTGTGGAAAATTGTGGAAACAAAGGTGATGGAACATTCACTGTGTAACATGCTGTGTCTAAAAGTTCTCCCAACCATACTTTATTGAACTAAGTAGTCAAATAAAAAAATAAAAAAATAGGACTCATTTACAATCAATTGACAACTAAATCAACTAAAAAGCACTGTCTTTCTGCCAAAATAAGTGTGGTCCTGTAACTTGTACATAACTCTTCCCACTACTAATACTCTAACAGATTCTTTTTATACCTACGTGCAGGATAAGTGCAAATGACTGGTGTCAAAAACACACACACACAAAATCAGACCTTCAAATAAGATGAATACATCTGATTTGATGATGTTATATATATCCCATAATTCTCAAACCAAAAATCTATATTGCTGGTACTCATTAGAATTGCCATATTGAGACAGTTTTAATTGAATATCAGGTATACAAGGTTTGGTAGAGAAATAAAAGACTAAACAGGAGTTGTACACCTTCTAAATGGGGCTCATAAATAAGCATGTCTAATTTTGTGTAAAATAGGTCAAGCATTTACCATGTGTTCAACTCATACAGTATGGGATAAACTGGTTTGTGTAAAAAGACTTGACCAATAAATCTGGAACAGTTCAGTGCGAAGAAAATCATTAAGTTCAAATCATTTTCTACCACTCATAGCTGACAGATGTTAAATTTAAGGTTTTAAGTCTTTTGAGTCTGTTTACAAAGTTGGAACAAAATCTCTAACCAGTCCAATTCTTCTTGGTTGGGAGAACGATTTTGACTGCATATTACGAAGATTTCAAAGTGATATCATTACTTTTGAAGGGAAATACACATTGGTGTGTTTTAATGAAAACATTGCTGGGGGAAAATACATGGTTAAAGCAACATTTTGTGTGATGATGGAAGTGATATTGGTCCAAATTAACAATAAAAGGGGAGTAACTCTATTACCATCAGAATAATCATTGTTGGATTTCTCTCTCCTAGCTCTTTTCTCATAATCTGATTTAAGAAATAAGCAATGTGTAGAGTTAAGAATAGTCAAGATGAAAGTAAACAGGTAAGATATAAAATCAAACAACTATCATAATCAATAAATGAAACAAAGAGGTTGAAAAATAGTTTTTCACAAGGGGTTAACAAGTTTTTATGCATACATTATGTATGTAGAGAGAAAATAAAAAGGGCACATAGGAAAGTACAGAGACAAGAAAGTTTCCACAGCAAGACAGAATGTTGTTGTTTTTAACCTACAACATGCAAAATGGGCTATGACATGCTCTAAAATGATCAAATGATAAAATAATTCAAATGAAAGAAAAAACACCTACAGGGTACATAATTATGTTGTCATCAAATTCAACAAACGCTTTGCATACTGCACACTGTATTTTTTAATCATTCTAAGAATTAAACCCAACAGCAAAATCAAGGTAGGCAACTCTTGATGACAGCCTTTTTTGAAGAATAAAAAATGATCAATCAGTGGCTGACATAATCTGCTGAAATATCATTATAGGTTATTTTACACTGAAGGGTCCAATACGAAAATATACTTGGACAAGTGCCCAGATTGAAAAACCATATTGGACGCGCCATACACCTATGTACAGATCACATGATACAAATCAACTGCATTGATTGGTAGAAAAAAATGGATAAAGAATAATAACTGCTATTGCTAGACTACCAAACATAATGGCGATTATACAGATTTTTTTAAACATGTAACTAATGAGCAAACTAGCCAATGAAATCAGAGACTACTTTGTTAATTTCAAGATTAACTTTCCCAAATTTAAAGCCAAGCCATAACAGCATATACAGACTTTGCTTCAACTTATTTGTTATATTTCCAGGTACTAGCAACCAAAACATAACTGATGGAGGACTATCCCTTGGTAGAATCACTGACAATTATGACCAAAACTAAGGCTCAGTTTGCTTAATTCACAGACTTTCAAATGCAAGAACTACCAACCATTTCTAAAATCTTGCACGGAATGTTTACTATGCCTGTTTAAAGTGACATTTTGTGTTGCTATATATCCAATAATTCTCAACTATAATGCTGGTACTCATTAAAATTGTCTTACTGAGACTGGTACCAGGTATATACGGTCTGGAGAAGACTTATAGAGGATCTGACACGAGTTGTCAATTAATACAAACATTTATAAAACAAGTTCAGGAAAAGTGATGGTAAGCGAGCCTATGGTGAGCTTACTATTATTTTTCCTGTACAAGTTTTATCAATGATTGTATTAAATGACAACAAGTGTCAGATTCTTTTGTCACATGATTTTAATCACCGATATACAATTTCATAAAAATTTAACATCAATAGTAGGTAAATTAGTGGTATGCTATGATCTGTATTATGATGATGACGAAGATGTCATCAATCATAAAAAGGTATATTACACTAATGTAATAGAAGAAAATATGTAATTGGTGTATTGAATGGAAAACCAGGGCAACTATGTGATAAAAAGAAATTTGCAGAAGATCTCTGCTTAGTATCAAGGACTCTGACATTGCTGAGCAATATGACGTCATAACTTGAACAGAAGAATGCAACGCATATACCAGTTGTAAAGTTATGAAGAATTTTCAACTAGATGTGTCCCCTACCTGTTCCCATGATGTTATTCCTGCGGACGTTCACATCCATTGACTGAATTAAAAGCATTGCAATGATCTGGGGATGGTTGTTCATGGCAGCATAATGCATCAGCGACAGACCATGTTCATCTTGTTTGCCGAGACGAGAAGCTTGCATCATCTTCCGACATAGTGCAGAAAACATGGCCACCAGACCTCTCTTGGCTGCTTCCTTCAGTCCACTGTAGGGTGTCTGTAAAGATTATTGTACATACAATTATTTGGGTTAAAAAATTAAGGTAATTTTATTTGTATAACAAAAAAAAGGTCAAAGACTTATAGAACCGTTTTTCTTCTTTTCTTTGCGCACCAACACAATTGTGATCATATTGATGGTATCTAGCCAATTATTGGTTGAGGAAGACCCCAGACTTGAGTATTAGCAGAACCACCAGCGCACCGCAGGTTAGGTGGAAACCTCCCCACATAAAAGTTCTCACCCGAACCGGGACTCGAACCCATGCAATGTGGGGCTGAGGAGTTACAAGTCTGCAACTCTAAACACTCGACCATGGGAGCCTCCTGCACAACAGTTAGTCAAGGCTGTGGCATACCATCCATTTTATCACATCAAAATGATTCTATATTTACAGACATAGATTAAATCATTATGTTAAAATGCATATTTTATATCTGGACCACTTAAAAAAGATTCTTATCCATCATATTCTATAAAAATAAATTCCTTTCCTATACATTCTACATCTAATAAGTCATACATCAACACCTACTAGGTTCGAGCCCTAGTCAGGGCAAGAGCATAAATAGTTTCCAGCTTTCTGCTGTGTGCCAGTGGTTCTACCCAGACATTTGTCTGAGGTCTTCCCCCACCAAAATAGCTCAACAATGCTATAAAGACCATAATTGGTCACTGCAATGTAGTAAAAAACACATAAAACAAAACAAACCTTGCATTTAATGGCTTTCTTGTAGCCAAAATATTTCTTGAACTGCTCGTGAAGATGTATATCATTCATGGGCAGTTTCTTTGGTTTTAGCTTGTTGATTTCTTCATGGTAGACCTTCACCCATAGGGGTTTTTGAGGGTTCGTGGGATAGAAGGTCTCAAAGTCGAGGCACATCACGTAGTAACTGAAATATAGCACCATACAATGGCTTAATATTTTTTAGGTTTTGTTACATGGTCTGAAAAGATCAAGCAAGATGGGGTTATAAAGATTTCTGATGAATGGCCAGTCAAGATTATTTAATATCAGGTTGACTAAAAAATACATGATATCTAACTGTGAACAAGGACCTGGGCATGCTTTATCTCGACACACCAGATGCAATGATTGTTACAGTTTAGAGATCAGCCATAGAGAAGCGTCCTCCCTATCAGCTATAAATTAGACTAAAAATTGCAGATTTCAATGGATTTTGATTGTTGGTAATGTCAGTCCAGTTGAAAACAGTCATGACTTTGATATCAGAAAATATGGTAACTTGGTAATTACATTAATACAGCCTTATATGAATCAAAACATTACTTTTAGATTCGTTGTTTGTATTTCTGTATTTTTTTTTACAAATTAAGAACATATATCTACACCAAGAATTATTCCCCATTTCTTCCACAAATTTTTTAGTGAACAAATTATAACATCTCTTAATATGTCAAACCTATTATGGTTCAAGATTAAGTTACGAATTCAAAAATATTTATCCTTCTTACCTCTTTCCATCAATAATGGTAGTGGGCACTTTGTAGTGTTCCATCATGGTGTTCTCATTTTCCAGAAGTTTGTTCAGGTAGCCGGTGGCTTCCGACATCACCTGGTCATAGGACCCGGATAGGTTTGGAGCTTCCTCCAGCTGATCAGTCTCAAGGTCAATCAGGATACCTGTCAAGGGGAGATAACTAGGTTATAAAATGTATCTAGAGTAGTTGTGAAAGGCATTAAACTGAACATCCAAAGTAGATCAACATAAGCCTGCTTGAAACTGAGGGCTGCTTTATGGTTGGCTGTTGAGGATGGGGTTAATTTTATTGTATAAATTTGTGAAGATGTGTAAATATGGGCACAAGAAAATATACATCCAGGATAAAACAAAATGATAGCCCTTATGGGCAAGGCATAGAGAGATATATATCTAAGGTCAATATGTATGAACACAATAGGTGGTCCATCTCAAGGTCAACCAGGAAACCTATACAAGTGGAAGAAAGAGAAGTGGGGGGGAGATAATTGGAATTTTTACTTGAAAATTTGAATATGCAGAGTGGTGTCCCTTTACATATAATGTATTGAAGGTAAGCCTCCGGGATATTACCAGGCATTTCACCAATCATTGACTCTTTGTAGGCGGATCTGGATATTTGTCTAGAGGGGATAATTGGAACATGGGAAGTAGAGTACCAAACTTTTAACTGAATTATAGTCTTAGTAGAAAGCAAATATACTACTGAGTCAATCAGGATTCCTGATCAGGTGAGACAGTTATGTTTTGTTTCATCATACTGACATAATAATGGTATTATTCATGATGTCCACCTATGTTTTGTTGTAGAAAGATGACCAGACATATGTCTGGGTAAAACCACCCTGATACAGCGGTTAGCTGAAAAAATTCCCCCACATCAAAGTTCTGGACTCAAACCTGCAATGAAACCTATGCGGTCAGGGGTTGTGGAGTTTCAAGGTGAAGACTCTTACCACTCGACCATGGGTACCCCAGATTACTATATTACGGTTGAAGAAAAGTGTTGTTTGATATGAAAGATGGAACAATTTTTACATCTTCGATATGTAAAAACAACCATCATGAGATATAAATATACATATTCATTAAAATTTATTTTAGTTTTTTTTTCCACTCATTTTTTATGTATCACACTAACATGCTTCGGATATTATAACTACCCCCAGCTAACAAAACAAACAAAAAAACATTCATTTGTGAATTGTGATTAAAAGACCTTTTGCAAAATATTATTAAATAAATAAAGTATAAACATAATAAAAATGTAAATCCTTGTTGATGTTTTACATTGTACTTTGGTGCCATGCCATACTTTTTTCTACAGAAACTTGTACAATGGCACTATATTATTTTAAGTGATAAAGAGAAATAAAGTTAAGTACCGTACCTCCATGCAAGTGGAAATAGTGGTTTCCAAAGTTGAAATTCTTGCACTTGTATTCTGAAGACAGCATCAGGGGAGGTAATTCTCTCTCAGTCCTACATTCATCACCTAGGTAACAGATATTAATAAAATAGAAATATATACTGATGATGTTGTTATTTTTTTAATTTTCCGAGATTTGTTTTTCAAGGGAAGCCTCATGGAAATATAAGGTTACAATGTTTTGAAAGTAATGATAAGAAAATGAAGATAATGTGCACTTTTAACACATGCATATAACAATTTTTTTATTACAAAATTATGAGTGATGGCGATATATATATATATATTTTTGGATAAATAATAAATTTATGGAAGAGATACAGAAGAAAATATGTTTTCATTTTTTAAAAAATAAGAGTTAACAGGTCTAAAATTTATACAGACTGCACACAGTTTAATCATAAATATTATTATTATTTACAATCTAAAAAATTCTGATATACATTTTTACATTATTATAAATTGTAAGTTTTCCAATTAAATAACTCAACAACAAAGGTTATGGAGTTACCAATACAACATCAGCTACAGCGCATAAGTTAGAATAAGCATTGCAGGATATCATGCATTGTAAGTTACTTTCACCGAACCTCAGATAAAAGGAATAATTCTGCCATAAGTATATCCCATAATTCTTAGCCAAACCTTAGGTTGTGGATACCCTCTGAAAATGTCTCAATGAAGCGATTCTAATGAGCATGAGGTGTATAGCATTTGAAAATGAAATAACGGAGACAGAATTATACATTCTCCCCATATTAGGAACTTCTGGGATGTGTTTCTATGCTCATGAAACAGGTAACATATCCCAGTCTATTTACACGGTCTTGCATGGCACAAGGAAGGTTATATAATTCTTGTATAAACCATACAAAATAACTCATTTATTTATATGGCTATATGCATGGGGCTATATTTTTTTTCCATGGTTATATAAATTAATAGAATAAAGTATATGCATAAATACATAAATATAGCAAATTCAATAAATACTATCATAGAAGAGAAATAACCATAAAGAATACAACCTTTTTTTTTAAATATAACAATATATAGAAAATAACGATATAAGAAATATCTCATAAATAAGTACACGTTACCAAATAAAATAGCTTAACCATAAAATAATAAAGAAAAAACACTTATATAAATTTATCACTGTAAATGAATAAAACAATTTAAATAAAATAAAATAAAAACATTTAAATAAACCATAAAAATAGATAAACCATATTACAATGCATATTTATAAATGTATCTGGATATATACTTGTACAATTAAGCAAGGTCCATTTAGCACTAAAATGGACCAAATCTACTGGTGTTGTTAATGTTTTTAATACTAAATTTTATAATAATTATATTATTTTTAAATACATAAAAATTTCATTGAGAATAATTTTTGAAATTGTCAACTTATTTCACCATGTCATAGTAAAATGTATATTTCTACTGTTATAACAAATTGTAGTACAAAAAAATGTCAAAGAATTCCCATGTTTTAACTGTGTGTAAATCAGTGTTGCTATAATGCCTACTTTATGCAGATGGGGTTGTGTTTATATTGTAAAAAAAAAAAGTATGAATTGAACACTTCGCATTATACCCAATCAGTCTCATTATCCTGATAATGGGCCAACCAGTTGTGAAACAACCCTTGCAAACATTTTTAAACAAGGAGACTAACACTACTGTTTAAAAAAAAATGCATTTATTAAGTCTTGGATATATGTCATATGATCAAAAAATTAATCTGATAATTCTTAAATAACAGGAGACTGATGCTTTACCCAAATTGCAAATGATAAATCTGGAAATATGAACTTATTTTTATTGTAAATATTTATTTTCTACCATATCATAAGAAAAAGTAATTAATCCTTTTTTTCCTTTGGTTAACATACATCCTAGGTAGAACAAGAACACAGGTATAAACTATGAGAAACAATGCATTGCCAAAAGTCTTGCTCAAGGATCTTTTTTCACGTAGTGGCTTTGAACCTAGGACCCACCTATCCCATAAGACCACAGATGCAACCATTCTTTGAGTTTACATAAAGCACAACATTACAGCTGCAACAAATATACAAAACTGTATAATGAATATTTACATTACTGCTGGTGCACACTGTTAGACTTAATAACTTTTATGTTGATTTTATATGATTTTTATATGTGATTTTTTAATATTCAGTTAACTTATTGGGCATGTTAAATTAATAACATAATTTTTTTTTTAGTATTTTCACATGTAAAAAAATACTCTCATCCCTGTTTTATAAACAAAAAACATATATTAAATATCTACAACACAACATAAAGCATGCAAAAGCAACTTTAAATTCCATAAAAAAAATCTTGACCAAAAACAACAAAATATAGACACCATAAACCACAATCTTCCAATAAGAACTCACTCTAAAATTAGAGCTAGCTAAATATAATAGAAAAGAGAAACACCAGGATATCAAGTTTTTGAATATAAAAAGAAACTCTCTATTAAATATTCAGGCAAATCTAAAATGGAGAACAAATATAAAAACACAACAAGAACGGATGAAGTTCCTCGAGCAAAACTGAAACAGAAGTTTTAAGGAATTAGAAAACCCTAAAATATGACTCTAGCATGGAGGGGAGAAAGTATGCACACTTTTCTATCTTCTAAAAGGAGAGTAATAATATTCTAAGCTAAAATTATACTTATCCCAATGTAATTTATTAATGTAGTTAACTGGTCTTTCTTTAAATTATAATTAAGAAGAAAATTTACATGGAAAGAAAATAGCTTGGTTTTCTTTTCTTTTCTTTTTCACTTTGGGGAATGAAAAATTAATTTATTTCAATTTTTAATATTCCTACGGTTAATTAAGAGTTATAAACAATTACTAACAGAAAGCAACACTTTGAATAAAAAAAAATCTTATGCATTTTCTTGTTTGGCGACACGTATTAAGATTGCGTTTTTTCTTTCTAAATCACTTGTAACAAACATGCAAAGGATACCAAAACTGAGCTGGACTGACCCTCAACTCATCACAACACAGAAAGCACTGTGTTAGAGAAGCCTTGTGCTTACAGGCTCTGAGGTTATAAAACATTGAGCTAGTGTTTGAAACCATTCTCCTTGATTTGATTGGCTGGATTTCAAAATGAACTACAAAAACTAACCAATCAGAATGAAGATGCTAGGGAATGGTGTCAGACTCAAGCTCAAAGTTTTATAATCAGGCCTCTGGCCAAAGGTTATACAATTTTGAGCTTGTGTCTGATATCAACTAAAGTTGTTTTCAAGAATCTCATTGGTCAGATTTAAATTTTTGCTCAAATTCGACTAATCAGATGCCTGGTTATTTGAGCAATTAGTAGCTTTAATATCTAACTAATTTGAACCTTAAAACCTGTCCATTCAGTAATGTAAAAATCTGACCCACCAGAAGCTTTGAAATCTGACCAACCAGATGCTTTGAAATCTGATGAATCAGAAAACAGAAGCTTGGAAATGTAATTACTCAGATACATGGACACATTCTGAATTCGAGATAAAAGTTGTACAACCTCGAACCAAGTATGCAGTAGTTAAATGCATGCTCCGCTGCTACCGATACATTGCATATGCATCTAAAACAAACAAGAGGGTCATATGCACATCTATCTTAAACCAAAAATAAAGTCCAAAAATGTTATCATGCATAATCATTGTAAACCCAAACACATAGCTGGCAGTATTATGTAAGAAATAGGGCATGCAAAAAGTACAACAAAAATTCTGGTGGCAAGAGAAACATTTTCATATAAAAATAGGTAATTGTTTTGAAATAAGTATTTTTTCTGTTGTTTTGTCATTTTTATTATGAATACATAAACCCAAGTTAGATACATTTGTAAGAACCGCAGTTTTATTTTCCTAATGTATTATTTTCTCAAATATAATTTTGTAAAATTGTCCGCGATTTTATCAGACAGTTTCTATATGATAAGATTAGTATTTGAGTCTTATGAAATTATGTTTGGTCAAAATGTAATTGAGACAAACTTCAAGTCTACTCATGGAAGATTTGATCATAACTGGTTTAATTTATCAACTAACTACGAGGAAATCAAAGAACTGAAGGAGCTCACACTGAGGATTTGGAATTTTCTATACAAAAGAGCAATGTCACAGATGCTAATAAAAATTTATGTATCAAATTTTTAATGGGCAACATTTTTAATGGATTTTATATTATTTGGGTTTTTGTTTAGAAAAGCATGCAGACTTGGTGACAGTTACTTTTTAATTTTTGTTTTATTGTTTTCTGTTTAGAAAAAACAAAACACAGCCAATATGCACATAAGTAGACAAATTCATAGCTTATGCTTAGCTTGTTAGAAAGTGCAGATTTTATATACATATTGTATGTACTTGCAGAAAAATGGGTGTCTAATTCATAAAAGTAGCAAGGGCATCTAAATGTGTTAAACACATAAAAGTGTAGGCATTCTAATTTATATATTATGTTAACACAATGTGTTAACACGCATGTGTTTATTATCTAAAAATAATAATTTTGTGTTAACATAAGAGAAAAAAAACTCCAAATAGCTGTAGATACACGGCATAACTCAGGGGATTCGAAGTAGATTTTTATTTCCTTGGCAACCAGTCACTTACTATTATGGTAAGGGCTTGTTGCAGAATGAGAATAACCTGAAAATAGGAACATGAATTAAAATTCAATCAAAAAGAAAATTACACACCAGCAATCCAGGCATTAGGAAGTAATACTATTGAGTATACAGTGTAGCCCTTAATTCTCAACCAAACCCTTGGTTGTGGGTACTCATATGACATGTCTCTTAAAAATAGTATTATCGGTAATGAATTTAGGTCATTATGGCGATTTCCAGATTTTTTGTGGAGGATGACACCATAAAAATGTGTAGAACCACCAGCAAACTGCAGGTCAGCTAGAAGACCTTCCCCCATTAGGTCCTCAGCCTTGACTGGAACACTTACCGGACTTGGTAGTGCAATAGGTTCGATCCCGGGCCAGAACATACTGAAGTCATCAAAAATGGTAGTGGTATAGGTCCATTTCTAATGCTCAAGCAAATATAAGGATAGTTCCACGACTTGTTGGCCCGGAGTCAGGATAATGTGACTGGTTGTGGTATCATGCCAGGTGTTCACAGCATGCTATACACAGTGAAGGCAGCACTATATCTGCTTCAAGTGGACAATGTCTCCAGATAACTGAAATACTGTTGGTGGGACGATAAACCCAATTAACAAATTGACTGGAACTTAAGCCTAATGCTGAGAGGTGGAGCAATCAAACAAGATACAAGTAGGCAATTCAACTACTTGATCATGGGCGCTACTTCTATTGAGTACCCAGTGTTAAGGGCTTAGAGGAAAGATAAGGTTTTAGCACCATAAATACTCCCCACGATCTGGAAGATGTCACAGTTAAATACATGCATTTTACACTATAAAATATAGATTTTGTAACTTAATACACAACATAATAAAAATATTTCATTTTCTATTGCTGAACATAAAATTTTAATTCTAGATTTACACATGTTTTAACATAAAATTTAAGAAAAGACTTAGAAATTTTTTATGAAATGGCAATTAGGTGTAATATTCAGACATGATGAAGAATGGAAAATGAAAATGAATAATGTCTTTCCACCAGAAAAAAAAAATATCAAGAAATACATCAATTATATTAGCAGAAAATGAGTGTGTATTAAATGTTAAATAATACATTCATATTATTATTATGTAAAATAAATGATCATGAAAATTAGTAACATGTGTGTTATAAATTACAGAAAATAAATAAAATCCCAAGAAGGTATATACTTAGCTACAATGATTATACACAAACTTGTCTTGCATACACTTTCTTTGACAGCTAATGGTTAGTCATATTGATACAAAATATCAACACTCATATGTAAACACAAATGGATGTTTTTTTCTTTCAATTACATACAAATTGTGTTAAAGCATACTATTTTTTAAGTAAGTATGTATTTTGTTCAGTGTTTTGTTGCATATACAATCAATAAGTTGTGCTGAGATATTATAAACAAACAAAAGTAAATTATATTTCCAATTCCTAAACTATATATCTTTTCAATATGATGTCCTTCATTTACAAGTTGGAAACTAGATTTAAGAAACCATTTGAGAACACTTGAAATTATCCAAAATGATTTATTTTGATATAAATTATACACACTGCATCTACATGTTTGCAATTATAGTCATGTTGGCAATATACTGCTATTATTGGTAAATTATAACAGACCTCAGACAAATGTCTGGGTAGAACCACTGGCGCAATGCAAGTCAGCTGGAAGACCTCCTAACTTGAAAGTCTTTTTTCCTAAAACGGGACTCAGCCCCACATTGTGAGGGTAAATAAATAAATGAACAACCAATAACAGCAGCAAAACTTTCATAACTGAAAATAAACATAATTTTTTATGAGAATTCACTTAACTGAAATAAAAACCAAATTATCAACACGTCAACAAAAGCACAGCAAATACATAATGAAGTTTACTGCACATCACAGCATCAAACAAACAAAAGAAGAATTTAAACAACAGAGAGCAGTTTCAATCAAACTACAGAGGCTTATCAAGAAAGACATAACATTTTTTTTATTATTTTAAGAAGCACAAAAGATAAAAGGGGCACAAAAACAAAAACTTGACACTAATAGTCATAGCACCCTAGGTAAGGGGAGTAACTCTGATTAAATTCGTTAATTCTCCTCCAAACCCTAAAAACCTGGTACTTATTCAAATCCTCTCAGTGGGACGATTTTAATAAACACCGGCAATAGAAGGGTTTGGGGTAAAAATTATGGGATATAATTCTATAAGAAATTAGAATGACTCCCTTAATATGGGTGTCTAAAGTTTATATTTTATGTCTTCTTCGTCATTCAAGTTGAATTGCCAATGGTATTATTTCCCAACAACACCAGTTGGATTCTCCACAATCTAAATGACATTAGCTCTACATCATTACATCTATTTACCTTTCTGAATAACATTTTGAACACAAGGTTTTTCTGTTTAATGAAAAGGTATTTTAAGATTCCACCAAGCTGAGATTAAATGAAGACCCATAAAAAACAGCTTAACAAAAACTTGGATGGAGGTGAGCAACACTTAAGGAGCTAGTGGGCCATTGAAATCCTAAGGTGTCATCTGTACACATTATACTTTTGCTGGTGAATCCTTCAGGTTTTTTATTACGTATAATTTAAAGGTAATTATTTATGTAAAAATGGCTATTCTGTCATATAAAACAATTGAAAACACAATATATAAATGATTAGATAGCAAAGAGTAACCCCCTAAGCATTGTGATTCTTTAAGTAGAAGGCATTTTCAATATGCAATATAAGAGCATATTATCATTGGAGTTAATTTTATCTAATGTTGGACCATATCCCATAGTTCTTAACAAAATATTTTATTGGGGAAAACCATTAACTGTGTCATATTAAGATGACTTCAATGAGTTTGATTTTTGTTAATAAATAAGGAAATAATCTAACCTTGGCCTAGATTGTTGATACCTAATTAATTTGTCACCGTGTAACAATTTTAGTGAATACAAACAAAATATGGTTTGGGAAAGACATAAGGCATCTAGTCTAAGAATACGATCCATTTACTTGCACTTAATGCCTTTTTCTTTCAATAAATAAATGATCAAATAGATCCATCTTTATATAAACTCAACTGGGGCTATGATATTGTAAACAGAACATATAAAAGTACATTTTAAAAGATAAACTGTGACATAAAATAGAGTTGATATATAAAGATTTATCCAATGAAAACTCTCTGAATAGTGATAATACATGTATATTACATGTACATCTTTTATGAAATATACAGAAGAGAAATTCTCGGCCATTGAATAAGCGATCAAATCAATCCCGTTGACAACTCTATATTGTCTAAGTTATAATACTATTAACAGAGTATATAAAAGTACATATCCAATACAAAGTACTATAAAATAGAACTGACCCATTTCAATTTAACCATCTGAACGGGATTATACACGTATATCAGGATCTGTAATTATTTTATATAACTGTATTTATATAATTATAAAGGGAGAGGTATGCATTTTCTGTCAATGAATAAATAATTACATTGATCCTTTCACATCTTTAAATAGATAGACTTAGTTTGGATTATCATATCAATTACAATCTCAAGTGAATGGAAATCTTTACCAAGTACACAGTCATGTAAACCTGTGTAGATGGATTTGACCTGGCTGATATACATGTATTAAGATCTCAATATCTCCAATTAAAATCTTTATGGGGATCATGTAGGTATATAACATCTTTTGTGAAATGTCTAAATTGGTTTTAAAACAAGTTGCTGTAAGGGTCCAATGTAGATTTCTTCATTAGATGAATTAAGATTTATAAACATGCTGTAAGTTCTGCTATGTTTTCTTCCATGATTATGGTCTATAAAATAAAGTTATAATCTTCCTGATGCCTATTTGTTATATATACGTGAAATTGCATATTTGAAATAAACTGGTACTTGCTTGAGACTGTGTATTTGTGACCAAAACAATGCCTCTGTTGAATTAACACTCTTATTTTCTCCAATGTACATGTGAAACTGAGTGAAATTTTTTTCTTGATAAAAATGCAAATATACAAGGCATTGTGAAAATATTAAAATAATATACACTCATTTGTAAATATCTTCCAAAAGGACCTTTAGAAAAATGATATACATGTACTGACATATGCCTTGAAGTAAGATATTTGGTCTGTTTGCATAATCCATAACCTTCTTAGTTTGTTAAAAGCCCTAAAAAATTAAATTATAGTTATTTGCAAGCATACGCCTTCTACTGACAAATGTCAGTGGCAAATAGTGCAGATTCTGATCAGACAGCTTCTATTAGAACTTGGCTGATCTGAACGTACACAATCTGCCTCAGCCTGATCAATTCCTGCTTAGCAGTCTATGAGTTGATTGTTAATTGTTTGCATGTTTTAGAATCAACCGTCTTCTGTAAGGTTTTCTCAATGTAATCAGTTGCATTTATCAGACCACTGATCCGGTGGAGGAGATATTGAGCAAGATAACAATACATGTATGTTACCATGTGCAAACATAGGATGGGTGTCTATACCTGAAGTGATTTGATGTGAATTTAATATTGTCTATCATTCTGTTTAGAACCAAAAAAAATTATACACAAAAAAATAAAATGATAAAAAAGTCAGTATTATTGTTTACATGTCAGTGTTGTTGTTTTTTATGTTGTTTTTTTGTTACATCGCAGGAACCGAATTATGATCATATTGGCGATGTCCAGCTTATAATTGGTGGAGGAAGAGCCCAGATTATGTCTGGGTAGAAACACTGGCGCACAGCAGGTTAGAAGGAAAACCTCCACATATGAAAGTTTTCACCACAACCAGGACTCGAACCCCGGCAACGGTGAGAGGCTGAAGAGTTACAAGTTGGCGACTCTAACCACTCGACCATGGGCGCTCCTTGAGTGCCAATGTTGTTAAAAACACTGCCATATCATTGCGTTACTTGATGTCATTTGAATTTCTTTTTTCTCTAAGCTTGTACACATCAACTTAAAGTGTTTTATTTTTATAAGTCTGTTCTTGATTTTTCCAATGCATTGCTTCTATCAGTTTGATTTATCAAACCAATGATCCAGGTGCAAGAT
Organism: Sinonovacula constricta; assembly: GCA_007844125.1. NCBI lineage: Eukaryota > Metazoa > Mollusca > Bivalvia > Cardiida > Solecurtidae > Sinonovacula > Sinonovacula constricta. The sequence goes on along the minus strand of CM017567.1, from coordinate 56,497,336 downwards.
TTATCAAGTATGATAACAATACCTGTCTACTGTAATGTCTTAAATAAAGGATGGGTTTTATACCATTCTTAACCATTGCATTGCTTGATGTCAAATAGATATGAGAACTGAATTTTGTCTGTCATTCTCTAAGGAATCTTCATTTATTTAAAGTTTTAATGCACATTTATTAGTAAATCCAGCTCATTCACAATCACGCTGTTGCAAAAATTGATGTGATTTGATTTTCTTCTTCTTCTTTGTTGCAAACCTTAACCAAATCTTTATCAACCAAACCTTTATTAACCAAACCTTTATTAACCAAACCTTTATTAACCAAACCTCTATTAACCAAACCTTTATTATGTAAAACTTCCTACTCAGCAGAACATTTTATTAGCGTATAGCTGCATGCAAAGGTAACAAGTCATATTCATAATGCTAGATATAAAGCTGGTTAAGGTTTGTTGAAATTAATCACAGTCACACAATTACAGTCACTATAGCAACATTCAGCATTTTGGGTGGAGGAAGTCCAGACACATGTCTGGGCAGAACCACCAGTGCCCTGCAGGACAGCTGGAAGACCTTCACACATTAAGTCCTTAGCTCTGAACGGGTCTCGAACCCATGCAGTGAGAGGCCACGCAGTCAGAGGAGTTACAAATATGACAAAACCCTTGGCTCTATTAAAATGTCATTACCCATTTTATATTGCTTGATGTAATTTGACATGATCTGAAATATATCTTTTTCTTTCCTGTTTGTTTTAAAGCTAGCTTTGATTTCATCATTCTGTTGGAAGTACTGATGACAGTAGTTCATGTTTTAGCAGTTTTATCTGTGATATTTTTTTTCATATTTTAAATGGTTAGTGAAATCCAATTAAAGATAATTTAAGTGTTAAAAGATTTTAACCAAACTGACATTGTGGTATTATCTTAAAGGTTTAATGAGGGTACATAATATTCCATAATAATTTATAATGATCTTACACTGTCATAGATATTTTTATATAAGCACAAAAAGAACTTGGGGGAGCAGGAAGGAGGGGGTGGGATCAATCTGGCATACAAGAGAAAATGGGTAGCAAGAAAATAACTCAATAATCAATACATAACTCAATAATCAACACCAAACTTAAAAAAATGATTTGAATAAAACTTGAAATATGATTGTAGAAAAACAACTATCAAAATCTAATGCACTCCATTCAAAGAGAAAAACAAAATCCAGAAATACATCCAGCCGTTCTTAGTCAAAGACTAGACAACTTTGAAGTTTCTTAAGCCCCAGATAAGGGAAGTAACTCAGGAATTGTACCAACACAGAAACTTAGTTATGTTTCAACACTTAAGCTTAGAAATTTTCATTACTTTTTAAAGATCTTCACAGAAATATAACATTTCTAAATAATATTTATAAACAGAAGAAACTTCCATTTTCTTTACAAAACTTTTTAGCCTTAAATTTTGAAAAAAAAATCTTGGCTGAAGTGAAAATAAAAATATGTAAGATTGTTTATGAATATGAAATGACTCCTACTGATTTTAATATACCCAATAAATGTCGACCAAACCCTGTATGGTTAGTTACTCAGTGAAGTTGTCATTATAGAAGAATTCAAATGAGTACCAGCAATACAGTATTTGGGAGAGGAATAATGGATTTAGCATAAGTTACTTCCCTTTGGCAGCTCTCGGTTCAATCTAGAACTCATTTATATAAATGTATTCAAAATTAAAGTTTAGATATCAAAAAATGATTAATTTTCACAATGACAGCCAATCAGAATGATTTATTCTGAGACTGGCAGCCAATCAAAATTGACTTTGAGATTCATGCATAAAAATAGTCTGGATTTTAAGACTGCCAATCAAAATAATTGATTGGGAAACTCTCAACCAATCATAATGACTGATTTTGGAATGCCAACAAGAATGCTTAATTCTGTTGTCTGGTAGCCAGTCAACTGATTTTATGACAGAGTCCGCGGAAATATACATATGCACAACAGAAAGTTTTTCAGTCTTTGAAAATGATGTTTATAAAAGGCAAATTTCTTAACCAAAATGATATTCTATGAATTCAATAACAATAACTAATAGTTACTTAAAACTTGAAATAATAGATAACTAGCGATGTTTTAGTTCTGACGGTTACAATAGTATTATGACATAACATATATACATGTAAGATACAGGCTCACTAGTGCTTAGTGTCTTTTGGTTATACTTTGAGCTTTGTCAATGGAAGAAAAAAACTAGGACTGGCACACAATGCAAATTGATCTAACATAAAAATGGTCTGAAATAATAGATCATGATATTTATTAGACAAATATCATGATATACCAAAATTTATTGTCTTAGAAAAAAATCAAGTTTCATCCAAATGATTTCAATTCAGTTTGTTTTAAACTTGATGTAAATTTAAAACACATTTTGGGTGCATTTAAAATGGGTGGTCATGTCTTGGCTTTACCCCTATAACCCAAATAAAATATAAAAACTACATTGTAGGAATGCAAAATATAGTATGAATTTGTTATTAAGGCTACATATAAGTAAAATTATTGCAAAAAAATAAATATTTATAATGAAAATATTTGGATTAACATGCTGACCACATCACTGACAAAGCTCATGTTATTATTTTTTATTATGTTTAAAATGCATGACAAACCCATACATTATGTAACAATGACATGCATGAAAGTTAGCATAATTATGATTATGATTATAACATACTCAATCCGTGTAAATGTAATTAACAATCATATATCTGTCTACTATGTGAAATGCCATTCCAATAACATGTCCCTATATTGAGACTTCAAAACTGCCTCAATATTTATTTAAATGTCAAGCAGTTAGAAAGTGTTTATAAGAAGAAGCATAAATCTATGTTTAGATATCACATGATCTACAAAAAAGACTATCTATTTTTAGATATCACATGACCTACTCATACCTCCATACCCACCTCTACTTCGACTAAATCGATTCTCTACTCAAATATAATAAAGAAATGATAATTTAGTGGTTAGAAAATATGTATGATAGTTATAAACTATGTTTTATGTCTGAAATGGAAGTAGATTTAACAACATATTGGATAGATTCATCTAAAATGATTTTATGAACATCTCAATATAGCAGATGTGATATCAAAAAAAATATGCATACAACAAAATATACAGTTGTACCATCTTGTCGTGTCTTTTAAATGACAGTTATCCCTGTCACCTGGAGGTATGATGGGACAAAGGCTCTGATAAACAAGATTATTACATTTTTATATAGTTTTTAAAATAAATATATCAATATAGTTTAATTTAAATGATGTAAAATGTAAAAATACATCAATTTTTTTTTATTTTATTACATTTAAATCCTGCAGAACACTTTTAACATTGACACCGATATTGATGTACAAAAGCATGATCTTGGCTATGGTAACATGCATTGAGACACCAGTAGTTAATGTAGGATAGCAAAGGGTAACCAGTATGAGGAGTATGACAGCATCATAACTACTTAAGCCATTGTCATAGCTCTTTAAGCCATTGTCATAGCTACTTACGACAGTGTCATAGCTCCTTAAGAAGCAACATAGCTCCTTAAGACAGTGTCATAGCTCTTTAAGACATTGTCATTGCTCCTTAAGACAGTGTCATAGCTCCTTAAGAAGCATCATAGCTCCTTAAGGCATTGTCATAGCTCCTTAAGACAGTGTCATAGCTCTTTAAGACAGTGCCATAGCTTCTTAAGACAATGTCATAGCCACTTAAGACATTGTCAAAGCTCCTTAAGACAGTGTCATAGCTCCTTAGGACATTGTCATAGCTCCTTAAGAAAGTGAAGATACATGCATATCTATTCTTCCTACCAACAAAATCCTTAACTTACCATAAACATATCAGAATATGCTTCTCTACAGATTATGCACTAGAATGTATCTACAGCTGCACCTCATTAAATTTTGTTTTGTTTTTTAAATATATCGCAGCGACCAATCATTATAGTGACATCCAGCTATTTTGGTGGAGGAAGACCCCAAACCATTGTCTGGGTAGAACCACCGGCGCACTGCAGGTCATTTAAGTTTTAACATCCATTCCATTACTATGCCGACAGACCTACCTACCCCGAAACATTATTTTTAAAGGCTATACTCTGATAGACAATATACAACCTGTTAAAATTATACTTTCTTTAAGTCTAAAACTCAAGACTTTACCTAAATAAATGCACTTGTCTTGAGTACTCTTGGCAGGATCAGAAATAGAATTTTGCTTAAGTTATCTAAAATATGATATAAGAAGTTACACAAATTATTAATACTATCATTGACTGAAATATTATATCTACAATGTACATTCAGATTCTCAATCAAAAGAAGAAATCCTCTATTTATTATTTCTTCAATACCTCCATTTGTTTTATTTTTGAAATAGATCACAGTAAACCATTCTGATCATTACAGTGACGTCTGGCTTTTTGGTGGAGGAAGACCACACCAGGGCACCGCAAGGCATCTGAAAGACCTTCCCACATTCAGTCTTACCACAAATGAAGCTCAAACCCACATGGTAAGAGGCTAAGCAGTTGCTGACTCTACATCTAGGCCATGGGTACCCAAACTTCCTGCAATTTATCGTACCACACATCAGATAATAATATATAACTAACAATACTAAAGGATCTGTTATTATTAACCCAATGTTGACAAGATTATCTCTGGCCATATACACACACTGACAATAGTCATATTCACTAGCTAAGGGGATTATTGGTAAACTCGATGCTGGTCAATTTAACCCTTAATCTACTAGGCACAAACTGACCACCCTAGTTAATAAACATTGGATTGTATAATATATGTCTGGTTCTAATTTAAATGCAATAATTTAAGATTTTTGTGTTGTTCGCCCTGGATTTTGTACTTTTTAAAGATTCAATTTACAGGACCATGAAACAAGATTATAACAGTATTGTTTTTGAAACATGGTTGACCATGGTCATCTGGGTGACATTAAACCCTGGCATGAACATAGTCAAACATGGTTTAAACATTTTGTGGCTGACCATGTTTAACATAAACATGTTTTGACTGTGGTCATTTCACAAGGGAAGTCTAGCCAAACAGTGCAGTTCCAGATAAGCAAGCTCCCATAGGAAGCTGTCAGATCAGGACATGCACTATTTACTCAATCATATGTCTAGTCACAATATCGTGTATTTTTTTAGCAATACTAAGATTAACATATATTATGATTCATTAAGAATATAGCAAAGTAAGATTTAAAATTTAGATTGGCAGTAGTGTGGTCATTTTCTATAACCATAGGTCACTTTTGGCAGAATTTGTCAACCTTATCCTACCACACTAAAATACTTAATCTTCTTTATATATTTGCTGGATATATAAATAAACTATCTGCCTTGGCAAAGTCAATTTGTGCTAAGCAGATTAAGAATTAAGGGGTCATGTATAAAAATCTGTCAGTCTAAACACTCAAGGTGAATTATGTTCTCACCATTTTTAGACTGTCCTCTCATTAATGTGGGTATGATTGCTCAAGTTCATGTTCTTAGTACAGGTTTCTGTGACCCAGTCAATCACAGGTGTTCTTATTCTAAATATGTCAAACTGTATTTTTTTTCTTTTGTGCCAGTCTATTTTGGATTAATCTGCATAGTATTAGTGTTTAAATGAACATGTATAAAAGAATCAATTAAACAATAATATTCTGTTACATGTATATATGTAAAAAATGTATTGTAAACTGTATGTGTTCACATAATGAAGTGATGTAAACTGTTTGCAATTTATCACATCACATATTTTTTATTTTTTATTTGAGAAAAAGAGCATATTATGAAAATAAAAAAGATCCTTTTAGCAGACTGACCGTTCCAAAGCTAAACCATTATTCCACCATAGAACGTCAGGCAGACCATCAACTAAAAGATTTAGGCACCTTTCATTTTCATTGATTTAGTTTGGGCTCTCAATTTTATGATATATGAGTTTCCAAATATTTAGATCATATTCACTAAAGTGAACAAATAGAAGTAGATCTACTTAGAAGATCTCAAGGACAAAAAGTTACAAAAACATTTTTTCTGGAGATGTAAAAGTACAACAACAAAATGTTTGCAAAGCAAAAATAAAAACAGACTTTAGTAGGGAAAAGAGGGCCTGCATGAACTTGTATATTCAGCTAAGGAGATTATGGGGAAAACTTATTTCTATTGTTCAAACATCTACTGTCAACAGCCCCTCACAATGTTGACGCAAGTATTTAATGCATGTCTCGAATTCATGAAACAAGATTCCAAATATTTTCTCTCCCACTATGACACTTAGGTCAGATTTCTGTTAGTCTTGTCCCTGTCCCCCCTCTCATGGTGATAACCAGTATGTGAACAGCCTTACAAAATTGTCCTGAATACAAATGCTGCAGAAACTATGTTCAGTTAAAAGCACCGTCAATTTAAATTAATAGGGACTAAAACTTAAAACACGTGTCAGGTGAAACATGTTTATAAGTATATAAAAAAAGTATTCATACAAAGACAAATTATCAGAGATTTTATGTTGATTTTTAAAAACTTTTATCCAATTTTCGTTCAACCATCAATCTTGAGTACATTTATAACAATATTCACAGATTAAGTGTTTCACTGGCTGTGTTTGCATGCCAGTGACTGCCTGAAATTAATCAGAATATCTGAACACCTGGGCCCAAAGTTACAAAACTTTGAGCAGGAGCATGAAATAATTATCTTGGATCTGATTGGCTGAATTTAGGTACAATCTAAAACCAATATAATGTATCTGATTGGTTGGATTTTTTTTAATAATATTCAAATCTAACCAATAGGATAATGAGATCAGGATGGTCTTGAACTAAGACTCAAGCTTAAAGGTTTAAAAAAAAAACAAGATCTGGTACTACCCTACTTAGCTGATCATTGGCAAGTGAGCTATATGACTACCATTCATTCAGACTTAGCTAAATCCCTGCCAAAGTTCGAACCAGGTACTTAAGTCTGATGCTGTATCAGACTTTGCTCAAAATAGTAATACAATTAGTGTTAACTGATTCTTAAAATGACATAATAAATTTTGAGCAATTCATTCTTAGTATGTTTCTCAGTTATATATTTACAGTAAAACATGTCATGATTACTTGAAAAACTTATAATTTAATTACATGCACAAATTTTAGGCAAAGAATGATATTCTTTTACGGTAAGCTTGTAACATAACTAAATAAGGACATTCTAGTTACTTCACTGGTCCTTTGTCAAAGTGTCGTAAATTACTAACCAAATATTGTTCTTTCATACTATACAGATAGGCCCATTAGTCTACCAGTCATAGCATAACTGTGACAAATAAAAATGGAACCATTATTATATGGCCTTGATACAAAACCCAAACATATTTTTATTTCAAGTATTTACTACAGTTAGGCTATTGTGTTTGTCACAATCTTCCTGTTCTATCTGCAATCAGTTAGTTAATGGTCGAGGTCCTGTCAGACTTGTGCAAACAAATTGTAGGCAAGAAACCTGTTTAAACATTTAGTATACTGAATGTATAGGATTTGATTAAAATCTTCAGGCACTTTGCAAAAGAATTACCAACTGATTTTTGTTCTCTCTGGTAAACATTATGTTCACAGTTGCTTTTGTTTTATAGTTTTCAATGATGTTTAAGCTGACATCATCATCATCAACATCATCATCATCATCATCATGAATTCAAACATCATAATCGTCATCATTATCATTATCATCATAATATGCCAGCCACAATCATCCAGTTTTTATTTAACATTCATCATCATCATCATCATCATTATCATCATCATCATCATCATCATCATTGCCATCATCACCATTATTCTTCATCATAATCACCATCATCAGTTCATGTTTGACAAAAAATTACACTTTTAAACTACCTATCTTTAACTCTCACAGTTAGACCTCTAATTGATTACATTAAAACTTAAACCATATAAAAAGAGGAATTCAACATGTCATAAAGATCAAGAGACAAGTATTAAACCTAAACAGTGAGTGATATCAAACATTAATCCATATCTTGTAAGCAAAGAATACACGACAGTTTACATTCCATAATTGAAAACCTTTAATTGGATTTGAATAAAAACAGCTTGGCAGGTTATCTAAGATCAAATCTAGGGGAAGGATTTATGTCAAAAAATTTATGACAAAATTATTACGGGTTAACCCTAGTTTGACTTGAGTGCCATTTTGTCAATATTTCTCCGATAAACATGACGGTAACACAATACGCACCATTGTGAGAGACTAGGCACTTGAAGTTATTAAGATGCAACAAATAGGGGAAAAAAAATGATTGAAATTTGTAAGACAAGACAAAATATGAAGCGAGAGAACTTTATACAATTTATTTATGAAATTATTCCTTGACAAAAAAAAAAATCGCAGTATTGTATTAACCCTTTACTTGCTGGAAACACCATTCAAGCTACAACATATCCCAGCCTAATGGTGTTTCCAGCAAGTAAAGGGTCAAGAATGCACATCTTAAATCAATTTATCAATACAGGTAATATTTTCCATTTTAATATGATCATGTTTGTCTGAATGATTCATTTAGATTGTAAGTTGTCTGTTTAAACGTCCCAACAACAATTATTTATTTATCTGGAGACAGTTTGTCTGGATGTAATATATACTTATCATGTTATCAGATCTATATATGGAAAAATCATAATGTAAATAAACATGCTATCAATACATTTTGTATAGTGTTCTTTAAAGGCAAAATTCAGCCTTTATATAATAAGTGTAATTTTGATTAATTCTGGTATCTTTTAAGTGTTTTTTTTTTATTTACTTTTAACTTGAATATTTTAGAGTGTTTTTTTGTGTGTAGAAAATAATCTGCCAACTGATACATGAATTTTTTTTCATTACTGCATACATACCTTCCAATCCTAGAATAAAAAAAGTTTTACTTGCAAGTCAATGGAGATGTTATCAAGTTCTCTCAAAACACTTCAAAACATATTTAAAGTCATTCTGACATTTTCTTACTTTATTTTTCTCGGTTTTTGTTGACTAAGGCTTACGATTATTTTATATAATACCTAAGAGTGTTCATGGAAGATTTATTATGAGTTAAGGTGCTAATAGAAGATAAAGTTTATGAGTCCTTCAAACTCAGCTTTAAAACAATAAAGGCCTTATCAGTTAATAAAAGTCCATGTGGCTGCACTGTACAAAGGATTGCTTCAATATTGATGTATCTTTGTATAGTGGTGAATGTAAAATAACCCATTTTGTAAACACCACAGTAAGCTTTGGTAGTCTTACACTCTTTCTTGTACTGATCTTCTATGAAAGAGATAGTGGCTTAGAACTTGTATTAGGCATATATTTTATCATATCCACTACGTGTTTTTTTACTGTGTACAAAATGCATGGATCGAAGGATTAAAATCAAAATACCCATTTTACGATAATAAAAAAAGAAAAATCAGTTACAAACATTTGTTTTTGTTTCCTTCTTGGACTTGACTTGCATTGACAACAATAATTGTCATTATGGTGATGTCCAACTTCATGAGGTGAAGAAAAGACCCCAGACAAATTAAGTAGAACACTACACTGCAGGTCAGCTGGAAGATCTTCTTACATAAAGTACTTTGCCCAGTTTGGAACTCAAACTAACACAGTGAGATGCATGCAAGCAGTCAAAGAATTTACAAGCTGGATTTGTAAAATCTTCCATGGATAGTGACTCAAACTAAGCAATAAATGGCAGAAGACTTAAGAAGTTACAAGTCGGTGACTCTAACATCTTCCTTGGATTGGGATTTTAACCAAGCAATAAATGGCAGAGGACTCAAAGTTACAAGACGGTCACTCTCACATCTTTGTCAGATTGGGACTCAAGCCAAGCAATTAAGGGCAGAGGAGTCAAAGAATAAGTCTATGACCTTGACCCTTTTATACATTTTTGATGAAGATAATTATACACATTCTTGAAACATAACAGTTTGTTTTAGTACTGTCAAGTACTTTACCCATATTATCAATATAATGGGACAAGACCTGTTGTCACTCAGTGAATTAGAATTGCTCTTAATTGGCAGATAGAAATGTAGCCGAGTGATAGGGAGAGAACGCGTAAGCAGTCCGGTTAGCTCAGTCGGAAGAGCGTTTGCCCTGTTAGCAAAGGGTCCCAGGTTTGAGCGCCGGCTGGCTGCACATTTTTCTCCCTATGTTACATTGGCGTCCAAAGTAAATGACCCACGGTCCTTACGGTACAGGTGCTTGTGAATTGTTTGTAGGGAATAATTATTATAGTCTGTGGAAACTCATGGACGATTTCCAAGTTGCCCGAGGTGTATGTAGCCGGGAGATAGGGGGAAAATGTGTAAGCGGTCCGGTAAGCTCAGTCGGAAGAGCATTTGCAGTGTTAGCGAAGGAGTGGTTTCGAGTCCAGGACTGGCTGCACATTTTTCTCCCAATGTTACAGAAAGACAAACTTTCATCATACAAAAATACTAATAATTGAACATTTTTATGATTGAATCTTATATATGATCCTTGAAAGTTGTTATCAAATGAGATGAGTTATGTCTGTACATGTTTCTTACATCATTCATGCTCAAGATGCTATAATCTTGTTGATAACATTTCTTATGGCAGACAAAAAAATGTATTTAATGAGTAACTAGCACTATCTGTAGAGTTTATTATTTACTGTATACAACTAAGTTTGTGTATTGTTTGATTTGGTTTTTTGTTACATTGCACTGACAAAATTATGCTCATATTGGAGACGTCCAGCTAATTATTGGTGGAGGATTTATGCCTGGGTAGAACCACTGGCACACCACTGGTTAGCTGGAAAACCTCCCAGTTCTCACCTCGAACGGGACTCGAACCCAGGCAGTGAGGGGCCGAGGAAATACAAGTCAGCGACTCTAAGCGCTTGGCCACGGGCGCCCCCTTGGTGTATTTTATTATACCACATGTATGTATTGATCCAATTTTCAAGACTGGAAGACACTTTTATATCGATTAAATCTTTGACATGCATTATTAATTTTATATCCTTTTTCCATCAAATGTGAGAGGTACCTGTTTGCTATGCTAACAAAAGATTGCATAACAACTCTTATACCAACTTAGAGTAAGTGTACAAGTGAATAATAAACTAATGTTACCTATATTCATGCCTTCAGGGAAGGTTTTAACTATCCTTTGAAACTTTGACATCATCATTAATTCATATCTCATATCCACTAAAATTTGAGTAGTGCACATTTGTAATACTGACAGAGATAGCATAATTTGTAAAACAGATGCATCACAATATGTAGATACCATTAGATCACTAAGGAACACTGACAGTACACACTTAACTCAGTTTTACCTTAGTTGGTTATTATTTTTAATAACATATCCTTATTCTTATTTATGTTTTCACAACAATGACCCACTGAAACTGGATATATACTCGAACTCTGTATTATCGACGCATCTCTATTACCGAGGTATTGCGAATATTTCAACATGCAAATCAACACAGAATGGCTTTGACCTAGATTTCTAATTAGTTGATTTTATGGTAAATTTTTGGTTTAGAGGTTAGTTGTCCTTTACAAATTCAAAGTTTATAAGTTGATACTGTAATGCATACACATCATAGATAAGTCAAACAAGTACGAAGATAATACAGTGGTCCATGCTATTCTGAGAGATTTAGTACCAAATAGTGTAGATCTTGATCAGACAGCCCTACAGCAGAAAGTTGGATGTCCTGATTCTACTCCTTCTGCATTAGCTTTATAAATTCATGCTACACAGGCTTTGAGGTAACGAACAATTGAAACATACCAGTTTGCTAGGTTTTACTGTATGTTTGTTTTCCCATTTCAAAAGCTGTAATACGATGGCTGATAGATGATGATAAGAAATCAATGTTAACAATACAATTCAATTTAGGCATTTTTATCAATAATTGAAAAGGTAGATGTTACCAAAATCCATTAATTTAAATGGATTTTTTGTTCAAGTGAACAAATGAAATGTCTACCTTTAGAAAAGATTTCTAATGATTAAAAGTTTCTATATTTATAACATGCAATACTTGTCCTATTTGGAGAGGAGACACGCATATTACATGTGCAAATACTGAGGTACATGTTTTATAAAAGAACACCAGAATGTTTAAGTTCTATCTATGACTGTAGTCTGCTAAGGAATTCTACTTTCTTAATGGTAACTTTTTGTAGCCCTTTACTTGATGGAAACACCATAAAGGCATACTATGTTTTATGTTGAAGGATAAATGGTGTTTTCTGCAAATAAAGGGTCAACGATACTATTTGTACTATAAATTTACATTGTTGCTATTTTCAATTTTATAATAGAAAATATGCACTTTTTGCTTCAATTCAATATCAAGGATGTAATAGTATGATTACAAAAATCACTAATGTTATATTTGAGATGTATGTAATATTTAACACACACAAAAACCTAACAGATACTGTGATCATCACAAAAATATCCTCTTGAATTGCAGAAGGTACAAAGTAAGCTCCATATATGTCCCTTCACTTAAAATATTTCATTGTCAATAACAATTACTATGCAGTTTAAACAATTCAGCTACCAGGAGGATGATACTTGCTGAAGTCCATCACTCTGTTACCAGTTGATTTTGCAGCAGACCAACTATCTTCATGAACTGGCCAATTTAAATGTCAGGTTAAATGTTGGGAAAATATAAAAACAGTTAATAAAAGAGCAACTTATTTATCATTTCTTCCCCAAGCCTTTCTAACTCACCTACAATTTAAATATTTCTTGTTGTTAAGCATAGCTGCTGGAACAGATTGGTGTGGATTCTATTTTTTTTATCACGCGTTTGTAAGCAATTTATAAGACATGTATAAAGTGTTACAAGAACACCTGGTTTAGCAAATAACAAGTCCTATTGTCATTCTTAACATTTTTGGGAATGTCAATTCTTGAAATATTGTGTTTAAGAGTTGTTCTTGTTCAGAATGTCATGTAATACTAAAAAAATTAACATGAAAAATTATTATCGCATAGGGACGTAATCCCCTACATAAGCATTATGAGGAAGCTATATAACTATATTGTATGGTCCCTTTCAACATATAGTTGTCTCACATCAACAATAACATTTCATACATAGTAAAACAAACACTGTTATAGCATTTATATACAAGTACATGTACATGGTACGAGACTGTAATGTTTGTTTACATTTCCTATACAGACAAACATATACAGCAAACTTTTATGCCACACGTGTTAGGATGAATAACGTCCACATGTCCCTTTTCCGATATATTTACAGAACTTCAGATAAGGGATTTATTTGTTCTTTTAAAATAACGTCATAAAACGCTTCATTGCCAGTACCCATTAGAATCACTTTATTATGAAAATTCAAATGATTACCAGGTTTGTAGGGCTTAGATAAAAATTGCAACACAGTTTATTTCTCATTCAAATCCTATATTTGTGGTACCAGTTCTAATTGTTTCGATATATTAAAAGCTAAATGAGTACCAACTTTGAAAGATTTGGAGGTAAATTATGTGAAATATCCTGTATGTCTAGTTTAACTATTACCCTATATATGCGGTATTCATGTGAATTTTCCAAGTGGGACAATGCCATAGGGTACCAACTATGTAAGGTTTCGTTAAGTGGTTTAGTTATATGAAACATCACAAGGACACAACTTTGATCATTAAAGCAACATCCAGCTTTTACAAGTAGAAGATTGATACCAGACAAATGTCTGGGTTGAATCAATGTACTGCAGGTAAGCTGAAAGTCTAAGTTCTTACTCAGCTGTGACTTAAACCCGGGTGTGGGAGAACTGACGAGATACATGTACAAGATGGTTATTTTTACTGCTCAATCACAGTTGGCTGAGAACTTACTGGGACTTACTGGTTTTGCTCTACCAAGTTAGATTTACTAGACCCCTTGTCTGAAGTGCTGTATACAGTATACATTTACAAGCCAAGCAAATAACATTTGTCTTACTCTTCGTCTTAGAATGCTTTTCTGGATAAAAACCATGACAAATAATTAAAAATAGTATTTTGAATACAGATCCTGATTTATTGTGATAAAAAAACAACATTTGCTGAAATAGTAAGATTTCATATAAGGTGGTAAGTATTCCTGAAAACAAAGCTTGTGTTATTATTTAACAGGATATGTAAATTATATAATTATGTAGATAGCGTTTAAAGAGACATAGAAGAAGAAACATGGGATCAGGAAGCAGATGAGTGTTTAATGAAAAATTTGAAAATCAGAAAGCAAAAAATTAGTAAGAAATAAAAATAAGAAAACTGTTTATCATCCTAAGAGTTAAGCAAATATCCAAGCAAAAATATGAAAGTGGATAAAAAAAATAATAAAAATAAAAATAACTAGATCAAAGATAAAAATGACAAAAGAAATAAGAATGAAAGATACATATTTGTATATTGAGAATCGTTATACTTTGTAAACATTCTGAAATGCTTTTAGAGGTCTTAAAATTCAGAAAAAGGTATAAATGGAAACAAAAAATTGATTTCCATACAGAAATCAAAAAATGAAAGTGAGACCCAACTCTTCTCTGTGGGAGATACAAAAGTGACAGTAAGAGAAGATCAATTAAGTATACACCTGTTCACTGAACAGCAAGGTAAACAGTCGATGGGTGAACGGTAGAGGGCGAAAACAAATCTTCGCGCAAGACAAATGAAAAATCAATGGACACTACAATACAGCTTTGGGCCCTTGGGCCTAATAAAGGAGATCATTATCTGTGTAGCGTTTCCTGCTGTTTTGTTTCCTTTTTTGTTTTATCCCTAAAGATTTGTCCACATCAATATCTGTTATAGCTTTAGACTTCCTACAAGATGTGACCTAAAGTGTTCAATATAGTATTTTGTCAATGTTGTGTTGTCTAGAAACCTGTAACATTACAGTAAACTACTATAAACAACAGGCCACGTTCACTTTTAGTGAATTTCATGACTAAAGCATGCTTTTTGTTTCATGGTAATATACAAAATAGACTCATTCAATTCCATTCATATGAAAACAAATAAATTTCCATTTGCATAAAATTTTAAATTAAATATTATATTACATTTAGATACACTCAAAATATAATTATGCTGTATAATTTGCATCAAGTAACTATTAACTAAAAATAATTCTGTGTGATTAAATATCATTTTGCCATGCTAAAGATTTATTATAGATCTAACAACAATCTATATTCCAAATCATTCAAAAGAAAAGTTTCAATATTCAATTTGCTTCTGACATATATATTCCACTGAGTATAAAGATATTACCCAATTATTACACTCTATCCATTTTGTTTTTATCATTGTAATCGTATCATCTCATCAATGAAAAAGCAGACACTCATATTCAATGATTAATCAGAAAACAATTTTCTGGCAATTAAAGAAGCAATTATAGTT
This sequence comes from Sinonovacula constricta, assembly GCA_007844125.1. Taxonomy (NCBI): domain Eukaryota; kingdom Metazoa; phylum Mollusca; class Bivalvia; order Cardiida; family Solecurtidae; genus Sinonovacula; species Sinonovacula constricta. Next base: position 56,481,792 of record CM017567.1, on the reverse strand, counting down.
CTTCAATGGAGTCCACTACTTCCTAATGCATACTTAATTAGGGATAAAATAAAATGTTTAATTCCATAGCACAAACAGTATATCTATAAACCTCATCTTTAAATAATCAAAGGAATACTGACTTAAATAAGTGCAATGTCATACAGCATATCTATCAAATTTATTTTTAATTCAATAAAGACACAAAGAAAGAATCAATTAATTCAATATCTTACATCTATTTATCATATTTTTATGCAAGTTTGTATACAACACATAGCATAATTACCATTATTATTAATTTTACATCCAATCAAGTTGTAAGTAAAATAGGAGATGGGCATTTTATTTGTCAGTTGAACAAAACAATGTACATTCAAGAAACAAAGTTTCTGCAAAAAGGTCAAACAAGTCTTGTCACCTTGAAAAGATGACAATATGTTCAGATGATAACTCCTCCATGAATTAACCTTAATTACAACAATTGTACATGTAAAACTCCCTAAAAAGGAGACTTAAGATAAATAAAGAACAAGAAGAGCTTTAGAAGATCACCTACTTTTTGTCTATATTATATGTGTGCCACCCACTACTCCATGTCTAATCTCTATTTTACCTCCACTAAGTCTCAATTACTCTATTATTACTCTATAGAATTATAAATAGTAATTAACACCATGCCTTTCAAGACAGAAAAAACATTTTTATACAAAAGAAATTCAATATACAAAACATGTACATTTTATATTTCTATATTGTATCATTTTTATTATGGAACCTGGAAAATATGATGAAAAGAAATGAAATTATCTGCTCTTTTCATTTAAACTTTTTCAAGCCATAATTAAGGTTTTATATATTACATGGACAATTATAGCATAGTGTACTACTTAAAATCAGAAATAACTGTATTTTATACACACCTGTGAGATTTGGAAGCAGTCGCGAGATGTCAGGAATCTTCATCCTCTTCTTCATGCCTATCAGGAAGGGGGTCATATAACTGATGTACTTGAGCAGGTAGAGTTGTCGTTTGATCTCGGCTTTGTTCGCCAGATTCTCCATAATAATCTGTTCGTGCAGCTGAAGTCGGGAGTTCAACCTCTCATACGACACATGATCGAGTTTATCGTCGAGAATTTTCACCACGCTAGACACAGTCCAACCAGGATCCATGACAAACATGTCTTTGTAGTGTAGAACTTTGTTTTGGTAAAGAGTCATCTGCATCAGCAGGTTGTCCACGTGCGACATGAAGAATTTTCTCTCTTCTGTCATTTCGTGGTCGTTTGGAGACTCAACTGGAAGCTTGTCGTAAATGTTTGCATAGTCCGGATCCTTAGTTATGTCAATCAAGCCTGGGGAAAATGGAGAAGTGCTTAAGTAAAATGCTATATTTCTATTACTTTTATGTATATTGTTGCTTTTCAAAATTTGGCAAGTTAACACTGACACTCAGATACTGGTAAGTCTATTTTGGCAAAAAAAGTATTTGCATTTTATATTCTTCAATAAATTGAATCTTAACCTATTTCTACTTTTGCAATGTGATCGAGTAGGGGACACATGTGGCCTTAGTAGACAGTGAAGATGACCTTTCACAACTCAGTGCCCCCATTTCTGGGCGTCATATTCATGCAAGACTTTTTGTCAGAGAAAGCTGGCTTGAGATTATTAATTGACAGTTCTACCTAGGCAAATACTTTTAAAAGTGTATAATATTCTATATGACAAATGAATTGATAAAGACAATAGTTTTAATATGTGGTATACAGTAATATGACTAAGATAACACAAACATGTAATTCTAAACAGATGTGAAAGCTCTCTGCCCTGGTATCTCAGTTGGTACAGCACCTGACTCCAGAGATAGAGTTTGTGGATTCAATACTGTCCTAGGTAAGGGGTTTTTGCACCTCACACTGGTGAGGAAGATCACTTATTGAGCAGGTTGACCATGTGCGAGCAGTAATAATCTAGAAACTTTTGGTTCTGTTCAGTTGATGACTGGAAAAAGGTCAGTAAAGGAAGGAGTGTTGTGATTATGCTCTCCCCAGAGCTGTCTACCCAGGCAGCTCAGTTGGTAGAACAACTAACTCTGGAGCAGGAGGCTGTTTGTTCAAACCCCATCCTGGGTGAAGGATTTTGCAGCTTGGTTTACAAAAGATTTTATGAGTATTTTCAGCAAGGAATAAACAACTGTTACAAGACTGCACTTTACCAGAACCCATGTTGTTCAATTCAAGTCTGAGACAATCTGCTTGTAAAGTGATGTCAAGCTGGAAGATTTGGTATAGGGTTACCTTCTTTATTCAAATGGATTTTGCTTTAGATACTGAACAAGTATTTCAAGTTTAAAGTGAACATCTCTGTCAATTTCTTAGAACAGGACTTTTGGCAAAAAGGTTAAACAACCCAACACAGATGAGGTCATGACAACAGCTCTATTTTTTCTTTATTTTAAAAGTGGAGCTAATAATGTACATTATATATTTATAATAATACAGCATAAACAAAAGAAACTTACCACTTCTGCTGAACTCTGTCTCAAGTGACTTCTTAGTCTCAGGCTTCCCGTTGGCATTTACATCCAGACTTGAACGCCATTTTTCAGAAAACTTAGTCCTTTTGTCTTTAGGGAAGTAACAACCATGCCACAAAGCTTTCATCATATAGTCAACACTTATCATAGTCTGACCGATTCGCGTGTCTTGATAAGCTGGGGGAAGCTGGCATGATGTACTCTGATCAAAGTTTGCCTCCAAGGACAATGTGGGGGTTTGATTTAACACGTACAACCCCATTGTCAACTCACGCACAACTTGATGCAGTTCTCGATAATCTAATGGCTGGTTAACGTCCTCTTCTGGTATTAGAATCACACATGTGTTAGAATTCTGGGGATTGATGTTACTTATAAGCCCCATAGGCGGGTCAGTGGGGTAGCGGAAATCTTCTGTAGACAACATCCAATGAGTTTGCATGTATCCCAGGAGTTCTTGACACTCATATCGCTCAAACTTCTCAATGAAGTTGAGCGCATTTCTTGCGATAGACTGAGTGAGGATTTGCTCCTCACTCTTTTCTTGGTCAGCCGGAGCTTGGTTGGAAGTCATGGCTGTTTATGAGGTTGAGGAGTACCTTGCCAAGTTATGTCAACTGTTTTCTTCAATGGTAATGTTGGTAAAGTTGTACCCTGGTGCAACTGAAAAAGTAACTATACTATAAACTGTCTGCATTGTTAACATATTTTACAAGTTCATTGATTTGCTTTAACATTTAAAGTTAAGCTGTGGCTCTAATAGTGATCATTTTGTTGAAGAGACAAGACCTTTTAGTGAAGAATGTTCTTTGGGACTTGTATATTGGAAGGTTCAAACAACCATGATAACTGTAGCAATATGTCAATAATTTGTATGAAAATAAGTGATAATAAACAAACTATAGACATATCATGTACCAAAATTTGAGGTTTTTATTTGGTGACACATTTTTTTCTCAAATGGTAGGGGCATACATGTGAACTCTCCCACTTTGGTAGGGCGACCCCCACTTTTTTGGTTCAAAATTACTTAAAAATACGGGTGTTTTACACTTTTTCAGAAATCTCCCTATTTTGAAACAAGTAACTTTCTTCTTTGTTTATATGAAAATAACAAATCTCACACTTTGGCCTTCACATGTATGCAGGGGATAAGAATAAGATACCAGTTGCCACTGTACTGTCAATGAAGACATTGCATAAACATAAGGTTTAAAATGCTTATGATTTTATTTCTTCTTAAATAACTACACTATTTCTCTATATTGACATATAGTCTGACAGATAGAATATCCAGAGATTCGAGTAAAAACATTGACTCTGTGATCAATACAGGGCTCACAAGAAAAAAAAACAAAAAGACATATATTCTCTTGTAAAGCTTGTAATGGAAAATTAAAGGTTAATAATTATGCACACAATATCATTAACTTTTGCCCAAGATATACCTGAAAACGAATCTACATGCATCACTGGGAAAAAAAGCACAAGCTGTGGACCATGCATTTGGAACCCCATACCCTGGTCTGCACATCAATTAAGGTCTAACGGTAGCAGGACTTTTCGACCCCAAGACATTTCGACCCCAGCCATATTTACAAGACATTTCGACCCCAAGAAAAAACCCAGGTCTAAGACTTTTCGACCCCAGTTTTTTAAAAAAAATATATAATGTAATATATATATAAAACATATTCTTCAGAGATCAAAGGCATACATCAAGGGAGATCAAAGGAATCAGTTCAACTTAATATTTGACTTTGTTAACAAATTAACAAAAGCGAGCGAGAACCTGTAAAAATAGTAATTAATTAGGATTTCAACCTTTGATCCGAAATATATCAACACTAATTTTTTTTTATTTGTATCAGATATTGTTTGTTACATCAAAACGATTGATGGAATAAATTTCTTTCAGTTAGCAACTTTGACTGATTAATGAAAAGGATTAAGCGGAAATTTGATGTAATTAAAGTCTACCGTGTCCTTTTATAATATATTTGTAATTACTGTTTATTGTGATGTAATTAGCGTACAAGACAAACAGCTAATTAGTTGAGGGTATAAGTAGGCAAATTTCAAATAATGTGTCATTAATTCTATATAACATAAATAGTACAGCGTGTCTTGATTTATCATTAATTCAAACGTAAACAAGTTGAAAGGATATATTGTTGTTTTTTTACGTGTAAAGTTGTATTCAAAAACGTAGTGTGAAAGTTGAAAGGATTATTTTGTGTTTTTACATGTCAATTTGTGTTAATATGTCAGACTCTTGTATAGAGTGTAAGAAGGAAGTTCGGCAACGTCAGCATGCAATTACATGTGATGTGTGCGACCAGTGGCAGCATCGCCTGTGTGGCAATACCGGTAAGATGTTTTCACTTTTTATAGTACACAATTATTCATCTTATGAACAATTCATGCATTTCTTACATATTCCTTGATTTCTATCTATAATTATGTATATTCCTTATTCAATTAATAATTTATGTGAAGAACATCTGAATCTTGAGAGGGCTATTCTTTACATATTTATCAAGTATTTTTCATTCTCAAAATAATTATTAAACATATGATATGCATCTTTTCAATTTCGGAAGAACAATATTTTAGATAAAGATCGTATATATATTTCTATTGAAACGATCTTACCTATTATGTAGTCATATCCTCTCAATCATGTAATTTATTAAAATGAACATTGAATGTTTGTTGTTGGATGTAGTTGTTGGATTTGTTGTTTTGTTGTTGTTGCTTTTTGCAAATAACTAACCAAGGTATAACTTACAAATTAACCAATTAAAGAACTGTACTCTAAACTGCTATTGAAAACATACAACAATTCACCCATCGCATGCTCAGATCAGCACGCATCGTTCGTGCCAACACAATAGTTGAACATTTTCTACATCACCCCACCCACTACTGAGCGTCCTATGATACCAACTTATTAGGTAACCTTACCTTTAAACGGCTGTCTTTGCACGAAAAATCGCGAGAACATGCTAAATATAAGTCCAAAATCACATTTTTACACGTCAACGCTCACGATAAGCCAAAAAATATAAAGATGTTTCATGTAAATGTTTAACAAAAAGTTCCATTGACAACCATTGCTGCTGTTTTGACTTGCGCGCACCTGTGTTATCGCTAATTGGAGTGTATTGGATTTTATCGGTATGGGTTTTATGGGTGGCGGAAATAGCCGAGTGTGCTTACGGAAATCGATACGGAGATTTACCTGTCTGCATGGGAATGTCGATACATTACAGTCCCTATGGTGTTGTATATCGGAGTTTTGCCGCCGAATATTGATGCTGACATTACATCAGTAATTAAATTGTCGGCATACAATACATGGTCAGAAGCAATTAAATATTAAAAGTAGTATAATTATAGTAGTAGTAGTAGTAGTAGTATATAGTACTACTAGTAGAAGTAGTAGTAGTAGTAGTAGTAGTAGTTTTTGTTGATGTTATTGTAGTAGTAGTAATTGTAGTAGAAGTAGTGGTAGTGGTAGTAGTGATAGTAGTAGTAGTTAGTAGTAGAAGTAGTAGTAGTACTGCCAGAAGTAGTAGTTGTAGTAGTAGTAGGGGCAGAAGTAGCAGCAGTAAAAGATGTTGTAGTTGTTGTTCTTGCAGTACTTGTAATAAAGTTGTAGTAGCAGCAGTAGCAGCAGCAGCAGCAGTAGTAGTAGTAGTAGTAGTAGTAGTAGGAAGAAGAGGGGAAGGAAGTGGAGTAAAAGGAGAAGAAGTAGTTGTAGCAGTAAATACAATAATTGTATGGTCATCAGCTGTAATAACAGCAGATACAGTTGTTTTATAGCTAGCAGAGCTAGCACCCCATGGAGGTGGCAGTATCAGTAGATATAATGAACCACACACATCGCAATCCCCATTATCTCCATCATTGTCCTTCGGACATCTTCAGTGATAAAGTCTTCACTATCTCAAGGGCCAAACCAAATTGATAAACATTCTTATTTTAAACTAGTATGAAATTTGAGCCAGGAAATTTTCATGTACATTGTTTATTAGTCTTGAGAAAAGGCTAGCACGTGTTAGTCATATGTACTAAGCAAAACTGGATTAAAATAGTTCGCGAATCTCATGGTGAGGCGCATTTCACGAGAAGAACAAGGTATATAGATGTATCTTCTTTTTTAAAAAGAAGATTTGTGTAACTTTTTCATTTAATTCACCCATTTTTCAGCATGGGAAAACCAAAGAAACGCGATAATGCTGTACACAACGCAGCAAACAACATTCCTGAAGAAAATCGAGAGGACAATGTCGCGATGTCTAGAGAACTCGAGGAACGTCTTAGGCGCATCGAAATGGCGCAGACTGGTGGTTCAAGTGACGTTATGAAATTTGTGTTCTTCTTTTTCCTGGGAATAATGTTGACAGTGTTGGTTTACCCGCGGGTGTATGATGCCTTGGGTGGGAACAAATACGGCAGAGACCTAGCTGACATTTCCTACCAGTCAAAAACACATCAAGATGATAGTATGGTTGATGTTGGCGATGAAGATGTAGGAGATGACAAAGAAGAGTCTAATGTTTTACAAACTCTTGCCGTCCGTAATAAAACACAAGTTGCAGAAACACAGACAACTTTGACAGATTACGAAATTGATAACGCTGAAAATATTGGTAATCAAGATAGTTTGGATGAAACTAGTAAACAATTTGAACAATCCATAAAGAAAAGAGAAGACGCTTTAATTGACGAGGAATCTGGCGTAATTGACGAGGATAACGATGAGATCATCGAAGAAGTATCTCAACTTGAGAAGCAAGACGACATTCATGAAAGAGTTGAATTATTTAGCATAGACTCTGAAGAAATTATAGCAAAGGCTGTACCACAACCGAAGCTTACGAAAGACAAGCCTGAGCTTGCTGGAGAGGCAACAAAGACGCAAGCGAAGAAAAAGAAAGGATCGAAAAAGAAAGCAAAGTCAGAAACTGTAAAACTTCAAAAAGAAAATGTACAAACAGAAATGAGTGATAGTAAAAACGCCAATAACCGGGACCTGCCTCCAGAGGTAAAGAATTTCAAGGCAACATATCTGAAGAAAGTGTCACCGAAGAAAATATTCGCAGATGGCAGGCGCATCCCTCCAACGGAGCTATTGCCTCAGAAACCAAATAACAGCAGTGTTAAGTAAGCAAATCACCCTATTATTTATGTAAATCGAAGTAATATAGTCAGTTTATTCAGTGAAAAAAAACTATGTTTATACGTAACTAGATATATGAACACCATATTAAATGTGTGTACATGTGGACACTTTGGAACACCACCAAGTGGAAAGACATATCAAAGGAAGCTTTCATTTCAAATAATAATAATTTCTCATTTCTTTTTTTTTTCATTTTTGGCTGATTTTTTCTTTGAAGCAAATTTAGTATTCTGTTGTAATATCAGACGACAAAGACATTGCTATATTAAAAGTTTTTCCTATTGCAAGTAAAAAAGACATATGTTGACTTATACAAAGGTTTAATATTTTATTAATTTAAAAAAAAAATCCTTTTTGATTGCGTTTTCCTGCTGGTTATTATTTATTTTGAGCATATTGGTTATCCAATGTCAATACTGATACAAAAAGAATGTAAAAAAGCCATGCTTTTTAGAGCTGCAGGAAAATTCACATATTTTATTCGGGGCGCAAATCCATTATGATTGCATTATTTTTTAAAAAAAACTTTTGGAATCAAAACTATTATTTAAGCTGTTAAATGTTGTCGGTTTTTTTTACTCATTTTACGCAGGGTATGGATGTTTGAAGAGTTTCTCTCGACCGAAGAGTGTGACGGATTAATGCGCGTGCACAAACAGCACGTGCAAGACCAGTCCAAGGATGACCCGATCCTGTGTTTTGATAGCATCACAACGCTCCGAAAACACCTAACTAATGCAAAGAAGAAGGTTAACGTTACTCCGAGAGATTTTACAGATGGTATGTCTAAGTTAAATGAATTTGCTTGTGCATGTGTTCAAGTGCTGGGTTGCAACATGTACTGGCATGGTCACGTTTATGGCATAGCGTGCTTCATTTTCACAGAGAAATGACACTTTTAATTTGATGGCAATTTTACGTTGTTCCGGAATTTGTTTTTAAGATTAGTGATACTGTTTCTTTGGCATAGCTCTTTTATTTTTTAATTAAATTCACGTCGAGTATTACTGCACTTGTACTGCCTCCGACCAAACACACATTCAATGGTTAAATGGTTATATATTATTTTATATACATAATATATGCTTTGAAAAAATAAGCAAATTAGATCTGTTATTCTTTTATTTCAAATGATTAATTATTGACTAATTTTAATACTTTGCATAAATGATATAATACAGTAAATTGATCAAGATTCTCTGTTATCAATACGCGTTGTTATATTTCATTGTATTGATTTAATAAGCTCGTCGTTTTTTTCAAGAATACATCTTCTATAACAGGAACCACGTGTGTCAACGCGACATTTTCCAGCCAACTTAAGGACTGGTTTAAAGGCAACTGGAGCTACAGTACTGCCTTCTATCCAGGAGAGAGCCGGTTTGCGTCCATCTTTGAACAAAGGGTGCAGCAGGCAATGGGATTAAATCCTGAAAATGGCGGGAAGTTTCAGATCACGTCATATCCGCTAGGCATCGGTGAGTTGAAGATTTGAGTTGAAGTTGATCGGTGCTTGAAGATTTTTGACTGTATGCACTTTGAGAAGATTTTTTGAAAGTTCTGGGCATGTAATAGCTTATAGTTATAAAATTAGATTTTTGATATAATTTACATGCTATACTGATACCCTCATACCCTGTTTAAGTAATCAGTATTTTATATATTTAGATATAGACCGCATTTTACAACATACTGATTGCGGTCTTAAAACTTACTGCTTTTTTTAGTAAATCGATTGATTCCATGGTATGCCCATTGATTTCTTGATTCTGTTTTCTTCAGTTTACAGCTGTATTGTTTGAAATGGTTAATAGTGCAACAAAAGTCCATTCTAGTTCAGTGCAATATATATCATTTTAATTGCTTGGCATTGCTTAATTGTCAAATACGTACCTAAAATGTCAATTCCACATGTTTGTATTTGGGGTATTTTATTTATGATATAAAAATATGTACTGATTTATTACACTAAATATTTGCAATTTGTACATTGATTATGAACTTATCATGTTTAAGAAAATCTGCTTTATACAATTTACCCATCCCCCCTCTTCCCCCTAGGATACAAAAGCCACACCGACTGTATGGAGGATGCAGACAAACGAGACCGAGTGGCCACTGTCCTGGTATATTTGGACACAGTGAAAGAAGGCGGGGAAACCGACTTTCCGGGTACGTCTATATTCCAAGACTCTTGCTGTGCTTGCAATGTGCCACAATGTGAAAGGTGGGGGTAAAAAAACGATTCGGTGAACTCTTGTGACCGGGTGACTAGTTCTGTGTCACAATATGATATTAAAGGTGGTATCCGACAGCTTCGACTTTTGTTTTCTTCAACGACCAAATAAATTATTGTTTCCTGAACAGATGCCTCAAAATGCTGTTTATTGATGTCGTACGCCTATGTGACAAGAAAACGTGAAACCATGTCATTACATGTACAAACATGTATTTCCCATCTGAGCCACGTTGCACAGTTGGCTGTTTTTAAACTAAGAAAACCACGTGACCACTCTTTGAGATCACGTAATATCACCATCCAGGTCACTTGCTCTGACGTCGATGCCTATTTCTAGCCGAAGTCACATTCATGCTTATTTCTAGATTTGAAAAGAATGAATATTTTAATTGCTTTTAACGAGATGGACTGTCTTAACATTTATCTAGTGTTGAAAATTTTCTATGCTTAGACTAAAGTATGATTTTCTGCAGAACTTATACCAAAATGCCTCAAACAGGGGTCATCTGTTGCTACATGTATTTAATACTGGAAAACTGTCGGATACCACCTTTAAGTTAGAAGCTATCGATCTATCAAACGTACGAGTCCAACGATGCTGTCCGTCCAAGAGTTTTGGTCAAACAGTTTTGTGATACGATGTAGCACTGTTGCTATTTTTTTGTGTGTACATGTGGTGATTTTCGTTTGTTTGTTATACTTTCGGTATTTGCCAAATGTGATCAGAGAAGTTCTTCCTGTGGGAATATATTCTGGTGACGGTGGGATGTGACATTAAACACAACAATATGGCCGTCACAGCAAAGTACGTTTACAATTTTTGAAAATCGTCGAGCCGGGTCATGAAAACTGTAAGCAGTTGGGCCTTCAGGTTGCTCAGTATGATTCAAGTATTATATAATGTTTCTCTATATTGCAAGAACTTTAAACTGTTTCAGTAATACTAAAGTTATCAAACTTTAATCCTTATTAATATTTGTTTCAGAGTTGGGTATATGGGTGCGACCCCGAAAGGCTCGAGCTTTGGTATGGAACAACATGAATGAGGCAGGAGAATGCGAGAAGATGTCAATTCACAAGGCCAACATGGTTAAAGATGGACATAAGATTATCCTGCAGCGATGGTAGGTGACATTTTTTTTGTTGTTGCTTTATTTGTTTTAATATATGGGTTGGTTTAACAAACTATGGCCATAGTAAAATTTTCTTATTATATTCCAGCATTGTTTTAATCAGAACAGTATTAATACGGTGTACAAGTCTAAAAATAGCAGTCTTGCACAATCTGCATAGAATTATGTCGCATGTATAGTATCAAATCTATACCAATAATACGTATATTAACATCTATGTGTTACCAACTAAAATACCAACTGGTATATTTATCAATGGATTACATAAATAAAAAGAAATCTGAGGTAGCAATGTGTCTTTTCAAAGTTTGGTATATGTTGCAATGCTCATAGGACTTTGTCATATATTCTTATTAGAACATATTATTCCACGAACTAGCCCCCTGTAATTCTTTTTTTTCAGAGAGTGTATTCGAGAAATTTCCCAGAAAGTAAAACCCCTCGATTTAACAATACATGAATTCTATATATGAATTATATTATAACTCAGGTACTACTACCAAAGTTTCTTCTCGCTTGGTAAGCGACCCCCGGAACCTCCTCTCCCAAAGCGGTCACCAGGGCAACCAAGGGTGTCATGTGATGAGTATGAGCATGGTAGCTGTCGCTGGTATGACGAGTGGAACTTTGACCACATGATAGAGTATGAGAGACAAAAATACACATTAGTATAACGGACAATGGCAAACAGAAAATCATTGTCGGAGACAATGTGATTTCTCTGCAAATGAGTTTGTGCAAGAATACGCAATAAAGGATCAAACATGTGGCCAAAAAAGCATAGAGTCTCGGTTTTAAATTATTATGAATGTTATTATTATATTACATAATATTAGGAATGTTTCAGGGTCAATTGTGACTATGCGAGTCAAAGTCCAAGTTGGCGCGGGCCCATCCGGAACTAGCTTAGCTTCTTAATAGGTTCTAATATTTAAATAACATCATTGACCCTGTATGACCCTGAATGTCAGAGGAATTTCTCAATTCATTTGCATCAGTAAATGAAAGAATGCTCAACAATATAAGCTGATCTATTGTTCTGGATTGTGCATTTTGTTGTGTTGAGAATTAATTAGAAATATTAATTGTCAAAAAATATGTCCTACATTAATGGATTATTCTCAACAAAATGAATGTAATTGTTAACAGTTTTTGATACATCATCAGTAAATATTGCAGGAGTACCATTATTTCAATACAGCAACAACTATTTCTTTTACTACTACTGCTAGTACTACAAAAACAACAACTACTACTACTACAATTAACTTATTCTTATACTAATTATTATTATAAATTTTAATGATGTAAAGGCACCAATGTACTGCATGATTTAAAATGCAACTGCATAGAATATACCTTCTTAATTTATAAGCTTTGGACTAAATATACTAGAAATGTCATTTTTATCGATTTTTGGCAAATTTGCTTTTTCTGTATGCTATGTTCATGTTTCACGTTAGAGTATCAAATATTAATTACTATTTCCCTAAGTTATTTGTGAAAACATATATTATGTACTGCTAATGAGACACTCAGAGTTTATCTCAGTGTTACTTTATTGGACTTCCTCTCTAAACTGTTCTGGCATTATTCACTTAAAAAAGAGTCCATTTAAGGAGAGCTGTGTGTATACAATGTGTGGTACAACAGAGACCCACAACAGATCTTGAAAAGGCTTTTGATAAGGTGCCCAGGGCATCGAAACAAATGACCTTGCGCCGATAAAATTTCGTACAAAATATCCGAATAATCAGCCTGTTGCATAAGCACTCAACCTCAACAGTAAGCTTTGCCAGAATACATCTGAACCTTTAAGGTGAAGGTTGGCACTCACCAAGGCACAACCCTAAGCCCACCGGTCTTCATACGTGTCCTTCATGAAGAACACAATGCCCATTTGAGATTCTGCATGTGGATCATTTGGTGATAGCCAGCAAATAAGAGCGCTACTAAAATTATCACTCGATGGAAGGTTGCACTTGATTCCAAAGGACTAACAGCAAATATGAGCAAGACATTGTTGTTCACATAAGATGCAACAGAAGCAATGGCGTTAAAACAAGGAAAATACATTTTGTCAGAATGAGATGGGAGCAAAGGTTTAGCTCCGCATGTTGACACGCAGTTACTATGAACGGTAAATAGATGTAAAGATTTTCCAAAAAGTTGCATGTAGAACTACCTGGCAAAACGCATTTATTGAGAATTAATAATTGTTTCCCTGTTTTATAATTACTTCAGAATGTAATTTTCACACAAGTTTTATATTTCAGTTTTGATTATCTTATATCATTCCTGATAAATGTTTTTTTAGGAACTATCTATTTTAAATTTCAGTGGCCTGTATATCTCAAATCTATTCATGACATAAAACCTTATTTTCACACAGGTATATGTATACAAGTACCAATCACCATAACAAAAAATCATTTCTGATAAAGTTCCTTAGCAAATTCATTGTTGATGACCATTTTAGCATCAGTAACCTCAGTCAATCATAGTCAAGCACCACAAGAAAGCTTTATTTTCACACAAGGTATTTTTGTTCTAAATTTGGTCGTAGTATGTTACTTATGAAGACAATTAAATTTATACAATTCAGAGGACAGACAGATCAACTGACATGGTGATTCAAGTATATCCGCTCAATCATTTGTTTTTCGGGATTATAATATGGCCATATGTATTTCAAGTAAAGGAGTGAGGTATAATTTCTTATTTTTTTGAAACTGAAAATAATACTGATTAAGAACAGTGGATTATAAAAAATACAAAGTCAGGATCACAGTAGAAAATAACAAATTTATTAATTTTTTCAGTGAGCAGGAAACAGTATGTTGTCCTTAGTATGTACAACAGTTCTTCATGTGCAAACTATCGAACGATGATCAGATGAAACAGAAAATTAACAAAATGAAAATAGAAATGAACTTACTGAAATACAATAAGAAAAATACCACGATAAAATGACTTGAGACATACAAATTATGTTAAACAAAAAATCAAATTGCTTAAAATACTACAATCTCTAATGACTGATTGGAAATTGTGTTATGATTATAAAAATGAAAAAAAAAATGGAAATATTAAATGATAAAAAATAAATAAAAATACATGGTCTGATACTTACAAAAAAATAACTGATGCTGTGGTTGAAACTATTTTAACCACTCACTCACTCATATTGCATTGATGTGAAGTCTGTTAAATTGGTGCTTGCAAGAAAATAAGTTGGAATGACGGACTTACAAATTCAGATAACATCGAAATTCTGATACAATTATAAATACAATGATTTATATTCTAACGAGTTGATGAGTCAATTTATGCATTAGAATGGGAAAATAGCAAACAATATATGCAGTCATGAAATGGGGATATAACCTATAAGAACTAGGAAAACTATGGTTGCCTTAGATAAGGAGTGTCGTTAATTCTCTGTTGTACGTAAGGATGATATCAACTCATTTAAAGACAAATATGGACTTTACAGATCCATAACAGAATTTGTATCATAATCATGAGATAATAAGTTATACCAAAGAAAACACTCAGATTAGCTAATATGTTCTATTGACCTCAAATACATGTATATAAATATATTAGAAATCTTTTTGAAGTTCTAACTGATTACACTAAGAAAATGCAAAATTTGAATTTGGATATTCAAATCCAACAGTACTGTAGGAGAAACATTGTGTACTGCATTTTGTTTACTTTATGCCGAAAAGATCATTAATTTAGAAAATGATTACTGAGAAAAAAATATGGATGGTAGTAATCCTGTTCAAGTCAATGACAGCTCTACCAAAGATAAAATTATGAATATTTTTTCACCAACCAAAACACTTCCTCTGTGTGTAAATATCTCAAACAAAATGATGTTATAAAGTTATATAAAGAAAATTCAAAACAAAACTTAAGCCGTCTTGGGCTTGCATCTAAAACAAAAACCAGACACTTGTTGGTTATCATAACCAACAAATTATAAAAACTACAAGCCAAATCCTGGTGATTAAATAAATAAAACAAACTAAATACAAATAAAATAACTTTGTCAACACTCAACCATCTTCTAGATGAAAATGTACAAAGCTACAAAACAAGAAAAACATCTGTGTTAATTAATATAGCAACTTTATTACCATACAATTTGAGTTACTATGGCAACTAAACTGCCACATTAACTTAATTACCATGGTTACTTACACAGCACACAATTAACACAAGATAAATCTAGTTCACCCTAAAACATCCTACTTTCTTTGGTATGGTTAAGTACAACACAGGGGTAATATATATTATTATCTTTATATTACAAAATAATTTACATTTACACACAATGTTCTCTTAACAGAAAAGATCCATTTTAAGCATTAAGGCAACTTTGTGATAAATGCACAGCCAAGAAAAATATGTACAGTCGCTTTGAATTAAATGATAATTTCAGCTAGAAAAACAATACCTTATTATAACTGGTTTTAAAACATGACCCAAAAACAGAAAAAAGAAATGTATTAATCAGTACAAACACAACCCTTGTTTTCAGTTGTTAATTTTTTTTTTCACAAATAAAAGGTTACCCACATAAAAAGTAAATGAAATAAACTAAATGAACGTACTTGTAATCAAATAAAGAACAGTGTTATACAAAGGATAACTATCAGACTCACTCACAGTGATTTCCCTTTGCCCACATAATGGCGGCCGTAAAGACCACTTCCAGCTTTCAATGAGAAACTTCAAATTTCTGGTAAAACCACTGACATACAACTGAAAGTTTGTTTTTTGATACCTTATTGTCATACAATTATCGTCACTATGGCTTCTTTCATCTAATAATATTTCAGAAAGGCCACAACTGACAAATATCTCATAATACAAATCAAAGCACTGCAGGTCAGCTAGCAGACCTCATAACAAGGTTTCAATCCTAACAAGGACTGAACCCTTGTGATGAAAGCCATGAAGTAAGGTGACTGCAGCTTCCTGGCTACTGGCACCACCCACAGCTTGAAGTTCTCATATGGTAGTTTCTGCCACCATTACGACTCTACACCTGCAGAAAAGCTGGATAAAATGATCTACTTTCTATAAGGGCAAATGCAAGGTTGAATCTGGGACAATAAATCAACCACCCAAATACACAGAATCACTGTGAATCAGTATAAGTTCTGCACTGACATCTGCGTAATGAAATGGGGAAATAACTAATCAACTGAAAATTACTAATTTCATGATTGAGTTCTTGCACATAAAGACGGTACACAGATTTTGCCAAAATTAGCACTATTTTTGTTCTCTTTCACCCCAAAAGCCATTTTAAAGACAACAATCTAACAAAAATACAAGAAAAAACATTCATTAACACATTCGTAAACAGTCAAAGAGCGAAAAAGGTGGAAAAAAAAAGTAACAGTAACTTTTGTATAAAAATCAACGAACATTCTGAAAACTTTCATAACAATGAAATGAATGATGAAAATTTAACAATATGTAACATGCATATAAAATGCCCTCCAAAATTGTAAAGGTTTTCCTGATGCATCAAGTGCATTTCCATGTTGTAATTTTGATGCAGTGTCATTCCATACTGTACTTTGTTCTAAAGCTTTCATACTCTATTATCATACACACTATCAATAAAAGCCAACATATTTTTTTTTGCCATTTAACATAATTATGTTCAATAGATATTCAAAATGCCCTATGGCTGTGACCAGTAAGACTATGCCTATACAATACATGCAAGATTAGACCAATATGTAGCCAGTAGGCTGCAACTTGTCTAACAAGCTTAAGTTCAAAGCCATTTTGTTGCTTAACCTTAAAACTGTTGGTAGTAAAAAAAATCATAACAAACAAAAAAACTGGAACGGAAAATGAACTTTTAGTCATAAACAATTATGTAAAATGTATGGCAAACAGTCAAACCAATTTTCTAATAATTCAGACACACAAAAAACAACATTTGCTTATAATTAATTACACACTTAAAAAAAAGTTGAGACAGAACTTTCTGACAGTAAAAGATGAAATAATGAACATGAAAACCCCAATGTTATTCTTATTCTCCACTTACATGATTTTAAGTTAATATGAAAACTCAAATATGTCAAAATTCAATAAATGTGCTTAAAAAGAAAACTAGCACTACTTCATCAACTCATTTAATGTTTTGAATGAAAAATGATGGAAAAAAAAAGAAAATAACCTAAAGATTCTATAAGGAATGTGTTTGTAGCTAGGGAACAACTAGTAAACATATATAGTCTACCAACAGCAGTAAAATCAAAGCAGCAACATTAAGGAAAAATTACTGCTGATGATGCTACTAGTGAGTTGCTGCAGTCAATGATGATTATGATGACAATGGTGATTTTTGTAGGCCAGGTTGCTTGGAGCAAATACTTTCCTGATTTTCCAATATATTGAGCAATATCCAAAGAAGTGAAAATGTCAACTGGAAACTTTGTCAAAATTCCTGGGGGAAAAATTACCTGAATATTTAATAAAAAATGTCCATTTTTTTCATCATATCTCCAGGTATAGATGTACAGGGGCTACAGGAAACTATAGAATACTTGTTCAAACAGTTCAAATCAATAATGATATTTAAAAAATTGTTCAAATTTTAATCAAACAATAAGATTTTAAAATGGAATTGGGAAGCTTTTTCTTCTAAAATAAAAAAATAAAAAATATTTCCACTTGATATTCCAGAAAGATTTAGGGGAATATACAAAGGCCATTTAGCCTCATCTCATAAAAAGAAGAAAAAATGAAATTAAAAGAAAAGTCCCAAGATGAATGGTGAAACATGCTTGAAAGCAATCTTAAAATGTGTGTGTTTTTCAAAAATGAGAAAAATCTAACAAACAATTTTGTCTTACTTACTAAAGTGAACTAAACAAGTAAAATAAAGATTTCTAACTAACCATGATGAGTAAAAAAATTTAGCAAAAAGATCTAATGTCTTTATTACTAGAATAGAAAAAGGCCATGGTAAAAGAAAACAGGATGTCTACATAGATAGAGTAAAAAAAAACAAGGTTATCAGAATACTGCAAAGGGAGATGTCCCCAGATACGTGGATGTATCTTAAGGGTTGTGTGAGCTACTTTACAGGTCAAATCAGCTTCAGACGCAAATAGTGTGCTCTAAATCAAACTGCTGCGTTTCTTGCTTCAAAATGCATAGTGATGCGGAAATTAAATTGGGATTTGTTAATCATATGTATGTTTGTAGTGGATTTAAGCAAGGACTTATGCAATGTACATGACTTAATGCATGTTTAGTTGGTTCTTTACTAGCCATTTACCAATTTACTTGAAACATGACCATGAGCTTTGGCTTTTCTGAGAGTTGAGAACAAAACGAGAACAAATTTATCACTCCCATGATCCAAGGAACTTCTTTGTTGCAATTTTAGAAAAAATCTGCATGTGCATCATATGCTGTCTTTTACAGTAACTGCATTGTCTTCAGCAGTTTAACCATGAATCCAGAGCGACACATGTTACAGTCTAAAGATTTGCCTTCTTGTAGCTCAAATAATACTTTTTGGTACGGAAGTTAAATAAAAAATTAAAAAACAGTAAGTTATAGAAAGGGATTTTGGGTGTGGAAGGTTTTAGAATTAACCTGAAAGGAATACTTGAAAAGGATGCAGAAAATATTGTTATGAAATACACAGATTTTATGATGCATAATTCACTTTTAAAAGCAGCTTGTGATATGTAAGCATATGAACTAATACACATTGTTGTCCAGATACAGTGAGAGTATATTTTATGTGATATCCTTTATTCTACCACCAAACCCTTTATTGTTTCTATTCACTGGTACAATCTCAGGATGACAATTTCAAAGAAAACCACAAATGTTTTGAGAAGATTTATGGGAAAATTCATTTTAGGCAGTCAGAGTTACTCCCCATATCTCGAGCTCTTAAATATACAAAGGAAATATGACTAGGGTTATAAACAGAAAAACTTTATAAACAGAAACCCTCTATTCTTAAGGCACACTCAAGTAGATCACAACCTGTTTTTATAATAAAATCATAACAAGACTTCTTTATTAAAGAGTCAATTCTAAAATATATTTTATCTGCTTCTCAAATATTTTAAGAAAATACACAGCTTCATACTAAAGGAGGAGTAGGTTCATAAGAGAATCTTTAAGCAATAGCTATGGGTATATAGTTGTATTTTAGGTTTTAGTATAAATGATGACTGTATTTATAGTTCACCTATTTTAATGATATGAAAGTAGAAGATAACTTACTAGGTTATGTCTGCTTAGATAAAGTTGACTCCCATTTTGTTTAATTCAACTGTAAAAGCATCATGTTAATCAATTTGATCATATTGCATAAAAAAATATTTACAAATCTGACAGGGCAGACTAAAACAAACTGGACAAGCATCTATTTGATATTTACACGGCATAAAACTGCTTAAAAGTGAAACAGATAAAATAAAGAAAAATGGCATACCTAGCTTGCACTACAGGGGATAGAAGTAAAATATATTAGGAAGCAATATACACACTTTTTCTTACATTACAGTATTTACATCTGTCAACCAATCAGAAATCACACAGTATGCTATGTAATCAATAAAAGATAGTGTCACTGTAACAAACAGGTCGCTGTTGATATTTGTGGAGAGTATATAAAAAAGGGGACGGAACTCTGATAACAAAGACAGGTTTAATACAAAAACAGTTACTTCCCTTGCTTAAAAAAACCCTTAAGTTCTGTGCTTAATTTTTCTAACTAGGTAGGCATTTCATTTTTTAGTACTGAGTATGTGGTGCAAGCAAAAAAGGAGAGGAAAAATGGTTAACATTTAAGTCAGAAAAATTGGTAAAAAATAAAGTATTCAAATATAAATCTGTCATGTTGCCATTTTCTTACTAAAATCAGTAAAAACAATTACAAGATCTAATGTCATTACAAGATCTAGTGTCAGAGGCAAAGAAACCTAACAATGAAATAAGAGATTCACAGAAAGTCAAAAGGCAGTAAAAGAACAGTTATCAAACTCATGATACAGTAAAAAAGCAAAAATGTTGACAAAGTAAAACAAAATCAACAAAAGAGTAAAAGATTAAAAGAGACATACATTAAGACAATAATACCTTTCATTATTTTATATAATGAAAATGATTTTCAAAAGGTAAATTAAGTATAAATGAAAAGAAAATGTTTATATAAGTCTTATATATAAGTCTTTATAAATTGTTTATGGCAAAACAAATAAAAGAAAGAAGAGACAAAAAAAGAAATGCACCAATACATTGAAAGAGAGAAAGCAAAATATTTAGAGTGAAAAGAAGGGAATCATACATAATGACTGGATACAGTCGATGTTTTTTTATAGTTTGAAAATATAGGGATTTTTTCTTGAAACTGTACAATATACAACCTTTATATCTAAGAAATACAATGTCTAGTGATACAACCTTGTTTTCATTTTTCACTATTATTATAAAATATTTGACAACTCACATGGGTGTTACAAGCTTCACAAGTGACATATATTACCAGTACTATAAATGTGGCATATTTTTTGTAAAAATGTTCATTCCTTACTAGAAAAAAATGCTTCTTTAAAAAAAAAAAGTTTAAATATCTTTCTTGTCAATAAGAAACAGAATGGACTTTGGTATTCAAATTGTTTTTTGTTGGTTCTCATTTAAACAACATGAAGGGTAAAACCACAATGAATATTCTAGTATTGAGTTACTTATTTTACAATTATATGTAATCAAAGCTATAAAGAGAATGTTTTATATTAAGCTTTGTTTTTTTATTAAATCAAGGGAACCTTTATTTTATCACGTAATTCACAAAAGCACTTAAAATTTGCACAAAGTCTCACAATTATTAGGCCAAGTGTTTAAGATTTTGTGTACAGCATATTGCAACAACTACAAACAGAATATATATTATCGATAGATCAAGTTTAAATTTGTTTATTATTATTCAAAAAACCTTGATATGCCATTAATTTTCTATGCCAAAACTGATAATTTGCCATCTGAGACATCATAAATTTAACATTTTTATAATAAAATATATACATTTAACAGGTAACAGGTTTTCTTATAAACAATAGTAACACACTAAATCATGCTAACTAGTTGCACAAATTGGGGAAATACAAAAATAATTTAATAACTATCTACATCCATAATGAATAATTATAACAACATTCTTAATATAAAAATATTACCTCTCTCTTGATCATTTTTTCTAAGCTTATGCCAAGAGTTATTATTTCCAAAAAGAATTCTGTTCCCTGTTTCTTTTAGTCATTGATGAATCTGAGTTATATACTTTTATATGTACTTCGTTGTAAGCAAAATATGATCAATTTCATTTTCGATTAAATTTTCAGCTATTAATCTGGGTGCTCCAAGAGATTAGGTACATCGTTTGTTGGCTTTCATATTTGTTTCCACTCAAAGTTAAGTTAGTCTAAATTTTAGAACTACAATCTATGCAAGCTAAACCTAGAGATGTTTAGTTCAGATATACATTATGACAGAGCAAAGTGCAAAAAAACACATAACCTGTCAGAGATTTTTTTATATGACAATGTTGAAGTGTACGACATTCAGATAAGCCAAAAATAAAAATCATGACACCTAACATGTAATTAACTACTCGGTTAAGATCTTGAATGATATTAGTAAGGTATGTTAGTTAGTCAAAGAATGCTACCCACAGACTCATTTCTTACTCATTTTGCTCTTTAGTAGGCAGTAAATTTGCCACAAATTAGGACTGTGAAGAGTGGGAAAAAAGAGCCCGTACTCAGAGTACCAAATTCTAAACGATTCATACTTAACAAGTATCCGTAACTTTGGTCCTTGATTCTTGATATGGAATTCGTTCTTAACATGCAATGAAAATCTATGCTTTCATTGATAAAAGGGTGGTCAATAGTACAGGTGGTTTATAAGGCGGTGGGAAGTGTTTCACGTTTTCAGCATGGTAGCAATTGTCACTGAGGGTCCACATATGAATTTTCATCTCTCTGCTGTGTTGATCACCAAACAGTTGTTGATCTCCCAATGAATTGCTCCACAACAATGTTATTGATCTGTCATGTTGTTGGGTGACATGCATCATCTAAGACTTGATGATGGAGGTGGTATGAGATGGGAAATATTGCTACACATTCAATTTCCCTATTATTTCACCTTATTTATGAGGATTGTGGTTCAGTCAATATTGACTGTAGAATAGTTAACAAAAATTTTTTTCTCTGTATTTAATTCTCACTCCCCTAAATTTTTTTAATTTTGTGGAATTATGGAGGGCATCTATGAGTCGATGATGGTGCTGGTATGAGAAGTGGGGAGATTACTCCTGGATCCCTGAGGGTTGCCCGGGCGTTGGAAGGCAGAACTTATACTGGGCATCAGGATTTTGCCCTTGCCTTGGGGTGAGGAGATCAGTGGTGGTTTGATGGCTGGTATACCTCTAAAATAAATCAGAAAACATTGTTCAAATAATAATGATTACATGTTGGAAGAACATGTTGGAAGGAGCCCTAAAATACAACATTCTCTAAGATTAGCTAAAAAGGCGTTACAAATTTGTTACAAAGCTTAAAATATACATACCTTTAAATATTATCATTTTTTGTTTTTGCATTTTTTTAAATGCACTTTGGGGTAAAAAATAATTAATGTGGTGAGAAAAAAAAAGAAGATTAATGCAGCAAGGTTTGCATTTTTTTTCAGTCTTAATGACTTCAAAAAAACCTCTTGGCCCTTTTTTTCTAGCAATATAAATATTTACAAGGAACTCATTTAAAACAGTGTTTGAAATCTTCATTCTCAAAGAGTTTTGAACAAACAACTTTAACCTTGTTTTCAATAAAAAGTCAATACCCACAAGGATTCCATTCAGAAAAGTGTATAGTATTTGATAACTTGTTAAAATGAGTTCATCAGTGCATATCTGTGCTAGGCTTTTATGTGATGGAAATTTCAGCTTTTATTAGAAATGTTCTAGTTTGGACGAAATTGTTTGCTCAACACAATGATGGTCACATTAATGCACCAACACAATTATGGTCATAGTGATGCACCAACACAATTATGGACTTAGTGATGCACCAACACAATTATGGTCATAGTGATGCACCAACACAATTATGGACTTAGTGATGCACCAACACAATTATGGTCATAGTGATGCACCAACACAGTTATGGTCATATTGATGCTCCAACACAATTATGGTCATATTAATGCTCCAACACAATTATGGTCATATTAATGATGTCCAGCTAATTATTGGTGGAGGAAGACCCCAGACTTATGTCTGAGGAGAACCATCGGACAACTAGGTTAGCTGGAAGTCCTCCGGACATTAAAATTCTGACCGGGACTTGAACTCATGCTGTAAGGGACTGACGAGTTACAAATCAGTGACTCTAAAAGCTCAGCCCCAGGAAACCCACAGTTTTATTGTGCTACACAAGTAAATTTTTTTTAACAAAGGTTATCGATTTTGTTTTTTGCTTAATGTGTAATTTTGTAGGTCTATATGACAATTTAACAAGTATTTTGTTGTAACAGTAGCTGATGTTAGTAACTAAATGCTTACCTATCTTCATCATACACTTTGACCTTCTCACATCCATCTGGAGGCTCTCTGACTATTTTGTTTGGCTTAGGACTGGATGTCTTCTTGAGACAATTGTCTGGGGATACACTGTCCCGATCACCTGTGAGACACACATGGTAAATTGGTCTATTATTTATGATTATTATATAGTATCCAATGATTTATTTGTATTTTGAATGCCATTTTTACATATAACAACAGCAAATCTTCATCTTGGGAATCATTAGCAGACCAAAGGTACAAATCTTGCTTCTAGTTAAAATACTTTTTATCACAACTTCAATAGTAACATAGTTGAGGTCATAAAATACACAATCTGACTTCATCATGTTCTTATCTATTTTTAGATGAAGTGGGAATTTCTGCTTAATATAGATTTCAAAGCCGGGTTTCAATGATTCTCAGTGGAAAGGGAACATAGGCAACCAATTTAAAGAAAGAAAAACAATTGAATTGCACTTGCAATATTTACTCACCTGTATTTTCTGACTTGTCTCTAGGTGTGCTGCCCGAGGAATCATTACAGCTGGATGGACGTGGTGAGTTGTCCATCTGGCCGGATATGTAGTGCATAAGACAGCCTGGACTGATGGACTGACTCCTGCCTGGGGACTCAGAGCTGCGACCTCCATCTAGCACGCCTGAGGGTGTCTGGGTGTCGATACTCCGAGTGGAACTTGTTCTCATCTCAGGCACAGGTGCTCTGTGGCCATCTGGGATGTTGTCTATTGGCTGCTAATATAAAAAAGATTATAAAAGATAAAACATCATTGTCATCATAACAACCATTATCATTATTTTATAGGCCATTGTCTAGGAATCAACAGTTTAGCCTTTCTCTCAAACAATGGCCTTTTGCCATCTTGCCGGTCATAGGCAACCTCTGGTTCAAACATTCCATAATATAGATGGTGACAACACTAGACTACAGTCACCTCTATACTATGATCCTTCACTCATAGCTTATTTTAGAAATTTTATTTTTACAAATAAAACTTTATTTATTGCATGTAAAGTGTCTAATGTACAAAAAAAGGACCACTGTCTTTGTGTACAACATTACATTTTCAGCAAAAGTTTGTAATTTGTCCATAATCCTTTGAGAGCTTTCCCTTGGTTTTTCAATCTGGTGTTGACAAATAGCTGGTTTTGTGTGCCGTGTTGTTTCATGTAGGTGGTTTGAGGTACTATGTCCATTAAAGTTGGTACAAGTTTTCCTATATTGAATACAATTTACATAACCTAATCCCTGTTTAGGGAAAATTTGGCATAATATCTGCAAACACTCATGTTTTAATCTAAATAAAGACAATTTTTAATGCTACCTGAAATGTTTTACAGCATTTATTGTGATAAACTTGTTCAAAATGTGCCATCTTTTCAAATCTATAAATAAGCACTATGGGATTTCAGCTTACTGATGTCAGAGCTAATTACCCGGATGATCATAAAATTATAACGTGATCTCAAAGTAAGTGGTCACATGATTTTCTTTGTTTTTAAAAAGCTAACTGTGCAGCGTGGCTCCAAGAGGAAATGCATTAAATTTTTGTTATGACAAGTTGGGTGTAGTACTTTCATTTTCTTATGGATGTAGGGCACCAATAAATAGCCTTTTGCTGGATCATCTCAGGTGACAATTTATTTGGTTACATGAGAAAAAGAAAATTGGACCAGAGTGTCAGATACCTCCTTTAACATTTTATTATCGATATTTAGCCATAGTAAATTATAAATACTTTAGTCATTAAGCCATCAAAATTTGTGTTTTGTTTATGTTTATAGACACAGGTAATGTCAACAATAAGCAGTGAAAGTTTAATTAAAAAAAAAAAGTTTTTAAAAAAAAAAGAAAAAAAAGAAACAAAAACACATTTAAGTAACAAAATCATATAAACAGAACCCTAAAAAACACACACAACCTTTCTTTACCTCCTACAATTTCACAACTTGTTTCTTGTTGTTGGTTTTTTTGGGGGGAGGGGATGGGGGTGGGGAAAGGAGGAGGAGGAAGAATTAACAATAACAATGTGACAGATGACAGTGGCAACAAAATGATAAAACATACAACAACTAACTGTGGTTACTTCCGAGGGGTCAGACAGAACAATGACAACAAGGAAAGTGTGGAGTCAGCAAATAAGCTAGACAACCCTTCATTTGCTACATATATACACAGTATATGTCACGATGAATTAGAGATGTAAGCTTATAATAATAACAACACTAAGTAGATACATGTAACAACCTACTAAATCAATTAGCCATTCAGACTTATTAGTAATTTATGCAGATCCACACAGACAGCACCCCCCACACATTCCCTTTTGATCTGGATCTACACTTTATGATTTAGCCTTGTCAATCTACACTAAGAAGGTAAGAGAAACACTTGAGAGAATAAGAAAGGTCATATCCTTCATCTCTCTAAGTAGTGATACAACAGTAAGTCGCCATCAAGGACAAGTGGCCTATCGAGATATATAACATCCTCATTCTCAATAAGATACCTATATTTGACTAAATAATGATGCTTGAACATACTGACTATAACTGTGCAACACTTTGTTTATAAAGCATTCAATTCATAGTAACTGACTGGTTACACCTTAGTCCCTCACCACGTGGGTTTGAGTCCCGGTCGGGGCAAGAAATTTCATGTCAAGAGATCTAATCCAGCTGCCCTGCAATACAATGGTGGTTCTACCCAGACATTTGTCTGAGGTCTTTCTTCACCATTAATTGACACTGCCATATTTTTGACGGTGCAATGTATCAAAAAAAGAATAGTTATAATTCTTAGACTTCTTTCATCTACATGCAAAGGTGCCTGGACTGATAACTAGAGTTTATGAGGCTAACAGTGCAGAATTCTAATATGATGGATCCATGTGAAAGCTGGTTAATCATAACATACACTGTTTGCCTTCGCCTATATATATTTGTCCTTAGCTGGCTACAAGTTACCATAGACCTATATCTTACTTAACAATAATACAAAAGGGTATTGTTTTGGCGATGGATTGTTATACACGTTCTTGTAAGTAGTCCTAGAACAAAAGATACTGCAAATGTATTTTGTCTTTAATTTCACTGCATTGATGATTATGTTTTCATTCACTGCAATGCTTTCTGCATGTAGTAGATTATGTAGTTTATTGACAAATGATCAATGGAGCATCTATGGCAGAGCAATTATAGTTATAGTCACTGACTTTGGAACTCCTCAGCCTTTCATTGCATGACATTGTGGGCAAAAACCTTCATGTGAACAGGTCTTCCAGCTGACCCTACGAGTTAACTGTCTAGTGTCTTAATCCACCAGCAATTATCCAGCTGACCCACCCAGTTAAATGTCTAGTGTCTCCATCCTCCAATAATTGTCCAGCTGACCCACCCAAATAAATGTCAAGTGTTTTTGTCCACCAGTAATTGTCCAGCTGATCCACCCAGTTAAATGTCTAGTGTTTTTGTCCTCCAATAATTGTCCAGCTGATCCACCCAGTTAAATGTCTGGTGTTTTCTTCCACCAGTTATTGTCCAGCTGATCCACCCATTTAAATGTCTAGTGTCTTCGTCCACCAGTAAATGTCCAGCTGATCCACCTAGTTAAATGTTTAGTGTCTTCGTCCACCAGTAATTGTCCAGCTGACCCACCCAGTTAAGTGTCTAGTGTTTTTGTCCTCTAATAATTGTCCAGCTGATCCACCCAGTTAAATGTCTAGTGTTTTCTTCCACCAGTAATTGTCCAGCTGATCCACCCAGTTAAATGTCTAGTGTCTTCATCCACCAGTAATCGTCCAGCTGACCCACCCAGTTAAATGTCTATTGTCTTCGTCCACCAGTAATTGTCCAGCTGACCCACCCAGTTAAATGTCTTGTGTCTTCGTCCACCAGTAATTATCCAGCTGATCCACCCAGTTAAATGTCTAGTGTCTTCATCCACCAGTAATTGTCCAGCTGACCCACCCAGTTAAATGTCTAGTGTCTTCGTCCACCAGTAATTGTCCAGCTGACCCACCCAGTTAAATGTCTAGTGTCTTCGTCCACCAGTAATTATCCAGCTGACCCACCCAGTTAAATGTCTAGTGTTTTTGTCCACCAGTCCTACCCACTTAAATGTCTTGTGTCTCCATCCTCCAATAATTGTCCAGCTGACCCACCCAGTTAAATGTCTTGTGTCTTCGTCCACCAGTAATTATCCAGCTGACCCACCCAGTTAAATGTCTAGTGTCTTCATCCACCAGTAATTGTCCAGCTGACCCACCCAGTTAAATGTCTAGTGTCTTAGTCCACCAGTAATTGTCCAGCTGACCCACCCAGTTAAATGTCTAGTGTCTTCGTCCACCAGTAATTATCCAGCTGACCCACCCAGTTAAATGTCTAGTGTTTTTGTCCACCAGTCCTACCCACTTAAATGTCTTGTGTCTCCATCCTCCAATAATTATCCAGCTGGCCCACCCAGTTAAATGTCTAGTGTCTTCATCCACCAGTAATTGTCCAGCTGACCCACCCAGTTAAATGTCTAGTGTCTTCATCCACCAGTAATTGTCCAGCTGACCCACCCAGTTAAATGTCTTGTGTCTTCACCTACCAGCACTTATCCAGCTGACCCACCCAGTTAAATGTCTAATATCTTCATCCACCAGTAATAAGTAAACGAACCAAGATGACCATAACTGTATGGTGATATAACAAAACAAAACAGAACAAAAATCTTTAACAATTTTGAACATGTTATTGTGATATTTTTCAAAATCAAAACAATGCAGACAATGCAATTCTATGGGAGATTGTCATATGTGCAAGTAAAATATTTATCTACTGGGGAAAAAATTGTAAATGTTAATAAAAACTGTGAAGCTCTAATTTGGACTACAAGTCTCTACAATCACAACTGTGTGTACCAAGGGCATTTGGTTTCAAATTTGTCTGACTCTCCAATGATGAAACAAAAATAAACACAACTGAACAACTAATTACAAAATAAACACTAATTAGTAATGAAATCAAGTGACAGAAGCACTAATGAGCCGGTGGCAGACAATTAGACAGCACTTGCAATTTGAAGAAGCAAGAGCAATAGTTCTTGTTCTAGTCTGGGCTAAGGATACGGACAAAGGTTTTAATAAGAGGAGAATATGTAACTACAGGGACGCAAGATATCTTTCAATTTCTCAATTTAGCTTAACAGCGAGGTGTTCAGCAAAACTGTCAAATTGAGATGATTTTAATGGGAAATAGCGAACAGTTTGTAAATAAATGAAAAGTCAGCAACAAAGATGTTCCCTTTATCTGTTATTGTGAGTAGATCTATACCTACTGGTTGTTATGAAGTGTCTATTCACAATCATTTATGGTTGAACATCAACCTGAGGACTAAAACTGTATTTTGGAGATGTACATTTATGACAAGAGATATTTGTAAAACATAAATGCCCCCTTGCTGCCTGATTGATTTCATCCACTGACCCAAATTTTTTAACCTTTTTCAAGAATGCTCTGACCTTGACCTTTGCTTCACTGACTTCATAACCAAGTGAGGTCATCTACTCATCAAGAAAAATGTCACCAAGTTGGGCTCATGCATTCTCTAGATATCAACTGGAACACTAAAATCATTTTCAATGTCGCTGTTACCTTTATCTTTGCATCACTGCAGCGCCCCAAGCAACCCCCGCACCCCCACCACCACACACACAAATAGGGGTCATCTACTCAGAATGCAATCTTGAACACTGGACTCATGCTAGATATCAATCAGAAACCAAGTGGTCTAATGAGCGACAGTCAGATGGTCTGACAGACTGATGACATTTGCAAAATAATACACCCCCTCTCAACAATAAATGGACTTCAGACGGGAAACATTTACTCTTGTCATATAGTCCTGTCACACCGCTAAATACCTCCACATTACCATAGTCATATTTGCTTGCTTTGCTAATTAATTAAAGAGATTTTTGTTTATTTTTTCTTAAATTCCCTGAATCCTTGCTGACACTTTGCTCGACTGCCAAGTGCCAAGTAAACAGCAATAGCAATACTGTTGATTTCTGATCTTTAATTTGTGATTTTGAAAAACACAGCAGCTATATTCACTGTGACAAAGTACATTTGTTTGTTTGTCGATGGGTTTATCATCCCACCAACAGTATTTCAATTATCTTGAGACGATGTCCGCTGGAAGCAGATATAGTGCTGCCTGCACTGTGTATAGCATGCTGTGAACAACTGGCATGATACCACATCCAGTCACATTATCCTGACACCGGGCCAACCAGTCGTGGAACTACCCTTATATTTGCTGTGCATTAGCAAGGGAGCTATGCCACTACCATTTTTAATGACTTTCGAAGCCCGGGATCGAACAAAGGGTGTCCCGTACCTAGAGCTGACACTCTTCCTACAGAGGTAACAGGTCCGGTATACAAACTACATTTACTATACTTACTATGACCATAGCACTTAAAACCATGTGGAATTAACTGAAGCAAGATGTGGCATGTAACTTCTCAAGGAAAATATATTTATAAATACCAGTAATAAAATATGTTTCATAGCTTTGTCTCATTAAAGACTTCAACATGTCAATAGATGATGATAACTTGTAAGATTTCCCTTTCTAGACCTTGAACATTTCAACTCCAGCAATGTGTCCTCTCTATGGCTTCTTCATTAATGTCTCAATCCTTACTCTGCTATATCTATTAATAACTTAATTCTTATTTTTCATGCATAGGTAAAAAGGAAAAAATAGAACATCAGCCATAAAAAAGTGTAGATCCTGATAAAAAAGCTCTTAAACTGGCTGATCTGGATCAACACTATTTGCCTAAGACTTATTAAGTCAAGCTTAGCAGGCTAAGAATTGAAATAGACCATATTATTAAAACGGCAGACCTAAGAATTTAAATCATAATATTACAAAGGCAGACCTCCAGATAAAAGGGGTACTGACTCTGCTAACTCCTTTATTTCTCCTCCAAAACCTTTATACCAATACATGTGAACTTTATCTATTGCCAAAGTAGGAGATTTATTAATTTTACATAAGCAAAGAAGGGAATTATCTGTTTCCAATGTGTGAAACACCCCTCATTTTCAAATAATTTTGAACATTAAAAGTGGGAGTCTCCCTCCAAAAGTGGAAGAGTTCACATGTATCTATACCTAGTACTCATAAGACTCATCTTATTCAGATATTTTTTTATTGGAGACTAGCAATATTCAGTTTGGAAGAGAATTATAGGATGCACGGTAACATAATCACATTTATTCCTATTATCTGAGTGTCTCATTCATAAGACTCCTTTCCTCAAACTGTCAGGCACATAGTTGTGCATGTGAATCATTCCTAAACCTTGCTGTCCATCAAGTACAAACCAAGTACAATGTTGTAGACTAAGACATGGAAGACATCTATCAAGTGCATGGCATCTACAGAGTCACTTACAGCACATTTCCAGTTTATGGCATTTGTTTTTAACAGTATTCTAGACAAGAAAGAGACATGTGAGAAAATGACAGGAAAAGGAGTGATTATTTATGCTGCATGCAAGATGCAAATATTGATTAACAATGTTTATGATGAAAAGTTTGTTTTTTGGGTTTATCATCCACCAGCAGACCTTTCGTTATTTGGAGTGGTGTCCAATTAAAGCAGATATAGTTCTGCCTTCACTGTGTATAGCATGCCCTTAACACCTGGCATGATACCATACCCAGTCATATTATCCTGACACCAGGCTGACCAGTCATGGAACCACCCTTATAATTGCTTGAGCGTTAGCAAGAGCGGTGCACCACTACTATTTGCAGTATGTTGCACCCATGAATCGAACCCGGGCGCTCTTGTACCTGGAGCTAACTCTCTACCAATTGTGCTACCAGGTCTGGTACTGGGATGTCTTTAGTCAAGCAGTTAGAATCTTTGACTGGTAACTTCTTTGCCCCTCACTGCAAGAATTCTGAGACCTGGTTGGGGCATGAGCTTTTCTAAGGGGAGGTCTCCTGGCTGACTTTTGTTGTGCCTGAGGTTCTACCCAGCCATTTGTCTGGGGTCTTCCTCCACTAATATTAGATGGATGTTGCTATTATGACTATAACTGTGCCAGTGCAATGCATTCAATATCAAATCAAAAAGTAATGATCAATGGTATTTGAAAGTGGAATCATTTAACATCATGTGATATGTTTATTTATTTATTGGGTTTATCGTCCAACCAACAGTATTTCAGTTATCTGGAGACAGTGTCCAATTGAAGCAGATATAGTGCTGCCTTCACTGTGTATAGCATGCCGTGAACACCTTACATGATACCAGACCCAGTCACATTATCCTGACACCGGGCCAACCAGTCGTGGAACTACCCTTATATTTGCTTGAGCGTTAGCAAGGGAGCTATGCCACTACTATTTTTAACGACTTTGGTATGTCGCGGCCCAGAATCGAAACCGGGGCCTCCCGTACCTGGAGCCGATGCTTTACCGATTGCGCTACCAGGTCCGGTGTGTGATATGTTTAACTGTGCTAAATAGTAAAATGAAAGCTGTTCCTAACCTTTACACAAACTGAACTGACAGAGAAAATTCTAAAATTGAAAAAGGGACATAACTGTGCCTAGATTTAATTTCAGGATTATCTGTCCAATTGAAGTTTGAAGCAAATGTTCTTTTCTTCTTTTATTTTATTTAGAAATGGACTTCATTTTCGATATTTAGAAACGAACAGATTAACCGCACGGACACAGACTACGATGAAAGGGTCATGACAATATATCCACCTTTTTTCTTAGCATAGCGGAGCTAAAGAGAACAGGACTACATCAGCAGGCCCACTCAGGAATATTAATTACTTTTACCAATTGCTTCTTCAGGTTACCTGTACCTGAATTGTACCAGTACACAAGTCTAGAAAGTTATTTAATTTCCGTCACAATAATCAATGAATGTTCGAGGGACCCTTGTATTGGAAGGTAGCTCTCAAAAGATCACTTTATCAATGGCTTTAATCCAAAACAAACACATCTACCTTAGTGGTGAACCTGGCCTTCATAAATAATCCTTATCATGCTACATTTGCTCATAAACAGCACAACAATTTAGACCTTTGCCAAAAATAACATGAAAAGCTATCAAGTCATACTGATGGTAACTCTGAAGCAAAAGGTGCATATCCTGATCACACAGCAAAAACTGGCTAATCTGGATCTAAATTATTTGACTAGTGGGATATCAAAAGGGGTTATGCAGTCAAGGTGTTAACACAGACAGTCAGCCAGGATGAAAGTATATTTTCTCTTTAACTGCAATCTGCTACATTTGTTAACAACCCATAATAAATTCTCAGTTACTTGCCAACAATAACGAGCAATGGTAACTAATTATACTGCCATTGACTGGTCTAAAAAAACAAGAGCTTCATTAGGACCCAAGGTTATAAAGCTTTGAGCTCGAGTTAAGATCATTCTTAAGCCAATAATTGGTCAGAATTTGGATTCAATGTTAAAATCTGACCAATGAGATGCCTGAGGTTGGGTCTAAGACTCGAGCTTACCTTGGGCCCAGACAGCTTTCAGCAGAACTAGCTGATCTAGTTACATACTATTTGCTTATAGCTCAAGAGGTAATGAAAACTTCTATTAGATTTTATTATCACTGCTATGGGTTGCTTAGGCAAAACTTGTGCTTCTGTATATGTAGATAATTCCTTATAAATGCATCATACAGCCAACTTGTTAGATCAGCAGTTACTGTAATGGCTTTTCACTAAACTAGCACAGGTTTGATTCTAGCTTGGTGAAGAGTTTTTTAGGCTATATTACGGCTGTCAGTCATGAGAAGGTGGATTGTCTTGGCTAAACCTTAAGTATTTAAAATCAATGTGAATATGACAAAATAGCTTTACGTCAGCATAAGTGATGATTCTTAGAAGAATAAAAATGTTAAAGGCACTTCATCAGCCCAGGTTTGTTTCCTGCTCGGTGCCAAGAAATTGAAGTGTTTTATCAATCTATGCTTTATTATGGCTGTTAGTCATAAAAAAACCTGCATTACTCTTATCATATATTTATGCACATATAATTTTAAGGTATAGCCATAATTTAAAAAGGTCTGATAACTCTAACATAATAAAAAAACAGGTCCTCAAGAAACATTTTCTTCAATATACCATGAAAAATCTCAGTAGAACCACCGTGGCAATTAAGGTGGGCTTCTTATCTTACGTTATCACTCCAACTGTGATGTAACTCCATGTAGTCAGGGGCCCAGATGTTGTGTGTCAATGACTTGAACCAAATATTTTTATTGAATTAAAAAGAAATTATGAAATTCAAAAACAAAATTAACTTATGGATTAAATACTTATCACTATACCTGCTGTATTTCCTTATAATCATTACTTATCCTTGGTCATTTTCTTCCATCAACAAGAAAACATGCTTAAGAACTCAGCAGCAAATAGTTTACATCCTGATTTGACAGAGTTACTATGAGCTGGCTGGTCAGGATCTACAATATTTCCCTATTCGTGTTATTAATAAATACTTGCCAGGTTAAGAGTTACATTATGAATGAATAAGATGAATAAAGCCAGACCTGTCATCATTGCACATGACAAATGTTAAGGTGGGGGCATCCGACTTGCAAGATTTTCTTCCCAGATCACTTATCTATACCAGATGGTGCAGTTTTCATGGAAAACTCTCAGCATCATAAACAGGAAATGCTGATCTTCATCTTTTACTGATAAAGGACAAAAACAAATTCCTCTCAACCTGCTTAGATGGGTCAAAGCCTTGACAATAAGTGTAGATCCTGGTCCGGGTCTGCTCTATCAGTTGCGGTATCTCTTACACGTTACTATTACATAATTAGATGTGGGAGCTTATAATTAGAGCAAGATCAGGGTGTTTACTCTTTACAGATCAGTTCAACTTTTAGATTTCTAAGCACCAATGGATCAGGCTTAGGCAAATAGTGTAGATCCAGATTAGCCAGCCTCGCTGGAAGCTGTATAAAAAGAAGATGCACTATATGCTACAACGTCTGGAGCAATATGTAAAGATCCCTAGCTACAAACTAAAATTGAAGTATGGGTTACTAACAAGTACAGCATGATGAGGGTTTACAGTCTGGCACAAGTGTGTGTTTTACAAGTGGCAGTAATTCTGATCTAACAGCAATTACTGAGTATTTGGCAATTCAGGTATCTTAGAGGTTGGATATGAAAGCAGGGAAATCTTCTCTGACACCACTAGGGGTATCAGAGAATATATATATATATATATATATATATATATATATATATATATATATATATATATATATTATATTGTATATATTATCATATGTATTTGTTTAAGGTCAAATAAGGAAGTTATTGGTTCACTGGTTTATTTATTAGAAGTTCTTTTAACTTGAATATTAATCCCTCTCAACTGCATACTTTCTGGGTAGAACTAGTATTCAGCTAATAAATACCTAGAGCAATGTGCAGTAACTACTCTTTCTCAAAGACAGTAAGCCCATGGTCGCAGAAATAAGGGTGGTATCCAACAGTTTGGACCAAACTTAAAAAATCCTGCCAAATGCTGTTTATTGATGCCCTTTATTAATGTGAAATTAGAAGCATTACACCCCACCCATCATTACAAACATGTATTTATCACATGATTCCCCCTTGTTTTCTATTTAGTGCATTCATTACATATTTTGCTTATTACACTAATGTAATACAGCTTTTTGATTGATGTTATCATTATACAGATTGTCTTATACCTCATATTTCACCTAGTATTGCTTTTAAAATTTCGTACATAGTATATTGGCAACCAAAGTCATGTGATAAAATGAATCTAACACTAGTTGTCATTTAATTCAAATATTTATAAAAATCATTCATACAAAGTGATAGTAAGCTCACCATATTACTTTTCCTGAACTTGTGTAATAAATGTTTGCATTAAATGACAACTTTTGTCAGATCCTCTATTTTCCCCCCTGCCACGCAGCATGGTTAGCTATTTTTAAACTAAGAAAACCATGTGACTGCTTACTTTCGATTATATCATCATCCATGTAATCCACTCTGCATTGATATCTATTTTTAGAAGAATTCCGTATCACTCCATCTATCTATTTATGGATTTGGAAAGAACATTTATTTCATATTTTGTAATGTCTAGCGTTTGAGTGTTGTTAAAAATCTTTTATATTTAGACATAAGTTAAAAAAAATTATGCCCAAATTCCTCAACGCATATTGTTACACGTGTTTGATGTAGTCAGATACCACCTTCACATTCAGCATATCAGTAATTTCATTAGTTACCAATGGCAACAATCTGGAAAAAAAAAAGTTCTAAGTTCAGTTTTTTTAGGGGGAGTTTTGACTGAAGTGGGCCTCACTGTTCCACTTAATTACCTGTATAAATCAGCTGCTTTTAAACAAACAAAATTGGGTGTTTTCTTAGCTAAGAAAAAATTGTCACACTATTCACTTATGGAAAATAAATACAATTTTAATTCAGAACATAGGTTTTGAATTACACAGAACTTCATAATACAACAATAAACTTTTAACAGAAATCTGTAACACTGATTACACCCCTACAAACACTGAAAAAAACAACACTTTTTTTCTAACAAAAAACCCATCAAATTCATTGTTTGTTTGTCACAATGTAGCCAATGTATCAACCTATTCCTCTATTGAGTACCTTAATGGTTTATACAGAAAATGCTGAAACAACCTTGACATGTATTCAATTACATGCTGTTTCATAGTGTCTGTATCAATAAAGATAGCCTTATAAGCAAACATGTATAATGAAATGGGGGCTAACAGTCTACCAGATCAAAGGACACGTGGTGAACACAAGGTGAAAATTTACATTTACAGAACAGAGCCCTACATTTTCTTCCTGTTATTTGTGTGTTGGAGCACTCAAGATATGAATCATAATAAGATCTTGACCTCACTTTGCCACAGCTGTATATAAAGTAGAAGTTCTATAAAAAATACTGTTATTTGGTGTTACTGCCTATAGAAATTGCATGTGAGATCACCCCTGCCCCCTTTAAAAAATAGGTTATTATCCTTTATATTTCAACTTATGTTTATTTTCATATGAATGTAACACATGACAGACAACAAAGTTCACGCTGAATTTATATTACTTTACTTAGTATGGCTTTTACACTCAATGTTATTTTTGTTTGTTTATTGGGCTTATCGTCCCACCAACAGTATTTCAGTTATATGGAGACGGTGTCCACTTGAAGAAGATATAGTGCTGCCTTCAGTGTGTATAGCATGCCATGAACACCTGGCATGATACCACACCCAGTCACATTATCCTGACACTGGGCCAACTAGTCGTGGAACTACCCTTATAGATGCTTGAGCATTAGCAAGGAAGCTATGCCACTACCATTTTTTACGACTTTGGTATGTAGCCGCCTGGGATCGAACCAGGGGCCTCCCGTACCTGGAGCCGTCACTCTACCAATTTCGCTACCAGGTCAGGTCAATGTTATTTTTTACCTCATTAGGATAGCATGGATTACTTTTAGCAATGTGATTTTTTTTATAAGGCCAGCATTGCTTTTACGATTAGCATTGTGATTTTTTATTTTCAAATGCTAGCATGGATACTCTTAGCATGCTATGTTCAATGTGATTGTTTTTTTGTACCTTTAGACTAAGTCATCTATAATAAATGCCAACTCCTTACATGCTTAGTCCTTCAATAGACATGTTCTTCTTAATGCAAGCCTGCTGCTGTTATTGAATGTAAAAATATGTTTGTCCGTGGAAAGCACTGATGATGTTGTATGACTAAAAATATTGCTGTCAATATTGCTGCACTGAACAAAGGCACACACTTAACATTTATCGTGGGAAGATTTCAATTCAAAGACAAATTTGTGTAACCCTTTAGTGTGACTGAATAAAATTGCATACTAATATCTCAACTATGTCCACAGAAGTATCTTATTTTACAATCTAATACAGCAGTTACAGTAGGAGTGGTGCATTCAGTGTTGATTCAATGGCCAAAAAATCTCGACTCTTGAAATTGAGGAAGTTAATGCCTGTAACCCTTTTTTTCTGATATTTATCCTATTCAGCATTTCTTTACGAATAGTTTTTCTTAAATTAAGTCTTGATAGTTAATTTATAAGTTTCTCAGTCAATTCCATCCCACTGAAAGCAAGATACCTTTGTTAGATAAATTTTTTTAGGACTGATCCCTACACCGCAGAGAATATTCGATTTATGATAACACAACTGTTAAGTATGATTTTTAATGATTCTGCACTGTGAGCAAGTAGCAAGTTCTTCTGTTATCACTGTGTATGATTGTCACATGTGGATATATTACGCTAGGCTGTCCACAGGTAATGAAAAATTAGGCTTCTTATGAGAATTCTGTCAACTTATCAACAGGTGACGATTGCACACAGTGGTTATGCTCCTGCAACCTTCATAAAGGTAGCTTGAGGTAATGCTTTGTGCGGTCATACATTCTAGGTTACATGTGCTGCAGTTCAAGTTCTCTATTAAGTAGTACCAATAATAGAGTAAGAAAGAGAAACAAAGAAAAGGAGGAAAAACCTCACGTTATGTTGCTTTGTTTTGTGAAATGTTGCATTGTGGCATGTTGCTTTGCTTTGTGACACATTGCTTTGAGATGACTTGCCTTGAGACATGTTGCTTTACTTTGAAACATGTTGCTTTACTTTTTGGTGTGTTGTTTTGCTTTGTGAATGTTGCTTTACATTGAAACATCTTTTTTGCTTTGTGATGTGTTTTGCTATGTTATGTGTTGCTTCTCTTTGTGACGTGTAGCTTTTAGATGAGTTCCTTTGAGACATGATGCTTAGCTTTGTGACATGTTGTTTGCCTTGAAACATGTTGCTTTACATTGTGATGTGTAGCTTTGCTTTGTGAAATGTTTTATTTGTGATCTCTTCCAAATAGAGAAATAACATAGATATAGGTACACATATACTTACTCTCTCTATATCATCATCTGCCTTCAGCCACAGTTTTTCAATTTCCTGAAATGGATAACCATAATATTAGAAGTTTTGTTTGTAAAAGACATCACAGCAACATAATAATGATCACATTCCAACAATATTTGATATAGGAAGACCCCAGACAAGTGTCTTACATATGCACCGCAGGTTAGGTAGAAGACCTCCCCACATAACAGTTCTTGCCTCAGTCTGGTCTAAAATCCATCCAATAAGGGACTGAGAAGTCATACATTACAAACTATTGTTGTATGTTGACAATCTAAACAATAAGTAGTGGC
This sequence comes from Sinonovacula constricta, assembly GCA_007844125.1. Taxonomy (NCBI): domain Eukaryota; kingdom Metazoa; phylum Mollusca; class Bivalvia; order Cardiida; family Solecurtidae; genus Sinonovacula; species Sinonovacula constricta. The sequence continues at coordinate 56,442,719 of CM017567.1, read as the reverse complement.
TGATCTGGGTCTGTCTCGATTGTCTATGCCTAAGTTTTTGTAATTTGGCAGTTTAAAAGGCAATCATACAAATAAGGCTCTAATGATATTTTTTTTGGAGATACATCACTACGACCCATTATGGTCATTATAGCTACTTTGGTGCAGCAAGACCCAACACAAATGTCTAGGTCTAACCACTAGCCCACAACAGGCAAGCTAGAAGACCTTCGAACATTAAGACTTTTGCCAAATGAGACTCGAATCCACGCGGTGTTTGGCGAGCAGCAAGAGCACTAACAAGTCGGCGACTTTACTCTGCAACCACTATGCAAGGCCTCAACTCCAAAACCCTGCTCATACTCTGTTGAACTTATATCTGGCAGAGCATGAATCAATCTTAGTTAAGTAAATATTGTAGATCCAAATCAGAGAGCTCCCACATTAAGCCATCTTATATAGGAACTGGATTATTTGTTGTGTTCCCTAACAATGTCAAGTAACATCTGAATGTACATCAGTCATTGGCAAATAACTTAAGAATTTAGAATGAGTCATACATATTCAGTAGATAAGAATGTAACTGTTAACATGCAAAGTTTGTATTTATTTTCCTTTTCAACTACAAGTAGAATCAGGATATGTATATCTTAAACATATCTAGAAACTGTACTTACATAAGAAAGTCTTTCTTAATTGTTTAAATTTAAGATTCCCACATGAGATGTTCAATTAAATAAACATGACGATTCAACATGACGATCTCAGCCAACATGCCTGATTTCAGACATCCTTAATATTATCAGACATCAAACAAACTTTCAGTAATCATGCACACTTTACGACATCAAGCAAACTGTCAGTCATAATATTTTGTTCTGAATCCATGATTTTTGCAATTTCTTAAGTTTGGTTTTTGAAAAACACTGCAGTGACCATTTATGATCATTATATTCCAGCTTTCTGGTGGAGGAAGACCCCATACACCTCTGGGAAGAACCTTACTGCAAGTGAGCTGAAAGACCGTCTCACATTAAGTCCTTCGCCCCAAACGGGACTCGAACCCACACGTTGGGAGGCTATGTGGTCAGAGGAGTTACAAATTGGCAACTACTTTCATTACATTTTGTTCTGAAGTCCATGACTTGGGCAATTCTTACTTAAGAATATGAGAGGTTGGTGAATATTTTCCCTAGAACAAAGAAGAACTTGAGCAAAGTAAGTGTCAAAGAACACTACCACTTGTCCGGCATGTGCTGGTCATAACTGGACATATGTATGAACAATCGACGAAAAGAAACAGTGATTGCTACAGGTTCCTGTTCAACTTATAGCCTGCTAAGAACCAATTGATCTAGTTTTGACAAACAATAAAGATCCAGGTCAGCCAGCTTCCTGCTGGAAACTGTCTAATCAGGATCTACACTATTAAATAAGATGATATGGCCATATTGTGAGAAAGAAACCTGATTACTTGAGTTCACAATATCTGGGACATAATAAGGTAAAAAACCCAGAGGCCTTCCTATAAGACTTGGCATGCACTACAGTAGAAGACTGGGCTCTGCTGTACATTACCAATGCCTAAGACAAATGGTATGAGGCCATAAAGAAAATGTCCAATCCAGAAGACTGGAGAGCAAATAGTAAAAGTTGTAAAAGCTCATTTAGGGCTTATGTTATTTGTTGCTATTTTGCAGACTTAAAATAAATGTTATCTTACCATAGGGTACCTAAAGATAAAGCAGATCACCAAGGATTTATTGTTATCAAAACTGTAGCATGACAAGTGCTTTAGCTTTCACTTTTAATAATAAACCCTACCATTTCTTAGTCATTTGCTTACACCTACATGCAAAGTTTACTTGAAGTATTGCAAAATGAACTGCTGCAAAATAAAAAGCAGATCCTGCTGAGAGCTGGCTGGTCAAAATCTACACATTCTGAAAAGGCCCAATAAATTTACAGTTAGCAGTTACACTATAGTTGTAATTCAATGCCTATTAGTGAACCCATTTATATAAAGACATGATTGTTACAGGAAACTCGTGAGTCTGCATTTCATTAGTACACACTGTATCAGAAAAACTACTGACCTGCCAAAGTTTTCTTCTATTTTTTGAACCCCTTTCACATGCAGCATTTACTGATAACCAATGCAAAAACAAGATTTATATTTGCAAACAACTACATGATGTAAAGGAAACAGAACACATGGCTAGCAAACAGGGCTGATCCTGATCAGACAACTTCTGCTCTAGTTCTATGCTATTTGCCTTAGCTTGATCAAATCGGTTTAGAAGGCTGAGAGTTATGGACATATATTACAACTCTAGCTTTATTTCTTTGTTTTTTGTTACATCCCACTGACACAATAAAGGTCATAGTGGCAATGTCCAGCTAATTATTGGTGGAGGTCTTAGACTTATGTCTGGGTAGTTTGTTTATTGGGTTTATCGTCCCACCAACAGTATTTCAGTTATCTGGAGATGGTGTCCACTTGAAGCAGATATAGTGCTGCCTTCACTGTGTATAGCATGCCGTGAACACCTGGCATGATACCACACCCTGTCACATTATCCTGACACCGGGCCTACCAGTCGTGGGACTACCCTTATATTTGCTTGAGCGTTAGCAAGGGAGCTATACCACTACCATTTTTAACGACTTTGGTATGTTGCGGCCCGGGATCGAACCCGGGGCCTCCCGTACCTGGAGTCTGGGTAGAACCACTTGTAAGCGGGTTAGCTCGAAAACCTCCCCACGTGAAAATTCTCACCTAGACCGTGACTCGAATCCACAGTGGCTGAGGAGTTTCAAGACAGCGACTCTAACCGATTGCGCTACCAGGTCCAGTGATATTATTTTGTGATGGTTTTGTTCAACTATCTACCTTTCAGTCAGCTGTTTTTCACTTAAAGTAGACTTAGTGCTGCCTTCACTGTGATAGCATATGGAGAAAACTTGACATGTTACTACACCTAGTCATGTTATCCCGACAACAGGAGTCGAGGTTATGCAAATTTTCAAACCTTTATTCTCGAGCATTTCATTGGTAAAAAATTCACTAAAAGTTATAACTGACCAATCAGATAATTGATAAAAATATCGGACAAATAATTAAAATTTTACAACATGAGGATCAGGTCCCTGAGTCATGACCCAATTATTTTATAAGTAGTTGTTTAAGCACATGCTGTCACATTTCCTACTTCATGGTGGTTTTCTTGATATCCAGTTTATGAGCAGAAAACATTTTAAATAACCTGTTTCATAGTTTATTTTGTTCAAAGTTGAAAGGATTTAATATCAGTAGTAACCTGTGATTTTGATACTTGATTATTAGATTAACTTGATTATTAGATTTAGACTATTCACCGATGTCCAAAATGTCTAACAATTTTTTTTATTTAGATCTTGATTATTCTTTACAAAAGATTTAATGAGATCTGATTAAGTGACATTGACAGAAACAATATTTTACCACTTAATTTCTTTTCATGATTAAGCAGTTCTAAATTCATCAGTCTTATAAATTTACATCTTTATTGAAAAACAGAATTTGCTAATTTAAAATTAGCAATTTAATGGGTTAATTTATATTGAAGAAGCTACCAAAAGTTTTTGCAACATAGGTTGTTAATTGCAAGTAATTAGTTACCTGTTAACTACTTAATTACAGAGACATGAGTCTAGATTGCAGCAAATAGTGCAGATTCTGTGAAAGCTGGATTATCTGGATCTGCACCATTTGTTAGGCCTAATCAAGTGTTCTTTGAAGGTTAGCAGTCAAACAATTATCTAGTTAGACTTAATGGAATAACTGTATCTGAAATGAACGCTAATAAGATTTGATACTGAGAATGACAAATGTTTTGAACCACCTGATTGGTCAGAACTTCAGTCAATTATATATCTTGACCATTCAGTTAAAAAAGTTAAATTATGCTCCATCACCTTTTTTTTTCAATTTAAAACATTTTTTCTTTTTTTGTTAAATCCGCTGAAAATCATCTACAGGTTGGGCCACCTTTAGTAAATCCCTTATTGTAGAGTCCCCATAAAATGTATGTTATCACCATTTTCCCAGGTTTTTATCTGGCCCCTAATTTAGTGGCCGTCCCAATGCATGATAATCTATGAGCTAGGATAAACCATATCTCCACTGACAAAGCAAGGGTTTGACTGCTTTCTGTTACTAAAACAAGCAGTCCATAAAATTTTAATCAACCTTTCACCTTGCTACCTTTGAGGCAGATTGCCCTGGCACAAGATTTAGCAAGCATATAAATAAGTCTGCAAAATTTGGGATTAGGCTGTTGATTTAGCAAGAATTTGAATTGAAAAAAAAATGTCACTAGCTCATGTAATATCAGGTATAGTAATTATTATATAAATTATTATATTAGGCAGCATTCTGTTGAGATAAATTCTCACCAACAACCAAATAGAGGAGATATACCAGAGATAATGCTGCCTTCACCTGATATTCAGTCACATTATCCTGATACTAGTATATTTGATAAAAAACTACCATTTTATCTTAGTTTAAAGTAAGGGAGCTATACTGTTCTTATTATAAAATTAACTGAATTATGTGCAATCTTTTCATGGCGCATCCAATAAATTTTGATAAAATTAGGGAGTTAAATCTTTAAAAAAAAATCACACTTCTGTGTGTTCATTTCAAGTGTAGCAAAGACAAATATGCTTTGCTGGTATTGAGATATGTTGACACTACTGTATCTTTTTTCAGTCATCTTAGCCAAGTCCAGTTACTTTGTTGGATGGAGACCACAAGATCAGCGATATTTTTTCATTTGAAAAGTATGAGATAAAAAAGTGCACATATCTGAAAACAATGAGATTTTTAAAAAATTAATGAGATTTTATAGTAATCTTTGACAAAAGTTTTATTTTTGCGCATAAAAACAAGTAACAATGTACATTCATTGTACAAAAAAATCATATCTTATTTTCGTTTGTGATAGTTTTGCCGGTCAAATCCTTTCCAAAAACGGTAATAAGTCGCTGATCAGACGACGGACAAAGTTTCTTTTAAGGAGGCATGACATTAGCATATCAAAAATGAAAACAGAAATGACTGGAAATCGATCTGGTTACCGGCATCATATTGCACTGCCAATATAAACGGGAAACAAGTGTGCGTGAACAATGCTCCTGATGTGGTGGTGTTCCAGACAATTGCTCAAAGACGATGTATTATGCATCCATATGAAATTTTTCGGATGTTATGATTCCTAGTTTATTGATTGCTTTTTTTAAGCTCAGATGTATTAAAATTATTTGTTTCTCTTGAAAAAAATGCGCAAAAATCGCAAATCGCACATCTAAAAATATCACTGCAAGATGCACATGTATGCCAAGGTATAATCACCAACAAAGGTCAGCTGGAAGATCTTCTCCCATCATGTCCGTTGCCCGGACGGGGACTCAAGCCAACACTGTGAAAGTTTGCAACTTTTACCCTTTTAACATGGGTACCTTTCCCTAACCCCCACTAAAAGAATACTAAATTATGAATCTGAAAATATGCTGTCATCCTGAAATAACACCCACTGAAACAATGCTGACTTGAATACCAAATTATTAATCTGAAAATATGCTGTCTTTCATCCTGAAATAATTTGATAGAAAAATTTATATTAATGTAGAAATACCTTGAGATTGAAAATATGCTATTAAAAACTTGTTAGTTGCTTGTTGCCAGTAAGTTAGAGGTGTTGTTGCAACTTCTAAGTTCAAACCACAATGAGTGTAAAAGAACTGTTTTTGCCCCCCACCCCCACTGAACACAAGTTAACAGCAATGTGTATCATGTAACTCTTAAGCTGCTAAGTGCATCTCAATCAAACTTATGCTGGGAGCTGTCTGATCAGGATCTACACTACTTGCTGTTTAATTTTATCAGTAGTGTTTGCTACTTATGCATGAAATTTAAAAGTAACTATGAACTTGGCATTGGTCATTATAAATGCAGCATGATAGGGGATAAACTGGCAAAGTGGGAAGATTGTGTACACACAGCGAACAAAACCACTTGTACAGCCAGTAAAACTCATGGTCACACTCAAGAATGGAGGATGAAGGTATTTCAATAATCCTTTTCGTGCCAAATTTCATAAATAAGCAATGCAAATTCTAAGTTTTTGCAAACAAACCCACACACAACGAAATGCAAGCATCCCCCTGACATACTGCTCAAGACTTATCAGCACAGAATGCAGATCTTAATACATGTATATACCATAAGCCTTAGCCTGGTCAATGCTGCTTAGCAGGTTAAGACATAGCACCCTGACACAAACATCTCTACCCCCTTTATTTCTGTTTTTCTAGGTGTGGTCAGCACAGTCAACTTACCTCTTATGTGACTGTATTTGTAAACAACCTGTTATTAACTTGAGTTATTTGCTTATAGCTACATAAAGGCTTCATAGGTTACAAATGGTTTAAGACCTAGCACTAAATACTTTGAATTGTAAACAGTCAGCTGCCAATTCTACACTATTTAAAATATGGCTAAGTTGAGGCCAACCTAAATTTGTGAAGGAATAAGTTTGTTTGGTTAATTGTTCCACCAACAATATTTCAGTTATTTGTCAATGGTGTTCACTTGGAGAAGATAAAGTGCTGCCTTCAATGTGTATAGCATGCCATGAACGCATGGCTTGATACCAGTCCTCATAATGGGTTGATCAGTCATGGAGCTTCCCTCATATTTGCTTGAGTATTTGCAAAGGAGCTATACCACTATTAATTGTAACAATTTTTATATGGCGTGGTCTAAGATCAAAACCTTCTGTACCTGAAGCTGATGCTCTACCAACTGCGCTACCAGATCTGATATGGCACGTGTCTGAGTCAAACCACTGATGAGCAGCAGGTAGTCCTAATGAAAGTCTTGTATTGCATGGGACTCATACCCACCCAATTAGAACTGTGATAAATTACTAGTCACAAAATTAAATGTTAATTATGATAAGCAATTCCTTGACAGATCTGCATCACTTTTTACTTTTTCACAATATTATTTCCAGCTGCTTGCTTCTGCTACACAGGTTAAATAAAAAATTGAACTAATCTCTTGAGTATTACTTACTACGCTCAATCCCTCGACAGAGCTTCGTTGATTTCTGGGGATTTTGAGCATGGACTTTGTTATGGGGATGTTTATCGCTGAGGAACGCATTAACACTGCTGGGGCAGTCTGTAGCAGCGCATTGTGATTGGCTGGAATTGGACTGGAGCGCTGCTTCGTTCCCTGGTCCTTGGTCTTGGCAAGCTTCTGACGGATTCTATTAAGCTGCAGCTGAAGATGGGAACAAAAATTAGGATATATTACTGAAAAAGAATTATCAATACCAAGAAATTGAATTTAAAAAAAATATATCACCAAGTGCATCCTCTAAAAACATTTAGAAGGCAATGTAACTTGCTTTTATTAGGAGTTAAAGTAGCTGAAACTGAATACAAAAAGAAAAAAATACCAAACATTAAATGTGTTTATTGGGTTTATCATCGCACCAGTATTTCAGTTATCTGGAGATGGATAAAATTTGTATCATCAATATTATTTAAAGAAACTGTCTGAATAAATGGGTGCTTAATATAAAGATGATGATAATAGTGGTAAAATTAAACCAGAAAACATCATTCAGTTCTCAGCAGGTTCCTCCCCTTTATAAGCATAAAAATAAAATATAAATAAAAATGAAAAAAAGCAAAAATATGATCATTTATTATTGTCACCATTGCAAAATTAGATAAGGAAGTGTGCAATAAAGACTGCTATTGTTAATATTTCAATGATTCAAGTGATAACACTGCCTGTGATGACGGAGAAGTTGATGATTTTTTTTTGAAATAGATTGCAGCAATTACAGCAACATCCAGCAACTTGCGAGGAGTAAGACACCAGACTAATGACTACAGATCAGTTGGAAGACATTCCCATATTAAGTCCTTCTCCCTGAGTGGGGCTCGAACCCATGCAATGACAGGCTTAGCAGTCACAGAAGTTACAATCTGCGACTACCACAATGACATAGAAAAGTTTGAAGTAAAGCTGTCTCTGACAGACATCTTACTTCAATAATGTGATTGCAGGGCTTATTTATATATAATGATGATGAAGATGGTGAGTGAAATTTTAAATCTTAGAACTGTAAAAACATTATACAATTACAATTATACAATTATTACATACATACATTCAAGTTTTTTTGTGTGGATTTACTTGAATGTGTTAAGAGTCAAGTCAATTATCAAAACCCAACAACTGGTGAGTAACATACACATTGCTGATGGAATATTACTGCTCTTCTGTTTTTAATGAGTCATTCACCAGTCTCTTGTGTTACCTACACATTCACCTATGACTCAGACAGAACTTCTAACAATATTGTTACTCTTAACCTGCTAGTATGAAGAAATCACACCTTTACAAAATGACTAGATCAATATCAGCCTGGTTGACATTGGAAACAACCAGCAAATAACTAACAAAATGGTTATTTTACATGTAACAAATATACAAGTTTCAGGCTAATTTTCTTTCACATATATATAGCTGCAGAACTTACCAGTATGATATGATGTCACAGGGAATAATAAACTTACATGATTAGCTTTCCAGATGATACTGGCAATGATATTCTGAAGTTTCCAAACTTCATTATTTTTGATTGTCTGAGAAAGTTATGTATTGATGTTTTCAACAAGCATTTTAATTGTGTCCAAGTTATAAATGAAATTTTAATTGTGAGTGAGATAAAATGTTTATTTCTTGGCAAACTCACGAAAAATTATGCATAATCAATTACGTGACCTTTCACATGAAAGTTTTTGGCTACGATCAGGACTAAAGCCCACACATTGAAGGACCTAGGAGACAAGAGTCTCAAGATGACAATTTCTACCACTCAGCCACAGGCACTGAACAACATACTTTAAATGGATGATTATGATGATGATGATGAAAACAATGATGATGATGATAATGATAAAAATGCTGATTGTTATGTAAATGATGATAATGATGACGATAATAATGATGATAACAATTGTGATAATGAGGATATAAATTAAGTTTATTGCGTTTATCACTCACCAGCAGTATTTCTGTTATCTGGTGTTCACCTCAAGCAGATATAGTGCTGCCTTCACTGTATATAGCATGCCATGAACACCTGATATGCTACCACACCCAGTCACATTATCCTGACACTGGGCCAACAAATTGTGAAGAACACTTATATTTTTATAACATTTGAGCATTAGCAAGGGAGCAACACCACTACAATTTTAATGACTTTGGTTTGACATGGTCCGGGTTCGAATCCAGGCCTCCCGTACCTGGAGTTGACGTTCTACTGATTGCGCTACCAGGTCCAGTGATAAAAATTATAATAATGGTTATACCTGTATACATAATTATTAATAAGTTTTACATTTACATGTACACCTACCTCTGGAGCTTGGTCCCCTGATGTTGTGAGTGACTTTTTGTCGGCATGACCAAAGGATGCTGACCGTCTGTGCTTTTTCTTTTTCTTTGTTTTTTCTTCTGCAGCTACTGACTGCCAATCGTCAGAGGTCTGCAAAACAATAAACCAATGAAAATAATGAAATGTAAGGATTGAACTACAAATTATGTTAACTTCTTACCAGCTAAGCACAAAATGTCCTTTGCAAATAGTGTCAATCTAATTTAGCCAGCTCATGCTGCAAGCTGCCAGATCAGGATATGCACTATCTGCTGCTAAGTATCTTGCGATATGTACTGCTTAATTTACATGTGACATTTGTTTTTTATGCCTGGTGTTGCAATGCTTTCACAGTGAAGGCTGCACTATGTTTAAACTAAACAAAGTTTCTGTGATCAAGGTTTTAAGACTGGTTGACCTTATTTTTAAGATATCTTCGCTATGTCTTTTTTTGTCTAGTGTCTACAATAGATCATAGTGAAGGTAGCACGGTATCGGCACAATATCTGATTTAGTTTCAACAATGTTTCTGATGACATATTGTTTAGAGTTGGACATTCACACACAAAACTAACTGATGGCAGAATCTGTTCCAGTAATTAGTGGGAAACTGGGTGGTTGTGCCTGTATTGTGGAATGCTGACTAAAATCTGCACATGGGGGAAGGATGTTGTTCCATGATAAGACAGGTCCTCATTCGGTAAACATTGTTCAAGTTCTCAGTAAATCTTTTGCAAACAAGCAAAAAAACAACAACAAACAAACAACAAACAAATCCAATGAAACTACTTTATATCTGTTTATTTTTTTTTACTGGTATTTTTATTTATTTATACAGGAAACAAAATAGGGCTAATGTCACTAATTTACATCTTATTAACATGACACAGTCTAGTTTTTCTTGTATAAAGCAATTTTGCTAGGAGTTGCATCAGAAAATCAGAACTCCAACTACAAGTAGTTATCCTGATTGTCTATATCAATATATCCTATAATTCACAACCACACCCTTTTAATAATGGTACACAGTAAGGGTGGTATATGACAGTTTGGATCAAATATGTGTTTTATCTAATCAAACAAGTCATTGTTACCTGAAAAAGTCCTGCAAAATGTTGTTCACTGATGATTTGATAAGTGAACAGTGAAGCATAAATCCCCACTCGTCATTACAAACATGTATTTCCTATCTGAGTCCTGCTGCAGAGTTAGCTGACATCCAGTCTGTGCTGACATTGGTATTTTTAGCAGAGTTACTATTGTGCTTATTCATAAAATTTGGAAAGAATGAATATTTAGAGTTTTTGTTTTTTTCCAATTTGTACTGTCTGACAATTTAGGCAGTGTTTGTTTCTTGTTGTTTTTTTTAAATACATTGCAGCAACATTTATGATCATCATAGCAACGTCCAGCTTTTGGGTGGAGGAAGACCCCAGACTCATGTCCAGGTAGAACAACCCGCATGCCACAGGTCAGCTGGAAGACCTTCCCACATTAAGTCCTTCACCCCAAATGGGACTCAAACCCACACAAGAGAGGCTAGGCAGTTAGAGGTTTACAAATCGGCAACTCTACCACTACGCCACAGGCGCCTCCAGGTAGTGTTTAAAATAATATTGACTTTATTTAAAATTTGGGTATGTAAAAATCTTGCATAAATTCCCAGAAACAGTTGAAAAATATTGTCATATAGATTTGATATAGCTGTCACATTATTCTGAAGATCACCAGGGTATTTTCCATAAAATAATCGAATTGAAAAACACACAAAAACATTATAAAATTCTCAGATTAAATAACTATTTAAATAAAACTAAAGAAACTTTCTAAAATGAAATAATTTCATTTCTTAGGCCATTTTTCACTCTTAATTTATTCTGTCACATGACCGGATGAAAGCTGTGTACACAGTGGGACATTATGATCAATCCTGAGTTTAGAAATAACATAATCATTTGTAAAGAAACTTTCTTACAGCTAAGGAAATATTTCAAGATTCATGGAAATTCCTTCGTTTTTTCAACTAAGTGAGAAAAAAATATAAAAATAAAATTCTTTACAGGAACTTCATCAGAAATATTGGGTTTGGGGAAGAAATACACATGTAAGAGAAATGGCAAAAAAAAAAATTGACTCCCCTAAGTTGAACTTAAGTACATATTGTCACTACAGTCTGGGAGGTGGGGTTGATCACAGCTGGTTCATATAAAGATGACACCGATTATTAATGTCTACTTACTTAATGATGAATTTTAAGGATGTATCATTTGCATTTGAATGAACACTCAGCATTTATAAGCATGGACACTCTATATGACAAGATAAAAGTTTAACACAAAAACATGAGACAAAGAGTCAAAGTTGAAATCTGTATGGATAAAAACACTTTCAAGCCTACATTGGTGTATAAAAGTATCACTATAAGCTTTGTTTACATAAATATCAGTCTGGTTTAGGGCAAGATATGTGTGTTTAAAAATTGGGAAGCATCCAACTAAAATATCTGTGATTAATAAGCAAGTTAAGATATTGCATCATCTATATTTATATACGAAAATTATTTATATATGAAAATGATCTTTTACATCAAACAACCAAGAAACATACAGTGATACTGCACAGAACTTAATCAAGAGTAGTTGCAGTAAATGATTGAGTTTGATCAATCTGATAAATTTGTTTAATAAATTAACACAGTTTAAGAATGTTTAAAAGCCTTAAATACAATTAAGTAGATTATTCTTTCTACAAAGGACTTGTATTTTACCTTAATTTTTGTCTATGTTAGTACATATTGAGTGCATTTGAATGTTTGAATCCATACAAGTCTGCAACAAATTGCTTCACTAAGGTACCTAGTTTCTACCTACTTGAAGCCACGTATAGTTTACAAAATGGATTTTGCTCATCTTTCTGATTTCTTGTGAGCACTTTTTAAGTGTCAACAAATTGTCACCCTTTTGATAAAAACCAGCTAGCTTGTAATGTCTATAACATGCAATTTATTTATTTTTTTACAGACAAATGTGTAACAGCTGCCTTAAAGCTCTATAGATGTCGTTGTAATGTAAATCGGATGCCCCATTCATGAAAGTTAGGTTTAAGCCTGCCAAGCGTGAAATGATCAGGCTATGACAAATAGTTTAGATCTAGATTAACCAGCTCCCATCACAGCTGGCTGATCTAGATCTGCACTATTTGCTACCCAGTCTCTTTGTTAACATTGTATAGGTTAATCAAATAAAAAAGTAGAGAATTATAAAATTTTAAGAAGTATGTTGTGTCGAACAGCTTTAATTTTAACAGTATTTGTTAACATTTAAGCCTTTGACACAACTTCCTTCTAAACATTGTTTTTTTCCCCACATTTTTTTTATTCATACAATGGTGCAACAGGAGGTTCAGGGTATTACAGATGACAATTTAATGTAAATCAGAAGCCCTCTTGCTGAGTTTTAAAATCCATGAGGGCGGATTCTAGCTGTAATAAAACTTGGCATTACAATGGGCTACCACAAAAGAACTCTTTTTTGTGAGATTTGCAACAATAGATGGTATTCTACAGAACTGCCCTGCTTCAGGCATATAGTCACATTGTTAGAAAACATTGCAGGTACAAGGTACATTTAAATGTATCTTATCCTGAGACACATTGTTGGTGGAAAACTGACTTACACTTGAAGTTAATAATGCACTGACACAATAATTTCAATCCTCTGCAAAAACAACAACAAAAAAACAAAAACAAAAAAACAAAACAAAAAAAAACAAACAGATTGAGACTGGTACTTTCTCCCTTGTTAACATATTGTTATATCTATATAAGTATATTAATCATATAATAATCATATTTAGATCAGGGTTAACTTATAAGAAACCAATCTGAGGGGAGACTAAACAATTTTTACAGCTCTAAATGAATTTAAGGAAAAAACCAACATAAAAATGTCACTTTTTATCACACTTTTCATGCTTAACCCTTTCCAGCATGTACACGCCACTTTACGCCTTTACAAAGAATTCACAATCATGAGCAGAATCTGCATGACTAAAGGTTTATGGGTAGGCTGTTTCAGCCTTAAATCTATTATTACAAGTTGAACATACATTGATTAAAATCCTTTTTCTCTTTTGAAGAAAAACAACAAAATCAAGTGAATTTTCTAAATTATAGATGAACTATGAATGAAAGGGTTAAAACTGATGTTCTTTCATTACTTTTTTTACTTTCTTCTATATGTTTATCCTATCTCTAAGTGCTTTTTTCTAGCTAAATGGCATTCCTTGAATAAATGCAACCATTTTTTACCCTTAACTCGAATTATGTTTTATTTTGATGGCAAAATAATGGACAAGGAGCCGCCCTAGAAGTAGTTTGGCCCTTGATTTGAAAGACAATCAATTTAATTCCTGTCCAAAACATACTTAAGCAAAAAGATGGCTTCATTGCTCATGTTCAGCTTGAAATTGTACAACACTTCTTAGAATCTTATTGCTTAGTGTCAGAACTACATAACTTGATATTGTGTCATGTTAGAAATTCAGCATGCAATGATGGTAAAACAGTAACAGATAATACTTCAAGCAATTTGTAAGTTGGGTTTATTGTCCCATAAACAGTACTTAGTATTTTGGAGATGTTGTCCACTAGAAGCAAATATTTTGTTGCATTCATTATCTATGACATGCCATGAACACCTGGCATGGTACCACACCCAGTCACATTATCCTGACACTGGGCCAACCAGTAATGGGACTATCCTCATATTTGCTTGAAGAGTTAGCAAGGGAGCTATACCACTACCATTATTAACAATGCTGGTATGTCTAAACTCAGGATTGAACCTGGGGCCTCTCATACCTAGAGCCAAGGCTCTACAGATCGCGCTACAAGGTCCGCTTATTTTACTTGAACACAATACAAGATGACTGAATGATTGTTGGGACACTAATTTAAACTCCAAAACGTACAAGGTAAAGGACAAAGACATGAAATAAGCACCGCCCTCTTACTCCAACCACCAAATTCACTCTTAGCCAGTTTCACAAGAAATGATAAGCCTCAGACAAATTATGTAGATCCACATTAGCCAGCTGCCAGTGGGATTGTGGGGATCAGAATCAGCACTGTTTGCTGCCAAATCATAACAACTTGACCTGTAACCTTTCCCCCATATAACTGTTAGTAAATAACAAAGAACAACTAAGGGCTTATTAAAAAAGTTGGGGGTATAGGACACATACATTTCTTTCTGTCACAGGCACCCTATACTGTCCACCTCTAAACCACTCACCTTTATTATATTCAGTCAATTCACAAAAGCCATTGATCTAACAGATTAGTACTTAGGCTGCCAATTAGCTTTGGCAGGGAGTCAACAATCATGATTAGTTGTAGTAGTAGGTTGTAAACTTTTGGCAGTCTTAACACACTCCCAACTCCACACTGCCTAGATTGCTACACCTGTAGTTACAGAACTATCAGCATAATCACCATAACAAACTGAATTGGTCGGTTTTGATGTGGCAAGAATTTAACAAAGTTAACAAAGAGCAGCAAAAACTGTGTTGATTTTGTATGCCATTCTTTTTTTGGCTATGACAATTGAACTTGTTTTTGGTTGTGTGGGTGGAGGCTGTTTTTTTAGCGTTGTTTTAGGATTGTTTGAAAATAACATTTGTAATAAGAAACAAAGAACTGCTTGTAATGGATTGAGGTACTCAAGAAGCAATGATAGCCCTCTAAAACTTTAAATATGAGTCCCACGTGCTATAAGAATGGTTTAATATCGTTGTATTTTCTTATAACGTTAAATGGTACATGGTAAAGCGGCTGGGGAATTGTGGTTTATGGAACTCTATCCTTCCCATGGGTGCTCTCCCTTGTTTTACATGCTAAAGCATCGGACCTGGTAGCGCAATCGGTAAAGCATGTGCTGCAGGTACAGGAGACCCCGGTTTCAATCCCTGGCCATGACATACCAAAGTTGTTAAAAATGGTAGTGGCATAGGTCTCTTGCTAACGCTCGAGCAAAAATAAGTGTAGTTCCACGACTGGTTGGCCAAGTGTCAGGATAATGTGACTCAGTGTGGTATCATGCCAGGTGTTCATGGCATACTATACACAGTGAAGGCAGCACTATATCTGCTTTAAGTAGATACTGTCTCCAGATAACTGAAATACTGTTGTGGGACGATAAAGCCAATAAACAAACAAACATGGTGAAGTATCATAGATAGAATGAAAAGCATTTGAAAGAAAAGTAATTGAGATAAAAATGAATGGTGTATAATTGTCTAAAGGAACTGTTTGAAGACTATTTGAAGACAAGATAACTTGGTGGTTTTTAAGGGCACGTTTAGGATTTCAATCTTTAAGATGGAACTTGGGAGTTGTCAAATTAACTGAAGAGGTGACCTAAACAGCCAAAAAATAGGGAGGACGTATTCCTGCTATGACTTGCAAAACCAGGAGCACCCAAAACAACCATACAGCTCTTACTGTTGACGAAAAGGAGAGTGACGCCTATATATGGAATGCTCAATGAAGTTTGAACATGGAGAAAGTTTGTTTTGCGGACTTCCATAACCCTGGTAAAATATGGGTCATAATTCTGTACATCGAGTTCTATTTTTTATTTGTTTTATTTTATTTATCTACATGTATTTGAATAAAGAAGACTGCAGGATACCACCTTTAATTATGTTTAAAATTTCTTTTGAATCGTTTGTGTCACCTTTGATGCTTCCAATCAACGGTTTTCTTGTATATATATATGCTGTGAAAATTAGGCCAAACTGCGTACTTAGGGGCTTTTATTGTTCCCATCTAGCATTATTGGTTTTCATCATTTTTGTAGTTGTCTGATTTCAAGTTTTGGGTCTGCATATGTTATTTTCATGTGTCAATAGAACTGGAAAGTTGCTACACAGCCTTATCTGTTAGTGGTGACATAAGCCTGTCTAAATTTACAAATAAAAATAGCAGCATAATACACCAATCAATGGCTCAATCTGCTTGAATTTATGTTTTATCATTACTGTAATCTGTCATAGATATGTCATATACATGATAATCCCATCAGGTTCAGTTTTATCTCTTAGCCTGCTTATCATGTACTGAAAAAGGCTTAGGCAATAAGTGTAGAACTGGATCTCCAGCTCTCTCTTGGAGCTGTCCAATCAGGATTATGCATTTTTAATGCCGAGTCTCTAGAAACTTGACTGTTACCTTTGTAAAATGTACATAGTGTTATTAACAAATATAGATTTTGTAATGCTTATTAAAAATGTAGCATGACAAGGGTAAACCTGACAATAATCCGACTGATATAATCCTCTGATCAATATATGATGGTCACTAGATACAGATATACAACCATTAAGAGTGTCACTGACACGTTTTCAATGTTTTCCCAGGGATCATTCAGTGCGTCACTGATCTGATTAAACCATACAGTAGTTTTTAACTTATTTATGTCATACTCAGATTCCGATATAAAACAGTTCTTATATATGGCTGATTATTTTTATCTGAGAAAAGCGTCAGTATAGAATGAACAAATTGCAGGTCATCTGGAAGTCCTACTCTGTTCTAACAACAAAGAATATTTTTGCCATGACAAGGACTCGAACTGTCCTATTTAAAAACCTTACAATCTGAGGAGTTGCTGGTTAGAGACTCTGCCCGCTATGCAGAGGGTGGATCTTTGTCTAACATTTACATTGCAGCAGCACAGTTATTGAAGTACAATAGATACATATCTCCAAACCAGGAAAGTGTCTCTGATTAGGTTTCAATATTTTTATTGATTTCCTGAGGATCAATCAGGTTATCATTGATCTACTTTAATAATACAGATGATAGGGGTT
Organism: Sinonovacula constricta; assembly: GCA_007844125.1. NCBI lineage: Eukaryota > Metazoa > Mollusca > Bivalvia > Cardiida > Solecurtidae > Sinonovacula > Sinonovacula constricta. Next base: position 56,425,359 of record CM017567.1, on the reverse strand, counting down.
TATTTTGATTCATACATATGTTCAATCCACCACACTGTAAAGGTTGTCAACAATTACGTAACTCTAACAGTAAAGAGTGTCATTGGATCAATTAGTGAGTCATTGATCTGTCTAAATGATAAAGGTGATTGTGTTTTGTTGTTTAATTTAATACATTGCATCAGCCGAACTTGTAATAATTATATCAGATATATTTGGTTTAGGAAGAAGACAGGGGAGAGATGGGGAAAGACTTTTTTTTTTTTTTTAAATACATTGCAACGACCATTTATGATCATTAAAGCAAACTCCAGCTTTTTGGTGGAGGAAGATCCGAGACACATGTCCTGGTAGAACCACTGACACACCGCAAGTCAGCTGGAAGACCTTCTCACATTACATCCTTCGCCCCGAACGGGACTCTAACCCATGCAGTGAGAGGCTAAGCAGTCAGATGGGGAATAGGAAAGATCCCAAACAAAATGCGAAGTGTCTGGGAAGAACCACTAGGGCACAGCAGATCAGCAGGAAGGCCTTACTACATTCGATCCTTGACCTCAACTCGAACCAATGAGCGTTTAAGCATTCAGAGGACTTACAAATCGCCGACTCTACCACTACGTCACTGGTACCTCTAAAGACCAATTTATCAGACGTTCCAGTAAGTGTGCTCAACTTGGACATCTAGTATTTGTAAGATTAGTCCGTTTGGACCTCATGAAATTGTTAAAGTTCAAAGTTTTGAAAAAATAAATAAATCTATAAGTCTATACTAAAGATTTCACAGGCACTATAATATTTAATTTAAAATCTAAAACCTTCAACAAAATAAAAAAATAGCTAACACATTGACATAATTCAATACCATCTATATACAATTCAAATCTTAATTTAGTTTTAGGGTGACATGCTCTTGATTCAATTTTGCATGTGAAATAACTTTCCTTCTAGGAAAATTTAAATTAAGGACCATATTGATTTACAAACGTGCATCATTGTACACAAATAATTTAATCACTTTCTGAACAGCCATTTTCCAAATAAAGGTCTCTCTCTTCAGAAGGAGCAATTACGTCTAAGCTGGCAAGATGGTCTGAAGAAGCGTCAGCCCAACTGTTACACAGTTTCTTTGTAAGCTGTCAGTTCAATTTTAAACAAAATGAAAACATTCACATAGGTTGACTGCTGTCTGCCATGTGTTACATACAAAAAATGCATTAGGGTGTTAAAATGTCTTTTACAGGCATTTAAAAAAAGATCAAACATTATTACAGTTGTTACATTTATTACTTAAATGTATAAGGCAATGTGTTACATAAAGATACATAAAAACTATTAAGATTTTCATAAATTCTTTGTAAGGGCATCTCTTGGATTTTTTTTTATATACCATATTCTTCTTGTTTTGAATTGTTTTGTACCAATTATATTGTTTCTCCAGAGCTATTAAAGCTTGAAGTGAACAGGCCAATGACATTGCAGATATTGTCTTCTAATATTAAAATGTAAATAAACAATCTCAATATAAGAGGAGCAAAGCATTGTTCTGTTTTTTTGTTACATTGCACAACAGACACAGTTACAGTCATATTGGTTACGTCCAGCTAATTATTGGTGGAGGGAGACACCCAGCCCTATGTCTGGGTAGAACAACTGCACACCTCAGGCTGGCTGGAAAACCTACTCACAGTGAAGTCCTTGCCCCGACTGAGACTCGAACTGGCATGGCAAGGGTTCTGGAGTTGCAAGTCAAAAAGCAAATAGTAAACTGATATCTTTGATTGTTGTTGTAGTATATTTGGTAACCTATTTGCTCGGTTTTGCTGCGATTCTTATTTGTTTGTAGGGTTTATCGTCCCACCAACAGTATTTCAGTTATCTGGAGACAGTGTCAACTTGAAGCAGATATAGTGCTGCTTTCACTGTGTATAGCATGCCGTGAACACCTGGCATGATACCACACCCAGTCACATTATCCTGACACCGGGCCAACCAGTCGTGGAACTACCCTTATATTTGCTGAGCATAAGCAAGGGAGATATACCATACCACTACTATTTTTAACGACTTTGGTTTGTCGAGGCCCGGGATCGAACCCAGATACTCCCATACCTGTAGCCAATGTTCTACCGATTGCACTACCAGGTCTGGTCACTGTGATTCTTACTAAAGATACATTTCTGCATAGAAGTAAGAAAACTATGCTGTTAAAATAGAGAAAAAAGCCTGAAAAAACAACAAAAAACCCTGAAAAATCTCTGCCCAGATTGAACCACTAAGATTACAGCATAGGTGCCTAGATTCAAACTGAAAAAAAGAAAAAGATTTTTGACAAACATCAAAGTGACAAAATTAAGGTAATTAGGGAGATATTTAACTTTTATGGAGAAAATTCCTGAAGATCTGGCTAGAGCCACTGGCACAGCTCCTACACCTCCCCATTTTAGTTTATTGGCCTGATATTTAAGCAGGATTTAAACCAAAGTTGTGAGGGGCAAGTTAATTTAAAGGTGATATCCGACAGTTTGAACCAAAAATATTTTCATTAATCATCTTAATAACCTATTGTTATCTCAACAGATATCACAAAATGCTGTTAATAGATGTCCCACACCTGTATGAACAGTGAACCATAACACCACCATCGTCATCACAAACATGTATTTCATATATATGCCAGGCTGCACAGTTAGCTATTTTTAAACTAAGAAAACCACGTGACCACTTATGTTTCAGTTCATCCATGTCATCCGCCGTGACATCGATGTCTATTTTTAGCAGGAATCCCAATCATTCTTATTTATATATTTGAAAAGAATAAACATTTTAAGGGTTGATTAACTAGCTTTACTGTCCTAAAATTGTATTTGTTGAAAATTGACAAACCTTAGACTAAAGTATGGTTGTTTCTGCCGAAATTATGCACAAATACCTCAACAGAGGTCAGATATAGTTACATATATTTGGCATAGGCAAACTGTCAGATACTGTAACAAATATCTTGTAGAATATTATGAGGACTATTAATTAAAGTATCACTGAACACAAAGTAGTATTCTAATTGAGCATTTAATACTAATGCAACGTTTTAAACCAACTACTTTTCAGTGGTGATTTAGCACTTTTAACAAAAGAAATATTGCATAATAGTACCAGTATCTTTAGAATAACAGTATTACAAACACATCATTCTTTTTTTTTTCAAGATAGCCTGATAAGAAAGAGGAAGTATTAGTTTTTGTTAAGTTTAAAGAGATCACAATTTGTTTCAGGTTTTTATTACAGAATACAACCATTTTATCGTCTTCAAAGAGTTACGTCAAACAATTATACACCATTCATTTTCATCTCAATCATTTTATCAAGTGTTTTTCATTCTATCTATGAATTGCACAATTCTGAAGTCAATTTGACAACAAAAAACCCACACTAACAATAGTACATCAGATTTAAATAAATTATCCATGGATTAGGCTCAGGGTTTATGTTGAGCGCGCCCAATGTGTAACCTTCAGGAGTAAAGGATTAATTACAGCTATAACACTTCGCCTGCTAGCCACAAATCGACCTAACTCAGGCAACATTACAGAACCATATCTGCCAGCTCCCACTGGAAGCTCTCTGATCAGGGACTACACTATTTGCTGATAGGTCTGTATCATAATAGTCTGAAATAACCATTCAAAATTTTGTTCTTTAACAATTATTTTAGTTTTTATCCCATCAACACAATTCTGGTCATATTAGACACTTCAAGCTATTGTGGGTGGAAGACTATTGCAGAGAAATATCCTAACCATTGGCAGCTGGGAACCCACCATATACCACACTTCTAAACTGTCTGGGACTTCAACCCGTACAGTGACTGGCTGAGGATTTGTCAGTCTTGACTTTAACCACTTGGTCAAGGGTGCCCCACTTTTGATAAATACAGCAGGATCAGGATCAACTCTGATACTTTACAATCAGATTAAAGCCTAACCCGTCATGACAGTCACCTGGGTTTTATCTTTAACCTATGTCTTTCGGGCTTTAAACTTATCCTGCTACATTAATTGATAATCTTAACTAAATTTGGGCTTTTTTGCTAAGAGTGCATTGTACAAAGGTATATTTATGTACAAATTTTATGTGTAAGTAGCTAATGGTGCAGATCTTGATTAGACAGCTCACACTGAGAATTTGATGATCAGAATCTGCCATGGGTTCTGTTGGTCGAATAAATTCATGCAGGAATAAAAGCAAGTTGGAGGTTGACATTTGTCAATTGGATTTAATCTTGGGCTTCGGCCAAAACAAGATATTTGTGATAGTCACTAACTTGTCGATTAGACAGAAGTTTTCCAACCCACTTATCACATTAGCTTATCATTATGCAAAAAGTTGCATGAAATAAAATTTATTATGAGAGAATTGGCAGCTCTTTCACACAGTTTTTAGCTTATTTTGTCAAAGTTTCTCAACACCAAAGTTTCTGGCAAATTAAAATCAGTGATAGAGAGGCCAGTAAAGAATGACTTAAAGAAAACTGGTAGAAAATGGTAGAAATAAAAATGCAATTCAATTGAAATTTTTTTAATCTTATAATGAAGTTTCAATCCTATGAATCTTTATATTGAAGTTTCACTAAACAGCAGGGGATTTTTAATAAATAATACAATTAAAGGTAACGCAAGCATTTAAATCTTAATGCCTTTATGTTGTGAAATAGGATAAAAATATATATTTATTAAAAGACAATAAATAATATATCATGTGAAAAAGATAGCACAAAAAGTGCCTATTTCCTATCAAATTTGGACCAATTCTCTTCCCCATGAAGATCATGTTCAACGTTCATTACTAAAAGTTATTTCTTAATTTACCTTTAATGATATCTGTGTTTGAACCTTTAAATATGTTTATATTTAGACAAATAATTTATGGTTCTTTATCATTACTTTTTAGGATAAAATTTTCGTTAAAAGGCACAGAAAGTAAAACCAGCATAGTTTATGTTATCTGTGTGTTTTTAAGTGCAAAAAAACTATAAATTTGGAAATCTGAAGATTGATTTTTTTTTATGGCATCCAAGATTTTTAAGACATGTTTACTTCCGTGAATACTAAGATATACAGTCATCTTAAGAATGTGTTCACTTAAGGCAGGTACAATTCTGCATTCACTTTGACACTTTCACTTAGTTCCAGAGCCAAGTTGTTTTTTTTAGATGAAATAATTTATTCTACAAATCTAGAAAAAAAGGGGTCTTTCTTACCTGGGTAGTTTTATCTACCATGGGTTGACTGGGTTGTGATGGGACGGGTGCTGTGGGCCATTGTCCATTCAGGTATGGCCCGATCGTATCCAGAGAACTGGTTCTACGCAGGGATGACGAGGAAGCTGCCGGGCTACCACGTACTGGTTTTGGCCGTTCAACTGGAATAGATAATAAAATATGGATTCAGTTGAGACGAATCACACTTAATTTGATCTCTGACTTGAATGGATAAAAATATATTAGAATCAGTTGGGAAATAAACTTTTAACCTGCTAACAACAAAGTGATCAGTTTAAGGAAAAAAAAGAGTTTAGATTGACATTAGCCAGATGCCACTTGAAGTAAACTGTTCAAGATGTAAAAAGTACAAGAGACTAGAGGTTATCTTCTAGAGCTGGCTTTGGTATTTCATCTGTAATATCACATAAAAACTTAATTGAGAAAGAACTTTTAGTAGGCTAAGTGTGTCTATAAAATAGCACATTCACAAATATTTGACTTTATTTCTTTTTGTACTGATTATTTTCAATGTGTAAGAAATGTAGCTAGAAACGTTGCATCCAAAAAGTACAGACACTGATCAGATTGTAATTAAATACATGCAGTATTGACAATTTATATCATATCAAAGGACAAGTAGTTTTAACTTTGTTCTGGTTTGGAGATTATGTCATCTTGCAAATAATTTTTCCTCAATAGTATGACATGTTTTATATATATGCCAGCATTAATTTGTTTCAAGTGCACTTAATAATTTAAAGTGCCTTTATGGATACAGTGTAGTGTAGCCAATGGTTGCAATGTTGCCAAAACTCTGATGACTGTTTATTCAATTACAGCTTATTACTACTCACATTTTTTCTTAAAGGTGGTAGACAGTTTAGACCAAATATTTTTTTCAAATAACAAAGTAAGTTATCGTTACCTGAAAATGTCATGCAAAATGCTGTTAATTGGTGGCCTAAATCTGTGTGAACAGCGAGGCATAAATCTTCACTCGTCATGCAAACAGGTAATTCCTATCTGAGCCATGCTGCACAGTTAGCTATTTTTAAACTAAGAAAACCATGTGACCAATTTTGACCACTTTTAAGATCATTTTACATGAACATCCTGGTAATCATCTCTGTTGTTGATATCTATATTTAGCTGAAATTCCCATCTTACTTATTTATAGATTTGTAAATAATGAACATTTTAAGTGATATAGTTCATGATTTGTAAATCTTATAGCTAAGCTTATATTATAAACAGCCTTTGCTTAAACTATGGTATAAGTTATGTAGCAATAGTGCAAACATTCACCAGAACTGGGGTAAGATGTTGTTACATGTCTGAAATATATGCAAACTGTCAGAGGCCACCTTTAATACCTTGCAATAGAAGCTACTACCATCAGTATAACACCTGCACAAAACATTATAACTGGTTTGTTCCACTGCTGACTTTTCAGTGCTTTGATACTTCTAGGGAGAAAAGAATCAAATAAAATCCATGCGTTTTATTTATCACATTGATGGTTTTTGTGTTTAATGCAATACCTTTCAATCATATATATAAAGGGTATTATATATATGATATTACATAGGGTATTTTAAGCTTATACATCACTGCCTACACTGTGATATCATACTGTGAACACCTGACATGATACCACATTAAGGCTCATATTACCCAACCATTTATAAGACCATGTCATGACTTGAACTTAATTTTCATACCAAATATATTTAACTTTGCTACAGTGTATGTAGTTTAAATGTAAATTTAAAAACTCAAAGTAGGAAAGTTGAAATTCCTAAGTTTTTACCCATATATACCCATATATCAGGAAATAAAATACTGTACTGTCCATCTATGTCTTATATTTCATTGATCGTGTTAGAATGCATGTTTATCATGGGATGGAGTCTGGGGCTCTCTGCACCTGACATCAGCAGTCTACCAATTGCATTTCAGGGCACTTTCAATGTGCTTGTGTTTTTAAAAAAAACAACGTATGACTCTACTAGTCTGATATATCAGAATAAAAGTTTGCTTTCCAAATTACAACTCTTAAAAATGAATAGAACAACAGACTTTGTCAAGATTTTTTTGTTTCATTTTCCTTATAGCAATACATCACAGTGACACAATTATGGTCATTATAGTGATGTCCAGCTATTTTTAAAGGACAAATGTCTGGGTAGAACCACCAGCACATCACAGGGTAGCTGGAAAAACTTCCTACATTAAGTTTTCTATGACTAGGACTTGAACCTACAAAGTGAGAGGAATGCAGTCAGGTGAGAGGCAAACTGTCAGAGGAGTTACAAGTCTGCAACTCTACTACTATGCCATGGGGGCCCAGCCAAGATTTTTTTTCCACACTGTTCTGTGAATGGAGATAATGACTGACACCAGTCTGCTGTAGACAAGCAATTAATTGCAATTTAATCAACAGACACACAACAATAACTTTTGGTTAAGGTTTAGGGGGAGAGAGATATTTTTCACACTTTATTTCTTATTAGAATTCTTTCAACGCTTTTTATACATTCTTTTTTGTACTCTAAGGCAAAGAGTGTAGATTCAGATTAGCCAGCTCCCACTGAGAACTGGTCAAGCTCCCACTGGGAACTGGTCAAGCTCCCATTGGGAATCGGTCAAGCTCCCACTGGGAACTGGTCAAGCTCCCACTTGGAACTGGCCAAGCTCCCACTGGGAATCGGTCAAGCTCCCACTGGGAACTGGTCAAGCTCCCACTAGGAACTGGCCAAGCTCCCACTGGGAACTAGTCACGCTCCCATTGGGAACTGGTCAAGCTTGCACTGGGAACTGGTCAAGCTTGCACTTGGAACTGGTCAAGCTCCCATTGAGAATCGGTCAAGCTCCCACTGGGAACTGGTCAAGCTCTCTCTTGGAACTGGTCAAGCTCCCACTGGGAACTGGTCAAGCTCCCACTGGGAACTGGTCAAGCTCCCACTGGGAACTGGTCAAGCTCTCACTTGGAACTTGTCAAGCTCCCATTAGGAATCGGTCAAGCTCCCACTGGGAACTGGCCAAGCTCCCACTTGGAACTAGTCAAGCTCCCATTGGGAATTGGTCAAGCTTCCACCCAGTGAGAGCTGGCCAAGCTCCCACCCACTGGGAACTGACCAAGCTCCCACTGGGAACTGGCCAAGCTCCTGCCCATTTGAAACTGGCCAAGCTTCCACTTGGAACTAGCCAAGCTCCCACTGGGAAATGGCCAAGCACCCACTGGCCACTGACTAATCAGAATCAGCACTAACTGCTTCTACTCATATGCAACATGACAGGTTACCACTCTATTTGATAGCAAATAAACCAAACTAAAAGTTTGTAAATTGTATAAGCCTCAGGTTCACTAAATAAATATTCAAACATTTTTGAAAGATAATAAAAATTGTTGTAAAATAAATTCATGTTAGTCGTCTGCTCCACTTGTAAAACATGTGCTTTTACCCAACCTACCATGTTTATATTTCCTCCCTGCATCTTTAAAAAATTCAAGTAAGCTGTGCTCATTTAAAAAAAAAAAAGAAGAAAAATACCCATTTTAGTCTTATTCTTAACTTGTTAATAGCCATGTTTTTAACCTGACTGCTTTATACCACCCTCCCAGCATGCAACATCTGGCTGGAGGCAATCGTGTTTATTTTACTGTTTGCCTACTGGGCTGTTTGCAAGCTTATCAAAACTGATGGGAAATTAAGGTAATGGCCAGAAATGCCTAATGTTTATCTATGCAATTAACACATTAATTTCTTTACTTCATTTCCAAACCCTATATTGTTGGTACCCATTAGGGTCGCCTCAATGAGACAATTTCAACAAGTACCTACAATATATTATTTTTTTGAGAATTATAGGATATTTCATGACAGTTTATAAGATTAACTCCCTCATCTAAAACACTTAAAGCTGATGGGAAATCAAGAAAATGGAGGGGTGGGGTGTCTGAGTGTGGGAATGGCCTCATCTGGAAAGAAAATTTCTGCTGATTTGAAAGTAATACTGGTATTTACATATTCATGCCCACTCTGAATGCTTGCAATTTAGGGGCAAATTATACAAATACCGATGTAAAAACAAATTAAAGCACATACTTACTGAAGTAAAACGTAGACTGTACAGTACTAAGAGATGCAACTTTAAAGTTAATAGTTTCCTTCACTTTGATAACATGCTATAATATCACATTCTGTCACATTTATATTATTTGTCCAGGTTAATGAGACCTGAAACTACTTTTTTCATCTAATTTGGTGGCAAAATATCACACAATAGATCATTTTCACTTAAATAAGTATTCTTAGGGCAAGTCTTATTCACAAGTACATGTTTAATCTATTAAAATTTAATTGATAAGAATGCTGCATAAACAGTCAAATTAACAGTAAATCTAGGTCGTTGTCTCAACTTTCAAAGAAGTGTTGCAGTCTCACAATTTTAAGGGACTTTATATGGGATGGACCTCCAGCTAGCCTGAGATGTGCCAGTGGTTCTACCCAGACATTGGGGTGTTCCTCCACCAAAATAACTGGATTGGATTAGCCAGCATTTTTGCCAATACTGTACAGAGACATTTCTATCATTATAGCACAGGGGCACTTATGAGGTGCCCAGGGACTGAGCCGGCTGGTCCATTATACAATGTACTGACACTGACAACTCAGGCGTAATGCTGTCCACTTAGCCGAGTGTTAAAAGGGAAGCCACTACTACCAACTTTAAAGTCTTTGGTTTGACCCGACCGGGGTTTGAGCCCACGACCTCCCAATCTGCAAGCTGACCCTTTACCACCTGAGCTATTGCGGCCGGTAAAATCGCTACAATGACCATAAATGGTCGTTGTGATGTATTTCAATAAAAAACTATTAATTACTGCCTAGAAGCTACAATGCATATAAAAAGGGCCAATAATTATCTAATAGCTTTCACGTATAAGCGTATAGGAGGAATACTAAGCAATTAAATTACTGGCTCCCGTCAGTCCCTTACAGCTTGTTGCTCAAGACCAAATATGGCAATATTCACACCACCCCTACCCACAAAGGCAGGTTCTTTGAATGTTTCACAACCAGTTACATATGCAGATATGCCAAGTAATGATCACTTCTGTTTAATACTTTGAGACTAAGAGAGGTCACACAATTAAAGTGCATCAGTAGTTCTAACTATTCAAATGCATGCCATTGGGGTCTTTCTCCATCAGCTAATAAAATACATGCAAGAATACATATCTTTTTGCCTGTGCCTTTCAAATGAAAGGATCCAAAAAAATCTAACAAACAAAACATGGATGTATCTTCAAAGTTCTGGATTGGATTCTCCTGGCACATACTATTCTATGGTCATGCTACTTGAATGCACCTTTCCCTCCAATCAGCGCAGAGTTACTTTTCCAAGAACTTTCCAGGGTTTTCCCCTCCTTCTCCCTTGTCAGTGATGACAAAGCTGTGAGCATATAGAGAAGCAATGAGTAAAACCCTATGACTAAATCATTTTCCAAGAGATAATTGGAACCATATCACCATCATCATTCTATGATTTAAATGATCCCACTTTTGATTAGTCTAATGTAGGTCATGTTGTTTTTTTTATTGTAGTTTTTCTTATGCATCTAGATCTTATTGCTCACTAAATAATTTTATTAAAGTAATGTTTAATCAGCACAATTAAGTATCTATTAGTAGAGAAAGGCCCAAGACTTTTTTTTTAAGAATCAATGAAGACAACGTAGTTCAGCTTGATGACCTCTTAAACATTTACTGGGTCAGAAACACACATGGTGAGTAGCCAAGGAGGTCAAGGTGGTGACTTTTGATCAATCAGTTTTAATCAACCACCCCTTGTGAGCTGTTATCCTTGAATAATTTTTTAACATGGTTAAACATGATCAAAACATAGCTGACAATGCTGGTGGCTCTGGCTTTGTCTCTGGTCCATCATCACTAGGAACAGCAATGATTTGACTATGGTCTGATTGTGTTTAAAAGACATGCTTTCCAAGTCACAAAAAACTCTTAATCTTAAACATTGAACACACATTGAAACGTTGTTGACCATGGTCACCAATAAACCATGGCATGAAACCTGGTCAAATATGGTTAAACATTGTCATTTTGTGGTCAATCGTTTTTTTTTTTTTTTTAAAACACATTAGGCCACAAAATGACAATGTGACATGAGCACATGATTTTCACGCTGGTTATATGCTTTTCAAGACTGCAGTGTTTCTTTGTAGCATAGTGAAACATTACCAGCATATTTTTTATATTCCTTTCAAATAACCACAGTCAAAACAGGTAGAATCTTAATATGAACATTGTGAAAATCATGTGCTCATGTCAATAACACAATGTACATTAAACAAACAACAAACAAAAAATGAGCATATCTCAGACTTTAAAGTTCAAATAAAACTACAACTTCATGAGCATTTTAAAACATGTAAATAAAAAAATATTTTAATCTTGTCCATCAGAGCCTATGTCCTTTTTTCTACATGTTGGCAATCAAACATGGAGATGGAGAAAACTCTGGCATTCTGTTTATGACATAATAGATTAGGAGCAGATGAGGGTCAAATTGCACTTCACACACTAAAACAATTTGCACAGGAAACATACAATTGAGAAAAACAAATTGGCTAGCCTTATTCCTTAGGATGCAAAGTTATGCATGAATATACAGCTACAATTTTTTCTTTCTCAAAGATATAATTCTTGAAACTGACAAGTCAGTCTGGCAGAGTGTTTTATGGTGCTCTTTGATAAATTCAAGAGTCTACCAAAAAAATAAATAAAAAAATAAGCCAAAGAAACATTTAACTAAACACTAGCGTCTGATCATCGCACAAATAATATGAGATAACAGCTTGCTGTAGCTGTAACAGCACTTGTCTTACACATACACAACAGCTGCTAGTAAATTGTGTCCCTAAAAAGTTATTTCAGCCAGGAAAAGATGGTGTTGCCTTGAAACAAATAAATGTATAGTGCTGCCTTTAATGTGTTAGCATGACATTATCACTAGGCATAACATCCCTGTGTTTAACCCTTTGCTTGCCACCGGCCGCAATAGGTCAATTGGTAGAGCGTCGGCTTGCGGATCGAGAGGTTGCGGGTTCAAACCCCGGCCGGGTCAAACCAAAGACTTTAAAGTTGGTAGTAGTGGCTTCCCTCCTAACGCTCGGGCTAAGGGGACAGCATTACACCCGACTCGTCAGTGTCAGTATAATGGACGGGCAGGGTTCAGTCACTGGGCACCTCATAAGTGCCCCTGTGCTATAATAGAAATGTTGCTGCACGGTATTCTGCAAAAATGCCAGCAAATCCCTGCATTTGCTTGCTGGAAAAACCATAAGGATGGGAAAAACTTTATTTTAATGAGATCAATGGTGTTTCCAACAAGTAATAGAAGTAACTAAGCCTCTCCTCTCCCCTCCCTCTCTTTCCTTCTCTCTCTCTCTCTCTCTCCATATATATATATATATATACATATACATATATATATATATATATATATATATATATATATATATATATATATATATATTAAATACAGAACATATGAAAGCTACAAGGCTGCCTTCATTGTGATAGCATGTGATATAGTCATGAGCACTACACAGGACACTTGAACCACACCCATAACATTCTACAAAAAGCAGTGTTCTGCCAAGGCCATGATAACGCAATATTGTCCTGAAAAAAAATAGGTTTCTCCTAAAACTTGATGACCGTGCGACAGCTGACGCGTACAAAATTGTCTGGGGATGAATCAGTTTAATGAATATCATTGGGCAAATATATAAAGGGACCATTCACATTGTTATCAAGATTTCAAACACACTGTAAAGAAAAAAATAACAGTCAATTGGTATCCGTTATATTACTTATGCAGGTGCCCGCACGTATTACACCATTTGATTGGATCAAACACATAGAATGCATTTTTATTTTGAAAAGTTATAAAACTGAAAAATGGCTTCAAATTAGTATGAAAAAAAAAAAGAAGAGATTTTTTCCAAATTTTTGTGCAACAGAGCAGTGTCATGGAAATTAAAACCGAACCTGTTACATAGACATCAACTAGCAAATCCGAGTCTGTTCTTAGCGACAAAAGCGAAACTGATGCAAAGAACACACCCCTTCAAGTTCGGAAGTTTCAAGAAAGTTAGTTACATGATTAATCGTGGCTTCAGTATGGATGGGAAGAATATTTCACATTATGTTGTGTTTTTATTAAATACAATAAACAGCAGCAATGTCATGTAACAATTCTGAGTTTCAACAAACAAATTGGATCGTAATGCTGACAGTTACGATCAGAAATAGTGTGTTGAGACAGAAAAGACTACCATGCTTTCTCACTGATAAGACTTTTCGCTTATAAGATCCCTACTTCACTTGTAAAATTGCCCGTTTCTGCTTCGACCTTCTAAGAGGAGGCAAAAAAATGAACAGGAGGGTCGACCAGTCGTGCTCACCTCAACAAAAGGGATAATTGGTAAACAGTGACTGTAATTTTTAAACGTTGCGGGATGTGTCTAGTCTCAGCTGCACTGCTATCCTGTAGCGCGTGGCGGCATGAAATTAATTTCTTTGATCTATGTCACCAAGTCTGTTACGACAGTACACAATATATTGGGGAACAGGGCACTGTCCTTGTGTACATGCCGCCAATCAATAATTTAGAAATGTAATCGGCAGCTGCTTATAAAAACACATCGTTCACTCCCTCACTGTCAAACTGCTGCAATCGATATCACTTTGACAACAGCTTATCTCAGAGTCATCAATTTGACCTATGTAAAGAGGCAAGTCTACACAAAAACACCAAGTAAATTACAGCTTGGTGTATTTGGCAAACTGAAGTTGAAAGTTTGTTTAATTGTTTACTGATGGATAATAATCCGTGTTTCATGCAGAACAAAAGGAAATGTATGTGAGGCAGTTAATCGTTGACCGACAGAGCTCAAAGTTCAATTAAGGTAAATTATCAGCGGTCGATGATGATGGCATGTTGGGTCATTGCATAACCACTAACAAGTTTATGTGGTATGTTTTCGCCCTATTACAAAATGAAAACTTTTTGCCAGGTCACTAGATCCTGCCTATAAGACAAGCCCCACACTTTTAACATGAAATTTTGAGGAAAAATCCCTATCTTATAAGTTAGAAAATACGATAGCTAAATCTGTGTTTTGGATTGCCCAAGAAGGTGTGTCCATTTCAAAGTTTGGCAGTTTGATCGGCTTGCTTTGGGAATTAAAATGCCCAAATGTAGAGCAGTTGAAATGTATCAAAACAGTGACTTATGAATCTGATAAAACAACATCAGATGAGATCAATTCAGTTTACTCTGTAACAGCTAAGATTTGTCATATTTTATCCAACATGTTGTTCTCTTTGATTTTAGGAATGTGCCCAATTTTTTAGGGTTGGCGAGGCAATTGTCCCTTGTTTTTCAATCCTCTGCAGCACAATTAAAAAGCATTTCATAGGTTACTGTTGGCTAAGGAAGCTACATCTGTACAACTAATTAATTAAGAATGGTAAAAGACTCAAGACATTATACCTGCCAGATGAGCCAAGGTGCTGGGCTTGACAATCTACATAACTTGCAACAAAAGTGGGTATATTCCAGTCTCTACCAATGAAATTGAAATTGAAAAAAAAAAAAGCAGCAGACTTCTAATACACCAAGCAAAAAAAACAAACAAACTGGATAAGACATTTTTTTCTAGACCAACAGAGATTTTGGATGGACTCAGTTCATGACCATTTTCCAATTGCTTTTTATCAAAGACGGACATTCTTTGGGGAACAGCTAGCGCAACTTCTCTGTCAGGCAAGGCAATATTCTACAGACCCGAGCCACAAGAGCCAGTGTATCATGTATATTTCCTGCATAATAGAAAAGGTGTCAACTTAGCAGAACATAAAGGGGGAATTTTGTTGAGTCAGCGGAATCTGAGAGAAATTCCAGAGCGGTGAAATCATCGAGTGTTGAATGATGACCAGTATGGCTGGATGAGATGGCTGCAAGTGTGTCACTGGTGCTGATACCTATTGATTGTCTTTTATCGGATCAATACCGCAATCACCTCTACAGAACCTACAGAGTTGATAGGTGAATGTACAGAATACTGGATAAATCCGAGTGGGTGTTATTTGATGCCGATGAGTGTCAGGGATTTACCAATCAAGCATTATTGTCATCATCAGTCACACATTGACAGTCGTTTGGCATGAAACTTGTTTTTTTCTAGAAATTAAGCTTGAGCCTTAATTTATCTATATAAGATCACAGAATGAGTAAGTGTTTTTGAGCAGGATGCATTAGACATCTAAAGAGTAAGTTTGCGCGTGTAATAAAAATTATGACAATAGAAATATTCATGAAATCAACAACTGTCATTATCATAACACTAACTCAGTTGAGAAATAAAGCCTTGTTAGATTTAATCTTAATATAATAAAGTCATGAGTAACTATGAATTAAGTGTGATGTAATTTGCAATCAGTTAAAGTTAATATGATAGTGAAATTGTGCCCATGCAGCCAGCTGCTTAACCCTTAGCTTGCTACATTTTGTTAAAATCCCATGCTAAATTCTCAGGGTTTTTGCTTGAATATTATATGTTACATGTTAGGATTGTCATACTAATAAACAGACAGCACATCAAATAGTACAGATCGTGATCAGATACCTCTCAGTAGGGTTCTGGTTGATCTGGATCTATAGTTGGCCTATGACTTAAATACATAAATAGAAGTCTATGAGTTGAATTTATACACCAAAAAACACATATAGTAAGAAACTGAGATTAGTTGAAATGAACTTAAGTTTGAGGCAAATTTTAAGCATATGATTGTTTGGAATTGTATGATATGGAAAACTGAGCAATTAGATGTATCATACTGATCTCGGTATCAAGCCTCAATTTTTATAACTTTCGGCCCTGGATGGATGGGTTTACATAGATATAAAATGTTTCAGGAAGCTATGTTACTTTGATCATAACAACCTAAAGATCCACCACAGACTGTACAAATGACACCTGAAATGCCTTCTATTTTTTTAACATGCTTTTAGATAATGGAGGAAAAATATTGGCATGTTATTTGCACTTTTATAAGTACGACTTGTATGATAGCACTTTGTCTACTTAACATTGAGGAAGCAACTAGGTTAATAAGTCAACAAGAAAAAGTTAATGTGGCACATTAAAGTTGCCAGAAAATTATGCAAAAGTAGAATGTTGTAAACTGGGCATTCAACAAAAGAAAAATGTTTTCATAATGCAGCATAAATGAGCCCTGAAAATCTTATACCTTGGACCAACATTTACATTATTATTTAACAGAACAACACATTTAGTATCTATACAGGTCCTGTATAATAAATAAATCAGCATCTAAATCAACCATTCAAATATTCTTAATACACAATAATTTACCCTTTAATACTCTCAAATTGTCTATGCCTGTCTTTGTTGGTCATTACAATTTTAATTTGTACCAACAATGTTTCATATATATGCTCACTTACTTTGTATGTATTGATCAAAGTACCTACTTCAGGGCACATTTAAGTCGTTATTTCTGGTCAATAAATGTAGCCATATGTTAAACCATATAAAATGTATCTCTATGTTATTCATAGCAGATCAATTTCACTCAGAAACAAATTAAACTAAATATCTATCTGTAAATTCATATTTGGGACATTTTACATTAGCACCATTAGACCGAGGTCACATGAGTGTCCAGAAATTTAAAACGGACAGATAAAGCTCAACAACAGTACAATATGCATGGGAAAGCTTGTATACCAATCACGAATTGTCAGACCATTTATGTATTAAGTGTGCAGGCACAAAATATATAACAACTACAAAAAGTACAACAAAAATCCTAAGAAAACTTGAATGACAAAAATAAATTTTACACATCTATTAAAATGTTTCTTGAGAAGTCTGTGATTATTAGTGCAATCTGCCCTTGTATACATATTAGTGCAGTCATGTAATATAAAAATAAAAATTGACAGTTCATATAAGTCAGGTTTTAATTGTGATTTTTGTCACAGTTCTTAAATTTATTCTTTTATCTTAAGTGGTTGTTGTTTAAGAAAGAAAAGAAACCAAACGTAATAATAGATATATAACAACATGGTCATTTTACTGCTGAAATAGCATAAACTGACCATATAAAAAATACAATCGCTACTCAAAGCTGTGACGTCACCCCATACACATTTCCAAAACCAATTATAAATATAAGGGTTGCCATTCTCGGCAATGCAATTTAAGGGTTGCAGAAACGCAGGAAAGTTCAGTGGTATTACACAATTTATGTGTGACTTTCTTGTTAAAGATTTACCTATAAACATGTACCAAGCCCTACATGCAGAACCTTTTCTTAGCTGAGATTATGCTAAAGCTTCAAATTTTGACAGTTCAGTATTTACTTATGGTATCTATCAATGCACTGTAATATTGCAATACCTAAACCTTGCCAAGCTGATGCTGCCAATTAGGAAGTGCAACAGTATATATGTGTTTTTTTTGTGTTTTTTTAAAACATTACAGCGATCAATTATTATCATTATAGCGACATGCAGCTATTTTGGTGGAGGAAGACCCAAGATAAAATGTCTGAGAAGAACCACCCACACACGGCAATTCTACCACTACGCCACGGGCATATATATCTTAAGTTATATTCTGGGTGTCATATGAGGTGTTCTGGGAGTCAGACATTGAGTTTGAGCAAAGTTAAGATAAACTGTAAAATGTAAAGATCTGCAAGTGGGGCAAAATGATCAAGGGCTACAACAGTGAAATCAGCTGAATAAGCACTAGAAGCAGACTATTAAATTAACCAATAGACCTTTACCTGTCTTCACAAAATAAAGTCTATATCAATGGACCATCAGTCCATTAAGCTGGATGAAGACAGCCAAGTCTACTGAATCGGTTCATATAATTTGTAAATTTAACTGGACAGATACTTTGGTGGAGTCAGTTTTGAGCCCACCATGCCTATATGACATTTATAGTAATTTTTGCCCTGAAAGGATTACCCTAAATAATGTACAAACCTATTCTAGGTAAAACTCTTTTCACATATTATATGGCCCTCATCTTATTACCAAATTCACAAAGGACATGCCCTACTAAACTAACTTATTATAAATTTATAGATATATAGAAATCCAACATGCTTATTCAGACAAAATAGCTTATCATTTCAATTTATAACATCAATGATTTTCAAAATAATCAAAATTACCATAGATACCAAATATATTTTTATAATTTAAATAATCAGTTCTTAACAGCTTGACAATAATTTTAACTTCCTGTGCAAACAATGCTTTAACAGCTGTTGAAATGCATTCTGCATCATTAACAAATGCCCAATTTTTTATGTTCAAATACAAACATTAACACTTAATCTGCCAAAGCACTAATTGATCAAAGGCAAATAAAGTAGACTCTTATATGCCCGCTATTACATGAAGCTGTAAAATCAGAATCTGCATAATTTGCCATAAATCCCATGAAATCTGACCAGTTTACACCTTTTTACACTGCCATAAGAAAAAAATAATAATTTAGAATACCTTAATAATAAATGCAGCAGTGTATGGGCTCATTAAGATAATTTTAAGATTTATTCTCAGAAGTAATACAGGAAACCTGATACAACTGTTTCAATACAATGGTCCTGTCACAAACAGACTCGATCAAATTGAAATCAGTCCGTGAGCGAGATTAGGAATACAGCAGTTTTAAGGTTACCTGTCACACGTTGTCAAGGCAATGGTGTATTTGGATAAGAATTTATCTCCTAGTTTTTGATATTGCCAGATAATTGGGCTTTAATGGGTGCTGTGTAATGGGAACTTTACGATTTATGATCATTCACAAGTCTGCCCACCACCCCTCCTTTTCCTTTCTATAGGCAACTAAACTTAACTATTTGTGCTCTAAACAAACTCCTTAACAAAGACAATTTATGGTGGAGAGAGGGAGATGGATGCACATGTTATATTTTGGTTTAAGGGTGGTATGACAGGCAAAAAATGTAAGATTTACATGAAGCGTCTCGCTTAAAGCAGCTTGTTGGTGTCATAGACTTATGAGGGAGTTGTCTTGCAGCACAACAAAGTTGATTATAGTGGGGGTGACTCCTATCTCTGCCTATGCTGCCTGTTTACCTATTTTTAGAATCAGCCAACAGGAGTTTGGATCAGCGTGGTCACAAACACATTAATAATCAAAGTGCCGAGGGCACTGTAGTATTCAGTAATTGCAATTTGTTTTGTAAAATATAAACTGAATGACCGATGAGTCAATGCTTTACACTTTCCAAGTAATGTAACTTGTGACATTTTATCCATAAGCACTATTTGAACAATTGTTGTATGCTAATGGTATTGAATGTATCAATATATGCAACATAAGCGAATAATGTGGCAACACATGAGAAACTATTTTACCGAATCACTGTACATAATTATACACTGTATGAGTTCCGGCCAAGTCTTCGACCTTACATTACCAATAGCTGTTGCTATTTCATACATCCTACCCACTTCACAGATCTAGTTTAAATATATATTTCATTCATTGATGATTGCATCAATATTGTATAAATCCAATGTTTGCATTGCGGTACCGCTATAGTGATAAAAGCAAACAGTGCAATATTTTATTGTACACACTCTCAGTCGCACAAATCTCAGTCCTTCGACCAGTCTTCTTCCAGAAAAACAGCACCCCTTCCTCCACAATCAATCAAGGGAAAAGGTCGAGAGCTTCAAAGGCAACTAGGAATGAAGTACATGAATGAAATGTATATCCTTGCATGTTTTGTTGCATACTATAGCAAAATTACCACAATAATTTCAAGTTTTTTTGTAATAAGTGCAAATTACTGAAAGCAAGCAGACAAATCAGCAAATGTTGCAAGTATTTACTCTTGACAGTGGCAAGCCTGACGTCTGTCAGCACTATTTTGTATCAGAAGCATATCTGGAGGCAGCCAATAATTGTTATTGAGAATTTTGACTGTGAAATTATGGTAACAAAGTGCAGTCAGGAGATACAAGCTGGCAACTACCACTATGCCATGGGCACCCCTTGACTGATCTTGATCTCTTCTTTTGATTATGCCTGATCAATTTGTGTTAAGCAGCAATAAAAAGTCAAGAAGTAAGAGTCAGAGTAAGAGCTATAAATCAGTGATCTAAAGCTGGTATTGGTAAAGGGATATATCCCATAATTCTCAAGCAAGCCTAATATTATATGCACAATAACTCCTTAAACTTCTCACAATGAGACAACTTTAACAAGAATCAAGAATATGGGATTTCAAATACAAAAATAGTAAATACAGTTTTTTTCATCTCCATCTTTAATAAAAAAAAAACATGACTAAAAGTACACTCCGATGTGTCCATCACCCCAAACTTGTGAAATGTACCATAATTAGTCATATTAAACTTTAACTGGCGGATTTTTCAACATCAAAAAGTGAAATAAAAATGGAAAAAAAAAATGTTGGTCATTGAACACTCATAAAAGAGATTTCTCACCACCTGTGAATTTGAATACGCTTGTGCCATAATTTGAAGTCATATGCACCTGTAATTGGCCCTCAAAAGGTAATTGACCCCTAATTAACACTGCCTGGCTCCAGAATTACCTCTAACTGCCTCTCCAATCACATATTATGACAAGGGAACCATACTATAATTGAGCTATAATTGGCTCTATTACAAGGACAAGGAAGGCCGGTAACCAGCCATTTGTGATTTTGTCATCAGAATGAATCAAGGTCATATTGACCTGCCTTCAGGTTAAAGTTTTATATAGAAAGTCAGACAGACTCTGCTTCCTAGGTAGGATATTCACCAATCATTCTGAAGCCCTAGTCATGAAGTGAACTCAAGTAACTTTTTTTTATTAGGGATGTAATTTTGTATTGTTCAAAGGTGAACATCGTCTCAAAACTCAAAATAAGTTAAAGTAACCAGGAAAATTCCAGATGTGTCTTAAAATTCTTTGGAGAAGTTTCTCCATAAAAATGACTTAAGTGGACAGTATTCATAATTAAGAGTAATTGGTAAAAATGGTTCAAAGGCACTAGAATTGACTGGTTAATTGATGCAACCAGACTAACAGTGAACCGATAAGCCAGGGGTCAACATCAACAAAGACTGAACTGTCAAATGCATAAACTTTAATTTTAACATAATTTAAGGCAATAATTCTGTTAATAATGCGTACATTATACTGGAAAGCAATGAGTATGAAACAATAAAAAGACGACATATAGTATTCTTAGGTATTACGAAACATACTCAGAACAGCATGTTTTTTCACCTTCACTGAACCATCCTTTCGTTCAACACAACAACCAAATTCGAGATCATTACATAGTAATAATCATCAAAGGATTCAATAACTACTAAAAACACATTTCCCAGGTAGAAAAACCATTTAAACGTGAAATTACTGGTCAAAAATGCACTTTTACAATTTCTCCAGTTGTTGAAACTGTCAAATCAAAAGAAGTGACCATGCATGGATGATTCGTCCTGACTGGTTCTGATGCAGGGAAATTTATCATGGTGCACATCAACAGGGCTTACAAGATGTGTTTTTCAGTCTGCAACCATACCCAGATATCTTAACTGATTATAATACAGTTTAAAATCTGACCAATCAAAACTCCCGATTACTTATCTCTTGTTTTATCTAAAGGCAAGAACTTTTTTTTCTTTTTTCCTATTAATCTGCATGTATTAGTGAGCAAATATGTAAAATCGGTGCTGCTTAGTAACAAATGTAGCATGAAAAGGGCTAGTGGTAAAAAAATGTTATCACCAGGGACAAAGATTTATAGCACTGATAGATTGACATGCCTCTGTTTAATTCTTTAAGTTTATGCAATAAACTGTAAAGTAGGCCGTTCATAGTGATGATGCTTTGGAATTTAATTCAACGACATGCTAAGGAGACATGCAAAGAATTGTTGTATTTCATTAGATTTCTCCACCTGCCGTTAGGAATGAAAACTAAAAAAAAAGCTTCCTTTTGAACATGTAGCACACACAAGGGAAAATGGATGAACTGTCTTGGGAGACTGCAGTGAAAATGAGCCTGAATTAGCATTACAATACAACAGAGGAAACAAACCTGAGAAACATTAACTCTTAGCCTGCTAAGAATGAATTGCTTCTGCTATTGTACATATTGCCGATGCAGATTAGCTAGCTCTAGCTGGGACCTGTCCTATCAGGACCTGCACTGTTTGCTGCAGTCTTTAACAATCTGTTTAGTAACCATTGCATGTTGATTAACAGATGTAAGCAGATTAACTATAAACAAATTGTAGCATGATACGGGTCAAGAATCGAGGGAGTCTGTATTTATCCTATATGTGAGCTGCAGATGCAGAACTGCAGTTGTCACCAGAGGGGGCAGGGGAGAGGAAGAGGATATGGCCAAGATAGAACTGGATAAAACTAAAATTAGTTTTGCAATGTATCCCATAATTCTTAATTGATTTCTATATTGGTGGTGGTTATAATATTTGTTACATCAAGAGCACCAACAATATAGCATTTGGTAAAGAATAAGTATTGCATAGAGATAAACACTTGTGTACTTTAGGTATAGGAATAAAGGGTACAATAGAGACATGGTTCAACAATTATACAAGTTTTCATGCAGTTTTGAATGTTAGCCGCCCCGTTAGTAAATGAAATAAATTTTCACCATAATCCACCTATGGCTAATGCATATTACCATAAAAGGTGTAAAGAGATACTTATTACAAAAAGACTTGCCATATTTAGAAAGCACTGCTTGCTTGAAAACACATAAGTCAAGGAGAAATTCCTAGAAAAGTGAATCATTCCATTGAGGATGGGAATTCAGGCTTCAGGTACGGAGGCTCTCGTTCAAATCTCAGTTTGCGTCTTATAAAAAAATTGTTGCATAGCTCTCTTGCTTTAAAGGTGGTATCCAAATTTTGGACCATTGGACCAAAAAACCTTTTCATACAAAAAATAACAAATACAAATAAAGCGCTGTAACTTTAGTAGATCTTGCGAAATACTGTTTATTGATGTCCTACACATGTGTAAAAAAGTAAACCAGAATGCCACAATCGGCATTTAATAAAAAAAAATTCCTATCTGAGCCACGCTGCACAGTAAGCTATTTTTAAACTAAGAAAACCCCCATGACTGTGACCCCAATGTTTTATAGCACATCAATGTCATCTCCTCTGATGCTGATGTCTGTAGATTTGAAAAGAATGAACATTTTAAATGCTAATTAACAAGTTTTACTGACCCAAAAATTATATGCATATGAAACTCATCTAAACTTAAATTGAGGTATGAATTATCTTCAGAAAATATACACATATATCACAAAAGGAGGTCAGATATTGTTAAATATAATTAACATTGACAAACTGTTTGATACTACCTTTAAGTACAATTTATACAGATAGTCCTGTGTCATGATAATTCAACTGATTATAGTGTTATAACAAGCAACCATGACATGCGATAATGAAGATAACACTATATCTGCTCCATTCCAGTATGACTTAAACTCATTTCATTAAACAATTTTGGAAGACACATTTCGTGAAATGATTCACTCTAGAAAACAAACCACTGGGGAAAGAAAACAACAAGGTCCAAGTGAAAGAATCATTGAAAAAAATAAGGTGCCAGTTTTGGGTGTGACAGTTTGTCTACATTCTGTATGGCACTTGAAAACTTGCATTAGCACCCTGGTCTGTTTACACATACATACCCTATTTAGTTCAAGGGTTCATCTGATCATGAGTTTTTGTTTACACGGGTGCTTGAATTTACCTTATTCATGCAATGTCTCCACTGTCTGTTGTGACACAGTCAATATTGACACTAGAACACCTGACATTGTACCAGATAAAGCTACATTGAGACTTCATGTCACAGATGTACTCAAGGCAGTTAGCAATTTAGTTCTTATTCTGTGACTGATTTTCTAGGTCTTTGCAAAAAGCGTACATCCAGATAAACAAGCTCCTGTTGGGGTCTGCCTGAATTAGATCCACACTATTAATTTTGCTGCTTGGTCTTGTCAGGCTGTCAGAGTGATAGTGGATTGTGTTATACATATAACACTTGAATAGAATATTGCCCACAGTTGTCCCTAGGGTAATATTCCTGTTCTTAGATTGACAGTAACCACTATCACCCTAACAGCCATGGGCTATTTATATAATAAAGCAGGTATAAAGAAGGCTCAAACCCTCAAGTAGGCCAGTTCAAAATCAGACCAAAACAAAAGAAAACAAAACACTACCGGTACATAAACTGAAAACAAAAGTTGCTTACGAGTCCTCAACTGAATTTCAATTGTTCTGCTTTTTTACGAATAGTAAACTTTTTTTGTTTGTACATAAAAAACTAACACTGCCAAAACTTTGAGAACATGTCAAATAAAAAAATCCTCAGAAAAATCGAAATAAAAACAACATATTCATAAAATTTTCAATTAACCTGAAATACAATATTAGTTAGTGAAGAGAATTAAAACAGTGACGATGTTATAAAGTGCTTGCAGCCAGGCAATATTGATTCTCCTGAGTTTCCAAGACAAGTTGTCTTGGGACACCCAGATTGGAGACCTAGTTTTATATTAATCAAACGTCATGACAGCAGTGACCAAGTCTGAGCTGTTCGCGTAACATTTACCATGTTGGTCCAAGTACCAGTTGAAGCAAACATTTTGGTTGCGGGTATGAATGAACAACCATCCATTCATCTTTATCGCAGCAAATATTAGATACATGTATATATACACAGTAAGGGACCCTAACTTCGACCTAAGCAATCAAAAGACAAAAAACTCTTTAAAAGCTTAGTATTATTTAAGCTTACATGTATGTGTTCTCCAATCCCACCCCCCACCCACCTACTCCCCCCGAAGCCCCCACCTTACTTTCCCCACATGGATCCATCACTGCTAGGTCTGCCACAACCAAAATAATTGGATGTTACTATAATAACCATAACAGTTTTGCTGTTAAGTATATTAAAATCAAACAAGAAGAATCACATTGTGAATCCATGAGAGTTTTAAGACATTGTGAGCAACTAAACTATTAGTCTTAGTTAAAACTAGAACTGTAGGCCAATTGCTATCAAATACCCAAACTTAATCCTTGCTGGACTGAGAAAAAAAAAGTGCACAGAGTGTCATGGTACTTAGAGCAACGTGCGAAGTTTCATCAAAATTGAAACAAAACTGTACCAGAAGAAACTCGGCCAGAATGGTGTTTTTTTAATACTAGCTGATTTCAGATATTAAGGTTTATGAACATTTAACAGTACAGTGAAGGACTCATGCGGCAGGAACAGTTTTTAGATTACCAAGATTTTAGATAAATGGTTATGCTTATTTTTTAATAAATTTAAACTACTATCTATAAGTATACATTAACACATAAAAAATATTCAAATGATTAGATGATATCAACTTTATTGGATTGGTTTACTCAAAGGATTTTTCAAAAAAGGCTACCAAAAATGGAGCCTGAACAGATAAAAAGGATCAAAGTTTAACTTAATTCCAGATTAAAATTGAAAATGCCAATAAAAAGCTTACTAAGGAGTAATAAAGTAAAAGTAAGCAGGGAAAAATGGAAACTTTTACTTCTAAGGTTTAGTAAATAAATTAAAAGTGATGATGGAACTGCCTGCTTTGGAACGTCTTATTTTTACAGCACAATCAGGATAAATAATTTTATCTCTTTGTATATCATTAAATGGTTGACTTAATGTTTTTTAGGTGCTTTGCATTACCTGACCTATATACTCATGCACAATCAACTGCCAGGCTGAATCAAGCTTAAATATCTTTTGATAACCCCCAAACTTATTAACATCACATAAAACGTGCCAACGGTTGAAATTTTCTTCTCAATGCCTGATAACTGAATAGATATGTAATGCTTACGCAAGCGTGAAATAGACCATACTTTTAACATGACGCTTTATAACGGCAATGCTACTGCTTTTCAGTATTCTCACAAGAGAGCTGGCTGTGTGCCAACTTAGGTATTTACCCCTATCAGTTGGAAGTTAACGGAAGAACGAATTTCAATTGATTGTCACCTCTTTTTAGTAGATTTCTTTTGTTCCATTGCTTTTCATTCATTCTTAGTTAAGCATTTGTTAATTTGATAAGGACACAGACAGTACAACAGTACAATGGCTCACGGTATACAATCTACAAGTTTGGTTGAAAATCCTTTATATAAATATCAATCATTGAGTCAAGGTTCAAAAGAGGCTTAGATTTCATAATAAAGGATTCTGGGATATTTAAACATGGGTTTAAATTTGATATGATTAATTTTTTTTGTGTAGGAGCTGACGAGTTTAAATGGGTGTAAGTTTTATTTACCTCTATAGATGTAGGGAGTTTCATTAAGACACAAAAACACAACAGTTTTTTTATCAAAGACAAAATTAATGTTGGGAAGAAAATTCTTATAAAATATAAATTTACCATGAGTTCTGAGTTACAATACTTAAGATACTTAATTATGAAATAGTCCATAGGAATTTCAACAGGAGGGTTTAAGCCCTTGCTTAAGGCCTTTAGCAATGTTTCCTGTAAAAAAAATATACTGAACAAGAGCTATATATAATGATTCATCAAAAATCACCAAAAACTGTGATACACTGATATGATTTGAGATGTTGATGCTGGCCCATCTAAATTCCGTTCAATAGTTAGAAAAATTAAGGACTTTTTAATTGAGATTAATCATATATAAATTAATTAAAGTTAAGTTTTCTATTTCTTCTATCCATAAAATATCAAAAAGTACTTAACACTGTTGTTACTATGATCTGTTGTTGTGGTTTCAGTAAAAATAGTTAATGTTTTGTTCTTCAATTTGTTTACATGTAAAGAATAATACTTTTATTATTGTATCGGACAGTAAGTTACACACCAAATAGTAAACATTCAATGTCAAGTATCCCATTCTTCCCGAACGTATCGTGAAATATCAACCCTCTGACTGCTTAGCCTCTTACCGCCCGGGTTTGCGTCCCATTCAGGGCTAAGGACTTATGTTGGAAGGTCTTTTCGCTGACCTGCGGTGCACCGGCGGTTCTACCCAGACATTTGTTTGGGGTCTTCCTCCACCAAAATAGCTGGCCATCGCTGTAATTTTCATAACTGGACACTGCGACGTATTTAAAAAACAAAACAAAACAAAATATTGAATTAAGACAAAAAAATGACAATAAACATGTCACATTGTGGAGAGATTGTATTGTTACAGCTCTAAACTTGACATAATTGTCCTGAAATAAACCCCCAGCTGAGGCTTCTAACAGGACATGATGATCTGGATCTACATATCTGTTCTAGGATTGATGGACTTTTTCTTAGCTAAGTAGAAGTCTGCATGTGTACGCCATTTTACGCCTTTACAAACCATTCATAATCATTAGCAGAATCTGCATGACTAAGTGTTTATGTGTAGACTGGTTCAGCCTTAAATCTATTTTTACAAGATGAACATATATTTATAAAAATCCTTTTATCTCTTATAAAGAAAAACAACAAAGTCAAACGAATTTTCAAAAATTATAGATGAACTATGAATAAAAAGGACAGACAAACTGTATACAGTATTCTCAGACTGAAATGTATGTTTTGATGTGTATTGGTTGGGCTTTACATCTACTAACACTCTCTTTATACATATACTCAAGTATCTTTAATGCACTTAATGCCAGATTAATGAAATCTTAACACATTTTGTGGGATAAGTCTCAAAATATTTCATTTACATGATAATAGTGACTTAAACTGAAAATTAAAACAGAAAATAAATCAATTAAAATTTTATCTAACTTCCGAATGTGTTAATTTACATAATGTGCACAAAAGAATGAGATTTTGGAGTATTATGGCAAACCAATTTACCAGACAAGATTTCTCACCAAACAAAATCTTAATCAAACTCATTGCCAAAGATTCAACAAAGGAAGCATGTGTAATTAACACATTTAATATCCTTTCTGAAAAAAATCACAGAAAAAGAAAATGATATGCTGTTTGTACTTGACAAACCCTACAAAAACATGTCACCAATATTAGTTCAGAATGAAATACGAACTTGCTCTTTTTTTTTGACAAGGGCTTTTAGTAACGTACTATCGCTGTGCTATGTTTTACCTTGCTTCACTGAAAACAATAGAATATACCCTTAGGGCCCTAAAACTCTCTATATATGGATAAAAGAAAAGAAAATCAGAATATTTGGTTACCTATTGTAATCGGACAGTCACAAACAATTGACTCTCTCTAGTCAGCTAGACAGTGTTAACCCTTACAACTATTTGTCTAAAAATGGGTTTGTAATAAAAATGGGGATGACCCCTTATCATCTACCACAAACTACAAACATTTTCATGCAAGAATGAGTCAAATGTTTTCACAATGAAATTGTCATACATCAGCAAACTAATGTCAAGTCTGAAATTCTCTGCTATCCACCTCCCCACTCCCTCTGAAATCGATTGAGACAAACTATATACATTCTTCCAGCTCTGTTTGAACAATGTTTTAAATCAACAACCTTTCACTTTCAAATACACTGGCAGACACTAACACCTACTGTACAACAAAGTGTGGTTATACAAGCGACATGCAAGCCTTATTTTTCCTCCACTTTCGACAATCTTTTGAAGTATTTGAAGTATTGTCTTTCTGATGGTAAATGATAGCAAAACGTTGTCTCCAAATGGCTGCAAGTTGGTTGAACATTTTACCAACAATCTTTCATTTATCTTTAGACCTTGTTGACTGGAAGCAGATATACTGATCTGATTCTTCCTTTACTATGATAGCAAGCCATAAACACCTAACACAATGCTATAACCAGTCTTGTTACTCCCCTCATCCTTTTCATTCAAAGTTTATCTATAATTTTGAACATTCACTTGACTTTGTTGTTTTTCTGTAAGAGATAAAAGGATTTTAATAAATGTATGTTCAGCTTGTAATAATAGATTTAAGGATGTACCAGTCTACATATAAACCCTTAGTCATGCAGTTTCTGGTCATGATTGTGAATGGTTTGAAAAGGCATAAAATGGAATATGATTCTGAATGGTTTGTAAAGGCGTAAAATGGAATATGATTCTGAATGGTTTGTAAAGGCGTAAAATGGCCCCTACATGCAGGAAAGGGTCATATGATAAGCATTTGCAAAGGAGCTTTTTCTGTTCTTATACAGATATAGGTTCATCTCATTCTGAATCTGCTCATTTAGTTAGATTAATATATCAATGTTCTAAGAAAACAAGTTCTCCCATTTAATATTATTTCCTTTTGTTTCAACTTATATTTATCCTTGTCAACTGCACACTATCTGGGTAGAATCATTTATTGGGTATTAACCACGTTCAGCAATGTGTCATAAATAAGTCTTGCCTAGTTTGACTAACACTCATGGCCAGTCATGGTTCAAAGCTGGGATCCCAGAATCCAGAGTTCAACATTTTATCCACAAGACCCCAGGGGCTAGACTTACAAAATTATGGTACAATCAAGTATATCTAAGACAAATGATTGAATCAGAAGTCTTCAGTACAAACAACAGACCCCCTACCTTCCATGCTAGCTTTTTTTTGTTGGATTTATCATCAGACCAACACTCTTTCAGTTATTCAGAGATAGAGTCCACTTAAAGTAGATAGACTGCTGCCTTAAAAGCATGCTGGGAACACATGGCATGATACTATACCCACAAACCAAGTCACATAATCTTGGTGCTGAGCCCACCAGTCATGGAACTACTTATATTTTTGCTTTGGTTATTATCAGGGTGGGTTAACTTCTACAAATGTACCTGTTTTGACAACTTTGGTAGGTCATGGCCAGGGTTTGAACCTGGGGCCTTCTGGTCCTGGAGCTGGTGCTCTACCTATTGCTCTACCAGAGCTATCAGCAAACTTATCAACAAGACCTAAGTACTATGAATACTGTTTTCACCCCATTTTTAAAAGAAGTCAAGAGAAATTTATGAATATTAAGAAGCTACATATAATTATTTAATGAAAAAAAAAAGAAGTTAAATTATTTAGACTGGTCACCTTACAAAAGTGTTTATCAACACCCCAATAATGATAATAAAAACAATGCAATAAAAACAACCGCACCATAGATTACATTAATCTTACCCAAGTTAACATGCAAAAATAAACAACAGTCTATTCAAGTGTCACTTTCAGTTAACATAAAAGAATAACAGTAATGGATTTTGTATGTTCACGCACTGTTGTTGTAATAAAGCTGACAATATGGAAATTGTGGGCCTGTTTTATGTAATGAACCAGTAAAACTGAGATAGGTTCAAGCCATGTGTAGATGTTGTGATAAATATTAAAAATATTTAATAATTATATCTTACTTAATTTGATAACAACTCTTTTTTAAATAACTTACTTAACACATGAACACATTAGAGAGGTAATTCCCTATAAGAGCATTCTAAGAAAGCAATGTCACATCCTATGTGTATATATATAATTAACACGAAAATTTTTATGTGGCCGCTGTGGTGTAGTGGTAGCGCGCTAAACCGGTAATCAAGAGGCCCGTGGTTCTATTCCCGGCTGCAGCGGTCAATTGTTCATGTTGATTTTCGGTGTTATACTTAATTATCATTAAGGCAAAAATAAGTAATTCTTGAGACTTTGAAACAATTAGCTTATTCCGACAGCTCACATCTATCTAGATCTAAACTATTAGTAATCAATGTATCAAAAAACAATATAGATGGATAGGTACCTCCCTGAATCACTGTCACGATAGAGCTGTAATAACCACCTTAACTGTAGACTCTTATTTTCTAACCCAAGCAGTGGTTTTGACACTTAATTTGAAAAAGTTACTGACACGTTGATAAACAAATTTATACTTTTTGAGTAAAGTAAGTCATTATCATGATACATTTTATTCAAACTGCATGCTAAATTCTTTGTTTTGTTCCTTTTATATAATCCACATAACAATGAAAGGGTCAAAAGTGGTAACTTACAGTGTGCCTTTATCATATACATGTATCAATATTTTACCCATGTTTAGTAGAATTTTTGGCATACCTTCTTTATAAGCTTGATAAGATATCAAAGTCAGATCAGAGCACTCAGATATAAATATAATGTAATCTCATATATATAATTTGTGATTTTCTAAGTCTAAAAATAGCTCTTTGTGCTTGGTGGCTCACATTTGATATAAATGTTTGTAATGACAAATGTGGTGTTATGCGATACTTTTCATATAAAGTTAGGGCATCCACAAACAACATTCCATCAGATAAATTTCAGGTAACAACAATGTATTTAGTTGTCTCAGAAACAAAACTTTGGCCCAAACTGTTAGATACCACTTTTATTATACTATAATGAAAAAACAAAGCTGCAAAAAGTCTCGATCAAGATCTGGCGTAATTGTCTAAATCTTATAAATATGTGATAAGCAGCTGAGACTTAACATTCTAGTAGGACAGATGGTTTTTTATTGCCCAGTTACAGTACACTGCTCATCAAGCAAGTTTCTCTCTCACAAAGTAAGTTATTTTTGTTCATGACTGTGCAGACTTTTGTGTGTGTTATAATAAAGCAGAAACCAGCCTATGGTATTTAATTTTCAATTTTCTTCAAAGTTGGTAAACTTTGAATGCTAGTGTTTTTTCCTTAATGTGTGTACAAGGTGGTGTCTCTCGGGTTGAAACCACTTTAATGGTGTAAATAAAAATAAAGAAATATGTCTAGCCACCTTTGCATGTTGATATAAGAAGATGACAAGGAATAAGTACTGATTATTAACAGAAGTAAGAAATAAAATCGCTCAATGTTAATTATGAAATCATTTCCCTCAAATTCGATGGTCACCCTAACATCAGAAGAATATCCTGACATCATATTTATGCAATTTTTGGCCTAATAATGGCTGAATACTAACTCTGACATCCCCATCCCCATCCACAACAAACAACACCAATACTACTACGACCACTAATACCACAAAACATTCCTGCACTAAATATACCCAGTTAACCACAGACAATCTGTGACTTCAGCTATCCGTTATCCCTTAACATGCTGCCTTTCTTAATAAGCCAAACTGTATTCTTAGTTATTGTTTTTGACAACAAATAAACTTAAATTAAGCAGTAAAAAAGGAGGAACTGACAACAACTATGCATCAAACATTGCAGATTTTGCTCCGCCAGGGTGAACTGGCCTACCCGGATCTACCCTATTTGCTTAAGATTGGTCAATCAGCGCTTAGCAGTCTACACGTTAACATCATGCCTTGATCTGTTTGTCTCTTGAGCCAACTCTGAGGTTTATACTTGAGCACATGCAAACATTTCTAACATGGCTTGGTGTAATCTTTATGTGTGTCAATAAATCATTCAGGGATGCCTTATCTCTTCTTGGGATTTTATGAGCTGTGGTTAAATGGATTAAATGATCTTATAAATGTATACAGGTGGCCCCAGAAGTTGAGTGTGTCCTTTGTAAGATTTTTTTCTTCAATTGGTGACAGCATCACACAAAAAATACACACATGTATATACAAAGTGACACTCTAGCATGTTAATTATAGAAAAAATAAGCCAATATGAATAGAGTTAAAAGATTAAAATGGTAAAAGATAGTGACTGTTTGAAAACCAGATAAAAAGGCAAGGCTACAAATATGTAGGGCAATCTGGTGCAAGCCAAAAAAGAAATACGGTCCTATTTACTTAAATACTGACAGCTGTCATGTGCATGTGGTTCACTATTTGAAAGGCACCATTTGTAAAATTATAACCTTCACTTTTATGAACTCAAAAACAATAATAGAATTCTACATAAGATTGAAGAAAATATTATCTGAAAAGTTAATCACCTGTGGATATATATAACTTTTTGTATCAAATTAAGGGAACTTTTATTATTGAGTCTTAACAACGATAACAAGCCATTCATTTGAGCAAGTATAACTCAATATTATAATATATATAATAATATAATAATATATTATTAATATGGCATTAATAGTGCAAATCGAGATAAGCCAGCTTAAACTGGAATCTGTCTGCAACGGAGCTGCACTTTTTCCTGTTTAGTCTATAGCAAACTTTACCTAGTTACCATCGAAGAAAGATGTAGTTGTTACCAAATAACGCAAGATTTTTTATCAGTTTGAAACAGTTGTAGAGGGACAAGGTGGTTGAGAGAAGTTAAACTTAGTCTGGTATACCAGGGTTTGACACTAACGATAGTCAGGGAGCCCAAGCCACCCAAATATTGTGTCGGACTCCCGGATTTCAAGTCAAGAAAGTCTGTCAGACTTGTTTACTTTAATAGCAAAGTCTGAAAGGAACATGAAAGTTTCGCTGAACATTGCTAGCTTTTTACCCTAACACCGACAAACTCCCACCCAGAGTTATCCTCCTTGGTATGTAAATAGTTAAGTAGTGCAGCGTAGCATGGCATAATGCATGTCCTTGTGCAGTCGAATGACGGCGGTATTTTATAAGCATCTGTGGTTAACAACATACGATTTGGATGAACTTGGCACTTATCGTTAACCCAAGGTACGCAAAGTTGCAATTGATAGGGATGACAGTAGCACATAACATACATTTTTTTCGCCAGTAATTTTTATTTCATCAATATGGAACTTTTTTAAAATGTTATAAACCTCCACCACCAAAGAAAATAAGAACAGATGAGGAAGCTCACAAGTTAAAAAAAACAACCTTTGAAATACTTCTTGAAATCAGTAATAAATACATAAACAAGTGAATGAGCTTTTCTGTTTTTAAGTTTGGACTCCCTCATTATCATTTGGACTCCTTGTTTTGAAAAGTATGGAGTCCGAAGGACTCCTCGGTTAGAAAAGTTGGTGTCTAACCCTGTATGTAGAGTTAATCAGGTTAATTTTTGACATTCAAACAAGCCAAATACATCTGAAAAATGACCAGAATATCATAGAATCTTTTGTTTTTTGTACAGGAAATCTTAAAAATCTTGGCCTTACGTATTGTTTTTTGACCCTGTTGAATATCACAATCTGAACAATAAATTTACAAACTGCTCTTAAATCTATATTATGAGCTATGTGGCCACTCCAATTTTTCGGTTAATTTATGGTGTGTGTAGCTAGTTATGTTATGTTGAAAGAGCTTAACTAAACACAATTATGCTATCACTGCCGTTTCTATTTACTGTCCACAACCCTCATGAGAAAAAAACAAAACACTTTAAAACTAAATCTTACTCAATTTGATAGCAACTCTTTTTTAAATAACTTACTCAAAACATGAAACATTAGAGACATTATTCCCTATAAAAGCATTCTGAGAAAGCAATGTCACATCCTATGTGTATATATATAATTAACATGACAATTTTTATGTGGCCGCTGTGGTGTAGTGTTAGCGCGCTAAACCAGTAATCAAGAGGCCCGTGGTTCTATTCCCGGCTGCGGCGGTCAATTGTTCATGTTGATTTTCGGTGTTATACTTAATTAACATTAAGGCAAAAATAAGTACTTCTTGAAATCAGTAATAAATACATAAACAAGTGAATGAGCTTTTCTGTTTTTAAGTTTGGACTCCCTCATTATCATTTGGACTCCTTGTTTTGAAAAGTATGGAGTCCGAAGGACTCCTCGGTTAGAAAAGTTGGTGTCTAACCCTGTATGTAGAGTTAATCAGGTTAATTTTTGACATTCAAACAAGCCAAATACATCTGAAAAATGACCAGAATATCATAGAATCTTTTGTTTTTTGTACAGGAAATCTTAAAAATCTTGGCCTTACGTATTGTTTTTTGACCCTGTTGAATATCACAATCTGAACAATAAATTTACAAACTGCTCTTAAATCTATATTATGAGCTATGTGGCCACTCCAATTTTTCGGTTAATTTATGGTGTGTGTAGCTAGTTATGTTATGTTGAAAGAGCTTAACTAAACACAATTATGCTATCACTGCCGTTTCTATTTACTGTCCACAACCCTCATGAGAAAAAAACAAAACACTTTAAAACTTGTTGAATGCTAAATGAATCAAGCTGCAGAAGTAGCGTTACCCAGGGTGAAAATCTTACTCATGACCTGCTACTCTGGAGTCAGATACTTAACTGGTGGTAAAAGGGTGGTATCCAACAGTTTGCTTATACCAAATATATGTAACAATACCTGACCTCTGTTTTTGGGGTATTTGTGCATAATTTTTGCAGAAACAATCATACTTTAGTCTAAGCTTTGACGGCTTTGAACAGTTTTTTAATTTTAGGACAGTAAAACTTGTTAATCAACACTTTAAATGTTCATTCTCTAAATAATCACGATTAGTATTCTGGCTGAAAATAGATATCGACTTCACAACGGATGATGTAGATTAGCTAAAACATAAGTGGTCACATGATTTCTTAGTTTAAAAATAATTAACTGCGCAGATTGGAAATATAGGTTTGTAATGACGATCGTGGCGTTGTGGTTTACTTTCAGACAGGTGTAGGACATTAATAAACAGCATTTTGCAAGATCTATTCAGGTAACAAAAGTTAATTTAAAAAATTAATGAAAATGTTTTTGGTCCAAACTGTCAGATACCCCGACCCCCCCCCTCAACCCATTGAAGCAAGAATTTAACCTTTCAGAACCACAAGGTGCAGAAAGTTACTGCTCCAAATCAGTAGCAAAATAAACTCATCTTGTTGTCAATAGTGATCTTATCCTGGCAGTGCAGGGTTTGAACCTATGATATCCTGTATATTATATAACCGAATTTGCATTCTAAGTGGTGCAGGGTTCAAATCCACAACCTCCTGCTTCAGGGTTAGTGGCTCTACCAAATGACCAACCTGGCTACGCTCCAAGAGTGTGCATTCATTATAGGTGACTATATATACAGCTGACTGATCAGGAAGTGCAATTGATGCTGCCAAATCAACTGACAGTAGCAACAAATCTTACTCGAATAGCTGAATGTGATCTTCACAAATTACAATAAATTAAAAGAAAAATGATACTTTCTGTTCAGTTTGTCTAATTTTGGAAGCAAAGTAGTCATAATGACAATGATTTAATTACATTGGCTAGATTAGTTTATTAACTAATAATGAAATTTTTACTGGTTTTGCCACATTTGTCCTGCAGAAAGTGACCCAGAGTTAACTGTGATATAATTGCTTAGGCAAATCAGAAGATTACTGAACATTCTGGGGCTGTTACACATGAGTACCAAATAATCTGTAGTGCATATCGGCAGTTAAACAGCCTTGCTGTTGGGTTAACCCTTTAGCGGCATGGTTGAGTGTCAGCCTACTGATCTAAAGGTCCCAGGTTTGAATCCCCTTTAGGAACAGGATTATTTTCTCCTCTCAGATTTAATTTAATGGTGTCAGAAGTGGGATGGAAGCCTGGTGTGGTTGCCCTGAGATGGGCTTGGGCCCAGAAAAAGTAAAGGGGGAGGAGTGTAGTGCATATAGGCACTTCCAACAGCCTTGCTGTTGGGTTAAACAGCCTTGCTGTTGGGTTAACCCTTTAGCGACGTGGTTGAGTGTCAGCTTACTGATCTAAAGGTCCCAGGTTTGAATCCCCTTTAGGGACAGGATTATTTTCTCCTCTCAGATTTACTTTAAATCCATGATGTACTAAGAAACTGTGGCTTTAATAATACAAACCATACTCACACAAAATTCTGCACTATTAAATGATGTGAAGTGTGTTGCTAATCTAAAAGCTTAATTAAGTTAATAGCTTAATTTTCTTGGCAGCTGTAACTCCTGCAAAACTTCAAAAACTTTTTGTTTCTCAAAAGAAGAAGTGTCAGCATTTTTTATTTCTAAGTAATTAATTTCTCAATGATAAAACATATTCAAATAATCAAGCCTAAAAGAATACCTTTTCTAGTCATAAAATAATGTATTAAAATGTGGTTTTTATCAGGGCCCTAACTATCAACATTGTTCTTGTCTTTTGGTGAAACTAATAAAACATATGAAGATTTGCAAAAAGGCTAAATATGTATTTAGGGGGAATCACACAATGATAAGCAATGACAAGTTAGTCCTGACAGCTGTCAATAACAACTCTTCACACTGTCAAAAGGGGTCTACCACCCTATGGCAAGCTGCCAAAATGCTACCAAAATACCATGCACTGTGTTTAAAAACTCGACAAGTTTTGGATTTAAAGCATACCTTTCCATGGTGAACAACGATCCGGCGAGTTCCTGTCTATAACGGGAGACCGTCTGACCCTTCCTGAGTTTGGGGACGAAGGGCTTCGACACCCTCTTAACATGAAATGTTTTACAGCTTTTATGGGACCTTGTCTTTGAGACTGTGTTTGGGAAGGCGACAAGTCCATTTTTCCACGCCTAACACTGGGTGCACCAGGCGCAGGCATTCCCTGCCCAGACATGGTATGGCTGTTATTATTCCAAGAATATATCAATCGATGAGTTATCCAACAATTGCACAAATATCTCCGCCAGCTTTGGCAAATTTTAAGATTTCTCTGAGTCCTAGCTGAACAACGCTTCTGCTTTTACACAAAAATTCTAACCCTGAGAGTCACGTGTCATCGGTCTTAAGTTGTGATTGGTTGACCTCTGACTTCGATGTCATGACCTGAAATTGACATTATTTCAGCGTTTTTGGTTTAAAGTAATAAAACTTAAAGTAAGTACGTCGATAAATTGCGCTGGATGTCTAAGATTAATAATACGAACAAGTGACAGCTTTATGAAAAGCCATTGTGTATTTAATGTGTTAAGCTAACGGTACACCTTCCGCTAGAGTTGCCTCCCTTAGTTCCATTCATAAACAAAGCGACAGAATGTAAACATCCGGTCCACGTGGTTTTACTACTACAACTGTCAAACGCCGGTCGCGATGTTTCAAACATCAAATTGCAGGTTATCTGGGTTGATTCATTCATTCCTTCGTCAGAGAAAGCAACTTTGATGAATAATAAACACATCATATGACTACTTTGTTAAATAATGTTACGAGTTATTGTTTTACATGCAAATTTGACCTTCAATGAGGTCATC
The DNA here is from genome assembly GCA_007844125.1 of Sinonovacula constricta. NCBI lineage: Eukaryota > Metazoa > Mollusca > Bivalvia > Cardiida > Solecurtidae > Sinonovacula > Sinonovacula constricta. The sequence goes on along the minus strand of CM017567.1, from coordinate 56,386,914 downwards.
ATTCAAGAGATACATTTTACACACACCAACAAATGTCTTTGATTGTCATTATGTACGATGTTGTAAGAATTTCGGATGGTGTCTTTTTGACACTCATATCGAATGCTGGACAACTCGTGCCAAACCAACTCATGCCAGGTAAAACTCGCTCCAATATTGGTCAACTCGCGCCACATATAGACTTACAGTATACAATATACTTACCGATATTCGCGCTTACCTAATTACATAAACTGTATAACAATACACTATTTCATATTATTTTTTTGTGTTTGTTTTTCAGGTCAGGTGCCAGATAACAACTGTACGAGACACACTTTTTTTATCATGTACGCGCGAGATGTGCATTGTATATTGCTTGAAATAAATAATAAAAAATGATTTGGTTTAAGCTCTTTATTGATGAAAATATTATTTTGTTAACCATGAAAAATGATGTGGAAAAAATGTTTGATTAAATTCTAAAGAACCTCACGAAGCTATAGTGTATAGATAATGAGTATGAGCGCATGAATAATTAAAGAAATGACAATATGACTACCTGTACCAGAAAATATACTTTGAATAAATATACATCAACATAATATGTAATCGATAAATTTATCTAATTTATTTGTATTTTTTTTTAATTACATGTTGGCATTATTGTATCAACAACCGTGTGGCACGAGTGGAGCCATCGATGTACATCCTGATCCCGCTGCTTGATGAAGAAGCCCAGACGGTCGAGATGACCATTCAGCTAGTATCGGAGATGGCACTGACAAGGTACCAGCGTATCAATTTTGGCGCGAGTTGTACCTGGCGCGAGTTGGTTTGGGGCGAGTTGTCCTGTCACCCTCATATCATATTAATTTGCACAATAACTGATTTGCCAAAAAATAAATATAGCAAAGTACAATAAGTGTTTTATTCTAAATTATTTATTAGTATTTAGAATGTAAGCATGTTTGTTTATAAATAGTACTGGAACGTTTCACATCAGACTGTCACTCTTGCATACTTGCACTATTCTGTTAACATTGTACAAGAACAAATGGTAAACTATCTTTCTGGCTCCAATACGATCCATTCATAATCAATTTGAAGTAAGACCCTTGAATCTTATGTACTAGGGTCTAAAAAATACTGAAACACAAAAGTCTAGTAGGGCATTAACCCTTTGCACTTAACTGTACCACTGGAAGAAAGTAATAAAAATAACTATTTTTGGTTAATTTTTATCACATTTTAATCAATATCATTGACGTCTATCAGTGTTTTTTTTATGCTGTGAAAAGCTTATTCCATGGGTCTAGTGATGTCTCATTGATAACAATGGCATGCAGGGATGTCTTTTTGAGCCCAGTCGCTTCTATACATCTCTGTCAGTACAGTCAAACATTCATGTTTATGCTTCATTCATCGTAGGAACCGACAATGCAGCATCTGATCTGAAGTGGTTATTTCCTAATGACATCCAGATGTTCCAGTCATCTCAAGATGTCATTTTCTGGACTGCAGGAATTGGTTGTGTGTTATAGTGCACCAACACTATTATTGTCATATTTGTGACATCCAACTTATAATTGGTGGAAGAAGACCCACATGCATATGGCCAATTTGGACCACTGGTGCACTGCTGGCCAGCTGGAAGACCTCCCCACATTAAATTATCTTGGGCCTTTACCGGGGCTTGAACTCATTCGGTGAGTGGCTGAGGAGTTTCAAGTCAGCAACTCAAACCAATCGGCCACAGACGGGCCTCAAAATATTCATAATTTACAATGGATGTAATAATCTATAACTTCTAGTCATCCAGACTGCCAAACTTGATGACTGCAGCCTCCAATAATTTGAGCTCTCTCTCTCATAAAATAAAACTATTAACTAGAGAGTGGTAAAATTGTTATTCAAAAAGGCTGGCTAACTACCCATTGGTGGAACACACGTCTGAATCTTCTATAGCAGAAAACTGTAGCCAAGCTCCGACTTCTCCTTCACCACATGGACTTGGGTCCCATTTGGGGCGAGAACTTATATGTGAGGATATCTTCAAAATGACCTGCAAAATGACAGTTCTAAACAGACGATTGTATGGAGTCTTTCTCCATCAATAAAAGCTGGAAGTTGCCAAAATGATTTTCATTGTATCTGTGACATGTATTCAAAGATGCAATAAACTTGAATATGACCTTGACCTTGAGGGTTCCTCCTAAACAGTATGCAGGATACACCTTCAAGATAAATATCAGTAGGATGGTGAAGTTTGATTTCACAACTGTGCAAAATGGCAAAATGTATGGCCTTAATACCAATTTATTGCATCTGTGACTACTTATAACAAATAAGCTTAAATATCACCTTCAATATGAACTTGGCCATCTTGGCTGCACTGGAAAATTGAAAGTGTGACACGCGTTCAAGTGTATGTCTGTAAAATGGTGAAACTTAATTGAAATACTGTTAATGATATCAAGGCAAGGGAAATGGGAAGGTAATATTGCCAGATGCAGTGACTACTGCCCGCGCAACTGCTATATGCATACAAATATTCCTAGCAACCAACAACTGCAAAAAATGGTACAAAATGGCTGTTTTGGTTTGATTGCCTTCAAGACAGAAACCCAATTCAATTACACAATTAAGTATTTTGATAAACATATAAAACCTTTGAAAAGCATCAATTGAAACTATGTATATAATAACAGCCACTTTTGCTATTAATTTCTATTTGATATGGGTACAAGTTTAGAGCTTTATACATATACATAAAGACTTTTAAGGTATACCATATTACCATCCTCATTTTTCTTTTGTTTCCCTGTTTTCTGGATAGACATTGAATGACAGCATGCCATTGAGTATGGTCCAAAGCTAGTTTTGCCTGTATGTTGTGAGCTATTTGAAAGTCGTCTCCGATGAATTTTTTCCAGAACTTCAAAGATGAACCTCAGCCCAGATTATCTCGGCGACTAACAAGTAGTATTTTGAAACTGTCTTTCAACATGAAAGATCTCTAACTACTGCATACGTCTCATATGCCATTCTGTCACACAGCTGATGGGTGAGGTTGAGGGACTGTGCATCAGGTGGATGATTCGGACCAAGTTCTCTGGAACATTATTTTCTGTGCAAGGCCCATGGCATCTCTGCACATGGCTCCTTGTCAAAGGCCAAATAGAGATAGACAAAGATATGGTACAAATTCTGTTTCTGCAGGAAATATTATTAATTGTTGAGACAAGAGAAACAATGCATCAGTTGTGATATTAAGAATAGTTATTTTCAGGTATTTTTGGCAGAGAGTGACCCTTGACAAATATTTTGGTAGAATGTTAGATTCCTGCCCAGACTGGGTTTTGAACCCACATGGTGAGAGGCTGAAGGGTTTCTAGTCCATAGGCACTCCACTTGTAGATCAACATTTTTGTTTGTGCCTGGCACAAAAAGAAATACTTAAAACATGTTTTGCCATAACCAATCCAAAACATTTATAGCAGGACTAGCCATATAATTCCACCCCCCAAAGCAATGGTTCTTTAAAATGAAAAGAACATATATTCATCTTTTTTTCATATTCTGTTTAATAACAATTTAATACAACAATAAAACATAAAAAAAACACAACTAACGTTAGTATATATTAAAAGAATGACAAATTTGAAAACAAATATGTCCGATAATTTGATAGCTTATAATTATGCTAACATAAATAAAAACAGATTATATTAGGATATGTGGAATATTATTCACAAGATCAGATGCTTTTCTGTTAAGTATCAAACTTTGAATCCAGCATAATCTATCAGAAAATTTATAAGATCAAAGAAGAAAAATATCATTGTCTAACACATTTATTATTAAAACATTTAAGTTTTTAATTTGATTGTAGAGCTGTCAAAATTGAAACAAGCACTGTTAGTTCAGATGATCTTTTCCATTATATAAAAAGATATTGTATCATATTTACAAAATTAAAAAAAAATTGTTTAAATAGAGAAATCTTTGTTATAAAATACTAGAGTTTAAATGAAAATGATAACGTTGCATTTACAGATTAAATTAGTAAAAAAAAATTTCAGAGTCCAAAGAGAACAGTCAGAGGAGTTCGTGACCCCTAACACTATGCCACGAGCACCTGGGTAAGTGATTAATTGAGCAATTCTAATATATAAGTGTATAGGTACACTCAACAAGGACTTAAATGCACAGGTGTTGAGTATTAGTTTATGAATAAAAATGTAAAATTATTATAATAAATATTTTTAAATACTTAACACAGACGTTAATTTAATATCATTAATAATAAGCATTAATAGTAGCATAATATTTTATAAGTAAATAGTTATTGTTTCAAACAAATATATCATAATTGACTGCAGTGATCATCCTGCTGTAATATACATGTAAGCAAAATTGTTTGTTTATTGGGTTTATTGTCCTAACCAGCAGTATTTCAGTTATCTGGAGACAGAGTCCACTTGAAGCAGACATACATTTACTGTGTATAGCATGCCGTGAACACATGGCATGATACCACATCCTGTCACATTATCCTGGCACTGGGCTAACCAGTCGTGGACCTACTCTTACATTTACTTGAGCGTTAGCAAAGGGAGATATACCACTTCCATTTTTAACGACTTTGGTCGTGTTTGCAGACCGGGATCAAACCCTGGGCCTCCTATACCTGGAGCCAAAGCTCTACCGATTTAGCTACCAGGTCTGGTCAAAGAAATTTGCCTGAATTTAATCTATATAATTTAATGTATTAATAGTTTCACATTGAATAAATGTTTATTACATGTAGTTTGAAACAAAATGTTTGGAAGATAAAATTAAGGAAGGTTTCTTGAAATCCTGAGAAGATATCTTTTAGCAAGGTTTCCAGGAATTCCAGAGGAAATGCATTTTACACCTCATGAAATCCTGTGTAGATATTTTAGGAAGGTTTATAGAAAACCTCAGAAAATATGTTTAAGGAAAGCTTATCAACATTCTGAGATGTTGTTTTACAAAATTTTCTGGAAATCCATGGAAGATGTGTTTTAGGAAAGTTTTGGGAAATCCAGGAAAAAAATGTTTCACAATAATAAATTAAGGTTTCCAGAATGTTTTAGGAAGATGTCCAAACTTCTGGCCTGACGGCTAAGGAGAAGCTCATGACATGACAAGATGGAAGACATCCACAGATAAATAGGAAATCCAGAATTCTATAAAAGATATGCTAAACCAATGACAATGAAAACTACAATATTAAGATAAGCTAGTACTCAGTTTTGTTAACATATTGTCACACCACAGTAGGCAGTTGCAACACAACTCATAAACACTTTGTTATATTGGTGTAAAAAGGAATGGAGCAAAATCAAATAAATAAGTAAAATAAATAATACAAAATAAGTAATGCACAATAATTTTTTGTATTGAATTTATGTAAATATTAAATATGAGGGATATAAAAAATATGTAGAATACTTTTTAATATTGGAAGAAAACTGCTGGATACGTAGACAAGTGATACCAATGATAAAAATAACAGCTCCAATCCTAAACTTAACTGCCCCTGTCTTCTTGCTTATAAAAGTCTTGAGGGCAACAACTCCTCCAATATTTTATGGATAGTGACAAAATTGAAGCTGACCGGTATTTTGATATTATATGCTTACAGGCTAAATATAAAAACATCTATAAAGTGTTCCAAAAGTTAAAGATGAGAAACAAAACATTTGAATATGGCAAGAGAGGTCCATCACTCTAATAATATGAAGCAGATAAGAATCACAATTGTACTTGTATTTTGGTATCATATATCTATTATTACCTGTAATAAAAAAATAAAACAAACATGTTAAGTCCTTCCAAAGTAATTGATCAAAATTGACAAAAAACTCTGCAAAGCATGGATGCAAGCAAGCATACATGGACAAGGGAAACCATTTGCCTTTCTACCACGTGTTGAATGGCAGGGGCATACAAAAAAATACATGATACATCAACCTATTCACCTAGTTGACTTCCATACAATTTTCATTATGTCCATGCAGAAAGTTCAATTCTACATTAAAATCATATTCATAGATGGAAGCATCAAATGTCTGCTGATATAAAATGTTGCTGTTCTTGAGGTCCGAAGCAATTAAACATGAACGAACACATGGTCCCAGAATAAATGGAATATCTGACACTGGGGAGAAGCTACTGGATGGAGTGCTTTGCCTGTTGGTTGTCTCTTTATTGCAAGCTGCCCCTGAACTAGAAGGTGAAGTCCCTACATGGCTCTTGGGGTTCCCATATTTGATTCCAGGGTGTTGTGAGATGTCAACAGTTGGAGAATACTGGTTCATAACAGAACTGTATGCAGAGTAATCTGGTAATCCGTCAGTGTCCATGACCTAGAAAACATGACAAATATATAATAACTAATATTTCTGAAATTTAAAACTGTTGTCGTGGGCTTTAAGGGTCTTAATAAGAGTAATGAGACCTATTTTTAACACAGTTACACTTGTTCAAACAATGTGTACTATGAAGACAGAATGTGCACTTTTTATGACATGAAACAGGTTCAATTTTGTATATTCATTTGTCAAATGTATTGTGTAAAAGTTAAGTTTTCAATAAAATGTGTTTATAACCTAAACAATTGAACTTAAATATAAAATACAGGAAACATGGAAGGTCTCACGTGTGAGTTTTTCCTCAAAATTGAAATTTACAGAATGAAGAGGATTTGTCCGAGTAAAACAGACATGCAAATTATAACATGTAAAAAATAAATAAGGTAGTCACCTTGACTGGGGTTAGAATGAATGAGCAAAGACTGAATCAAATATACTGTCGAAACAATTACATGGTCACTTAGGGTTAAGTATTGTAAAACAAAAACATGCATAAACATTTTTGTTGTTGATATGTTTTCTTAAAATGCTCACACTAAAATTTTTGCCATTGCCTTTTTCAAAAGTTAAATACAAACAATTGCTCTCTTTACATATTTGCAAACGTTCATGTGCACTGCCATATCATAAAACACAGAAATGACATCAACATCATCCAATGACAACATCATTTTACCGCCATTTACTGAATGTCATTTTCCCATCATTTATTGAACATCAAGTAGCATGACATTATGACACACATCTTTTATGTTGCAGTCCAGTGGTCGGACAGTTTGTAGTTTATAAATCCATGCTGACTCATTTATTTGCTTCTCAGTTCTGTCTGCTGGTACATTCTATTAATTAGGGTGAAACGGAAATCATCTGTGGAGTGGCCTGGTTGCGAAAAAAATGACTGTTGATGGGCTTGTCACTCTTCTGTCATACACCACGAAAGTAACTGAACATCGAGTAGCATAGCATTATGGTGCGCAACTTTTTTTGTTTGATTAATATCCTTCCACCATTTTTTCAGTTATCCAAAGGTAGTTTTCACTTACCTTTGATATAGTGATACCTTCACAGTGATAGCATGCCTAGACTACCTGACATTATACCATACTCACTTTATCCTGGCCAAGTGTGGAACTAATAATAAAATAACTGGAATCTAATCAAGAGACCTATGCTACGGCCATTTATAAGGACTTTAGTATTTCGAGGCTTGGGTTTAAAACTGAAGCCTTTTATACTTATGAGCCAATGCTATACCAAGTGTGCGATTAGGGTTTGTCATTTAATCTTGTCACCTACATCTTTATATCCAGGTGGGGCATCTGTAGACTGGTACTGGAAGTTTCCGGCTATAACTGTATTCCTCTCACTGGCTGTCTGACCAACAAGCAGAAAACCGTCCTCCAACCGGTCACCCGGTCGATCACTTGGGCCCCCTGGATGTACATTTGGGAGGTGTAAATGACTGAATTGAATTTGTAACAATTCATGATTACTGCACAATTCTTTTACTAGATCTACTTACTTAAACATATGTGCAACCTTTTACAATAATTATTCATGCAGTGAACATATTTTACTACTTTTTAAAATACACAGATTGAAATGCTTCATCAGCATTCTTAAGTGTATATATCAAGGCTGGAAATTTTTTATTTTCAATGACTAGTCCCGGACTAGTAACCTGGACAAAAAATGACTTGTCTTAAAATTTGCGTTGTTGTCAATTAACAAACACAACAACACATTTATCATATCTACAGCTAACAAACAAGGTATAACAACAAGTTGTTTATTTTACATTTTGTCTAGAAGCATTTATGTAATGCGCATCATGATTGGCTGTTTTGGACAGATGCGTGCATTGTACATGTACCGCCTTTATATGTTGTTAATAAATGCTCTAGTCTGGACATGAAATATGCTGACTTATAACTTGTCTGGGACTAAATGATCAATGACCAGTAGCCCGAAACTGCATTTTGACTTGTCTAGGAAGTCGGGCTACCATATTTTTCCAGCATTGTATATATAATTAACAGTTCACATTTGACTTGATCATTGTGGTGTAGTGGTAGAATGCTTGATCAGACGTTTGATTCCCGGCTGTGGGGTCAATACTTAATGCTGATTTCAAATTGTTATAGCAGTATATGGTTTCCATATTATTCATGTAAAATGCACACTTTTCACTAACTTGATAGACACATGAGAAACCATACTTATCCCAAGATAATGTGCAGATTTAATAATTAAGAAATCAACAACTCATACATGTGAAAATATAAGTATGTTGTTTTAAGCAGTTTTGAACAACATGATTGTGTCAACATGGTTCACCGGCCGCAATAGCTCAGATGGTACAGCGTCGGCTTGCGGATCGGGAGGTCGTGGGTTCGAACCCTGGCCGGGTCATACCAAAGACTTTAAAGTTGGTAGTAGTGGCTTCCCTCCTAACGCTCGGGGCTACGGGGACAGCATTACGGCTGACTCGTCGGTGTCAGTATAATGGACCGGCCGGGTTCAGTCCCTGGGCACCTCATAAGTGCCCCTGTGCTGTAATGATAGAAATGTCGCTGCGCAGTATCGGCAAAAATGCCGGCTAATCCCAATCCCAATCCCAACATGGTTCACAGGATTTATGTTATCCAGACCAAAGCTCATAAAATGAAAACCCTTCTTTTTTTCTAGGGCAGATTGCTCATCCATCATTTTCCAAGACAAATACTCACCTGCAAATTTTTCAGGGTGGACGAAAGCTCAATCTTAGTATTTTTGTGTAAATGATAAAATGCTGTGAAAGTGACAAAGGGTAAATTTTCAAAATATTATTAAGAAAACTGGTTTATTCTGTTCTTCAAGCATTAAACATAAACCCTTCCAGTACACCATATTACCACCTTATTTTCCCCAAATGCATTGACAAGTTGGTGTTATGCTTGATTATAGATGGTTTGAATTAAGTTGCTTTTCTGATGGCAAACAGTGATGGGAATTTAAAGATGGTCATTAGAATCAATTTAATTTGCAAATGAAAGACACCTTTTAATTTGCACACTATCTTCACTTCCACAATTAAATTGTCACACAAATGTTACTTCATTTTCTTTTCTGTGTTAAAAAACATATTATGCATTTGTCAGTGTATTATATATAAAAAAGATATGTAGCCGGGTGATAGGGAGAGAATGTGTAAGCGGTCCGGTAAGCTCAGTCGGTAGAGCATTCGCCCTGTTAGCGAAGTGTCCCGGGTTCGAGTCCCGGACTGGCTGCACATTTTTCTCTCAATGTTACAGACAAGATATAATTAAAATCAACCAATTATTGTTATTATAATCTTGTTTGATTATATGTTAAAAATTAACCTTTATTCATACATATTACAAGTAAACATGTACACAAAGTTAATAGCTATTTTATAGCAATACACAGGGTGAACTTTTATTCGCACTGAAAAAAAGTGATTGGAGAGTGAATGGCTGCCTTAAAAAAACAACAGGTGAGTGTTCATCTCACCTGAAAAAATAACAGAGAGCTTTCTGTAACCAAAGATGGGTGAGTTTTTGTTTCGGTGAGCTTTTATTTGGTATTCATGATTGATATTTTAATGGTTTAACAGTGATTTTCTAACTTTGCATATATTATATAATAATGTTTTAATACATAATTACCTGATGTCTGAGAAGATTGTCCTGCAAATGGCTTTGTGAATCCTTTCAGTAAATTGAACATCTTTCATGTATCTGAAACTGAACATCACACCAGCACATCTTTATCAATACAAATACATGTATACTGGAGAGGAAGTCTCATGTTTTACTGGACAGTTGGAAGGCACTGAGAATTTTTATTTCATACTGTTTATAATGTGATAAAAACTTAACAAAAGTAAAAAAGCTTTCTCTATTTGTATTTGTCATGGAGAGTAGAGCCTAGAACAAACCGAAGCAAATTCTTTAGTTGCAACTATTCACATTCAGCCCACAATATGCAATTAAATAATTATGTGCCAAATTAATGATAAATACTCACCTTTGAAATGTAAATGAACAAAGCAATCTGAAACGTCCCCATTCACTATTACAACTAAACAATAAATGACATTATCATTACGTGTCCATGAACAGATAAAATGCGAAGTGGCTTTTTCTCACGCACTACAGTTCGCTTAGATCTCACGCACTTACGTTACATTTGCATAATCCCGCCCCCAAAACGAATAATAATGATGTACTAGCTTCAAAACATATCAGATAGGTAAATAAAGATTGTTAAATTTGATGTAAATACCTACTCTGAAGCCATTTAAACATGAAAAAAAAAAAGATTTCTGCACATAGAAAGCTGTTTTATCGTGATTCTAAATTATCTCACGCGCATTTCCTTAATCCCGCCCACTGCAACTAATGACACGTACCGAGGTTGCATACATGATGCCACTTAAAAAGTATATTTGATGATATGAAAGTCGATTGATGTCTCTGTTATTTTTGTCATATTTTCCTACGCAAGTATACATGTATACCTTGCACAAAAAAACACATTTGATAACATGTTTTAACTCTCTGTCTCTGCATTCCTCTTGCTAGCTCTCTCTGTCTCTCTCACTTATTTTCAAAAGAAGGTTTATTTTCTCTTGATAAATATATAAACGGATTTTAATGTAATGAATGAATCTGAATTAGTATGGTCAATAAAGTGGTCAGAAAGGCATAATAACATTCCCATAATAACTGTTTTTATTTAACCGCAAGGTTAATTACAGAAATAGGCAAATAGCGTAGGCTTGTATTTGTATAGCCTACTCATATATCGTGTATAACATTTTCTTTGTGCAGGGGCGGATCCAAAGGGGGGCCGAAGGGGCCGCGGCCCACCCTTTTTTTCGACGACCAACAAAAAAAGTATTTTGCCCTTTAAAGTGAGCAAATAGATAAGGAAATTATGCCCCACAGATGCTTGGAAATCGCATCTCAGCGCATCTAGAATTCAAGATTTTCTGGGGGAGCCCCCTCCAGACCCCCCGCCGCGGATTTCGCGCCTGCGGCGCGATCAGCTCCGGCCTGTGGCCGAATGTTACTCCCTCAGCTCCCCCTATTCTGAAATCCTGGATCCGCCCCTGTTGTGGGTATAAATATGAACTTATCACCTTAAATGCTTTAAACGTTTTTATTGAAAAACAAAACAAAACAGTATCCACTTCAGTTTTATATATGGAAAATTGTCAGTCAATTTAAATAGGAGTATTGAGCACAAGTATGTATCACGTATTAAAATACAGAAGAATCTGAGAGATGATACTCATATCTCGGGCACTAAAGTTACATTTCTAGCACTACATTTCCACATCAAGCGTAACAGTCATATCTCACGCAATGTAGTCGCAGCTCACGCATTATATACACATCTCACGCAGCAGAGTCACAAATCGCGCATTATATACACATCTCACGCAGTAGTCACATGTCGCGCGTTATATACACATCGCACGCAGTAGAGTCACATATCGCGCATTCTAGAAATATCTAAGCAGTAGCGTCAAATTTCACGCATTAAGACCGAATGTCAGTAGTAAGGTCCCCAATCGTAACAACTCGGCCATTTCCGTAACGCGCCGAGGGGTCCCGATTGTAAGGTCCCATCTCACGCAGTAATGTCCTATCTCACGCAGTAACGTCCTATCTCACGCAGTTACGTCCTATCTCATACAGATACGTCTCATCTTCTCGCAACAAGGTCCCATCTCACACGCCCGGTAAACATTCGCTCAACAAACAAAAAGATAGTACAATAGACCATTTCAAACGTCTAGTGCGCATGCGCCGATTTATATCTCGCGCTACGAGACTTGGCCCGTTTTCTCGAGATTTTCCAAAACTGGGGGCTCTTGCGCAAAGGATTTAATCATTTGTGTCCGTACCAAAATAGTTTATTGTGATTTTGTAGGTCGTTTTGTTGATAAGACGCTTGCATGTTTTGTTTGACGTCATACGACGTAAACCAATCGAACAGTGCGTTACAGAAACTGGCGGATGTACTTTAACCATAAAAGGTGATGGTAAACAACGCCGTTCGTTTGACATTGATGATAGCAAAAACCACCCATTTCTATAACTTGTTTAAATGACAAAATATTATCAAAACTATACATTTTCTGAAAGTGCTGCTCATGCCAATTAAAGAAATATATAGGTTTATCATGTAGATGTATAACATAATTGTTCGGATGGACCAGAAAATACAAAAAAAAATATCAACCTTCGAAAAAAGGTCAGTTTTTAATTTCAAGGAAGTTCTGACCTCATATATTATCTAACCAAATAAAGATACAAGAAACACAAACTACTGTTCTGTTAACTAGTCAACTATATACACATCAATTTTAACTGTACCTGAACATTTTCAAAGAGGTATTCTTGTCTGACAGTAACGTGTACATTGTTCACGCACTTATAACATGGAGTCGCAAATTACATCACTGTGATTTTAATTTCTTCAAGGTTGTAAAAAAATAAATGCGGTGTTATTTCTTTCTCTGGGCTCTCTGGCTAACACTGCAACATCAAAGAAAATTCTGGGAAACAATCGACGGTCACTATCTTTTGAAGTCGCCGAAAAGAAATATTTTTGTTTCAAATTGACCGACCCATTATTTTATATCATGTCGATCGATAATTGTCTTCAAGCTGCCATTTAGAAGATAGAGAGGGTGTGAACGTTGGGTACTGTTGAGAGATTAAAAATGATAAGTACACGTGAACGGCGTGTGCTATGAAAAAATATGCAACGTTATTGACGATTTACCTTCGCGGCATAAGTATACTTTCTAAAGGAGTGAGAGTGGAGGGGGGAAACTGTACTATGTAGTAATATTTCAGACTGCGCATGTTTTTACTTATATAAATATCCTTACAAACTTCTTTAGTCCATTAAATGATCATAAACGGATTAACTACAAAAGAATAGGCGAGCTATTGAAATAATACATTTGCAATAAACACGAGATGAAAAAATACATTAGATTGTGTTCCTTGAAATCTCCACATCCACGTTTCCTCTTCCTTAACGAAAAAAATAGTGGGTTTGGGAAAGGGTGCACCATTGTTGTTACTGCTAAAAATAGCGTTAGGTCCTTTTATGAGCCAAAAAAGATATTGTAGACCTTAGTGTTTTGTCCTTTTTGTTGTCCTCGCGTAAGTCAATGCATATTGCTCTTTAAATGGTGAATGTCATAAACCACACGACTACAATATGGAGACAGTTTCAAACACAGCTGCATAGCGGATGCATGTGTTCTTGCGAAGGGGAAAAGACGCCAAAACACGGTCACACTTCCTGTCCACTAGACAAACAAGGTGTCATAAAACTGCCAATTAGCTTAATTAGTTGGGGTGTCCGCTCATGTCTTAAAATTAGGGATTCAATTAGAGTAGAACTTTATGATGGTATGAAAGGGACCCACGCGCAAAGAGAAACATAATATGAATTTACAAAACGGGTACAAAAATTAAGTACCCGGTAGAGCCCACTTTAGACCACATTTTGCTATAGAACATTCAAGCCATGAATGGGAAAAAAAGCCGTAGCCAGGCGTGTAGACCCTCATTCAAATAGTTGCAAATCAAGTAAAGTCAAAGTAATATGGGATCATGATGATGATCATGTGTGGCCAGGTAAATTTAATGGCGGTAATGATTATAATTTCTTTAATATTTAACATGTAAATGAACGTGATATAAGTTCGTTTTTATTACGATTGTTTTATTTATCTGTCAATTGATGATTGTATACGTGCACTATTTGGCAACTTATGGTTATTCAGACGTTGAACTTTTGTCAATTTCATGATTTTCAGTACTGTATTACGTTCAATTAGATAATACAAAATCCGGAAGTGAAGAGCCCCCAGTTTTGCAAAACACGCCGAGTCTCGCAAGATTTTCTAACTAAGCGTCTACTTGATCAGCGGAATAGGATTGGCCAGACGCTTGGTTTGCAATGGTCTATTAGCGAAAGCCACTCCCGAGAGTGAGCGAAAGCGTGTATTCCGAGAGTGAGCGAAAGCGTGGATTTGTTTATAAAGTATGACCAACATTTTTTTCTCTTTACATTTTTTTCTCTTTACAAGACAGAAAGACGGATTTTCCACCCCAAAAATTCTGGGATTGTAGTGTCATGTAAGGATGATGGAGCTTCACGAAATACACAGTTTCATGTTTAAAACATGTAGGCCTACATTGTTCCGGCTACAACTTTCCCCCCAATCGAAACAACAAGGATAATTCACGAATCATCTCTCGGATGTATGTAGGTAGTAGGACCATTTGGCTATTTCCCTAAATGGGACTACTTTTGAGGCAGACGTCAAAACAAAGATTGCTGCTCGGGTGACAGCTCACTACAGTACTATGCCTGTAAAACTACAATTTGTGGCGGCTTCAAATTTAAATCATCTAATTTTAATTTACCCAGCGCAGCAGACACGCAGCTGTCAAACGATATCATTGTTTATGTTTTGTGCGAGCTATATTTCAGGCATATTCTTCTTCCGACTTCCGGCGAACAAAACGATCGTGAATTCAGTAAGTATCACTGCAGCAGATACATCCGAGGGATGAATGTCCCGAGGATGGAATTACCCGAGGAGTTCCGATTGGCAGTAAGACCACAACTCCCGCGGTAACGTCTGCAACTGGTAATGTGTAAACATTTAATTTATGTATACATTTAATTTATGTATATTTACTGTTAAACCAATCTGACTGTGCGCAATGGTCTGTACGCACCTGTTTTAACATTATAATATTCTCTTCAGCTGCAAGTTGTGAAGAAGGAATTAGCAAATACTCTTACAATCTTACAACGCTTCGATAAAAACTGCGCGCGATTGCAACATGTAACTGAACAAAATATGTTACTGGACTCTCTTTACTGAGTGTCCTAGACTAAAAGCCCATGTGCAATTTGCATTTAATAATCAGTAGTACAAAGTAAATTTACGTTTCACGTAGCAACTATCATAATATGTGTAACATTTCGTTTAACATTATATGTGCTTGATGTATAATAAATACGTCATGTAAGTGTATTACAAGGTCTTCGAAGGCTTTCAAAATAAACGTATATACATGTGTTAAGTAATTTCCTTTTCAGTTGTTAACATCTGAGAGTTTAATGGTATGTGCAACTTTTTCCAAAATACAGCTTAATGAAAATCTCAAAATTTTAATGAAAACGGGCTTTCGGTAATATAGAAAATACAGTCTTAACATTTCATTATAATGTTACTGATTCATGTTTATTCCAACTATCTCTTTAAATTTCAAATGTATGTTATATATTTTGCTATCCTTTGTTTCTACTTCTTTGCCCCAAAACATCTTCAGTTAAAGTACAAACATATTACACACATTTAAAAAAGAGAGTAATCAAGTTTATTTCATTTTGAAACAACAGTCTTGAAATAGTTGTTTTTAGATGTTTTAATTATGCACAGTATTACTACATTCCCTGCTACATTTGATTTTAAAACGCATTATATAAAAGAATAATAAATTGTTATATTACCTGATACATAGATGTAAGCTTGACTGGTACATTTGCAGATTTAGACATAGCATTTTCTTCGTATACCGTTTACCCTTATGGTATGTCTTAGCCATTATATCAGCATTTTTTAACCATTCTATCTGAGATGCATGACCATATTCATATCATATGTTCCAACATTTTTATGCAAAGTAATTATATCACAAAAATATCAGATTCAAAGTTCATTATTTCTGCATAATTGTACCCCATGCTTAATTTTCATAATTACAGATTTCAAAACTAGTTTTATTAAGGAACTTCACTTTGGAACTGGCTGTAGTTTTTTTGGAAATTGATTAAATTAATTTATGTTTAACTTTCAAAGCCTGGTTCATTAATTAACTGAATGCATAATTAATGCTGCTAACCTTAGGAAAGAATAATGTATAGATACCAGTGTTATATATACCACACACATGTACTCTGCTTCGTCCGTTTTTTTGTATAAAACATACCTGAACTATTACCTGCATTGATATTTTGATGTTTTGTAAAAGTCACTTAGTATGTGTAACCGATTGTGTTAACCTTGTACGCATGGGCTTACGAATAAAAGCGAACTTGAGTTATATATAAATATAAAGATGGAACGTTACTGCATGAGATGGTACGTTACTGTGTGAGATGGGACATTACTGCTGCAGATGGGGCTGACTGCGTGAGATGGGACCTTACTGCATGAAATGGGACGTTACTGCGTGAGATTGGGCGTTACTGCTGCAGATGGGGCGTTACTGCGTGAGATTGGACGTTACTGCTGCAGATGGGACGTTACTGCGTAAGATGGGACGTTACTGTGTGAGATGGGACGTAACTGCTGCAGATGGGGCGTTACTGCGTGAGATTGGACGTTACTGCTGCAGATGGGACGTTACTGCGTAAGATGGGACGTTACTGCTGCAGATGGGGCGTTACTGCGTGAGATGGGACGTTACTGCTGCAGATTAGGCATTACTGCGTGAGATGGGACGTTACTGCTGCAGATGGGGCGTTACTGTGTGAGATGGGACGTTACTGTGTAAGATGGGGCGTTACTGTGTAAGATGGGGCGTTACTGCGTAAGATTTGACGTTACTGCTGCAAATGGGGCTTTACTGCGTGAGATGGGACGTTACTGCTGCAGATGGGGCGTTACTGCGTGAGATTTGACGTTACTGCTGCAGATGGGGCGTTACTGCGTGAGATGGGACGTTACTGCTGCAGATGGGGCGTTACTGTGTGAGATGGGACGTTACTGTGTAAGATGGGGCGTTACTGCTGCAGATGGGGCGTTACTGCGTAAGATTTGACGTTACTGCTGCAAATGGGGCTTTACTGCGTGAGATGGGACGTTACTGCTGCAGATGGGGCGTTACTGCGTGAGATTTGACGTTACTGCTGCAGATGGGGCGTTACTGCGTGAGATGGGACGTTACTGCTGCAGATGGGGCGTTACTGCGTGAGATGGGACGTTACTGCTGCAGATGGGGCGTTACTGTGTGAGATGGAACGTTACTGCTGCAGATGGGGCGTTACTGCGTGAGATAGGACGTTACTGCTACAGAGGAGGCGTTACTGCGTGAGATGGGGCGTTACTGCTGCAGATGGGGCGTTACTGCGTGAGATGGGACCTTACTGCAAGAAATGGGACCTTACTGCGTGAAATGGGACGTTACTGCGTGAGATGGGACGTTACTGCATGAGATGGGATGTTACTGCGTAAGATAGGATGTTACTGCGTAAGATGGGAGGTACTGCGTGAGATGGGACGTTACTGCGTGAGATGGGAGGTACTGCGTGAGATGGGATGTTACTGCGTGAGATGGGACGGTACCGTGTGAGATGGTACATTAGTTAAACCATTCGGTAACGATTGAGCCCACGTCACACGAGCCCACGTCACACCATGCAACCCTCTGCCATTTTACAATGTAAATGCGCATAGCAGTTCCATCATTTACTTTAGAAACAAGAAAGAACACAGATGAGACATCCAAGGCACCGTAGAGAGCATGCGCATTTACCAAGAATATGGCTTTCCTGGGGACTTAACGTTAACGCCATCTGATACTGTCGATAAATTACATAAATATTTGAGATTACGAACCGTAACTCTGATGGGAACTAGACTATCTAGACTAACTAGCTACTTTGTTTTCTTCCTGGATGCCTACTACATCTGAAACTACAAGCTGCAATACTAACATCGGCATACTCGGCGTTTTTTCTTAAACTAGACCTCATCAGACGGCAGATTCCTTTTAATACTTGCTACTTTTATAATTGCAGGTTAAATATTATTGTTAGAATGTAATCTGTTAAAAATGGAACACTCGATTGTTTCCTCTGATAAGGTCTGACAGAACAGCTGCGATTTCGTGTTATTTACTTCTACCCTATCGTCCCCATAAAACGCATTCCATTAGAGTGGTGTGAACAGGGGAGAAGAAGAACGACAGGGAAATAGAAAGATTTGATATTTTTGCCTAATTTTACACCAGATAGCAATGTGAAAATAAAACGAACTCATCCGCATTCTGTGCTGATATTCAACCTCCACAGTGCAACATAAAACACAAACATATCAAAATATAAAACACAAGGTTTCACTTATGCAGCTGCTGCCCTCTACCTCCGCTGCTGCTGCGCTGTCCCTGAGGCTTCTTTTGTTGCTTAACATGATTATAATGATGCTTTTGATGGCAAGAAGGATGATTATGATAATTGGCACGATGGAAGGACTGGGTTGACTTAACACGACTGACATGTCCGGTCCAATCAGTCCTGTCAAGTCCGGTCCGATCAGTATTGTCAAGTCCGGTCCAATCATTTATGCTATGTCTATTCCCGTCAGATTTACCATGTTCGGTTCAGTCATTCCCGTCGGTCATGAATCATCGGTCATAATGGCATGACCGACGGGACATAAAGGGGCACAACAAGACCGACATGACATGTCGGGTTATGTCCCGTCGGTGATATCATGTCCGGTCGGTCATGTCAGGTTCCGTCGGCCATGTCATGTCTCTTCGGCCATGTCATTATCCGTCTTCCACGTCATGTCATTTACCGTCAGCCATGTCATTTACCGCCAGTCATGTCATTTACCGTATGTCATGTCCCGTCTGTCGTGTCATGTCATGTCCCGTCGGTCATGTCAGGTTCCGTCGGCCATGTCATTTACCGTCGGCCATGTCATTTACCTCAGCCATGTCATTCACCGTCAGTCATGTCGTGTCCCGTCGGTCATGGCATGCAATGGAATCTACCTTCGGCCATGTCATGTCATTTACCATCAGCCATGTCATTCACCCTCAGTCATGTATACCTTCGGTCATGTCATGTTCCATCGGTCATGTCATGTCCCGTCGGCTATGTCATTTACCGTCGAATATGTCATTTACCTCGGTCATGTCATGTTCCGTCAGTCATGTACCGTCGGTCATGACATACCGCCAGCCATGTTATTTACCGTCGGTCTGTCCCGTCGGTCATGTCCTGGCATGTCCCGTCGTGCATGCCATGGCATCTCATGGCATGTCTTGTCCCGTCGGTAATGTCATTTACCGTCGGTCACGTCATTTACCGTCTGTCATGTCCCGTCTGTCATGTCATGTCCTTTTGGGCATGCCATGGCAGCTACCGTCGGTCATGTCATGTACCGTCGGTCATGCCAGGTTCCGTCGGCCATGTCATGTCCCGTCGGCCATATCGTATCATTTACCGTCGGCCATGTCATTCGCCGTCAGTCATGTCATGTCCCTTCGGTCATGGCATGCAATGGAATCTACTGTCAGTCATGTCCCGTCAATCATGTCGCGTCTTGTCACGTCAGTCATGTCGTGTCCCGTCGGTCATGGCATGCAATGGAATCTACCGTCTCATGTCTTGCCCGTCGGTCATGTCATGTACCGTCAGCCATGTCACGTCTTGTCGGTGATGTCATTTACCTCTGTCTTGTCATGTACCGTAAATCATGTCGCGTCATGTACTATCGGTCATGTCATTTACCGTCAATCATGTCGCGTCATGTACCATCATGTATCGTCGGTCATGTCATGTACCGTCGGGCATGTCATGTACCGTCAGCCATGTCGCGTCATGTACCGTCAGTCATCTCCCATCATGTCCCGTCAGTCGCGTCATGTGCCGTCGGTCATGTCATGTACCGTCATCGATGTCATGTTCTGTCGTTGATGTCACTTACCGTCGGTCATGTCACGTCTTGTCGGTGATGTCATTTACCTGTCATGTCATGTACCGTAAATCATGTCGCGTCATGTACCCTCGGTCATGTCATTTACCGTCAATCATGTCGCGTCATGTACCGTCAGTCATGTCGCGTCAGCCATGTCCCGTCATGTACCCTCGGTCATGTCATGTACCGTCAGTCGCGTCATGTGCCGTCGGTCATGTCAGGTACCGTCATCAATGTCATGTCCTGTCGTTGATGTCATTTACCGTCGGTCATGTCCCGTAAATAATGTCCCGTCATGTACCGTCGGTCATGTCATGTAACGTCGGGCATGTCATGTACCGTCAGTCATGTCCGTCATGTACCGTCGGTCATGTCATGTTCCGTCAGTCGCGTCATGTGCCGTCGGTCATGTCAGGTACCGTCATCAATGTCATGTCCTGTCGTTGATGTCATTTACCGTCGGTTATGTCCCGTAAATCATGTCGCGTCATGTACCGTCGGTCATGTCATGTCCGGTCAGCCATGTCGCGTCATGTACCGACAGTCATGTCCCGTCAATCATGTCGCGTCATGTACCGTCAGTCATGTCATACCCCGTCATGTACCGTCGGTCATGTCATGTCCCGTCATGTACCGTCGGCCATGTCCAGTCAGTCTTATCAAGTCAGTCCTGCCATGACACTTATCGTCGGTCATGTCCCGTCGGCCAAGTCCAGTCAGTCTTGTCATGTCCGTTCCAGTCAGTCATGTCAAACTTGTTAAGTCCAGTCTTTTCAAGTAAGTCATGTCCTGTCCGGTGCTGTCAGTCATGTAAGGTCCAGTCAGTTATCTACTTTAGTCGTTCTTGTCAGGTCAGTCTTGTCATATCCAGTTAAGTTTTGTCCGGATTCATTAATTGGTATTAAGTTAAAGTCCATAGGTGTTTAATCAGTCTAAGTTTAAATAAAAAGTAAGCGTAGTTCTTAAAGAAGTACGTTCGTGTATTATATCCATTCTTAACTAAGATCAGAACTAATGTAAGACCACGCCTTAGTGAGGTAAGTAATTTAAGTCTATGAAGAGCAACAATTAATATAAGTAAGATGAATAGCTTAAGTTAGAGACCAAGGAAGATAAATAAAGTAAGATAAGTAAACGTCTAAGTAGGAGTCTAAGTCGGGTTAATGTTTTAATAAAAGAACAAATAATTGCACTGAAAATATGACAAGGTTTAAGTTTTAGGTACAGTAAGTCTAAGTATATGTAAGTAAGGTAAGTTTAAGTTGAATAATGGGTACGGTAAAACTGCGTATGTGTAGGAAAGGTTAGTTGAATGAAATTATAATGAAAGTCGCAGTCGAGCAAGCGTAAGTTAAATATGTCAAAGTCCAAGTGAGGTCATTGTTTGAGTACAAGTCCAAGTAAGTATACGTCAAGCTAGAATGTCGTCTTACAGTCAATCAAATAAGACAAGACATGGTTTAATAACTGTATTTTTATCCTCCTCCTCCTCCTCCTCCTCCTCCTCATCATCATCATCATCATTATCATCATCACCATCAGCATCATTATCAACAGCAGCATCAACAACTACAACATCGCCATCAGCATCCTGTTTGTGATAGCTTGTTCATATCATCATCATCAGCAGCAGCAGCAGTGTCAACAATAGTCTTCATTATCATCGTCAACAACAACAGCAACATCGCTATCAGCATTCTCATCTTTGTTGTCAATACATCGTTCAAATCAACAGCAGCAGCAGCAGCAGCAGCAATAGCATCAGTTCGAACATGTACTTCTTTTAATAATGATTAAACTAACACATTTGTCCTGTACAAAACAATATAAATATAATATTCACAACCTTTTACCGATGTCAGCATCTGCACCGTAATCATTGTCAGCGGCATCAGTAGCAGCATTATAACAATCAGCTTCGTAATCATCAGTATCGTAATCATCAACAGTATAATCATCAGCATCAATAACCATCAGCAATATAATCATCAGCATCGTAATCATCAGCAGTATAACAATCAGCTTCGTAATAATCAGCATCATCAGCATCATAATCAACAGTGGTACAAACTAACAACATATTCACCTAGGGCGATACAAAATATTCCGCCATAACACCATTTTTAATTTGCTGCACATGCAAAGCACAGGCAAATATTGTTCACCTACGCTTTAATTAATGTGTTTGAAAATATGCGTATAGCCTATCTTTTAGTTCAGTTGTTTGTTATTGGTTTTATTAAAATGACTAAATAAAATATTACTAAACCCTGATCTAAATATAATTTAGGTAGCTATTGCAAATCGCGTTGCGTTTTTTTTTTCTTAACCAAGAAACGTTGGGAAATGTAACGTATTAACTAATTTATAAAAAAAAAAGATTGCCAAAAAATAGCAAGATAATGTGGACAAGAGTAGCCTACGGTTTATTACTTAATACTTAATACGTACAACTTACCTTCTGGGACAAAAGGATGACATGTAATTATTCGGAAGTTTTCACACCTGTGCTCAAAACACTCGAAATAGCTCGGCCATGTCGTGTCTGTATCCCGGACTTGTCCGAAAACCGCCGAATAGTTACGAATGTGTGGTCCGATGTATGCGATCCGTTACTTTGTTAAGTCCATCTTTATTCTTTTCCTCAAAATACCGATTAATTGCTACAAAAAGAATTTTAAAAAATGAAACAGAAAACACGAGTAAAGTAGTTCAAGTTCTTACTAACTTTGATATCTTTAATAAGTGAATAAAATAAACACGCGTATTTTAAATGTATTGTCGCCCTGGTATAAAAAAATCCATTGTGTAAAGACCCATCATTTCATAGGTTTTTGCCTTTTTGGAAATTGAGCTATTTCAGTTTTGTTCCAACGCACATTGGGCCTTTGCTTACCTGAATTGATTTTTTTCTTTTTATTTATTTAGTTAGTTGTAACTATTTAAGAAAATATTATTCAACAACTGCAGTGACGCAAACTCTGCTTCCAGTGCACTCTTCACTGTGATAACATACCATAAAGACCTGACATGAAAATTGAAGCAGATATAGTGCTACCTTCCATGTGATAGCATAAAGTAAAGAACTGACATGGTTCCTGAAAATATATAGTGCTGCCTTCACTGTTATAATATACCATAAAGACCAGACGTGATACGTGAAGCAGATATAGTGCTGCATTCACTGTGATAACATACCATAAAGACCAAACATGATACGTGAAGCAGATATAGTGCTGCATTCACTGTGATAACATACCATAAAGACCAGACATGATACGTAAAGCAGATATAGTGCTGCCTTCACTGTGATAACATACCATAAAGACCAAACATGATACGTGAAGCAGATATAGTGCTGCATTCACTGTGATAACATACCATAAAGACCAGACATGATACGTAAAGCAGATATAGTGCTGCCTTCACTGTGATAACATACCATACAAGACATGATATCTGAAGCAGATGTGGTGCTGCCTTCACTGTTAAAACATACAATAAAGACCAGACATGAAACGTGACAAATATATTGCTGCCTTCACTGTGATAACATACCATAAAGACCAGAAATGAAACGTGATAGATATATTGCTGCCTTCACTTTGATAACATACCGTAAAGACCAGAAATGAAACGTGATAGATATATTGCTGCCTTCACTGTGATAACATACCGTAAAGACCAGAAATGAAACGTGATAGATATATTGCTGCCTTCACTTTGATAACATACCATAAAGACCAGACATAAAATGTGACAGATATATTGCTGCCTTCACTTTGATAACATACCATAAAGACCAGAAATGAAACGTGACAGATATATTGCTGCCTTCACTTTGATAACATACCATAAAGACCAGACATGAAACGTGACAGATATATTGCTGCCTTCACTTTGATAACATACCATAAAGACCAGAAATGAAACGTGATAGATATATTGCTGCCTTCACTTTGATAACATACCGTAAAGACCAGAAATGAAACGTGATAGATATATTGCTGCCTTCACTGTGATAACATACCATAAAGACCAGAAATGAAACGTGATAGATATATTGCTGCCTTCACTGTGATAACATACAATAAAGACCAGAAATGAAACGTGACAGATATATTGCTGCCTTCACTTTGATAACATACCATAAAGACCAGACATGAAACGTGACAGATATATTGCTGCCTTCACTTTGATAACATACCATAAAGACCAGAAATGAAACGTGATAGATATATTGCTGCCTTCACTGTGATAACATACCATAAAGACCAGAAATGAAACGTGACAGATATATTGCTGCCTTCACTGTGATAACATACCATAAAGACCAGACATGAAACGTGACAGATATATTGCTGCCTTCACTTTGATAACATACCGTAAAGACCAGAAATAAAACGTGACAGATATATTGCTGCCTTCACTGTGATAACATACCATAAAGACCAGAAATGAAACGTGATAGATATATTGCTGCCTTCACTTTGATAACATACCATAAAGACCAGACATGAAACATGATAGATATATTGCTGCCTTCACTTTGATAACATACCGTAAAGACCAGAAATAAAACGTGATAGATATATTGCTGCCTTCACTGTGATAACATACCGTAAAGACCAGAAATGAAACGTGATAGATATATTGCTGCCTTCACTGTGATAACATACCGTAAAGACCAGACATGAAACGTGATAGATATATTGCTGCCTTCACTTTGATAACATACCATAAAGACCAGAAATGAAACGTGACAGATATATTGCTGCCTTCACTTTGATAACATACCATAAAGACCAGACATGAAACGTGACAGATATATTGCTGCCTTCACTGTGATAAAATACCATAAAGACCAGAAATGAAACGTGACAGATATATTGCTGCCTTCACTTTGATAACATACCATAAAGACCAGACATGAAACGTGACAGATATATTGCTGCCTTCACTTTGATAACATACCATAAAGACCAGAAATGAAACGCGACAGATATATTGCTGCCTTCACTTTGATAACATACCATAAAGACCAGACATGAAACGTGACAGATATATTGCTGCCTTCACTGTGATAACATACCGTAAAGACCAGACATGAAACGTGATAGATATATTGCTGCCTTCACTTTGATAACATACCATAAAGACCAGAAATGAAACGTGACAGATATATTGCTGCCTTCACTTTGATAACATACCATAAAGACCAGACATGAAACGTGACAGATATATTGCTGCCTTCACTGTGATAAAATACCATAAAGACCAGAAATGAAACGTGACAGATATATTGCTGCCTTCACTTTGATAACATACCATAAAGACCAGACATGAAAAGTGACAGATATATTGCTGCCTTCACTGTGATAAAATACCATAAAGACCAGAAATGAAACGTGACAGATATATTGCTGCCTTCACTTTGATAACATACCATAAAGACCAGACATGAAACGTGACAGATATATTGCTGCCTTCACTTTGATAACATACCATAAAGACCAGAAATGAAACGTGACAGATATATTGCTGCCTTCACTTTGATAACATACCATAAAGACCAGAAATGAAACGTGACAGATATATTGCTGCCTTCACTTTGATAACATACCATAAAGACCAGACATGAAACATGATAGATATATTGCTGCCTTCACTTTGATAACATACCATAAAGACCAGACATGAAACGTGATAGATATATTGCTGCCTTCACTTTGATAACATACCATAAAGACCAGAAATGAAACGCGATAGATATATTGCTGCCTTCACTTTGATAACATACCATAAAGACCAGACATAAAATGTGACAGATATATTGCTGCCTTCACTTTGATAACATACCATAAAGACCAGAAATGAAACGTGACAGATATATTGCTGCCTTCACTTTGATAACATACCATAAAGACCAGAAATGAAACGTGATAGATATATTGCTGCCTTCACTGTGATAACATACCATAAAGACCAGACATGATACGTGACAGATATATTGCTGCCTTCACTTTGATAACATACCATAAAGACCAGACATGAAACATGATAGATATATTGCTGCCTTCACTTTGATAACATACCATAAAGACCAGACATGAAACATGATAGATATATTGCTGCCTTCACTTTGATAACATACCATAAAGACCAGAAATGAAACGTGACAGATATATTGCTGCCTTCACTTTGATAACATACCATAAAGACCAGACATGAAACGTGACAGATATATTGCTGCCTTCACTTTAATAACATACCATAAAGACCAGACATGAAACGTGACAGATATATTGCTGCCTTCACTGTGATAACATACCGTAAAGACCAGACATGAAACGTGATAGATATATTGCTGCCTTCACTTTGATAACATACCATAAAGACCAGAAATGAAACGTGACAGATATATTGCTGCCTTCACTTTGATAACATACCATAAAGACCAGACATGAAACATGATAGATATATTGCTGCCTTCACTTTGATAACATACCATAAAGACCAGACATGAAACGTGACAGATATATTGCTGCCTTCACTGTGATAACATACCATAAAGACCAGACATGAAACGTGATAGATATATTGCTGCCTTCACTTTGATAACATACCGTAAAGACCAGACATGAAACGTGACAGATATATTGCTGCCTTCACTTTGATAACATACCATAAAGACCAGACATGAAACGTGATAGATATATTGCTGCCTTCACTTTGATAACATACCATAAAGACCAGAAATGAAATGTGATAGATATATTGCTGCCTTCACTTTGATAACATACCATAAAGACCAGACATGAAACGTGACAGATATATTGCTGCCTTCACTGTGATAACATACCATAAAGACCAGAAATGAAATGTGACAGATATATATTGCTGCCTTCACTGTGATAACATACCATAAAGACCAGACATGAAACGTGATAGATATATTGCTGCCTTCACTTTGATAACATACCATAAAGACCAGACATGATACGTGACAGATATATTGCTGCCTTCACTGTGATAACATACCATAAAGACCAGACATGAAATGTGATAGATATATTGCTGCCTTCACTTTGATAACATACCATAAAGACCAGACATGATACGTAAAGCAGATATAGTGCTGCTTTCACTGTGATAAAATACCATACAAGACATGATATCTGAAGCAGATATGGTGCTGCCTTCACTGTTAAAACATACAATAAAGACCAGACATGAAACGTGACAGATATATTGCTGCCTTCACTGTGATAATGTCCTTAATGTGAAAACATACCATAAAGGCCAGATATGATACCAGAAGCTATATAGTGTTGCCTCCACTGTGATTACACTCAGATTGTATTCACATACCGCAGTGGCTTCTTAAGTTTCCTTAACCAATGCAATGTGTACAATTTTGACGAATAAACAGGATTTTCTTCTTGTTAGGAAATGGCGAGTCGTTGCATAGTTAGCTATTTTTTTAAACTAAGAAAACCAAGTGACTACGTATTTTTTAAATCAAGTTACACTATCATCTGGCTATTTCAGGTTTTGTACTGTCTAACAATAAGGGATATATTAAAAATAGTCTTTACTTAAACTAAAGTATACGTTTACACAGCAATTATGCACAAATACACCAGGGTACGGGAGGCCCGGGGATCGATCCCGGGCCGCGACATATCGTAAAAAAATCGTAGTGGTGTATCTCTCTTGCTAACGCTCAAGCAAATATAAGTTTAGTTCCACGGCTGGTTGGCCCGGTGTAGGGATAATGTGACTGGGTGTGGTATCTTGCCAGGTGTTCATGACATGCTATACACAGTGAATGCAGCACTATATCTGCTTCAAGTGGACACCGTCTTCACATAACTGAAATACTATTGGTGGGACAATAACCCAAATAAATAAACAAACATGACCTCCAGAATATAGACACTGTCGGATCCCACCTTTAAAGTGGTATCTACACGTTTGCAGTAACTCCGGATAAAAGTACAGTTAGTCGGCACTGGGACGTGGCTGAAAATGTCCGAACTTCACAATATTCCCGTGTTGCTGTTTTTAAACAGCATTGCGTACTGCAGCACAGTGAAACGTGATGGTGTGAGTAAGGTGACACTGAACAAATATTATTTAAGGACGTGATTGATCTGTGTCTACACATTGTGCATAGGCCAGGTAAATTTGTTCTTATCTTGTTAAGAAATACGCAATAAATATAGCATCACATGGGACTAGAAGGCGTACATATTATAACCGTTAAGTTTACTTTAAGATACTTGTTTGTTTTTGTTTTGTTTTTGTGTTGTTGTTGTTTGTTTGTTTGATTTTATTTTGTCTTTCACTTGCGTTCCACTCCTGATGGATTAAGTAGATTTAGGTTGCGTCTTACATTATCTGTCACTTCTTTGACATAAGGCTGACCGTGATAATTATAGGGCAATTGTAAAATAAACAAGAGTAAAAGACGAACACAATAAATCGTATGTGAGGAAATGATCAACTGATTAGTAATCAGTTTTTAAAAAAATAAAATAATTATTCATGTATTTAGAAGTGACCACACAAGGGATAATCAGAGCTGTACAGAAGTGACAATGGAAAAAATGTTTTGACATCTTGAGCAGAGGAATTGATTCCAAGTAAAACAATAAATTTATAAATAGTAAATCAAATTCAAATATATTTCAGAACACCTAGCATTGATAGGAAATAAGCGTAATTCCACAAGCAAATGACAATGGACAACAAAAAGGAGAGGGATAAAATCAGAAAAAAATGGCATAGTTTTAAAAAGAAAATGAAGATCTACTTTACAAACGTTTACTTACATATTTGTCCCTTGTTTGCCTCCTCTTTTTCCAGAATTAACATAAATACACATCGAGATTGCACTAAACAATGTCCAAGCTGATACACAAACATAGTTTTTGAAATTAAAATGTTGAAACTTTAACTTTCTCATTTCAAAAAAAAAAAATACGTCTCATTTCAAACGTGACACCAATTCGTTTGGCGCAAAACGCTGTCCCGCTTTCAAAATGCGCGCACATATTTTACAATTACGCTTTGAAACGACCAACCTGATTGGTTGCAAGTTTTCGGACTATGTCGTATTTTCTCATAGATTGGCGGTAAAAAAATAATATAAAATTAAAATTACACTGATTATTTTCTGTTAAAAGTAATTTTACGATTTGCTTTTCGGTTGGGGAACTAATTTTAATATGTCTTGGGGAAACACACGAACAAAAGAACATAATTAATCTTCGTATACGATGACACTTTTAAAACTTCGACAATGTTCGTGAATGATCGTTGTAAGAGCACTTTGTTGTTGACAATATCCGCAACAAATGGAAAAAAAGACAACTATAAGCCCAAGGCAGTTAAGTTATTATATTTGTTAATGGCCATCAATGTGCTGAAAATTTAAAGATTTGTGTTAAACGAGTTATTAATTTTGAATTCCTTCTTATAAATTGCATTAAATAAGCACATATTGCACATATCAGGAAATAGCATTTTCTATATTTTTTTATTATTTATACACGCCATTTACATTTCTGTAACAAAATTATTACAAGTTTAAATATTAAATAATAAAAACACTGTAGTTTGCCAAAAACGGATACTTTAACAAAGAGTTGTCATTTTTCTAAACGTTTAAAGGTGATATCCGATAGTTTGCCCATAAATACATATATAAAATACATGTAATAATATGATGCATGTTTAGGAGAATCTGGGAATTTTTTTCCAAATAAATTCATACCATATACAAGGCAAGTACGATTTTTTAATTTTAAAACAACCTCGGTTGTTAGACAGTATAAATCATATAAAAATCGCTTTAAATCTTCATTCTTTCCAAATCTATAAATAAGCACTATGGTGATTTCTGCTAAATATAGATATCGACTTCAGAGCGAATTACCCGGATGGTCATATAACCTGATCTCAAAAGTAAGTGGCCACCTGGTTTTCTTAGTTTAAAATTAGCAAACTGTGCAGCGTGGCTCAGACAGGAAATACCTTTTTGTAATAACAAATCTGGTGTTATGCTTCTCTCGTTTCACTTAGAGCTAGGGCATCAACAAACCGCATTTCGCGGATCTATTCGTGTAACAATGATTAAGTTGGTGTTTTGAGATGAAAAATGAGGTCTAAACTGTCGGATATCACCTTGATGTGGGAATAATTGCGTGAGATGAGACCATTCTGCATAAGATAGGACGTTGCTGCTTGAGATGGAAACATACTGCGTGACATAGGACGTTGCTGCGCGGGACAGGTCCTTGCTGTTTGACATGAGACGTTACTGCGTGAGATAGACCCTTACTGCGTAAGACGGAACCTTATTATGTGGTAAGGGGACCTTTCTGCGTGAGACAGGACCCTTCTACGTAAGATGGATCCTTATTGCGTGAGATGGGATGTTCCTGCGTGAGATGGAACCTTACTCCGTGAGATTGGGCGTTACAGCGTGAGATGGAACCTTACTGCGTGAGATGGGACATTACAGCGTCAGATGAAACCTTACTACGTGGGAGAGGACGTTACTGCGTGAGATGGAACCTTACTGCATGAGATGGAACCTTATTACATGAGAAGGGACCGTACTGCGTGAGGTGGGAACTTAATACTTGAGATGGGACGTTACTGCGTGAGACACGACGTTACTGCTTGAGATGATACAATACTGGGTGAGATGGAACCTTAATGCGTTAGATGACACGTTGCTGTGTCAGACAAGACATTACTATGTGAGATGGGGCGCTATTACCTGAGCTGGAACCTTATTGGTGAGGTGGAACCTAATTACGTGAGGAGGGACCTTACTGCTTGAAATGAAAATTTACTGTGTGAAATGGGACCTTACTGCTTGAGATGGGGTCTTACTGCGTGAGATGGGACGTTATTGCGTGATTATGGGACCTTACTGCGTGAGATGGGACGTTGCTGCTTGAGATGGAACCATACCGCGTGACATAGGGCGTTGCTGCGTGGGACAGGATCTTGCTGCGTTAGATGAGACGTTACTGCGTGAGATTGAACCTTACTGCGTAAGATGGAACCTTATTACGTAAGATAGGCCGTTACTGCGTGAGATGGAACCTTTCTGCCTTAGATGGGACGTTATCGCGTGAGATGGACGTTACTGCGTGAGATGGAACCTTACTGCGTTAGATGGGACGTTATTGCGTGAGATGGACGTTACTGCGTGAGATGGGGCCTTACTGTGTGATATGGACCTTTACTGCATGAGATAGAACGTTACTGCGTGAGATGGAACCTTACTACGTGATATGGGACGTTACTGCGTCAAGCAGGACCTTACAACGTGAGATGGATCCTCATTGCGTGAGATGTAATGTTCCTGCGTGAGATGGAACTTACTGCGTGAGATAGTGCGTTACAGCGTGAAATGGGACCTTACTTTGTGAGATGAGACATTACTACGTGAGATGGGACATTACTGCGTCAGAAGGAACCTTACTGCCTCAGATGGAACCTTACTACGTGAGATAAGACGTTAGTGCTTGAGATTGAACCTTTCTGCGTGAGATGGGACCTTACTGCGGGAGATGGAACATTACTACGAGTGAAAGGACGTTACTGCTTGAGATGGAACCTTACTGCGAGAGATGGGACCTTACTACGCGAGATGGAATCGTATTACGTGAGAATGGACCTTACTGCTTGAGATGAGAACTTACTACTTGAGATGGGGCATTACTGCTTGAGATAGGACCTTATTACGTGAAATAGAAACTTATTGCGTGAGATGCGACGTAACTGCGTGAGATAGGAGTGAGATAACTGCCCGAAACAGGACCTTATTACGTGAGACTGAACCTTATTGCGTGACATGGGACGTCACTGCTTAAGATGGCACCTTACAACGTGAGAAGGGACTTTAACTGCTTGAAATGAGAACTTACTACGTTATAATTTTCTGATTTTATTGTTCTTTTTGTGTACAAAGGAATTATCATACTTGAGTACGCCTAAATAAAAAAAACTGTAAATATATGTAATTATATTGTATATATTATAAGTAAAAAAAATAAAATCACACAATCATTTCAATACAATAAGTTAACAGCAAATTAATAATGTTGTTTTTCTTCAAAAACACATTTTGTGAGAATGCTAATACTGCCGAAACAACACCGACTCTTTTATAGTGAACTTTTATATTTTTTTTAAAACCACCTTTAGCGTGTATGGGAGGGATTATGCAAATATGCCTACAATTCAGTACATGATAAAATAACCTTCTATGTGTAACAACATAAGTCTGATCGTATTTTCTGAGTTCATAGTTACTCAATTAGATGCATATTAACTTATTAGACATTCAATAAGTTAATAACTATGAACATCTACATTGCGATCCTCATTTTGTGGGCGGGGTTATGCAAATGTCCCTCAAATGCGTGAGATCTAAGCGACCTAGAACACGTGAGAAATAGTCAATTCGTAAAATGCGAAAATAGAATTTTGTCAACACATAACCGGAAGTAAACATTTACACGGTGTCGTGGTTCATAGTTACCCCTAAAACGCAAATGACATTTTGGCGGGAAATTTTTAGGTTTCGTTTACAATTGTTTACAACTATTTAACGGTAATAAATGTTAATTTATTGATACAAAATAATGCCTTCGTTTGTTAAAAGTATAATTTTATTAAGGATGTCTATCATATTTCATATATTCAAATAAACTAATTTATGTAGACGTGCAGATAAAAAAATAACGATCTGTATCATTGGCCAGTCGGTCCCATATTTATCACCTTATATTTTATACATAATTAATATATCCTTATTATGTTGTAACTCATAGTGTCTGACAATGCTGAAAGCGATAGGTGTTCGCTTAATCCTGAACCACATAAATCTGCAAAACGAAGTGCAGCACTTAAGTTTCAGGCTCAACATATACTGAATTTTGCCACCGATTTTACATAACCAGGTAGTGAAGATCACAGAATAGAGCTTTTTACTCAAAATTTGCTAAAGTGGTGCAGTAGGTTTAGTGTTAGCCCCATTTATCATCATGAAAGGTCCCAGGTTCAATCTCTGACTTGGAACAATTAAGCCATTTGAAAACAAAAACCTGTCACTTGATTTGAACAAGTATGCCTTGGTCATTTGAAAGGGGAATCTCTTGCATGCAGAGCTATTTGAAACAGATTCTTTCCCTGTCTCCTGGCTATGCTTAATCCTCAGCCCTCACTGTGTGTGTGTTTGAGTCCCGGTCAGGGTAAGAACTTTTTATTTTGTTGAGGTTTTCCAGATAATTTGTGGTGCGCCATTGATACTAACCAGACATAAATCTGGGGTCTTCCTCCACCAATACTAAGCTAGATGTCGCGAATATGACCTGTGATGAGTAACAAAAACAAAACAAAAAACAAAACAAACTAACAACATCCACTGTTATCTAAACCTTTTAATGTCTTTTGAAAACTGTTACCACTAAAAGTGCTACACATTTCCTTGTTAGTCATTATAAAGCAAAAACCTAGACTGCACTGTTGTACTGTTACCTTATTATTTAATTTTACTTAACAGTTAAACAATGACTGTCTTTTGGCATCAGACAATGAATACAAAATATTTTTGAGAAGATGCAGTCAACCCATGGTAGAATACTGACGTCTTGTTTGTCAAGACTAATGTTCTACTGACTGAACTGTCTGGGTCTATTGCAGCCTCAGAACTAAAGCAAGGGCTTGCTGCACTTGGGGCAGACACTCTAACTGTTGCATTTGACATGTTTTATTCTGTTTACCTAGGTTGAGAAAAATGCATTATAATATCATCAAAAATCACATAACATTGTTACTGTTTGTTTGTTTTGATAAGTCAGTCACAACAAAAGAACTGTTATATCTTGGTAGATTCATGTATGCAAAGCAGGTCTGTTAGAAGACCACCTCATAGGAAAGTTGATTCGTAGACGTGGACTTTAACCCCTGTAGGGATCAATGGGTAGTTAATATATACATACCTGTGAATTTTTTCTGAGGCCAAAGTGGGAGATTTCACTTGCAAAGTGGAAGATTTTCTATTTTTATATAAACAAAGAAGGAAGTTATCTGTTTCCAAGTAGGGAGATTTTTGAAAATGTGAAAAACACCCCTCATTTTCAAATAATTTTGAACCTTAAAAGTGGGAGTTTCCCCTCAAATGTGAGAGAGTTCACATGTATGTTTATATTATGATTAATTTTAATATTAAGATAATTTTAGTCACAGAGTGACACACACATTAACCGGTATAGCTTTATGACAACATTCAGATTCCAGACAAAAATTTAGGTAAAACCACTATCACAACACCAATAAGCTGGAGAACCTTCTTACATTAAATTTTTTTCCCCAGATTTGGACTCGAACCACACAAGCTAATGAAGACTGTGTGAAACTAAGTAAGATAATATGTTATGTGCTAAAGGATATTACACAGCAAAATGTACAATCGAGAACAAGAGATCAACCTACACTGTTGTATAATATATGGATTCAATTTTTACAATATTTAATAACAAATAGCTTCTGACATTTCTTTTAAGATAGATGGATATCTTAAAAAGCACTTTCCAGGAAATCCACACTTT
Source organism: Sinonovacula constricta (assembly GCA_007844125.1). Classification (NCBI taxonomy): domain Eukaryota; kingdom Metazoa; phylum Mollusca; class Bivalvia; order Cardiida; family Solecurtidae; genus Sinonovacula; species Sinonovacula constricta. Next base: position 56,352,127 of record CM017567.1, on the reverse strand, counting down.
GAAGGATTTCCTTATCTTCGTAACAGAGGATCCAGATCAGAAATCTTTCCAAGACATTTTAGTCCAACGTGATGATGCAGAAAGGTACATTTTAATAATAATAAGTTTGTAAAAAATTAAAAGTCAAAAGCAGTGGTTGAATAACGAGAACCACATGGTTTTTAGTCCTGATTGAGGTGAGAACTTCCATGTGGTGAGGTCTTTTTTGATGATCTACAGAGTATTGGTATTTCTTTCTAGACATTTGTCAGGCAGTTTTCTCTGCCAGCAATAACTGGACATTGCCAATATGATGAGAATTATGTTGCTGCAATGCATCTTCATCCAAAAGATACACATGTACAAATTATATACAATGAGTTTACAGGAATACAGTTTTAACTGCTGAAATTTAGTTTTTTAAAGTGTTTTTTTTAAAGGTTTATAGGAATAATGTCAGAAAAACAACTACAGAACATTATCTTTAGAGAATAGGCACTGATCATGAAGTCTATTTAGTGTAATTTTAGTCACACAGTTGCATACACAATTATGGCATAGTGACAGCATTCAGAGTCCAGACAAGTATTTGGGTAGGGACTCTAGTGCATCACCAGTAAACTGGAGGTGCGCCTTATGATAATGTTTTGGCCCCAGATTTGGACTTGACCCCCCACAATAAGAAGCCCAAAAATAAAAACATTTGACTGTTCTCATATGGGTGCCTATCATTTATTAATAGATTACAATTTTTGCCATAATAATATTTGAAAGCAATATTTTGCTTTGTTTGTTTGTTTATTGGGTTTATTGTCCCACCAACAGTATTTCAGTTATCTGGAGACGTGTCCACTTGAAGCAGATATAGTGCTGCCTTCACTGTGTATAGCATGCCGTGAACATCTGGCATGATACCACACCCAGTCACATTATCCTGACACCGGGCCAACCAGTTGTGGAACTACCCTTATATTTGCTTGCGTTAGCAAGGGAGCTATACCACTACCATTTTTAACAACTTTGGTATGTCACGGCCTGGGATCGAACCCGGGGCCTCCCGTACCTCCGCTCCGGTATTTTGCTTTGTGTAATAAAATGTGAATTTATCATTTTGAGGGCTGATTTTATGTTTTAAGATCTTATCTGTTCTGTTAATTGAGGTGAGAACTGTATCTGGGGAGGTCTTTCAGCTTACCTGTTGTGTGCCGCTGGATTAATCCAGACATTTGTAACAGATAGAACTATAAAAATTAGAGTCTATTTTCAAGCTACTACTTATTCAGCTGACTTACCTGTATATCACTTGGTCATTGGATGTAATTCATTCTGTATAATTGCAGCTGAGACATAGTGGTGGAAGGTATACAGCTAGGTGAAGTGGAACAATTCAAGTTAAATTTCTTGCTCATGAAAGTGAATTTTGACCTGACAGGGTTTGAACCTGGGACCCTGTGATCATGAGCCCTGTGTCCTACCATTGGATTATCCCTTGTAGCTATAATGCCCAGAAATGTGTTGCTGCAACATATTTCGAAAAAAAAATTAGATTTTGTTAAATGTATTGCTATATTTTCTTCAGCTATTAGTAAAAAAACAGTGATAACTCTCTATTGTATTGTTATCCCTATGTTTTATTATCTCTTTACCAGCTACAAGCAGTTTCTGTCAGCAGTCTATGTCTGTTTAGTGGATGACCTGAAATCATTTAGAGTTAACTCCCTTTCTCAGCACTCCCATCAGAGGGAGATAGTGTTCAGAGTGATAGAAGTAAGTTATTTTCAAACCTGTATTTGCTGATTTAAGTTTAATTTGAAGTATGATTTTAAACACCAGATGGTATGAGTTAATAGAGGAGGTAATGGCCGTGGCCGTTTTCAAAATGTGGCTTTTTGGAAAACTCTTGCCAGAAACTACAAGAGCTAGAGCCTTGATATTTGGTATACATTTTCCTTGGATGGCTTTGTATCAAGATTTTTCAGAAAACTTAATAAAGAAAATGGCTACCAGGGGTGTGGCCATTGTCCATATTTTGTTATATAGGAAAATTCTGAAAATCTCCTTTTAGAAATTACAATAATGTCTGAGTTAGAGCTTTAATATTTGGTATTCATGTTTCTTTGGTGGCTGTCAGGTATGGTAAAAAAAATTGAAACTGACTGTCCTGATGTTGCCTGTGTACATGTATTATACTTATTCTGGTCTGAATTAATATTGCTGATATTCCTTGCTAGTTTTATCTAAATGACTAACGTGAGCAATATAGGTTCATCGCCTACTTGTTAAAACTTGTAGATACATTAGAATATAATTGCTAGTTTTCATATGTTATGTTATTTTGAAACATTTGTTAATTTTAAGCTCCATTTTCAAAGACCTATTGTTCTGATCCTTTCATTGGCATCAGTATTAATTAATCTTGTCCATTCCTCTTAAATGGTTAAATATATTCATTTCAAACATGTATTAGTTGACTTTCAAATAAGGAGCACATTTCAACAAAGCAGGTAAACCCTAAACTTTGTGTTGGCACAGTTATGCCCTTTTCTCAACATAAAATTTTCTGTGTGGGTTAGAACTTTGTTTTTGTTAGGATTAGTAACAACTAACTCTATCCAGCACTGTTAAAAAATTAAGCTTGCTGTCTACCAATCTCTTATTATTTTATTATTGTGTTAATTGTATTCTTGCCGTGTTTTCATTGTTTCATTTTTCTTTCCAGAGGTTGCTTAAGAAGAAAAGCAATAATATACTCTGCCATGGTTATGGACTGGTAAGCTTATTTGAATAAATTAAGGTCTAGTAAACACCCTAATGATTAGTTCCACAACTTGATTGTAAATACTCCTCCTGTTGTTATTAGAATACATTTAGGCTTTTTAGCATTATCATTGAATAATTACGCAACTTGGGTGAAACTCCTCCCCTTTTTAGCTCACCTGGGCACAACATGCTGGTAAGCTTTTCTGATACCCTTAATCCGTGTCCATAGTCAGTCATCAGCAATTTAGTTTGTGAACACGCTAGAGGCCACAATTTTTATCCAGTCTTCAGCAAACTTGGTCAGAATGCTTGTCTGCATGAAGTCTTGGATGAGGTCACTTAGTCAAATTTTTAAAAAAAGCCTGTGAACCACACTAGAGCCCTATTTATGTTCCAATCTTCACCAAACTTGGTCAGAATGTTTGCCTGCATGGAATCTTAGATGAGTTGTAACTGGGTCACGTGGGGCCAACAAGTAGGTCAATAGGTAAAATCTTAGAAAAACCTTGTGAATACACTAGAATCCACCCTAATAGACCAATCTTCACTAAACATGGCCAGAACATTTGGCTGCAGGAAATTGGGTGAATATGTAACAATGTCATGTGAGTTCAAAAAGTAGGTCACTAGGTCACATTTTTGGAAAACCTTGTAGAAATGCTTAGAGACCACAATGATGGCCCAATCTTCACCAAACTTGTCCAGAATGTTTGCCAGTATGAAATCTTACATATGTTTTGAAATGGGTCATGTGGATTCCGTACGTCACTAGGTAAAATTCTAAAAATTGTTATCAGCCCAGTGGCCACACAAATGGTCTAATCTTCTCCAAAGATTTCTAAAGTAAATAACTCTTAATTACTTGATGCCAGTTATGAGCCTACTAAAAACTTGTGTCCTCAGGTGAGTAATTAAGTGCCATCATGGCCCCCTTGTTGTTATTTTGACAGTTTATATTCACACCTTGGTCAAGTGCTCACTAACAGTATTGCAAATATAAAGCATGTGGAATTAAGCTCCACTTTCTGCAAAAAAATGATGCTATTGTCATGACAACATTGTCTTGATATGAAAATATTATGAGTTCTTAGAAAACATGATTTTGATATACATAGGATCTAATATGAGTTGTCATTTAATACAAACATTTATTAAACTAGTTCAGGATAAGTTATAGTAAACAAGCCTATAGCGAATATATTGAATGAAAAACAAGGGGAATCATGTGATTTATAACTGTATTAAATAAAATATAGTTGGCTAAACAATTTCCTTTTCTTTACTTATACCATTTCCAGACACAAGCCTTTCCTCTGAGCAATTTTTTGGCATGGGTCTATGAAAATTCTGTTATTTTTTATTGAGAATTATGGGGTTTATTCCTATGTATGTGCTTCTTTTAAAGCCGTGTCACTGTCCTTTTCCAGGTGAGTGAAGTTTCGCAGGTGAGACTGTGTTCAGGGATGCTGGAGAATCGCTACCCAAACTCTCTGGTCAATAGACTGCTGCAAAAAGTCTGGACAACACTACTCTCAAGGTACTTTTGAAATCAATTTAACATAACTAAGAGATTGAGAGTTGCAGACTTGTAACACCTCAGCCAGTCATCGCATCGCTTCAAGTCTTGGTCAGGTTAAGAACTGTCATGTGGGCAGGTGTTCCATGTTGCCATGTGCAGGTAATTCAACCCAGACATAAGTCTAGGGTCTTCATCCACCAATATTTAGCTGGACATCATCGGCATGACCGTAACTGTGTCAGTGCGATATATAAAAAAAGCAGCCTGAGATAATCAAATCTGGCTTTGAGTCCTGGTTGAAACAAAACTTAATGAAGGGTGCTCGTTCAGCTGACCCATGGCTGGCCATTAGTCTTCCCAGCCATCTGTTTGGGGTCTATATCAATCATTTATAGCTTCATGTAGGTATTGCTATTATCTTCATTATTTTTTAGGTGCAGTCTGTAACATTTATACATATACATTATACAGATACACTAACAAATTACTGAGCTACAATTTGGAAACTATTTGCCTACGTTATAAATTAATCATAGACTTAAAATGCTGTACTCCTGTCTATTGACTGCTACACAATAGTGTAGACCCCTCTGCTTTCAAGATTGAAATATAACCAGATCCTATTTTGGTCAAAAGGTACATGCCTTGTCAGATGTTGCCATGTTTAAACAGTAAATCTATTTTCAGAGTAGGTGATGAAGTAATGATGTTTCTGCTAGAATCTACATCTTTGTTTCTTGAGGTCCAAAATTCCTGTTTTGTCCAGCTTGCAGGTATAATAGAAATGTTTTTAGCTCTTGTTTATTTCCATGATAATTTGTTTATTAGCATTAAATATGCTTCATTTTGAACATAATAAATAAATAATAAATGTACTGAAATTATTTCTTAGATAACTGACATACCATTTTTTTATCCTATTTTCCACAGTCTGGCACTATAGCTTATGAACAAATTGCTTATACCTTTTTTCCTTTTAAATTTATATCCTCCTTTGATGCCACTGTGTGTGTCTGTCCATCTGTCTTGCATAGAAGGCTTGATTATACTCTCTAAAAGATGATCCATGCATCAAGTCTTGTGGAATGTATATATTTAATGTTCTTTACTGAAACACTTTTTATGCAACCACTCATCAAATAACTTTCCTGCATAGAAATATATGTATTCTGTTAGGCTTCAAGTAAAAGCATAAATGCAATACCAGAGCAAGACGACATCATATACAGTGCTACATCAACACATTTTGAGCTGGTCATCTTCAAATACACATTAACATCTTGTGGAACTGACAGATGCTGAAGTCTTTTTTACGAAACGAGGACAAAATGCACTCCACTAAAGTTTCTTAAATTCCACAATGTCTACAAAATGGGCTTGAAAACTTATTTCAACTGAAATAATTCAAGTTCTATGAGTGCAATCATTCTGTTATGAAGTATAAGTAAAGACTTGCTCGAAATTCAGAAAGTCAGATTTTTCAAATATTTTAAAACAATGATGCAAAAATGATTTATTTTTATGCAAGACTTACACTTCAGTTCATTCTACTTACACACAAGTCTCAATTTAATTGTGTTAAAAAGCTGTTATTACACAATCAATTATACAAATGCTATTAAAAAAAGCATAAATATATTGAGGCCATGTTCAATTTTTCTAAAACTTTGGTACAGTATACCAATTCTTTTTTAAAAAAAATGCATTATAGTACACATACGATTCTCTAAAACTTAGTACTTAATCGAGATCATTGAAGTTATAGTCTTTATTGCATTTGGTATAATCATCTTTTTCCACAGCAACTTACAGTCAATCATTTTTATTATCTTTTCATTACTGATAGTGATGTTCCTGATATATGTAACTATTGTAATTGTTTGCGTCTGTCCAAGAGACATATAACACATTATGATTGCTGGACTACTTTTCGTGCTAAGTGGTGATATAATTCTCAGACATGTTTAAGTTTTTCGTTATGGAATTAACTTTTTTTAACTGAGAAGATTCATTATATTTTTTCAAGCACTTAGAAAAGTTAAGCATGCTGTCTTTGGACCATTCTAAATGTTCTGAGTTTCTTTTGGTCTTTATTTTTCATTTAACTTTGCAATGTAGAAATCAAAAACTTTTCTTAAACTATTATAGAAACTGTAATGGAGAACTTTTCTGATCATATGTTTCAAATCCATTGTTTTTTTTTCTTCCATTTTCTTTTCATTAGGCACTCCTCTCTATGATCTTTGGCCATTTGAACCTGGCCAAACATTTCCCATCCCACAATTCTCACCAACTTCATCATCAGACACTACCAGTAGGCAGATTGACAGGAAATCACACAAGCAGAAAAACAACACCAGACATAGGAAAGCCAGTTTGAGAAAGAAGGCATTAGGTGTTGTAAAGACAAATTCCAGTATGATCAAAGATAAGTCTAGTGTAAACCCAGAAGATGCTCCTGAGGCTAAGTCTAGAGTGAAGTTTCTAGACTATGTTTCGGCAGATTCTAGTGTGAAGCCAGTAGATGGATCTGAGAAGAATTCCTTTAGAAAGTCACTAAATGATTCTTTGGTAGGTTCTTGTTTGAAGTTAATAGACAAGTCTTTGGCAGATTCTAGTGTGAAGTCAACGAATTATGCTTTGGCAGACACTAATGTGAAGTCTCTAAATGATTCTGTGACGTGTTCTAGAGTGAAGTCAATACCAGAGGCAAATTCCTTTAGGAAGTCATTAAATAATTCTCCAACAAATTCTGAAGTAAAGATGTTAGCAGCAGCAGAGGCAAATTCCTCTGTAAAGTTCGTAGATGCTTCTTTGATGAGTCATACGGCAAAGTCTCCTGTTGTTCTAGTAAAGAAAGTTAAAATGAGAAAGAAAAAGAAGTATGAAGAAATTGGTGATGTTAAATATTTAAAACTTATGGCAGAAAGTTGTGCATTTGCTGCTGGTAAAATGGAGTTGAAGGTAGAGAGTAAGGACAACAATAAATATGAGGAAAACCATGAACTTATTGAAAGAGATACACTGGAAGAAGCCCAAAAGATTAAGGAAAACCTTAGCACTGAGAAAAGACATGAAGTTGGAATAAACCATGAACTTAAAGGTAATTGCAATTTTGAGCAGGTCCACAAATTAAGGGAAACACATATACTTGAAGAAGACAGTGAAATTACAGAGATCAGTAAACTTGAAGAAAGCCATGCAAGATTTGGAGTAGCTGGTTTTTCAACATCCAGAACAGGATTTGAAACAGAAAGACAGACTACAAACGAGGAAATGGAAGCAGAAGACTCTGAATATGAGAAATCTGAGGTGTTGACACGAACAGATATGATTGGCTTTGACAGTGTGGAGCAAGATTATAAGATGAATTCAGCTGTGGTCTCAGATTCAAGTGGAGTGTTCAAAGTAGAACCAGTAGCTGATGTTATAGATGGACAGGCAGTTAGAAATCATCCAGAAGCTGACTTGGAAAATTCTAACGTATTTTCAGGGCCAATGTTTTCAATTATGAATAATAAATTTGATAAAACTAACATTATTTGTGACCATACAAACTTGAATGCAGAATTACTGGCAGAAATGGAGACTTTAGATGATGAAAAAGTAGGTTTTGCACAGAAAGCCATGGCATTTGGTGATGTACAGAAAGCCATGGCATCTGGTGATGTACAGAAAGCCATGGCATCTGGTGATGTACAGAAAGCCATGGCATCTGATGATGTACAGAAAGCCATGTCATCTGGTGATGTACAGAAAGCCATGGCATCTGGTGATGCACAGAAAGCCATGACATCTGGAGATGCACAGAAAGCCATGGCATCTGGAGATGCACAGAAAGCCATGGCATCTGGTGATGTACAGAAAGCCATGGCATCTGGTGATGCACAGAAAGCCATGGCATCTGGTGATGCACAGAAAGCCATGGCATCTGATGATGTACAGAAAGCCATGGCATCTGATGATGTACAGAAAGCCATGGCATCTGGTGATGTACAGAAAGCCATGGCATCTGGTGATGCACAGAAAGCCATGGCATTTGGTGATGTACAGAAAGCCATGGCATCTGGTGATGTACAGAAAGCCATGGCATCTGATGATGTACAGAAAGCCATGGCATCTGGTGATGTACAGAAAGTCATGGCATCTGATGATGTACAGAAAGCCATGGCATCTGGTGATGTACAGAAAGCCATGGCATCTGATGATGTACAGAAAGCCATGGCATCTGGTGATGTACAGAAAGCCATGGCACTTGGTTTATCACCAGTTTTACGAGGAAATGAATTGGAAAATATGAACTCTGCTGCGAATTTTATCGAGAAAGTCAATCCTGTTGTGATGTCAGATACAAGTGAAGTATTGAAAATGGAAGTACAAGAAACAGATAATATAAAGTTTGTTGAAGAAGTTGCTAAACCAGAGTCTGATAGGGAGTTGATGGATATTGACTCGGAATGCAGGTCTTCTCAAGGCAGAAAAAGAAATTACACAGAAAGTTTTACAGATTACAATGTTGAAGATATGAACTGCAATCCTAAAAGGAAAAAACTTAAACCGGTTGTCAATGTTAAGGACTATTGTAATAAGAGAACAAGTGAAGTAGGCAAGGAACAGGAATCGGCATTGAGTGAAGGGGCGGCAGTTCCCATTTCACATGGTGGAAGATCACAGACGAATAAAAAGGGAGATCGAAAATCTGAATTGAAGTCTGATGATTCCAATTGGGACTTCAAACCTTTTCAGTAAGAATCATATTAAAATCATATACATGTATCTGTAATCAAACTTTAGGTCATTTATCCATTGTTGTATTCATTGTTTTTATTTATAGGATTTAAAAGGTGTGTAGCCTATCTAGATAAGATAAAGTGACAATTTTGTCAGGTTCTGTTAGTTTTAACAGACCAAATGTTATTCTATATAATTTCATGCTGAAATTAGACCAATTTTTTTTTTGTCTCGATTCACAGTATTTGTAAAAGTATGTTTTTGAATTGTTTATCATGCCATTTAGATAAAAACTCTAGCTGAAATGAAATGTTGTTTAAACTTAAATTATATACCCTTACGTATTTACCAGTAAAATATTTCATTTTCCATTATTTCAGCCCAAGTCTTAGTTTGAAAAGAGTTGGTGCTTTTTACACAAGAAATGTGCGAGAGAAAATAAATTTATCAGGTAAGTAGACTTTGCGAATAGTAGAAGCTATTTTCCTTGTCAGTAAACGATGTGAATAGTAGAAGCTATTTTCCTTATCAATAAATGGAATAGTCCAGTGGTAGGACACAGAAATTTACCTTGAATTGAATCTCGACCAAGGTGGATCAATGGGTATGTGTGAAAAGTATTCTGGTTATAAATTTGCCTTCCCAGCGCCATGTGTCGACTGCCATAGTTCAAGATTAAAGGTGGTATTTTTATTATCTTTTCCATCTTAACAACCTGGGCATTTAAAATATTCCGGATACTTGTTTGCTTATTGCTGAACTTGTTGAAGATGTTCTACTTTTATTTTTCAATTAATTTTCTCTTTTTTTTGTGCGCAAATTTTGCTATCTAGCTTACTAACACCAAATAAAACCTCATATTTTCTGCAAAATAATGATCTTTCATCAAAATAGATAATGGGTTGTTATTTTACATTTTCTCTCTTTTTAGCCACAATTTCTCAAGCAGAATCCAATGTTGAAGGTGTTTTACATCTGTGTGAGGCTATCTTCAGAAACACTCCAGTCTTGGCCAGCTTTGATAAGGTCAAGGTCATGGTCACACTGCCAACTCTTCAGCAAGTGGAGACTGTTCTTAGTGTTGAGAATAACCAGGTTGCCATGGAAACAAAGGGGTGTATGGAGAAGGAGGGACAGTCTAGGTCTGGTGGCTTAGTGACCTGTGGTTGTGGGTTGGATCCTTGTAATGACACTGATTGTTCACATACTTGCAAGAAGTGTCATCAAAGGATTTTTCACAAAAATGGTAATCTAAACACATCATTCAATCGTAATGCAACTGCTAGTAGAGAGAAATGTGGTCATGTTGAAATGGCAGTCGAGTTAAGAAAAGATTCTGGGTTATGTGAAGAAGGTTTCATGTGTAAGAAGAAAAGCAATGATAGCAATATGGAGGAGAAAGAGAGCAGGACCCTTAATCATAATTGTAATGATGGCAGCAACAAAACTTGGGATCAATTTGAAAGTCAAGTTGTGCAGACAGAACGTACCAGTTGTGACCATAGATGTATTGGCATTGAAAATTTAAATTTAATAGAGCAAAGGAATACTACCATTGGCACACATTTTAATGCTTTATCAAGTGAAGTCAAAGATATATGTAAGGTGGTTGCTCAAAATGGACATGGCACTTGTGAAGCAGGGGACCAACCAATTCCTGCCAAGGCAGAGAGCTCTGATACAATAATGGAGTCAAGAACCAGTAGCAAAATAAGGGAGATTACTCTACCTAACACTGTGTGTAGGTTGTTGATGGAGTTTCTTCATAATCACAGGTGAGTGTTTAAGCAGGGGTCATTCGCATCATTATCGTCTTTTCCCTACATGTTCAGAAAAGAACTTAGAAGGTTATATTATGGACACATCGGGATTCTTGGTACATGCTTTGGTCTTCCTACATTGTTAAGTATAGATCCTGCACATTTGAAGTCAGTCAAATTGCCACTTAGAAATAACACAGTAAAATATATAAATTAGCTTATTTTGAACAATGCTTTGAATAGATACACCAGACTTTGCAATTCAGTGCAAGTTTTCAGCCCCATTCAGGGCTACAACACATGAATTGGTTTTGTAAGGTCAGTTTCTGAAAATAGCATTTTAGCTTGTTCCATATAAACTGTGTTTATCATCTCTGTTTTAAATTCTTAAGGGAAAAAGGACATATATTTTAAATACTAGTTGCAGTATTTCCCAAAAATCGTTATTGTTATATACATATATGTAGCTCTCGTCAATGAATAAACAAAAGTTTAGTATGAATCTCATCCAGATTCTCCCTTTCCTTCCATCTTTCTCTATCCCATTCTTTTATTGTTTATTTTAGTATATTGTTGTCTATTAATTTACAACTAATTGCATCAGCAGACTGTGAATCAAGGTCGTTGGGGTTGGCTGCCATCCTGCTTGGGCTACTTTTTCCCCATTTTACCTTGAAGCGTATTTCTGACAGTGAAATGACAAAGGTGTTCAGAGTGTGCCAGGGTAAGGGGGACTGCTTGTTCTGGGGATAAAGCTTACCTATCGAATGTCTTCCACTTGGCCTAGAGTACACCAGTTGAATTCCTGAGACTTTGTCATCTTCTTCCACTAATATGGTTTCATAGACTATAGCTTTTATTTACTGTTTTACCTTTACGTAAAAAACAACCCTTTGATGTATTTATTATTTTTTCTACCTCTTAAGTAACTTCCACCATTTCTGACTTCTGCCTTGGCTTTATCATTTTATCATGCTGTTCTATTTACCCTACCAGGAGATGTCCATATAAAGCCCTGCTGAAGCATCATTGTCCAGTGAAACACAGAAGTAAGGTGAATGGGTCTCTACAGGCTAGAAAAAAGAAAGGTAAAGTGATGTTACTGTATTGGATAATGATTTATTATACAAAAGTTCTTTTTATACCCCATGATATGAAGTTTGTGCTGGCTATATGGGAGTCATGTCCAGCAGCTGTTCCGGCAGTAGATTAGTTTTGACACACTATTTCTTGGATACCACTGGTTGGATTTTAATGAAACTCATATCATTGGCATGTCATGACCATAAAGATTTATATGAGGTAAGGGTCATTGTTATATGTTCTAAATATATTTTATCTGCAATTTTTATCACTACTGTTGGTTTGATGTTAGTTTAAATTCACAGCAGAAAGTATTATGCCAACTTGCTCAAATGGTTGGTATTATTATGACCATATCATTGTAACATTATAACTGGCTTGGTTTGACATGGATTAGGGCCAATTGTTGTATGTATTTTGTTCTCACTTTTTTTCTACTGTTGATTTGCTTTGTATTTAACTTCACAGCATTTGTAAGTTTCAAACCTAATGTTAAATGAGTTATGGCCCTTTGTTACATTTCTTTAACATAATAATGTCTGTGATAGTTTTTGCAAACCATTTGTCCAATTTGAATGAACCTTGCATGTAATGTAAAATCTTTTTTCTGAGCTGGTTAGAGTAACTGTGGCAAAACAGCATTCTGCAGGCATTCATCATCGTCTATGATAATTCTTGTTTAATGAAAACACATCTAAAATGAGTTCTCAACTGCAGGTGGCACAAAGGTATAACTTTTACAATTATGTTGAATATATACAGTAAATAAATGGTAAAAACAATGCCATTTAATAGTAATAAAGTTTTTGATTAACAGGTGCAGTATATGGTCCACCTATGTCCAGCCTACTAGGTGACCACAGCCCACCAAGACAGGTACTTATAGAGTAGGCAGTATTTTTTATGTACTCACTATGAATCCGCAACCTGTATTAAATCTTGCAACAGTCCATCTATCAATTTATCAATCCAAAGTCTTGTATCAACAGCTTTTATTTTGCCAAAAAAAGCATTAGAAATAAGTCTGATAGTCAGACCAAGGGAATACACAGAAATAAAGGCCAGTCAGAACACTAAGAAAAACTATCGGACTGACCAAATCTTGTTTAACATCGTAAAATATAAAAAATCTCAACTAACATGACAAGCTTGTCTAATACATGTACTGGCCACTGTTTTGCTATAAATGATTCTTTCATTGTTGCAGTATCAGAACTTTTTCATTAACATTCACTTTAGCTGAAGATTGATGACGAGACTGTTATATGCAAATGGATATACTAGTGACTTATGTCATACCCTTAAATATATTGAAACAACCCCAAGCAAAGACCACTTTTTGTTGGTTCCAATGTTCCAAGCAGCACAACAGACAGCAGAAGGTCGCTGTTGCCATTCACAGAGGTGTGATAGCATGTTGACATGCATCTTTGTTTGTAAAATCTTAATAAATTACTAACTTAAGTAAGTCATTGCTTAAAAAACAACTGTGATTGTCATCCAGTCTAGCATGATAATCAGATGCTTTGTAATCCAAACATTTGTAACATTATTACATTAGAATATATATGAATACTGTATATCGAAGGAATGACAGAACTGGTCATTGTATCCATTATAGCATGTACTTTAGTTCAATTTTCACTGTATTTCTGTAGTATTGTGATTTAACTGTGGGTCAGAAGAATTGTCCTCTTATACTTGTCACTTGTTACAGGTGTTCCTATTTCTACGCACCTGTCTGCTACGAACACTTCCTCCAGAGATGATTGGTTCCCATGGCAACAGGAACCGCCTTCTAAAGAGTGAGAGTGTTTTTATGTTATTCAAATAAAATATTAAAAAATAAATAGACTCTCAACTTGTTAAGCAGAAATGGATCAGTTCTTGGCAAAAAGTGTAGATTGAGATCTGCCAATTGAGAACACCTGTAGGTAAGAAGAGTTGTAAATGCATGATATTTTACCTATTGCATTATGGGTTTGTGACCTTTTTATGGTTAAAATTTCACGTGAGGACGTTGTGCATCTGACTAACTGCATGTCTGTTGTTCTGCCCAGATTAATGTTGTAAGGTTGTTTTCATCAATATCAGTATATAGCAGTTCAAAGCTTAATGAACTTGTTATGAACTTACCGGTATATATCAACAAAAAGTACTCTTCTTTGTTATTTTCATTCTTGATTTTTCCCTGAGCACCAAAATGCCTCCACTCATGAAATAATTATAAATAAAATATTTAATAGAATTGTGCTTACAAATAAGTAGTAGTAATAAGTACCTTAATTTAATTCAATAAACTTTTATTGAAATAGATAAATGAATAAAGAATAAAAATCAAAACAAAACTGTTGTTGAAAAAGGTTTCCATTCATAACTTATCTTCTTCATGTATTTACCAATAATTTACTGATTTGTATCACCTATTTCACTAGTCAATGTTTATTATACATCTTACAGACTATTCATAAAGATTTCTGCATGCCAATTGCAAAACACTGGACCAGGTAGTGCAATCGGTAGAGCATCAGCTCCAGGTACGGGAGGCCCTGGGTTCGGTTCTGGGTCGCAACATACCAAAGTCTTTAAAAATGATAGTGGCATAGTTCCCTTGCTAACACTCCACAAAATATAAGGGTAGTGCCACAACTGGTTGGCCTGGTGTCAGGATAATGTTACTGGGTGTAGTATCATGCCAGGTGTTGACGGCATGCTATACACAGTGAGGGCAGCACTGTAACTGCTTCAAGTGGACACCGTCTCCAGATAATAGAAATACTGTTGGTGGGATGATAAACCCAATAAACAATAAACAACTATAGCAAAACAATTTGTAACTGTCTTTGTTTCTTTTTAACCAGATGTCTCCAGACTTGTCTCCCTTGGAAAGCATGACAAGATGACGCTTAGCGAACTCATGGCTGGCATGAAGGTATGGGCATCCTAATGATTCAAGTATTACATAATCAGTATTTGAAACATATCTTAGACTTTAATTAGATTTCTCTTATTATGTACCAGAAATCTGATGCCAGCCATAGACCAGCATCACACTAACACTTTTTAATAATTACTGTCAGCAGACAAATCTAGGATTTTCATAATAGTGTAAGAAAGTATCAGTTACTTGTTTAAAGTGTATGCCCGAGAATATACTTTTACTTATTTGGTATTAAAAATATTTGTATCATAAACTAGAGATTTAAAAAGAAATCTTTTTACCATGATCTCCCAGAAGACCTTTTTTATGTCTGGTTCTCTATTATACAGACATCAGAAGTGGACTGGTTGCAGTCTCTTCCTTCCAACAGTTGTCGCTTACATCTTCTTGCCAGGGTGGTTATGTGGCTTTTCTCTGACATCGTACTGGTTTTACTAAGGACTTTCTTCTATGTAACTGAGACGTCATTCACTCGTTACCGTCTGCTGTACTACAGACAAGCTGTGTGGAATAAGCTCCATGCTCAAGGCATTTTTGGTTGGTGGCAAGTTATTTCTGCTGCAAACATAACTTTAACCCTTTACTTGTTGAATACACCATTTGCCCCATTTAGATAAAACGTAACTTACCCTTGGTGTTTCCAGCAAAATAAAAGGTTAATTAAGGGTAGTATTTATTAAGTTAATTTGTTTATTTTATTCCCAAATCCATATACAATATCATAATAGTGAGTTAATGAAACTAGAACATTTAATTTCTTTTCCATTATTTTTGCAATATTACATTGCCTTTATCAATTGACTGGCCTTACTGGTCACATGACCATCAAGGGTCATGTGACAAATGGAGAATGTGATACACCTGTGATTGTTCCAGCTTTTTATCCTTGTATGGAGATATGCCTCTGCTGTTTAATTTCTATAGCTTCCATTTACACAAACTAACCTCTGATGTTAGTACATTAATTTTTTATTGATGACAGATGATGTTCAAGTTATTTGTTCTTTCACTCTTATGTCTAAACTCGTTGGTCATGTGACCAGTCAGGTCATCCAGCTGATTAAAGGGATGTAATCTTGCCAAAAACTTCCAAATTAACAAACCAAATGCTCTGAGGCCAAGAACTCACCATTACTACATATATGTAAACCCAGAGTTGAGAAAACATGTGATTCTATATATTATGTTATGATAGTTTCCATTTGATGTCATAGGCACTGATAAGACAGTTTAAGGCAGTCATCTTTGAAGGCAGAAGCTAATGCAGGCCGAAATCTGGAAATATGTGCTGTATTAAACTCACCACTGTTTTTATTTTTCAGTCTAATTTACTGAATTTTATATCAAATTTAACAGTTTTCATGATGTTTTTTTTTTAAATATCAAAACTATATTTTGATAGTTTAAAAGGTAAAGAAAATACAACCAAAAAAGAAACACTGTTCATTTTATTAAAGGATGAGCCAATAATTTTATTTATTTCTGTGTATTAATTCTTTGTGCATTTATCAACTTAAAAAATGCATTCTAAAAGTATGAATTTCAAGAGCTTTCCATTGGTGTATAGCTTTTAATTTTTGGACCACTAATGAAGAAATGACAAGAAAATAAAAGTTACTCTTCCATACAATTCATCTGAAAGTCCCTTGAAGTTGCCATCAAAGATGGCTGCCAAGATAAGGGATCTTCACTAGATTGTCAAAATGTATCAATTTTACTCGACTTATGTCATGTAAGAATTTTAATAGCTTGCTAAAATGTATCCATTTTACTAGATTATCATACGGTAACAATTTTACCAGATTATAATAAGGTAACAGTTTTACTAGATTGACATAATGTAACAACATTACTATATAGTGGTAATTTAGTAATTTAACTAGACTGTCACCTCACTTTATTGGCATTACACGAGTTTTGCCCAAAGCATAATTTCAACACTACGGCTACTGACTTAGAACATGGATACCTTACTAGGTGTTGACGTGCATTGCACAATAGCAGACATGTGATATTGCCTTGGTCCCAAAGAGGGAGACTTATGCTTCCAGAGAGGGAGATTGGGGTGCCAGGGAGGGAGATTTCCGAGAATGCGCGATAAAATGACTGTCTGGCTTATTTCTACTTGTAAAACAGCATTTTTTGTCTTTTTTTATTAATAATTATAGTAATTTCAGTGATAAAAATGTTCTATACAGTATTATAAAATGAATTTTGGAATATATCTAGCATATCTTAGTTCACTATCTAGACATAAATTGTATGCTTTGGTTTTAAGCATGTGGCCTTCAAAAACAACATCCAAACATAGTGTAAACAAATCAAGTGTCAACAGCACTTACTAATGAATTGAAAAAAGGTTTCCAAAGAAATAATTAGTATGCAAGGATAAGAATAATTTATATAATTTGTAAGTTAGTGACAAAAGAGTTTTGATAATTATAAAATATTAGTGGTAATCACATTGATACCATTACTGTTTAAACAAAGTTAAATGAATTTAGAAGATATTATACTAATCAAGAATAAATAGCAAACAAGTGTTTTTCCATGACAAAGTAGTAAATAGAGAATTGTCCAGATTGTTTTTACATATATAAACAAG
This sequence comes from Sinonovacula constricta, assembly GCA_007844125.1. Lineage (NCBI taxonomy): Eukaryota > Metazoa > Mollusca > Bivalvia > Cardiida > Solecurtidae > Sinonovacula > Sinonovacula constricta. Next base: position 56,334,749 of record CM017567.1, on the reverse strand, counting down.
ATACATATGTAAAAAAAAGTTAAATTATTTTACATTAATTAAGGAATTCATCTTTTGACAATGTATGATGTAAACTGGTTTGAACTACCAAAAGTTGAAAAAGTGTCCAAGGTTGGCATTTTATTAACTGTTTATGCACAAAATGAAATGGTATCAACTGTCACGAAAACCATTTACTTTTTATGATAAATGTATATTTGCAGGAAGAAGATAGAAACAACACTGTCGTAAAGTAAAGAAACGTTTACTCCTCTTAAAAAGCTTAAGTTAAGTCAAAGTAAGGTTTACATAATGTTAGGAAATGCTCACCATTTCTTAGATTTGATCTGTTCCAATGTTACTGTGACCCTTGCCGATTTGTCTGCTAATTCCCACCCCCGACATATTTCAGGGCTAGAAGCTTGCCTACATGTCATATACAATGTGTTGTTTTGTGAGTGCCCATAATGTCCTCAATAATATGCAGTTAGCAAAGAATCAAATTAATCAGTGATTGTTTTAGTAGCACAATTAACAAATATACATGTTGCAAGCTCTGTGTATTTAACAGTGTTATTGTTTCACACATTCATCTCTTTTATGCAAACTTGTTTTTATGTTAATTTCATATGCACATTATTACTTTATCATAATGTTTATTGCCAACCATTACACGCAACAAGTTCTTAGCATAGGTTAAGAATCTAAATTGGCGATTCTTCCAGTCGGTTCATTTGGAATTGGGTCTGCTCATTTTGTTAAATAAATCATCACTTATTTACTTTTACATTTGGCTTGCACGTAAATACCTTTGTCCTGTGCGTTTTCAAATTTTAGTATATATTGCAATGCTCATTGGACTTTGTCATATATTCTTATTCATGGAAAAGAAACCACGTTCGCTCGCTTCGTTCGCCCTTTGGTTTTTAATTCCAGGATGAGTCGCCCATTTAGACACTAACCTTAACATAGTAAAACTATACACAATCGTCTCAGTTTAAGAAAAGAAAAATCAATACTTGAGTAAGTTTTATGAGTACATACGAACGCATCAGTTTCAACATATGCGGTAGTCTGCTGACAAAATGGCGCTATGACGCGATGACGTCACACATATAATTAGCACTAGTTTGTTTGTTTGTAAGGCACGTAGGCAGGTCAGTTGTTAAATGTTTTAAAGAATTATTCTGTCGTGTAAGTTGCCTGCATTCAAGTGCATGCATGTCCATTTTTCTACATATTTTACGTCGTGTATTTAGAGTACCGACGTAAACGGAAATCGGAGTACTTTTTTGCAGTCAGGAGGTTTGTCAATCGCAATAGTAATGCTGGAAATTATAACATTGGCTCGATAGGGAAAAAAACTGAAGACGTTCAGTCTAATCATTCGAAGCCTGCGTTGGGTAAATACAAATTAATTCTCATATCACCCTTTTAACGGGTTATTGAACATTTAAAATTTCGAAGCTCAGTCCTCTGCCTTTGTTCACATGTAACATTGCTTCCTTTAGTTGTGTGAGAAAATAGAACATGTGACACTGATTGGGCATGATCTCCGCCATTCACTTAATGGGTGTGGTTATATTGTCAATCAAGGGATTACAGTTTGGGGCGGTTGCCTTCTAACACCAGGAGGCGGGGCACGAAATTATCGTCGCGACCAATGAACACTTGGTAGGCTCTATGATTGGCAGTGATCTGTTTCGATTAGCTGCACACATACACACGCAGATGCTGGTCACTTGCAGTAGGACATATTGCGTAATAAAATGATCGGCTGCTAGCTACTGTCTGGGGCAGTCTTTAGGAGGAATGAGATTAAGTCTGTCGGGAACATCAAAGCGGGAGAATTGATGTACTCAGCGTGAGGCGTGAGACAGACCCCTGATATCGGGAGTCTCCCGGCGAAATCGGGAAACATCACATGTCTGCAATAGCTATAACTAGCTTATCTGCCTCATGAATTATCTCCCTTTGTTGAAAAAATATTCAGACTTTTCTCTGACAAAAGCTGGAATGCTGCATTAATATTTTCTTCCTTTATTTGATGTTCTGGATTCAATGTATATGTCAGTCTAATTGGCAAGATATATATTTTCTATCATGTCTTTCTCTTTATTGTGATATCTGACATGCTAAGAGTTGAACTTTTTTGTTTTCCTTTTAGATCTTTTACGGAGAAAAATGTTGAAGCCTATGTCAAAGGTATGTTACATCATACTAAAGCCAGGTAAGAGGGAGAGAAAAGATGAATGAAAAACAACAACAAAAACAGTAGTTTGTTTGCATTGACTGACCGCTGGTTTAAATGATGGCCTATTATATGACCACACTATGAAGTTTTGCTCCTTTAGACTGTTCACCCTCACAAGATGGCAGCCCTTATCCTGACGGTAGCGCTGATGTAATAAATGGATTAATGTGTAAGCAGTCCTGTTAGCTCAGTCGGATGAGTATTTGCCCTCTTATCGAAGGGACCCTGATTCAATCCCAGACTGGCTGCACACTGTTCTCCCTATGTTATATTGTTGCCCAATGTAACTGACATGCAGTCATTACAATACACATGCTTGTGAGTTGCATGTAGAGCATATGGTCTGTGGAAATTCAAGGATGAAGTTCAAGTTGACCAGATTGTATGTGGCCAGGTGAATGGGAAAGAATGTGTAAATGGTCTGGTTTGCTCAGTCAGCAGAGCATTTGCCCTGTTAACAAAGGGTCCCCAATTCAAGTCCCTGAGTGGTTGCACATTTTTCTCCCAATGTTACAATACTAAAAAAATACAGATTTTCTGTAATAAATATTTATTAACTTTGAGTTACATGAGCCCTTAAAAAAGTCATATGATACCAAATTACTATTAAACAGGTAAATGAAGAAATACATGTGATAAATAGTTTGACAATGTAGAAAAATGTCTTGCAATATGTTAAACAACTTATTACTTCATGAACATACATTAAACTTTGTTTGCTAAAATGACCTAACATCTATAGACTTTAAACACCTTCGATGTTTGTTTTTTAGTTAACTGTGCAGAACCAGTTCAGGTTCCGGATTTCTCTCGGAGTGTCATCTTTACGCTTTCTACCCAAACAAAAGTCTTTGAGACCAATTATAAACATGGGCACAACTGATATTCAACTCACAAACAAGGTAATGTTTTTGGGAGCTTTTGGTTTTGTTTCTTTAGTACATTACTGCACTACTTTATACTTATAGCAATATCATGATCAAGTTATTAATTGAAGCACCACTGTCACACAGAAGGTCAGATGGAAGACCATGAACAAATATCTTTGAAATAGCCACTGTCACATACAAGGGCAGGTGGAAGACCTTACCACATTTAGATTGCAGCATGGTGTATTAAGTCGACAACTTCTCAAGTATTAGTGCTTGCTTAGGATTGACATGACACCTGATTGCTCAGTCTTGGGTATCCTGTTGTTTAGTTGTTACATTTGTTGATATAACATACCCTTTGAAGTAGGCCATAAGTAGGTTTATGAAAGAAAAGATTTAACCTCCCATTCTCTAGTGATCTTTATGCAGTTTGATGCATGCCTTGAATATCTGGCAAAGTACCACACTGCCACAATATCAACAAGTTTTAAAACATCTCATATAAATGTACGAAAGGAAGCTCTACTTCTACAATTTGTAAAATTATATGTCTGCTCTTTTTATATATAAAAGTCTGTTTTAAGTGCTCCTTTTCAATGTTATGCATTTGCCTTTCAATATTCTCAGAAAGTGCTTTGTCTTCATTATCTTCATTATTTTATGATGCTATGCCTTATTTTGCCAGAACTTGTTTGTTAGCTTTGAGGTACTCTAGTAGTTCAACTCAGATGTATGTCTGGGGTCTGTCTTCACCAATAATAGATATTGCCAGAATGACCATAATTGTGTCATGTGATGTAATAAAAAAAAGTTTTGAGAGTGCTTGACATTCATAATGCAATGCCCATGTTTTGTTTGTAGAAACTGTCTGTAAACCAGCAGTTGTTGAATGTGCACCAGATCTTGAATTACTTGCGAGTTCGGTGCCCTGCACTGGTTGGCTATGGTAAACTGGGAACCAGTGAACTCCACTCTTCCTGGCGAGACTTTGTTCAGGCTTGGCGTAAGAAAGGAAAACCAGCTCTCTACTTCGTTAAGACGGATATTGCAAACTGCTATGACTCCATTATACAAGGGAAGATGTTCAGTATAATGGAGAGTATTCTTCAGGAGGTAAGTGCTAAAGCTAAAAACTTTTTTGTGACTTTGTCTCTTATTTGGTAGTATGTTATGGAATGAGGTAGAAAGGTGCAAGAACCTTAACTCTTGCATGACCAGTTTTTTGTAATTATCCCTCTTTATTGATTTTGTAGGACATGAGCAAATGTAACTGTTATACTTAGTGAGAGACTGGATTCAGTTTTTGTTTATAGGTAGCTAACAATAAAAAAATGAAATACAATAACTATTGTTTACACATTTTGTCATTTAACTAACCTGAAAGAAAGAAAATCCAGCTTTAATCCTGATAACTCAGTTACCCACTTGTTTTAATATTTACATGACTCCCAACTCAATTTATGGTCATTATGGCAAATTTTAGCTATATTTGATGGAGAAAGGCCTTAGACAAATATCTGGGGAGAGTCTTTGAGGTATTGCATATCATCTGTAAAGTCCTTCTTGCATGAAAGTTTTTAACCTGACATGGACTCGAACTCTAACCATGAGGGCCTGAAAAGTTATGGCAAAAAGTAATTTGTCCATGCAGTAATCAGAAAAATATCATATCAAATCATATGTTTTTTAGTCCTTTCAAATGTAATTTAAATAAACTGGACCATCATTTCATCAAGCTGGCAAACTTTCTGGATATATCTATTTAACTTGTAAAAGTTACAGGATCATCAGATTTTGGTGAATTAGTACCACAGTCTACTGCCTTTTAACTAATCATTTCTATTAACAGTATGTTGATGTGTAGTGATGGCTGCTTGATTACAGTTAAATCACCAATCTTTTACAACATGCTAACCTAATGAACGCCACTTATGTAAAATAATTTATACTTTTTATCAACATATAGTAAATATGACAATGTTGTGTCCAAACTTGTGCTGCATAACAACATTTTTCAACAAAACTTTTCATTTCTTTTAGGAAATTGGGGAGGAAGAGTTTGTTGTTCGCAAGTTTGTAACCATGGCAACATCTCAGGGTCAGCTAAAACGCAAGTTTCAAAGACAGGTGTCATCGCTTGCTGAGTTTAGTCCAGATTTTGTGGAGTTTGCTCTGGGACTGATCAACACTGAGCATCTCCATGATGTAATATTGGTTGATAAGGTAACAAGAAAGATTACAGAGGTGTGAAATCCAAGGTGCTGAAGAGAGCAAACACTTTAAATAAAAAGATGAATATGCTGAGAACCAGACTATCTGCTCCTTTGCTTTATTCCTTGCTGTCTTCTAGGCATTTTATTGTTGCAAGCTGCAGTGTCTAGCGATGTTTGCATAATTGATTTTATACATTATACAAAAATTAACCAAACAGATGTAATTGCTGTATTATTGGCATCTTTTATAATTGCAAGCTGTCCAGTTTACCTCAGCATACTTGGTTGTTTCTTAGAAAAATATTGTGTCAGACAGCTGTGAATTCCTGTTTTTGCTGGCTGTATTATTGTCTCTGTTCTTAATGTTACTGTATAGAAGACATCAGAGCGTGCCCATACAAAGAAAATATGGAGATAAATTTTACACAGACATAAAATGTAGCCTGCTGTATTTCTTAATAATATATACTAATCATTAGTTTTTTTTTTGCTAAAAACTTTATGCACTGGCAACAAGATGACGTATAGAATATGCAGGTACATGTAATGGTGCATATCTGGCCAATCTGGATCCACACTACTTGCATTAGGCTTGTCTAGTCATGTTTAGCAAGGTTTAGAGTTAAAAAAACTCTTTACTGTGTGGTTTTGAGTCCAGTTCTGTGTGAAAAACTTACTGTCATAAAAACTTATAAAGTAGATTTGGAAGTATTTGGAAGAATAAAAAATATTTCAACAATAACCTAAGTATTCATAGGGTAACTTGTAATAAACATTTTGAAGGAAGTTAAAAAAAAAACCATCTCTCAGCGGATGATGATGGATGTTGTAAGCAAAACAACACCAAATATTTATTTATTGAACCTTATTTTCCAGGTACTTTATCAACATGAGACCTGCACCTCCATCATGGCCACACTGAAAATGCATCTCTTCAACAACTTGATCAAGGTTAGTATGCAAGACTTGCTATAAGACCATGTAACAAATCATATGTTACAATATCTTATAAATTAAATGGGGGTTACAAAGACAAACTCTTGACCAACTTTAGAAATGTCAAATCCACTGAAACTGATTTTTTACTTAGTGCAGATGCAATTGGTTTATGTAGGTAAAGTGGCCAAGCTGTTTTTAACTCCTCAGCCCGCCATTCTCCCCATCCCCCCACCCCCAGCCCCCCTGCATGGGTTCTAGTTTCTATTGGAGAGAAACCTTTCATGTCTTCTGATCAGCAATGGTTGTGTCATGTCAATGATCTTCCACCAATAATTAGCTTGATGTCACCAATATGACTGTAACTGTAATTCAAATGTAATTTACAATTTTTGGCTGTTTAGCTGGTATACACATGTTGTGACATGCTCTGAAAAAAAATCATTTGTGCCCATTTTGACGTGCAATATTAACATCAGTCGACATCATATTAAATGCTATTGCTTCTTTGGTGGAATATGTAACTGAATTGACACTTCTGAATCGGTAATTTTTCAAATGATTTGGATTATCCTACTATCCTAATAAGCATTCATGAAGTTATGATTCATGTACTAATATTTTTACCACAAACAATGATTGCCTTTCTATTCCCAGGTTGGATCCCATTACTATCACCATACATCTGGTATCAGCCAAGGATCCATAATTTCCACACTGCTGTGTAATTTCTACTATGCTGACATGGAGAAAAACATCTTTACCTCCAACAAAGAAGATCTTCTGCTCAGAATTGTGGATGATTGTCTCTTTGTATCTCCATCTCTAAAGAGGGCCCAAGATTACCTGACAACCATGCTCAAAGGTTGTAACCTTCAGCTTTAATAGGAATAATTAACTGTGTATTCCCGTGTTTTTGAAATATATTTACTGTTAAATTTAACATCCCACTGACACAATTATGGTCATTTTAGCCATATTCAGCTATGGCTAGGTTAAGAAGACCCCATATCGATGTTTAGGTTGAACCACCTATACATCTCAATCAGCTGGAGACACTCCCAACATTGAAGTGTTAATTTCAACTGGGACTTTATGAGTCATTGTCTTTAAGCTTTTGGTCTCTGGTATTCTTGTTTGGATGTTTTCGTCCAGGTCCTCACCATCTGTCTCTATCCAGAGCATCTTTGCTGATGTGTGCAGCAGTGCCTTCTTTTTCATTAGTGTGGCATGCCTTGTCTTCTTGGTTTGGCTGTTGGGTTTTGTCCCTAGAATTGACTACAAGTTCCAGATATTGCAGGCAGAGTCTTCAAATTTCTCAATCACTATAAGCCCATAGCATCTCATTGTTCTCCTTCTTGCTTGGTAGTTTTTTAGTGTTGCAGGTCAGTGTCGGTAGCTCATTATATAACTTTCCTGCACATAGTTGTTGCCAACTATTTTTTTTAACACCCAGCAGTCCATTGTTGTCAGTCTCCTTTCATTCTTTACTGTCACTGGCCTGAAGGACAGACTAATTTATACTCTTATAGTAAGTGAATCATCTCTGTTTTACATTTTTCAAACTAGCATAACCTTGTGATTCAATTATCAGTTTAAATATTTCATCCATAACCCTTTCATAGCTTATTGACAACTATTTGCTTTGGAAGACAATGTATCTCTTTGTCAGGGTTATTATGTATGAGTATGAATATGTATTTTTGTTGATTTCAGGTGTAAAAGAGTACAACTGTCGTACCAATATGGAGAAAGTTGTCACCAACTTTCCAGTCTCTTGTTGTCATGGTGATCAGGTCAAGGCCATCACTGGAGGTCAGTTGGGTTTAATAATATCCCTTCCCCACACACAAAAAAGTTTCCAGAATGAAAGAAATCTGAATTTTGGTTTGACATATGAAGATGAAATGATAGTTCATTGAAAAGGAAAATAAGAAAATGTCCAATGAGAATTATCACAGATATTACAGTTTGAACTGTCACTAGACAGACACAAAGAGTAAATGTAAAGTGACAAAAGCAAAGAGCATCTGTTTACACGCTATAAGAAAAACAGTCATTTGTCAAAAGGATTGACCATGGTGCTTCAACTTCGCTCTTCCTTAAGGTAGTTCCCACCAACAGTGTAAATAAAAATATCCCATCAAAGTGAGCCATCCAACAGTCAGCACCAGCATCATGTGCTAAAAACTGATTGAAAGATATGTATAGGCATTAAAAGCCTTGGCAGCCTAGCAGTACCAAATGAGAGAGTAGTTTGCAATAAAACTCAAAATTAAAATGTGCAGTATTAAAACCTGCCAAAGGAAATAAGTGAATTTTAAAAAACAATCCAAACCTACAAAACAAACAAAATATAGTATTGCATAGAAATCATAGGCAATGATATCCAAATGTAATGTTAAAATAAGCTGAGAAATAATCCAGAAATGGCTTGTTGGATAATAACAAAATCCTGAAGTTATACCTACTGTGTTATTTCACCTGAAAAATGTCATGGAGACTGCTTAAGTTGCCTCTTTGGCATGACTGGAGAGATGAAGAGACAGAATTCCAACAGTTACTATCTAAATTATGGCTTTAAGTCAACATATTCATATATCTAAATGACCTGTCTGATAAACATATAAATTAAAATTTTCTTACTGTAAAATGGTCATTTGCAAGCAAAGCAGTACAATGAAGGATTAGGAGGTTTTAACCATCAGCAAAATAATAAAACTGAATAATCCTTATCAATTAACAAAAACGATGTGAAAAATTAAAAATTTGAATTTCCTTAAGATAACAATTTGGCAAAAGCTTGGTTCTATCATCAAATTATACTTTATGGCTATTTGTTTCCTTAATGTCCATGTTTTCTTGTTTGAAAAAAAGATCAATGCAACTGCTATGCTCCTTGAAAATGAATTCTTTTTTTATACTTGCAATATAGATTATGCATCATGTAAATTCATAACAATTGTTATTGTTGTAATTACATAATTCAATTGGTTTTTGCTTCATCAAATGTTCAGCAAAACTATAACTTTATGGTTTTATTGGCACTAGTAAAGTTGCATATAAAATTATACATATATTTTTCACTATAGCATTCTATTTTCTTTTAGACTGGTTTCCCTGGTGCGGTTCCATGTACAATACCTCTACACTAGAGACAGCAGTAGATTACAGCAGGTATTCAGGAACCAGTACGTAAATATAGTAATATTATATAAACAGTAATTAAGATATAACCTTAAACCTTCCATACATATCTACAACTCATTTTACAAGGATATCATTTCTTGCCAAGATACACTTACCGTTAACCATATTTTGTTACAGTTAATTGACACAAACCATGTTCAGTTAAAATACAGTAATGTCAGTAACAGGAATGATCTTCTAAGGGGCTGTGTTCCTATTATAAACCTTTTTGCTTTCTAAATGAGGTTGAACATTACAAATGTCTTTTATTCCATCTAGTTTTAAATTACCATTTTATTTATTCATTGTTTACCAATTTACTGTAACCCAATAGATCCTTTAATTTTTACTCTTGTATTTTAATACTAACCTGATTTTATTCCAATTACGTTAAACTTTGTAATATTTGCTGCAGTATTACCTATCAGTTGTCAATGTGCTGTTGAACTAATATAAAAAAATTACAAGGTTATCTAAAGATGTTGTTGACAGGACTCATGTAAGTGAGTACATTGATTTGTCGACCTAATTCTATCATCCCCTCACCACATGCATTCGAGTCTTTCCTGTTGATTTCTTTCCAAACCAAGTGTATTTAAATCCCTTTTTAAGTTCTTTTTAGTTTACATCTAAGACAAGCAAGGCAATCAAATTGACTTAGGAGTTAAAGTTGTCAAATTTTAACCACCGAGGCCTTCACTGCTTTCATTCAAATCATTATGTTATAATGGCTTTATCCAGATATTTTTATCCAGAAGTCTATCCAACAATTGTAGCTGGTAGTTGCCTAAGTGACCATGATTTTTTTATTGTGACTAACATATACCCACATATAACCGCTCGCCCCTAAAAAAACAGGAAAAGACACCATACCGGGTTGCATTTATAGTACTTGGTAAAGAGTGAGGACCAGATACAATTGGACCAGGGCTGCAACATACATAATTTTTAAAAATGGTAGTGGTACAGCTCCCTTTCTAATGCTCAAGCAGATATAAGTTTAAGGTCCATGACTGGTCTACCTGGTGTCAGGATAATTGACTTGATATGGCATTATGCCAGGTGTCCATGCTATACACAGTGAAGGCAGCACAATATATGCTGCAATTGGACACGGTCTCCTGAACAGAAAGATTGTTGGTGGGATGATAAACCCAACAAATGGAACAAATCGGATGTAGCTGTAGTTCAACGCTTATTTTCTTTTGCTTCAAGCCATAAGATCAGTTAAAAAAGTCCATAAAAGATTACATGATCATCAGTTCAAACAGTTTTGCATTATAAAAATTAAGTCTCTTTCATTTCAGAGGTAGAAGACACTATGAGTTTTGATCTCTCCAAAACACCAGGAAAAACAATGAAACAGAAGCTTCTCTAGTAAGTTTGTCAAAGAAGTTAGTAAAAAGAGACTACTTATACCACCTAACTATACTACCCCAATCCCAGGCAGGGCATTAACATAGATGAAAGAAGATCTAGCTGACCTTTGATCCATCATTGTTTGTAGAAGATGGTCAACTTGAATCAGATTTTTTTTGTACATCTGTCTATCTTTTGTCACAGTCTTGGCATCTTCTTCTACAGTTTTGCTTAAATTTTGATGAAACTTCACAGTTACCCTTAATAACATGGCAACCTGTGCCTCTTTAGCTTTGATCCTATAAACAACTGATTGACAGAGCTGGCTCAACCAATCTCTAAACAGGTAAGGGCTTAACTCCGACCTACATTAAACTGTCAAATGCATTAAATTTCATTATAAACACAATTATACACTGTTTTGTTGATGATCATTCAATCTTGTAGGTTATGAGTATAACACAGTAAAAGACAACATATAGCTTAGACATTTTGAAACAAACCTGCAGATGCTTGTTTCTTTGCCAGTAAGCTGGTTCGTTTAGTAGGTCCTTTTAGAATAAGTGGCACAAAGTAGACATATAAGGTGTCCAACTATATTTAAGATGAAAATCTGTAACCTTTGGCTTCAACCAATGTTACAGTACATTATGTACCACCAGTCATGCTAAAGAAGGTCAGATCACTGTATCGCCAAGCCACCATAATCAACACCCTGTCATTATATATTGACTTATGTTTAAAATCAAGGAATACCATTATATTATTATCATTTAAAGGTTATGTTATTTTTCTTATATAAAATATAAATTTGATTTCTCTGGGTTTCATGTTCATGCGATATACTGTGATTCCAAGCCCATTACCAGGTATTACATGGTATGAAACAAACTAAACAGATAAATATTGATCTTTTTCAGTTTTGTTCAACAGAAGTGCCACAAGTTGTACATGGACCCAGAGATTAATTCCCTGCATCATCGTCTCACCAACATCTTCCATTTGTTCATGCTCACCTTCTATAGGTTTGTGGTATTTGTTCGCAAATTGGGCCATAAGAACAGAATAAGAAGCAACCCACAATTCTTCGAAGGTTAGTTTAATGAGAGCCAAAACAGTTGTTTGACATGATTTCTTTTGGTTAACATCCTCCAACAATCTTTTACTTATCTGTGGATGGGAATCGCATTCACTTGAAGGTTGTATTTTGCTGCCTCCACTGTGTATTGCATGAACACCTGCAATGATACCACATCCAGTCATATCTGATATCCAGTTATGGAAAGACCCTTGTAATGTGGCTTGCGAGTGCAATTAAGGGGAGGTTACCTTGAAATTATATTGACACCAGAGGTCAGTTCCATAAAGAATAATGTTCCTTTCTGAAGAACTTTCCTATAATTTTGAAAAATACTGCATTGTAAGACATTTTATTAAAGTGTTTTTATGGATGAAAATTATATTTATTGAAGATTGAAGGAAATTACTTAGTTCGAGTCAGAAAAAAATAACTTTATTTTTTATGCATTATATTTTTGTTTTTAGCATGGTCTAGGGATTTTTAACCTTTTTTCCCCAAGTTTTGTATAATGCGACCATAGTTGAACCATTGGATGATGTTCTCTTTTCCAAGCTTTATGAATCAAGTGTAAAGTTAATGTTGGGCTCAGGAGATTAATAAAAATAAAAAATATATTCTGCAAGAGAATTTACAATTTTTAGTATATTACATCTACCGGTATTCTGTTTGTAGCGGTCATGTTAATTTAAATGGCATTTGTCTGTTTGCAGGTGTTGTGACAGCTATAGCCAGCTATACAAGTGATATGGTGGCCAGGAACCAGGTAATGTTTTCATCATTGTTGTTGAATGTCTTTGTACTGGATGGTGCCCGAGGTTGAGAGGTTGGGGTTTTGTCTTTGTCTTTGATAGTGTCAAAGGTTGAGAGGTCAGGATTCTGTCTTTGTCTTTGATGGTGTCCACATTGACTGGTTGGGGTTGTGTCTTTGCCTTTGGCAATGTCTGAGATTGAGAGGTTGGGGTTGTGTCTGTCTTTGATGGTGTCTAAGGTTGAGAGGTTGGGTTGTGTCTTTGTCTTTGATGGTGTCCAAGGTTGAGAGGTTGGGGTTGTGTCTTTGTCTTTGACTGTCTTCAATGTTGAGAGGTAGGCATTGTGTCTTTGTCTTTGACAGTGTCTGAGTTTGAGAGGTCAGGGTTGTGTCTTTGTCTTTGATGATCTCTGAGGTTGTTAGGTCGGGGTTGTGTCTGTCTTTGACGGTCTCCAAGGTTGACAGGTAGCCATTGTGTCTTTGTCTTTGACAGTGTGTGAGGTTGAGAGGTCAGGGTTGTGCCTTTGCCTTTGACAGTGCCTGAGTTTGAGAGGTCCGGGTTGTGTCTTTGTCTTTGTCTTTGATGGTCTCCGAGGTTGAGATGTCAGGGTGTGTCTTTGTCATTGATGGTGTCCAAAGTTGAGAGGTCAGGGTTGTGTCTTTGTCATTGACAGTCTCTGAGATTGAGAGGTCAGGGTTGTGTCTTTGTCTTTGATGGTGTCCAAGGTTGAAAGGTTGGGGTTGCCTACTTTAAATTCTCAAGCTCTTCAGCATGCATTTGATTCCCAGGTGGTCTGAAAACTTCATATGCAGACAATTACCTATTGTCTAGTGCTGCATGGGTTGTTTCAAATCAATGTTATTGATTTTCATTGTTAATGAATGCCATTTTGTTGTAAAAAAACAATTCGACAATCATAGGTCTTTTATGAACTTAGATATTAATTTATCAAGACTATTTGGGTAATACAGTTTTTAATTTTAGTGAAAATATTAAATAATTTTTTTTCCTAAAATCCAGAAATAATTAAACATGTTTCTGGGGATCTACATGTACTTTCAAATTCCTGTCTCACTTAATGTGAAATAAAATCAACAATATCTAATTATTTTTAAGGGAGGTAATTCTCAACATGTCATTTTTGTTGTTTAGATTTATGTTAATACCACTCTCACTTTATTGCTTATCTTTTTTATGTTGCTATTTTTCCAGACTGAAAACAACTCTCAGGATGTGGTTTCACGGAACCATGTTCAGTGGTAAGGCCAATTGTTTATTGTAGAATTGAAGGTGGTATCCAACAGGTTGTCCATTCAAATTGTGTCTCTTACCACTGCTTTGGCGAATTTAGACATTTTTTCTGCATAAATTCATTCTTTGGGCTAAGTTAAGATGTTTTTAAAGACTACTTGTATATTGTTAGACAGTACCAATCTTCTCCCTCCAAAAGTTATTTCTTCCCAAATCTATAAATAAGCACGATAGTGATCTCTGCTAAAAGAAGACACTGATGTCAGAGTAAATTACCTAGATGACGTATAATGTGATCTCAGATGTATGTTGCTACATTGTTATCTTGAGAGTTAAAAAATACTGGTTACTGCAAACAGTGCAGTTTCTGAGATGACAGCATCAATCTTGAAACTGCCATTGGTTAATCTTGATTTGTGTACATGTTTTTTGTTGTCTATGGGAGTAACACATATTGAGTTTTTTCTTTTCTTTCTCTCACCATTATGCCCCATTGTTGAATTGGGGTTTCTCTGTTTCACTGCTCCCTTTTCATAAGCTTTTGCATTTCATTACTTCCCATTTTGGCAAGGGCAGAGATGACCATGTGATTCATACATGTATAATTATGTTCAGATTTTATTTGTTATTTTAATTATTATTATTTTTAATATTTAAATTATCTTTTCAATTTGAATTATTATTATTAATATTCTATTATTATTTATAATATTTTATTATCTTTTCTTTGCCACTCATGTAATAAACTTGTATTTCATTTTGATAAGAGTGTCATTGACAATACCATGGGAATGAATACTTTTATTCATTTACATATTTTCACAGCCTTATATATGACATTGACAACTACTCAACTATAAGTTAAGCTTATGTGACTAGGCACACTGTGTTACATGTTGAAGGTTTCTTGTCTGTCCATGCACCAACTGAGTGCTTGTTTGTATTTTTGTATTTAATCTCCTATCTATATTTAGAGGAAATAGAGAATAAAGCACTGAATATTTGTAACATTGCTAGAGACACTTAAACAAATTGTGCCATCCTGACATCATTAAGATTATGTTGTTTGATCAGGATCAATGTTTTTTTAGGCGTGATTAATTAGTCGATGAGAATTTACATTAAGGTGTTTTATTTCAAAATGGTTTTTCTCCCCTGTTTTATAGTCTAAAGCTATTAGTATAGGAATAAAACCGTAAATGGGATCATTTAACCAGCTGTTTTATTGAAGGTCATTAATGCATTGAGTTCAGATTTAGTTCCTTTTCTTCTAATCACAAAGTCAACAGTGTGGATCATGTTAAAAAATCAGCCTGCTACAGACAGGAGATGTGAGCAGGGTCTGCACTATTTGCTATCAGGTTTCTTGCAATATGTCATTATCTTTGTATCTAGTTTTTAGCAAGTACCAAATAATCAAGCATAAAGCAAGCTAAATATCTTACAATAAGGCAGCTTGGAGATTGGTTAAAATACTTTAAATGGAGATACTATTGTTTGTTTCCTAGCAATGACTGACCGCAATAGCTCAAGTAGTAAAGCGTCAGTTGTGGATCGGGAGGTCATGGGTTCAAACCCCGGCCAGGTCAAACCAAAGACTGTAAAGTTGGTAGTAGTGACTTCCCTCCAAACGCTCGGGGCTAATGGGACAGCATTACGCCTGACTTGTTGGTGTCAGTATAATGGACTGGCCAGGTTCAGTCCCGCAGCACCTTATAAGTGCCCCTGTGCTATAATGATAGAAATGTAGCTGCACAGTATCGGCAAAAATGCCGGCAAATCCCCCTTTCCTAGCAATCTTATATATGATATGTTATTTAGGTTTAACATGAATTTATTTTTCAAATCATGTACTGTTTTTTTTTTGTTTTTTTTTGTTTTGTTTTTTTTCTTTTTGATGGTTGTCTTCAATAAATTAGTCCCAATCAGAACTTATATTGATGTACAAATGAACTAGGTGCATTAAATTATATCACAACAACTTGTTATATATTTTTTTTGTAATGTATACTTGCAGTAAAATAGGTTCATTGAATTATAGCACAATAACTTATGTTTTTGGAATATGTTCCTGCAATAAAGAAGGTTCATTGAATTGTAGCACAATAACTTAAGTTGTTTGTTTTTTGGAATATATCCATATAAATGAAATAGGTTTTTTGAACTTTAACACAATAACTTACATGGTAAACATAACTTCACAAATGTTCATTTTAATTTATAAACTATAAAAAGATACACTTTAATGTTGTTACCGAGCTGTGATATTTGTCTTAAATACAAATTGCACATTTATAAATAACACCATATCAACCTCTTCAGCATTGATGTGCTATAAATCCCAAATAAATAAATGTAAGGACTTTTTTTTTTGTAATTTTTGAATAAACATACAGATGTTTTTGGAATTAGTAATTTTTATTATCTTACAATTTAAAAACAAAATCAATGGCTTGCTTTACATTTTGAAAAATGTATATTTTGAAGCAACTTGTATGTGTTAATGGATTAACAAATTACGTTAATGTTTTAGAAAAAAATATTTGTGGGTTTATATTGAATTTATTTTTCACACTTCCAGGTTGTGTCTGCGGAGTGCCCTGTTAAAACTAGGACTCCATCATTCACAGTTTGCCGACTTGTTGAAAGGATTACGCAGAAGACTGATTCATTTAGAGCATAAAATGGTTAGTGTTTTATTAAAATTTCTAGAAAAAGCCTTCAAGTGGTTTCAAAAGTGATTGATTCACTTAGAGCATAAGAGCTTAGCCTCTCACAACATGGGTTTGAGTCCTGTTTGGGGCGAAAAACTTAATGTGAGAAAGACTTCCAGCTGACTTGTGGTGTGCCGGTGGTTCTACCCAGACATGTGTCTGGGGTCTTCTTCCACCAAAAAGCTGAATGTTGCTATAATGGTCATAAATGGTCGCTTCAAAAACACACACATTAAAAAAAAATGGCATAAGATATTTAGTGCTTTTGTTAAAATTTCTACAGAAAATATTTAAGGGGTTATGGTTTCTAAAGTGATTGATTCACTTACAAAAGTGATTGATTCATTTAGAGCATAATATCTTTGGTGCTTTTTTTGCAATTTCTGCAGAAAATCTTCATAGGGTAAAGGTTTCAAAAGTAATTGATTTACTGAGAGCATAAGATAGTCGGTGCTTTGGTTAAAATTACTAGAGATAATCTTAAAGAGGTAAAGGTTTTAAAAGTAAAAACTTCTGTAACTTACATGAAGCTGCTGGCTAACTAAGGATTAATGAAACATGTCTTTGAAAAATGTGCAGATTTACATCAGTCCCTTTCCAATGGGAGCTGTCTTATAAGTGTCAAAACTATTTGGTTTTTAGTCTAACAGTATGTCTAAGTTACTAGGGTACCTGTGTGCACAGTGATTGATAGTTAGCTTCTCTGACTGCTCGTCCCGCACTGCATGGATTCAAGTTCCTGTCGGGACAAATGACTGAATGCGGGATGGTCTGCCAAGTGATCTGCCAGTGGTTCTACCTAGACATTTGTCTGAGGACTTCCTCACAAAAATAGCTTGACTTCACTATAATGACCATTATAATGTGGCTGTGATTTCTGGAAAAGTGAGAAATAAATATAAAATAATAATAATTATTATAATACTAATAAAATTTATGTCATCATTTAATTAACAAGCTGTTACAATGGACTTGCTGAAGTTAGACTGCTTTTCCTTAGAAGTTATTAATGATGTTAATTGGTTCATGTTTAAAAATGGTTTTGTTGAGTCACATATAATATAGGAGACATATTGAGAAATGAGGTGCAGAAGTGTTTCCAGAAAGATCATCCATTTTGAACATGAAAATCTATTTTATGAGTGCCATTATTTTTTAAACAAGTTTTAACAAGTAAGTGATGTAAGTTTATTGAAAAATGAAACATATATTTTTACACCTAAATTTTGTCATGAAATAATCCTCAAAATTGATAACATCCAATCTGAGGGTAAAGAAATTATCACAATAACTATACCCTTATTTAAACAATGAGCACTTTATGAATAAAATTTATTTTACACCTACAAATATTTTAAAGTGCATGTATTTTAACAAACAACTTCTAAGGTACAAAAGAATATATTTCAGAGCCGTCAGGACTTAGCTGATGTGAAAAGAACAGTGGAAGGTGGGATACCTGCAGTGTTTAAAATGATTTTGTAATAGTGAAAAAAATGAATTTGTAGAAATTTGTGGTGAAACATAAAAGAATTATTTTTAACTGTAGTGGGTGGGATACCTGCAGTCAAATGATTTTGTGAATCCTGGAGAAATGAATAGGAAGAATGTGTGATAAAACAACAAAGTATTTTTATTAACTTACAAGGATTGGATACATTTAATGGTATAGAGGATCCTGACATAGGATGGTGTGGAAACTTGTCTCTGGTGAAACAGAGAAGAATTTAGAATTGTGAGCATAACAGATGATGGAGAAATATCTGCAGTTTTGTAATGATCTTGTGAATGGCAAAGAAAAAAAAAAGAAGTACTTTGTGGTGAAACGTAAAGAATTATTATTAAATGTTGATAGTGGGATACCTTCAATATTCATAATGATCTGGTGACTGGTGAAGGAGAGAATACTAAATAACTTGTCGTGAAACAAAAAAGAATTGTTATTAACTGTTGAGAATGGGAAATGTGTACATGTAGTTTTTTTATGAAGGATCCTTTGAATGGCGCTGACACTAGTGTGTGGTGAAACAGAGAAGAATTTAGAGTTGTGAGCATAACAGTTGATTGTGAAATATCTGCAGTGTTTATAATGATCTTGTGAATGATGAAAAATGAATAAGATTTGTTAATTAACTTAGAAATAATTATAACCATGTACAATCCTTGAATGTTGATGCAGCAGGCTTGTGATGGAACAGAAAAGAATAAGAAGCCTTAAGATATAACACTATTTTTTTAAAATTGATAGCAAATTACAACCTCATAGTGGTAAAGAAAACTGATTTTGTGGTTTGATTTTAGAATTTAGAAATCAATATTTTCTTTTCAGTGTCGTATGACCTTTTAAGTGTTGGTGTGCCATAAAACCCCAAAACTCATCCAAGATAAAATTCATTTTAACGTGGCTGAAACTGGGGTTTGTCAAGTTTAGCATTTGTATATTTATCAAGATGATTCTGATGATAAAAAAATATGAAAAAAAAAACAGAAAATAAGTTAAGTAGAATTGTGTAAAATAAATTCAAAGATGGTATAGCTGCAGGTTTGCCATGATGATGTAAACGGTTGTATAAAGAAACCAAACAAAGCTGTTATTATGATGTAATGAGGAAAAACTTGGAAACAATGATAGAAGAACAGCTTGAATTGTGATCGTTTGAATGGATTGTTTCAAACCAGCAGCTTTTAATAAATTAATTTGCCTGTAAACTCTATAAAAGAGGTAAATAGATTTCCACTTTCTGATTGGGTAAAAACAGCTGGTTTGAAACAGTCTATTAAATGATCACAATTGAAGCTATTTTTCTGTCAATGTTTCCAAGTCTTTCCTCATTACATGATGAAAAATTGGTTAATATTCACACCCAGTCACATCCTCACACCGAGCCAACCATTAGCAAGGGAGCTATACCACAACCTATGTTGAGAACGAACCCAGGGCCTCCTGTACTAGGAGCAGACATTCTATCGATTGCGCTTCCAGTTCTGGAGTCCCAAAATGTTAAAATTTTACATGTGTAAGGTCACTTATTAATTAGTGACTTAGTAAAATAAATCAATTAGATCAACAGAACTCCAACATGTTTTAATGCATCTATCGATTCCCACAACTAAATAGTGTTGAAAGTGGTATCTGACAATTTAGATAAATTTTTCTCAAATAATCAAGTTGTTCATTGTTGCGTGAAGAGATCCTGCAAACTGCTGTTCATTGATATCCTAGATCTGTTTGAACAGTGAAGCATATATATCCCAACTCATTATTGCAAACCGGTATTACCTCTCCGAGCCACACTGCAGAGATTGCTATTTTCAAACTAAGAAAACCATGTAACAACTTCCTTTTGAGGTCATGCCTTTTCGTCATCCAGGTAATCAGCTCTGACAGTGATATCTATTTTTAGCAGATATTACTGCCATACTTATTTATAGATTTTTAAAGAATGAACATTTATTAGTGAATTTTTGCAATGTGTACTGTGTAACAATACAGGTAGTATTCAGAATCGTCCTTCTTTAGACTAGAATATGATTTTACGCAGAAAAACTCCCCAGAAAAAGAGGCGGGAACATATTGTTACATGTATTTAATATAGGCAAACTGTCGGTTACCACCTTAAATGCTCTTTAGAATCATCTCAATGTTACAATATCAATTTTATCAATTTGACATGTAAAGGCATTAAAATATTTCTTCTTTAGAGTATCTCCCCAGGTAGTAAAACATTCCTATTTACAATGTCTAACTAAGAATTCACCTCTCTTTTTTTCTGAATCTAATTTGGAACTCTGAAAAAATAAAGGGGTTTCGGTTTGTAAGTTACAGTTAGAAAAATACAACATTATATGTCAATAAAAAGATAGCTGTTTTATGAGGACCTTTTTTTGTGACTATGCATTTCTCAATTTACATAGCAGAAAGTATAGATAATTTCCACATCAGTGAAGATCTCTTATCTTAGCAGCCATCTTTGATGGCAACCTCAAGGGATTTTCAGATGAATTGTATAGAAGCAAAACTTTTATTTTCTGGTTATTTCTTCATTTGTGGTCCAAAAATTAAAGGCTATACACCATTGGTTAGCTCTTGAAATTCATATTTTTAAAGTACAATATTTTTAAAATTGATAAATGCACAAAGAATTAATACACATATAAATATAAAATTATTGGCTCATCCTTAAACAAAATGAACAGTGTATCCTTTTGGTTGTATTTTTTTTTTACCTTTTACTCTATCAAAATATAGTTTTGATATTTAAAATACTTCATAAATGCTGTTAAGTTTGATATAAAATTCAGTAAAAATGGACTGAAAATTAAAAACACAGTGGTGAGTTTAATACAGCACATATTTCAAGATTTCGGCCTGCATTAGCTTATGCCTTCAAAGATGGCTGCCATTTTTAAACCGTCTTATCAGTGCCAATGACATCACATGGAAACTATCTATTGTAGCACAGGCTGGTGCTCTCCAATTGTCACCCATCCATACACCAGCCACAGAAACTGTTGCTTAACCGCGCAACTTTGGAGGACACTTAAACCATGTCGCTAAATAGTTAACCCAGCAGAAAGGCTGGTTTGAAGTGCTTATTTGTCTACCACTGTGACTGTTACAGAATAAACATTTTTGAGTAGTTGTAATTTTTTCGTAGAAAAAGTTGAAGCTATTGTCATGACCCTCTTATCAGCTTTGGCATTTGACCGTTTTGTTACAGTCCATTTCTTGAAAACCATCAATGGTTCACTTCTTACTTCGGATACCTTGTTCACTACCAAAAGCAGAACCCATTAAAAAAACGCCGGCAATGCTGAGTTATGCCCCTTTAAGACTTTAAATTTTATTTATACTATCCCAATCTGAGAAAAGTTGAACGTGCTGTCTGCAGACAAATAATTAATAAAACCTGAAGTAGTAGTAGATGTTCAAACGTTATTGGCATCTTTTGAATTATTTTTCAAGCATGTTTGTAGTTTTAGTCCAAATCTGAAATACAAATTTTATAGAGTGTATCCGGATAAAGGTCTGGTATTCATAGAAAATAGAATCAGTAATGTTTTTATCATTTTATTATAAAAGGATACAAAGGGCCTTGGATGAAGGGAACAAAAACACCCACAATAGTTTGGTATGTATATCTTTGGTTTTTGACTTGTTGAACTCTAAAAAATATATATAAAAATAAAAATAGGTATCTTGGAACTGTTGTAAAAATGTATTTTGATAAAAACTGTACACTGACCATACTCAGTCTTGTACTTTATAAATACCCACATAGTGCTAAAATTCTAATAACAATATGGTAAATTTATGGGATAATATGTGTGTTGTTTTATGCACAGTTATGTATCAACTATGACTTTGGTTGAAGCTTTTTTCTTCTCTTTTACTTACTGCAAGGCAAACAAACTCTACTACACCTTACCCATGATGGCAATAGAAAACAACAATTCACAACATTTTAACAAAAAACAACAAGACAAATTTCTGTGAATTTAAGGACTGCAGCTTTGGCAGACATTCATTCAGAATGCTATGATGGCAAGTTTTCACCACCACTTTATTATCAATTTTCATAAATCTTTCTGCGATTTTCATAATATGTCTTAAGCAAGAAAGAACAAAAATTTGTACGTTCTTAATAAGAATGTTTGATTCATTCCAATATCTATAACAGTAAAGAGTTCCTTGGTCCATTAAATTATAATGCTTTAATTGACTTAATAGAACTGTTGATTGGTCTATGTACCTAGTAGGTGATTTGTGCAACTCCAAATAGGCGAATAAGTGTTAATAGGCTGGTACTATTTTATTGTTGTTATGATATAAAAAATTGATTGTTAAAATGTCAACATGGTCCATAAAAAGCTTATTAGAATATTATGAAAACTGTTAAAAAAATCTGATGGTGAAAAATGGGCTTCCATAGAATGCAAAAGCAAGGAAAACACAACAAGAATACATGATTTTACAAAAGGGATATGACAAGGGATTTGACAATAAACTGTCAATTTACACTGTGCTATGTACATAAATATAGAAATTGACATATATAACAGTTGTGTTTATTACAAACATGAATGTCTGAGTAAATGACATGACATAATTAAACTTAAACTTTCAAACATGATATTCCATTGTTCAACGACTTTAAAGATGGTCTATGTAAAAACGTATTTTCAGATTGTCGCATATATTAGATAAAAATATGAACTGATTTATGAATTTACTATGTACCCCAAAGTTTAGATTATGCTTTAAAACAAAGTCCAAAAATAGTTTATTTATCCTAACGTGGTAAGTGGCCACCACATTTCAATTCCAAAACGTTCTCTTTAAACAGTTCAAGATTAAACAGTTTCTATATTTAAGTCTTTGAAAGCAAAGTTGCAAATTATTCAAAATTAAACCTAGAAACTTGTGACTTGTGGTTAAAAACAAAATTATCAGCCAAAAGAAGTGCCTACAGATGATGTAATTTGAAGGTCAAGTAAATATGGCTTTTTATCATGTGTCTCTACCAGATATTCAATTAATATCAATCTTTTACTGTTTAAAAAAGCATGTGTTCAGCCAAATTCTTTATGGGTTTCCAGCTAGTTGTCATACGAATCCGTCATGTCATTCAATAAACTCTGAAGATTTTTACAAGATCTTACCTAAAACAAACGTTGTTTCAATAAATTTGCCATGTTTATTTTAAAATCATTGTTTTCTCTTTTGAACCGATTTTATTTGACAACATTATATTTTGGCCTAGTGTTACCATGTATATGGTTTTGTATTATATAGTGGTACTTAATTACATTGAAAACATTTAATCATATGGCAAACGGTTATGAAATGTTAATGCTTTTTTATTTTTTTTGAAAGAAATGTTTGTTGGATTGCTTATTCATGTGACCCCATGTGTAAGGTCATCAAAAAATCAAAGCACTCAGTTTGGGCGGTGTAAGTTTTACCCTGTATGCGATAACATGTGTCCAAAGAATTGTCAAATTTATACTGCAGTAAATCATATGTACGCTTAGTAGATGATGCCATTTTTCTAACAGCAGTTCACTCCTAATGTTGACCCTTTCCTCTAGTTACTGAATGGTAATTGTACCTGGCATTGTTCATTCATAAGTCTGCATTTTATGTATATCAGAATTACACAATATTATGAACTTCCAGTTTAAACTGGTAACAATTTAAATGTTAACATTTGAAGCGCGCTTGGATACAATTGACATATTTGTACAGAACGTGCACTACTTCTTTCCAGGCATGAATAACTGACCTCAAGTAGTCAATATCATGCAGGGTCAATCCTGTGTGCTTATGAAATCCAGTTCTCTTATATAAATATTACAATTTTTAATTCCCCCTTTCCTATTTGATTCTTAGCAACTTGTTCTCAAATTCAAATATAACATATTTACCCTAAAATAAGTTAATAATATATTAGTTTATTAAAATATTTTCTCTAATAAAATACTCTTAAAACTTTTGCAGTATGTATTTTGAAAGACATATAATAATTTATCTCTTTATATCTTATGGAAATGTTGAGGTGATAAAAGACCTAAGTATGTTAAAAACAAGATCAAGTAATGCTTGTTTTTGAGTGACATGACGGCAGTTTTTCTTGTCTTTGGTTTAAAATAACAACAAAGATTGTAAGAAAAGTAATCGCTGTACATTGTTAATTGACTATTACAAATATTGTTCATCGTTTGATCTTTTGGAAATGTTTAAGTTTGTTAACTGACATGGCTTATTTAACATACATTAGACTGGTGAACAGTGGGGAATTCCGTGGTGTTTTTTTCATGGCAAAAAAAAATTGCTGATAAATCCATGTTTTCATTTACCTGCATTAAATAACATTTCTTTATTTCAAAAATATTTTAACAATTAAACCGAAAATTGCGCTGTTATCGAAAATTGTGCTGTTATCAGTTATTCAATAATTTTGCTTACCCTCAGACATACCTAAGGAACTTTGAAAACCTACCATAATTAGCAACCTATTTGGATACAAGGAAAAAGTCAAAATCAGTAATCTTTTAAACAACAAACGTATTCTGATATAGCCATCAGCATTATTCGTAATCGTAGATCAGTGATCTACAAGTATCATGTGTAACATGGGCATGACTTACAATCTAGCACTATTAATCTATATTTGCCATACTTAACTATGAAAACGACGAGAACAACATGTGTATAAGAATAATTACTTTGTGATTAAAAATAATAAATAGCAAAATATTCAAGCAATCTGAAAGCATGTGAACTAAAAATTGTCACAAGTAAATTTTAATGACGTCATTATGTACAACACAGAGATCAAGAAACATTAAACAGTGTATAAAAGGAAAGAAATACTATGTGCAAATATTACTTTAGTATGTACATGTTTGACAATATGTTCTAATCTGACAAGAATAAGAAAATGTATTTAATCTGCAAAGCAACAAATCTATTTCCTGTCGTTTACCAACTTTTCTTAATTTCATTTTATTTAAATTTTGAAACTGAATTATTTCTATTGCCATGACTGATCTACTGTTCGGCATCAATATAGTTTCCAATGATCAACTTTACAAATTGTTTTTTTTTTCTCATCTTCCACTCATTCGCCCTATCTCTTGTTAGTTTTCATCCCGTGTAAAATTATTTGGCAAAACATTAAATACATTTTAGGTATTCGGGCCTAGGCAAGGACTGGAACATCACTTTAAGGTGGTATCCGACAGTTTGGACCAAAGGTATTTTAATTAAACATCTTAATAAACTATTGTTACCTGAACATTTCTCTCAAAATGATGTTTATTGATGTCCTACACCTGTTGGAAAAGTGAATAATAACGTCACAATCGTCATTACAAACATGTATTTCTTATCTTAGCTACGCTGCACAGTTAGCTTTTTTTAAAACTAAGACAACCACGTGACCACTTACGTTTTAGTTCATCCACGTCAACTACTGTGACGTCGACGTCTATTTTTAGTAGAAATCCCAATCGTTCTTATTTATAGATTTGAAAAGAATGAGCATGTTAACTATTTATTAACGAGTTGTACTGCCCGAAAAATTGAGATACTGTTGAAAATCGTCAAAGCCTAAAGTTTGATGTTTATCTACAGAATATAGGCACAAACACCCCAAGCAGAGGTCAGATACATACAATAGATATAGGCAAACTGTCGGATGCCATCTTTTATGTCTTTGTTTATGTGTGTGAACGTCGTACATTTATGAATGTCCGTTGACGAAGTTTGTATGAACAATTTTAAGACCGTCTCACTAACAGCTTAAGAATTTTGCGCATGTCATCAGAATACAAATTTTGCGCGCGGAGTTTATTGGTGGTGTGCTGGCTTAGTTGGGCATTTTTAAAAAAATGACTTTCATATACATTTGAAGACAGGAGCGAGGAGTTTCAGTAGAGTTACAAAGGTCGAATACTGGTAGTGGTCTTGGCACAGTATATCATTATGTTGCTTTATAGCAAAACTAATATCAAATATGATATACATTCCGAGAAATGATACTTGAAGACGTTATGATGGGCTCACTTTATTATTTTTGTCTTGATATTGAAAACAAAATTATAATTAAGCCATTTAGGACAGAAGTAATGTATATATTGTTGTAGCAGTGGTCAGTGGTATTTTTTACCCTCCGTGTACCATTAAGATTGTACTGCTGTCCGTGCTGTGACTGTCACGGGATAAACGCACCGAGCTTAAAATCCGTTCAGCGGTGGACCAGCAGAAAATGTAAAAATTGCTCGGCCTGACCTGTACTTTGATTTCTGAGCCGCTTGATAATTACTTACACATCCAACACAACGCATGTTCTATTAATAACTGGTTTAAAAATCTGGCACAAAACAACAGAATAACCACCCAATAATTTTAGAATACTTTTTTGTCGATAAAATTTATGAGGTGTAAAATGACGGCCATTTAACAAGAAAAATGAGGGCAAAATATAACAAAAGCAAAAACTAAAACATTTTTGTTTTATGTATGATTCGAACCCGTGACTCCTCTTGTATGGTTGTTGGTTGTATGGTACTTCAATGGTTTACTGACTGCGCGGATGAGTTGCCATTATGTAGGTCAGCATATTTTAAGTATGTCTCAAGGACGGTCTGTGGGAAATTATATTTGAATATCTCAATATGTCATATCATTGTTCATGCTAAAATAACATGATCCAAGACTCGTAAGGTTCAAGGTACAAAAAAGGTTTTACATTAATGAATTGGCTTTGATACTTACGACACACTCGTGTTCAGTGATCTCACAACCTGATATTATTTGGTCTATTTACAAATGTTATACTTTTATTTAAACACCAACACCCTTCACATACAGAAAAAAAGTCAAATACTATTAGCGATCCCAGCTGCGATTAATTATACTGCAGCCACTTCGTTCTCTTCGGCTCCGTTCGGTTCTTTCCGTATGCCTTGATCGTCAATATTCACCTCGATCATTTCCATTTCCGGTGCTTCCGGTTTTGCGACCTCTGTCGGCAACATTGGCGGTAATTCATGCTTGGACAGATGATAAACGATCCCAGCTCCAAGACAGTCTCCCATTACGTTCGTGAAGGTACGGAATCGATCCCTAGTAATTGCAAATAACGAAATATAAATCTGGTTGCTACTTCCGGTTAGCCTGAGCTAATCTTAAGGCGGGTCCAGTTGATTCCGTTTTTTAAAAAAAATGGGTTTAATCTTATGCTTAAAAATGGGATCTTTGTACAGTCGCAATTAATAACCGATATTGACTTAAAATATTGTCAGATAATTTGTTTTCTATCACTCTATACGTAGAAGTCGGTTATTTTTAGCGTATTTACACAGCAATAATGATGGTGTCATAAGGTACTTTACAGAATAATACTGATTTAAAATGAAAGAAAAATACTCTACAAGATTAATTCAATAATATATTTAATAAATGCATATATCATTGCCATTATTATTAGTACGATATCTAGAATTTTGTGCACTTTGGAAATTGGTCAGATTAAACCATACATGAACGTAATTATTGTATTTACAGTATTTTCAGAAAATAATGCGTATATGTTTATTTATAACAATAAATCTTTGCAAGATACTTAAACTATTGTATATTTAAAAACTCGCCATACTAATACAATAACTTATGCAAGAACATAAATTTATTTTACTTACAGGAACCAATCAACGACAAGGATGAGGGTGATGTCATCAACCGGAAGTCCTACAGCCGACAACACAATTACCATGGTAACCAGACCAGCCTGGGGAACGCCTGCTGCCCCGATGGATGCTGCAGTGGCGGTAATGCTAAGAAAAGATTTTTAATTACAAGTTTTATAACTTGAAGTCAGAAAAACAACTAATTCCGGAAAGAACCAGTGTGTTTAAATTACCACACGCTAAATAATTAAGTAAAACAACAACAACAACGTATTTCAAACAATCAGTTAAAGGCATTGGAATTTTGATTGTAGCATATCCTGCTTCACATTTTGATCACGAAACAAAAACAAACATGTAATGTCTAAAACAAACAAAAATGAAGTGAAATACAATAACGCATCAGTTTAGATACGCGCGTGTCCTATCACGCATGTGCTTTTATCCTGTAATGTGTTATTTGAAAGGCATTTAAGTAAAGGACACATGTAGAAAAAAACGATAGGTACATCAACAGTCATCGATAAAATACATCATCTGTATCCTCCGACATTTACAAGTGCAATGTCATCCATTTCAGTTTTCTATTCACTATTACTTGAAATGAAAAGTTCACATTCGAAAAAAAGCTTTTAAATAAAATTTTACGCATTTGGACAAACAATTAGGGACTGCAGTTCACATACGGGTAATGAACTTTGTCTGTACTACACCACAACCTTCTGTATTGCCGTTTGGCATCCGCCGTTAACAGAATATTCTTCGGTATTATAGACGAAACTCCCTTTGAGACATAACCAATTGAATTAGTCAACGACTAATAGAGAGCGGACTCCCTGCGAGCGTAGTAATTCGAAAGCACACTGGGGAAGTGTGTAAATCAGCGCCTGGAGTGGAAAGAAACATCAGAAGAATATCTGGCAGACGTCAGTACAGATTTGTCACTAGTGGCCCCAAAGGTAGTCAATGCATTTACAATCTGACTTCTATAGCAGTAGGCAAGCAATCACTAGAGCGAACACGTCCCTTGACATAGTTGTAGATACTAAACTGAACAAACAGACCGACAAGTTGATGCCAGTGAGTGACAATACCAATGGCAAAAAGCGCCACTTCGGTTCTGATTTCGTTACTATTCTGTAAAAGAAGCGGACGGGATGAAAGACGTATTACAATAGTAATTTGTCAATAAATCGTTCTAATTGCAGTAATTATCAATTAAGTTATTCTAGCTGAACGAGGTTTTCTAAATACGAATTCAATTTAGTAAACTAAAACATGCTCAGCTATCCAGCATTTATACTTTTCTTATTCGTTTAAAGAGAACGCGCTAATTAAATTTATCATATGATCTTTATTGTCGGTATTGCTATTTCTGCTTACATATAGCTTTGAATCGTACATTTTATTTAACGTCAATAACCGTTTGTTTAAAAAAAACTCTGAGGATACCATTTTCTTTTCTGGATAACAACAATTGTAATGGATTCGCGCCTTTTGATGTTAAATATTACATAACAAAAAGTCAAGAATCGAGGCTAATTATGTTATTTTACCATTTTTTCAAGAAAATATCCATTTTAAGCGCCTGCAATGTATACTTGTCTGCAAACACCATGCTTATACATGGCTTTTGCGCATGATTATTTTATTATTTTGAAATCCATTTACCTAAGCGCTGACATTTTAAATAGACTTAAGCACCGGGCTGATTATGTTTTGTTCAATTATTTAAAGATGTTAGGTCTGTATTGAAGCTGGCGCTTTTTTTCTGTCGGCGTAGCTGTTTAACCTCACGTTTGACCCACTTACAAATGTTGAAGCTAGGTCAGTCATAAGCAAGAATGAGTATCTAAACCACGCTCATATGTAGAAAATTCAGGATTAACACTATATACCGTATTGTGCCCATTTAACGCCCCGGGTAGCATTTTGACGCAGGGTTGTATATAGGTCATAAAATCCTCAAATCAGTTTCTAATAGTTCTGCTGTGTATTAGATTGTACTGACTAAAACCGTAAGCTGATCGTCTGTATACACTTCACCAAACGAAATCACATCTTTTTTTAAGACCGTGTGGTATAAAAATGTGTGGGTAAAAGTAGCATGTCATTTCGGTTCTTACATGAATTTTCTTTATTTACTGAAGACGTTCCCCAAAAGAAATATAAGTATACTTAAAATGAAATTCAGAATGTGTACAGCCATCGATTTATAGGTCTTCTACGTCCTCTGCCATTTACCGAGTTGGTTCTACTCGCAGAATATGTGTATTAGTTTCCTGTAGGAAGGTAAAACTGCTGAATTATGGCGCGCCGGTGATTCTGTCAAGGCCTTTTTCTTCGGTATTGCTGTGGAAGTAATAGCTGGTCGTCGCAGTCAAATGGTTTTAACGTTATCGCTGCGACGTTTTTAGGGAAGCTTTTTTCATTGCTGTAACGTTTAATAGAAATCTTATATGAGTGGTCATTAGGTACTAAAAATATTAAACGAGTTGAATGAAACGATACGAAACGAGGCTCTCGTATCGTTTCAGACAACGAGTTTAATATTTTCAGTACCTAATGACCACAAATATTAGATTCTATTTATCACATGACCAAAACACTGTTTTGTTTACAATGCGTAATCTTTTTATAGTATGAACAGTCGGCCTTGACATGTGTAATTCGGTTTGGAAGAATCCGCACAAAAGATAGTTCCAGTCTTTAATCAACCATTTTCCACACAATGGGAAAGATTCGTTTACATTAAAAACATGACTTAAATGTTGTCTATTTATTAATTAAAATGAAATTGTATAACAAAATGCATAAAACGGCGACAACAATGTGATCGGGAAATGGCATATACACCACACATACTTAATTACGTCACACTACGACAATGACGTCACACTACGATTACTAACTAGTGAGTTACCAAAAATAACGCATGAGTGTTACCTAACGCTCGCGCGGTAGGTTATGTGATAAAATATATTACATTTTTGTATTTGTTAATCATCTGTTACCAAAATTACGTCGCCAAAATGCAAAAACAGAAGTGTTCTAAGGTTTAAAAGTAATTACATTTTAGTTTATTATCTGATAATATTATCGTAGACAATTGAATAGATACAAGTAGTGTTTATTTTTACAAGTTCACTAGTTTGACAGTTTACATTAACTGTATCTTTATGTTTCCAGCTCTATCTTCGCCACAACAAATTGTTATTTATGCATGTCAGTTTGCTTTCTTGTTTTATTGATGCATCTAATACACCCCATGGACACACTTTTAGCTTAACGACCATGGTCGTAATGTTGATTTTTTTGTCGTTTGAATGAGTTTGACCCCACATCCCCCATCCCCTAAAAAAATCTTCTTGAGGTCTTTCGTCAGTTATTTGACATATATCTTATTTATGTTTTGGGACAGCCATAGATATTCTTATGCAAAGTTGTTTTGTAGATGTAAACTAATTGTGTATTGTAGAATACGTTCATATTTATTTGGCAAGCATTTACCTTTAATAAGAAAAGTTCGTTCATTGTAACAAATTCGCTCTTTTGAAATCACGCAAATGATTGCTACAGAGTGTGTTTAAAATTGTCACAGAAATATTTCCGTTCTGTCTCGTAATAAGCCAAATACATGTATAAACGTCTTGAATACATAAGATGTAGTTATTGATTTCGTAAACATACGAAAGGAAACTAACTTGAGCCAGAAATACTAATTGCGAAAATACGTGGGCTTTGTAGATCGTTGTATCCTTTGTACTTTTCTCAAACCATTATTTCTTTAAAGAGCTCTATCATTTCATGTCATTTGCTTTATATATATATATATATATGGACTGCTCACTGAAATTTGCACATGGGCTAAGTTTGTTTTGCTTTCTTAACCGATAAAATACGGGTCCTTCGCATCAACGGCTTTTCTTGTATATAGCTATATGGACGAGACGTACACAAGACGTTGTTTCAACAGGTGTATGTAATATCCCCGTATCCTTACAATAAGCCTCGACTTTACCACATAGAACCCCAAGACGATGTTATTGTACGATTTAAAGTGCTGAACTCACCTGATGGTGATGACGTTACCGAAGTCCATAGTGATCTTGTTGACGTTTGCGATAAACAGCGCCGCCACCGCCTCATACAGCGCCGTGCCGTCCATGTTTATGGTGGCCCCAACGGGGATCACAAATGTACTCACACGGGGGTCCACGTGGTTATTTACCTCCAGACAGTGAAGAGTCACCGGCATCGTGGCGGAACTGGAAGAAACGAGGCCATCACAAGATGAGGTAAAAAAAAAATACAGCTTATGTCATAACCTTTAAAACAGAACATTTTTTCTTTGCCATAATCGTTTCCTCCGTTTCACGCGTGGACAGGTCTTCAAAAAAAAACCCCGCCGCTTCCTCTCTAGTAATACATCCCTTGAGACAGTAAAGTGCCGAGTTAATTAAGCCTTCTAAATTGGCTATTAAATTGAGAAGTCTTCCACATCCTCACAAGGACCTGTAAAGCGACGTTTCAATCACCGCTTGCCAATAATGACTTGTGAATAAAAAATAATTGCTTCATACATATCAATTCTCGAGATGTCAACCGATTTCTGTATTCCTTTATTTCTCTGGAAAAAACCTCCTATGTTTCCTATATTTTCCTATATCTATAAAAGATATTCCTATATTTTTAGTTAATTTGTCACCGATAGAGAGTAAATATTGCTTTGATACTGCTTTTGGCTTCTATTTTATAGGTAAAAAGAAATTCTATGCCTGCAACACCCCCACAATCCTACAGACAATGCTGCTGTGCTCCTCCTCTTCATCATCTGTTTGGTCACCTTGCAAGGCAGTGCAATTGAACATGCGTCTTGCAGGCGACTATTCAGATGATGGGGATGGCGATGTGCTTTGCAGCAGCATTCTGTCGTCTGGATTGTGATGCAGTTGTTCAAAGTTAATGTTTTCCTTATTTTTTACGGTAGCCATTTTGGACATTGATTATTGTAGAAACGGTAAGTGTACAGGTAAGAATTGTACGTATAAGTGCCAGTAAATTAGACTATTTTAAAGTAGGAAACTCCTATTCTTTGCCGCAAAACTATCTCAAAACTCCTATAGTTGTTGCGAAAATATTCCTGTATTCCTCCTATATTTTGGAAAAGATTAGGTTTACAGCCTGAAATTATATAAGGATGAATTATAACATTCCCTGTTTAACTAGTAAAGATTTATGGAAACAATGTCGTTCCTTTTAATCAAATGTTTATTAATGAAAATAATAAAAAAAAATGTTTGTAATATTGATTTTGAAAGTAGTCGACTTTTACAGTATGGAATGGTCAATATGAACTCAAAGGGACTATTTATCAACAATCTTAGGCGTATTACTACGCGTCACAGTGTCTAGAAACCGAATACTGGCTCTAGTTCGAAAAATATGTTGTTTTTTTTATTTTTGGTTTATTTTTTTTGTTGTTTTGTTTTGCTTCTTTTTGTTTGATTGGTTTGGATGTTTTTTCGTTATACAATTCGCAACATCGGGTCCTTTTTGAATCAACTACATCCTAGGTTTGTGTTCGTGACGCTCAGCTGTTTAAACCGTCGTAAAATCCACAACCTGGTACATACCTGAATAGCGCATGCGGTAATGTACGTTATTCATATACACTAATTTGCACGAAAAATAAATTGACGCAATACTCAGTAAGAAAGTATGACAAAGCCCCGTGAGTAGTAGTGCAACATATGTAAAAAATTTGCACATGACAATAGTATTCACATTCCAATCAGTTGTAAAAGTTTCTACAGAATACTGACGAGACATTATTCCAAATAGAGCAAAAATAGAGCAAACTCAACAGTAACCGTCTTGAAACGTACATGTAAAGTGTGAAAATTGTGGTTCTATTTGCCATGTATCTATGGTAACAAATTCGCTTTAAAACAAGACAATATTTCTGTACGTTATAGTATTAAAATTGAGTGAAACGTCACAATCACTTTAGCTTCTGTGCAACTCAAAATTAAGTTTTACAAAGATGGAAATACAAATAATCCGTTTCTTTCTACATCACTGGTTTCATTCCTAAGTAATCAATATGCAAGTAATTAATATTTCTTGCTAGGAAGAAAGTGAATCCGTTCCTTTTGGCACTTTCGTGAATTAACCAAAAGAAGTTATTGCCCTAGACATAAACTTAATTAAATGTAGATTTATATTTGACATGGGATGTCTTATTTATATTACTTCACGCTCACCGGTAAAGACTTAATTAAGAATTAGCTGTTAATTTAAGAACACATATGTTGTTTTTTTCTTCATCGCATAAAAAAACGCTATAGCCTCAAGTTTTAGTCATGCTTCTCTGTCATTGTTTTGTGTTGGCGATGTAACAGTGCTTTTTGAGAATAATTCAGTTTAACGTTTACTTTTATATAAACCAAGTAACGCATGCAGCAGTTCTAGATTCTTTTATAATTTCAATTCTCCTCTGTTGACTTTCTTTCGAAGGCACAAAATAAATGTTTAAGAGAGATTTTCAGATATGCATACTTATGCAGCATGACACATCGAAGTGTACATCCCCAGCAATTTGACGGACAACAACCTTAGCCAATCAGATCTCCCGTTTAAATACTGAACACGCACTTCGGAAAGTAATTTTCAAATAATACATAAATACTTTAAAAAAACACACAACAAAAACACAATGTCGTGCATATGTATTCATACAAGGTGACTCGACACCAAATGACATTACAAAGACATTCATTTCACTGAAAGAACACTGTGTATGTACCCGTATTTTAATCATTTTATACAAATTTCCACAAAAAAACAACAACAACACAAACTGAGGCATTTTTGTTTGTTTTT
This sequence comes from Sinonovacula constricta, assembly GCA_007844125.1. NCBI lineage: Eukaryota > Metazoa > Mollusca > Bivalvia > Cardiida > Solecurtidae > Sinonovacula > Sinonovacula constricta. The sequence goes on along the minus strand of CM017567.1, from coordinate 56,300,071 downwards.
CAAATAGGAATCATGAAGTGTAATATCACGGAAGATCCGAATTTTTATCAATATCATTTATTTACAATGCAAAAATTGTCCGTTCGGTTTTCATATTAACGTCAATCCAATTGGACACTTTTTAAAAAGCAACTGTAAGACCAAATCGCAATATATAGGTAACTTGCATACGTTTCACTGTGTACGCCGCCATTATATATAGCGAGGGTCTGTCGCTAAGGTAGGCATGGTTACTGGGGAAGGATCAATCATCATCAATAACTAAGAACATTTGAACTCAACCAATCAGAAATGTGTACGCCCAGTGGTCTTTTGCGTCAAAGCACCATTTAAAACCGTTCGAATGCTAAAAGTACTGTTAAAACCAGATTCGTTTAGTAATGACGCGCGGTAAAAATAACTTGTCGGAATTAAACAGGTACATAACAATAATACATACTTTCAAAATCAGGTACAATTTATTGTGATACCTGGCAACAGTAAATGAGACGGTGATTAGCGACGCTCTGTAGAGCGGGCCATATATGAAATGCAATTTTGTAGGCACGATGGTGAAGAAAGCAAGCGGCAAATCTCAACTATTCTGTGAGACCGTTTTTCAGAGAAAAGAAACCTAGAACTACGCTTTTAACAGTGTAACTTACAGCAACAAAGTGCAACTTGCAATTATAAAAAAACGATAGTAGGCACTAATAGGAATTCGCAGCTGTTTGGCGAGGTCTTGTATAATAAAAGAAACCAAGTATGCCGATATTAACAACGCAGCTTGTAATTGCAGATGTAGCAGACAACAAGGGAGAAAAAAAGTATCACAGAGTCTAGATACCATTAAAGTAACGGTTCGTTACTCTTACAAATTTATGTCATAGATTGAAATGAAATAAAAAGAGTGTTTAGTTACCAGTATAATCATCGTTTTGACGTTACTTGTTTAAACCGTAGGCGGCCATTGAGAAGGCAAATTCAGTTGCTAGTGAGGTGTAGTTTCAGTTAAGACGGTATAAGGTTTTGTTACCACAACAAAGTGTTAGTTTTTGAAAATCTAGCAATCATCTAAAACTAACATTGACGATGTACTTTAGGCAACAATTTGTTATAAGCAGACTACCTTAACAAATCAGGAAGTTGTACATCCAGTGACTTGTGTCTGACGTTAATTTAAATACTGAAAGAAAAGGTAAAATGTAACAGTGTAATACAAATGGCATTTATTGCAATATAGCGCCAAACTAGTACGGCGACTTGTACATTACTGCGACTTATAACTAGGAAAATAAGGTAAAGGTGAAACATAATCAGACGCTAACCTTGACGATGTCCCAAACGCGGTGGCGAGAGCTTGGGAGATGCCGTAGATGAACTTGTACGGGTTCTGGCGTGTCAAGAGGAAGAAGATGAGGGGGAGCACGCAGGAGCCGTGGATCAATAGTCCTATAAGCACGGTGATGAAGTAGATGCCAACCTGGCCGATCATTACACCGAAGTCGTCCATCTCAACGATCTTGCCAGCGATGAGGAATGTGATTCCGATAGGAGAATACCTTAAATGGAGAAGAGGCATACATATTGAGATCTGATTGTAAAAGATGAAAATGTCAATGGAACTAGTAATTATGCATGATTGTAAAATAAAAAGAGGAAATGTAAACTGAACGATTAATTATGTATGATTGAAAAGGGAAAAAAATGAAATGTCAATAGTAAGAGTACATGCAATGTACGATTGTAAAATGACAAGAAAATGTAAACGGAACAAATGAGTACGTATGACTGAATGTAGGGAATGTAACCGAAACTATTATTTATGTGTAGTTCTAAAATGTTCATGTGGTTCATATAATTAAGAATGTTGGTAAAACAAATTTTAAAGTAGTGTATAGAACAGCGTGCCTAAACGAAAAAAACCCCACTGACACTAGATATATAAAATTGCATTTGAAAAAGAAAACAATGTCAATGAAAGCTGCACATTTGAATATTTGTGAAAGAAAACTTATTTGAAAGGGAAACCACATCATTTAAAAAAGAACAATTACAGCTGTAAGAAGGTGATTTAATTAATTTAAAAAAAATAAATACTGTCGTTGAAAGTTACTGCAAAACGAAGACCAGGTGATAATTTCGTAAGATTTTAAGTGAAGAAAAGTTTCAGAAAATTGCGTATAATTAATAAAAGACGTTAAGTAGTAATTGGGTATGATTGTGTTGAAAAGAAATCAATGTCACATGAATAAGTTCAACTTTGATAACTGGCTTGGTATGCAGGATAATAAGCCGTTTGTTAGTAAAGCCTACCGAATATAGATATACATCAGTGATATGGTATATGTTTCATCAAATGCTTGAATTCCTATTGTAATCAACTTTCGTTGATTTAATATTTTGATTTTGATCGCGATAGGCCCAATGATCTATATAATGTAATATTTGCATGATTTTGGTGTTGAAATCACTGTCAAATAAAGTAGTCAAATTTTGGCTGGGATGGTAGAATAATAAGCCGTTTTTTAATACAGCCAGCCGTATATACATGTATGTAATGTAATGCATGGCATGTCATGTCAGTGATATAATACGTTCCTCAAATGCTGGCATTACCATCATTGTACTACAATTTCGTTGAGTTAATTTTAGTTGGATAGTGATCGTGATATGCTGAACTATTTTAAATAACTTACCACCCTAAAAAAATATTACAAATCTTTTATTATCACAATATTTTATGCAAAACTTGACACAAGGCACAAAACCGCAGACATAATTACATTATATTTACATTATACATGACATTGTATTTATTTTCCCCGCGGATAGCCATAATCTGATTAAAAGGCGCACAGATGACAGCAAACCTATTTTACAATCACTTAACAGAATCAAAATGAATTCCCTTTGCTGCACAAACATATTCGAGCAAATTGCAATCGTCATTTGCTAAATAAGGCACGATAGATTTTCCAAGCGGAAATGTTAATTCTGACAAATTTGAATATCACATGATAATGTTCGATGTGTTAAAGTAACTTGTTTCGTCGAACACGATAAAATGTGAAATTTACCCTGCCAAATTTAAACAATAAATCGACTAGTTTGGTTTGACTTGCGGAAAGTTTTATGTCTACGTCTTCAACCGAGGGGTATTCAATCACGGCATGAAGATAAGGTTATTAATTTCGACATTAAGCGGCCTAGAAACATGAACAGGATGGTACAACCATTTAGTCTTCTCTGATCATTTTTTTCTTGATGTAACAAATTATTTTCATTTATAATCAACAATTTTTGCGTAGTTCTTCTTATCGAAAAATTACCACCCCTCATTTCTCTCTCTCTCTCTCTCTTTCCCTCCCTCCCTCTCTCCCTCTTTCTCCCTCCCTCTTTCACTCTCTCGCTCTCTCTCTCTTATTGCTTCGCAGGGCGCCCCTGGCGTAGTGACTAGGGTCGCCGGAAAGGTGTTCTAACTGAGCTACGGTGCGCCGGTCGATCCAGTCTGGAGTCCTCCTCCACCATAATACCAGAAAGTCGCTAATGACTATAATTTGTCGCTGCGATATTTAGAAGAAAAAAAACACAACAAAATAACAAAGCAAAAGCGGACTTATTATTTCTTATTCATTTTATTTTAGTTGGATCTGTTCACATACAAATAATGCACTACATAAGACTGTACCCGTGTGAATTTTTAATATGGTTGTAATAATAAAATAAAGCACAGAAAAAATACACGTTTAAATCCCCACTATTTTCTTATCGAGGAATCATCATTTTAAGAAATCAATTGGTTTGAAAATTTGCAATGCATCATCAAATAAATAAATTTTAAACTAAACATACTTAAAAAGTCATGCCCAAGGGCAAAACTGTTCAGACTTAATTAGAAATTAAAAATAAACACATAATTTTATAACTTTTTCTCAAATTATGCCAAATCTTCAATACTGAATGTGGTTTTGTTATTGTTGTTTCTTTAGTCAAATAGATAGACTTAAAATAGAAATGGGCAAAGTCAAAATCGTATGTAAATGAATTTGGTTTTATCTACTAATTATTTAGTAACTTTTACCTAATGTTCTCTCCAGAGTAGTACATTATAAAACTTTAAATATGACAAAAATACACATAGAACGGCCAAAGATATTACTTCTTGGCCATCTTAAATTATTTTAGATCTAGAAACCATCAATACAAACGTTACAAAATGAGAAACAAGAGGGTTGCGTGCAGCACGTGGAGCCTATACAGTGGAGTAGGCTCGTAGTAACACTTTACTGAGGGGTGCATTGATTCATAGTTAAATACTAAGGTGTTTGTAAACACAAATGTGAGTTGCTTTACACATTATTTGGAAAATGTTTAATGTTGGTTGCTGTTTTCAGTTAATAAATATTTGATGTTAGCACAAAAACATGTTTCGGATTAGTAATTCCTAAGGATTAATAATTTCTAAGAGTGTGTTTTGTGGACGTTTTTATTCTGTGGTGATGGAAACATGTAAGTATCCTTTTTTAGTCTAAATTTAAGTATTCTCCTCAAGAATTAAATTTTAAACGAGTTTCTTTTAAACCAACATTCATAACTTTCCAAATTATGCACGTTTATAGCTTCATTTTCAGATTAACCTAATAAGGGAACTTTGTCTCTGACCATTTAAAGTTTATTTTAAGAAAGATGTTTATGAATTACCACGCCTGGTATAAGCACCACGGTCGGCCCCTTTGCCGGCTGCTCTTTCTTAGTTAGTTCTTATTGCCTGGCTTTCTGTATTGGTACAAAATCGTGTCTTTTGTCTTGTGTTTTTTTTTTCACCACATGTGTTTGTGCCTTTGGCTTGGGCAGTTTAGATATAGCAATTATGGTAATTTCTATATGACCTTTTTCTTGCTTTCTTAATGTTTGTCCTTTAGGATGTTGTTCCAAAAGCTAAATTGTTATATCTACTTAGTATCATCACAATTCAAGAAGAACAATTAATGAAATATTGAACCACTGTTTAGCATGTACTATTTATTCGAAGAAGATGCGGTCATTTTTATTATGTACAAATACTCACATCCACAGCTTTCAATACTGAACCAAGGGACATTCTGGGACATAGTATAGCCAAACGCTTCGACCGTTATTCCAAGGGTAGGTAAGTCAATTTTTTTTCACGTTGATTTAACCTACATATTTATGCTTTGTCAGATTTTATCTTAATGTTTTCAGGGAAATGCATGTTTGTGATATGCACTGTCCCTAAATATTTGTATATACATTCCCGAACTCTCATCTGATACTGTTGATAAAAGTGCTTACCTTCTTTTTTCTTTTTTTAAAGTTATCACCTTAAAGAATTTCTTTCTGTATAATTGTTTATGAAACAATACTTAGACTGAAACAAAACGTTCTACAGAGTAACTCAAATGTGCTGTGATGAAAAATGTCGTTGTTATCCTAACTAGTAATGACTTTTATGCCTGTTTATGATTAAAACGAGAATAGTGACGGAGACACATTGCCTCCTTGTCTTACTCCAAGCGAAGACAACAGAAATTTGGTGAGATTTTGTTCAATTTGATTTTATACCAATGTACATGCAAACACATTTTGATGGCATTTATAGGCTTTTCTTCCAACCATTTTTATAATATGTAATGTTCTTTTTTTGCTACATAGGGTCAAATGTTTTGATAAAGTCAACGAAAGCACAGAATGTTTGCGTTTTTCGTTTTACCTTGTTGTAGTGAATTGATTAGAAAAAAGTCAAGCATTTACTTAGACGTTTCCGGAGTTTCAGACAAAATTTTCGTTTATTTTGTTAATATATCCCATAATTCCCAAACCAAACTCCTCTGGGTACTCATTGAATTTGTCTCTTAAAGACCATTCCTATGACTAGCGACAATATAAGGTTTGAATGGTATATCTCATAAATAACAACAAACCCTGTGCTGTGGATACTAATTGAATTTGTCTCATCGAATCATCAACTGAAATGTTTGTCGTTGTATATTTCAATCAAAGTTTTCATGTTTTGCTAATACCTTCACGATTAACTTTCTATTTCTGCATATAGTCGCAATAACAACTAATTTTTTTAATGTATATGTTGATGCATACGTTGATGTCTTATGTCCAAGAGGCATGTATGAACTGAATAAAGATATTGTTATATATTCAATTTTGTAACAACAATGTACAGTTTAAAGGGAAAATCATAACTTTTAAGCATTAAAATACTCGCATTTACTTAAGCTCTTGTAGTTTATTTTGTCCTAAGCCATATTGGCCACCACACAGGATATAGTTTGCTTCCAGCTGATTTAAGCTTGTTATTTAGAATATGTTCCGTAAATAATTTCCCTAGACAGCTGCGAAGAGTCAATGGTCTAAGGATTTTTGGATCATCTTAGATTTTTAATAAATTGACATTACTTTCAAATATGGCCCAAACCGATAAACTTTTTACCTCCTACAGACAACTTTATTTTCCTGTGCAACAGTTGAACATTTTTTTCATTGGGGCTTACCTCATTTTGACTCTCAAACACACTCTAGAATCCTAACTTTTTTTTCCGTTTCCACGTTCACATGATGTCTACGTATGTCTTAGCTAATTATGAAGGCTTTCGATATTATATGGTAATTTTGTAGGGACTATAATTCTATTAGAGCTATTCAATTAGGAAGGAGTCATTTCTTTTTCAGGGAAAATAATCTTACAGCGTAAGGGTTTTCTGTAACGGCATTCTGGGAACGTATGTAGTACGGAAAAGTTATGGATTACACATACTAAAGGACATCTTTAAAAGGATCGTCAAAACTTTCGCAGTTTGTTTATGTTTGCTTTGAGAAACTTTTATCTGAAATATTACAAGTTTTACCGCTCCACTTTTTAAGTTTTTCGAATTTGAAGTTGTAGACCTCCAAGCTGGTTTGCTACTCTAATTTTAAAATGACCATTATTCAGCAATGCTCTTTTACAAAGTAATAATAGCAATAACGATAATGTTTGGTAATTATTTATTTTCAGATTTAATGGCCACAAAATAAAATTTAATATCAATAAACACTTCTAAACAACATGAAAAACAAAAAGACATTCATAATGTGATTTTTTTTCTCCGAAACCAACTGTCATATGGGGTATTTGAACTTCGTAGAGTTTATTTCCAACGATTAATATAATTTAAATAGATTCCGATAATTTTAAACACGGTTGATACCTTCAATAATTTTATGGTACCTTTACAATGACACTTAATACGTTTGCTTCGTTGATTTTCAAGCAATTGTGGTAGTAGTTATGATCGACAGTGTATTGTGCTTCAATGACAAAGTTACTAGGCAATACGATAATCGTATATGTGGTAATCAATACCATGTAAAGTTATAATGTTGAGTTCCTATTCCCGTACAATGCTTTGGTAGAAAAAGGCATTCAATTCATCTTGGATGTGTTCTCCCAATGTCGTCAGACTCTGACTTAGTCGTAAATCAAATCTCTTTATAGTCTTATTACAGCCACAGACTCCATTTGATTAATTTGTTAAAACTGTCCAAGTTTTTGCCAATTACACTCAATGTCATACATGTGATATGTCGAAAGTCTCTCGAGATCCATAAACTTAATTCCGATGTAAAGGGAAGGACAGGCTAGTAAATGACAAAAAGAAAGAGATTAAATGCTCCGTACAACATATAAATTAATTATGAAGATAAATCCTGATTTAAAGCTGATGTTTTACCGACGAGAATACTGAGTCAAGATTGCTGTTGATCTCCGGATGATAATATTTTTCTTTAAAATGTCATTTTGGATCAAGACTAGGTTTACATAAAAGGCTAAGCCAGGCGTGAGACATAAGTGATGTACTCTTCGAATTCACGTATCATCTTTCGCAATTAGCTAATTGCATAATATTGGACTATGTTCGTAACAAAACCATACATTGCCATACGTAACCTTTTATATTAATTGACATTAATGCACAAAACAAAAAAAGCCATAACTTGTATAATCAGAAAAATGAGGTACTCATAAATATAACAAAAACTGGCAAGAATGATTTAGGACAATTTGTGTAAACGTAATCGTATAAAATGATAAAAATGAAATAGTCAAATTTGTTCGGTAACATAAAGTAACACTATGAAAAAGATAACAGATCGTGAAAAGCTACTGACGCGTCTTTCAAATGATTTTTGAAGTTATAATATAATAATATAATTAAAAAATCGAAGAATATTACCAAACACTGAAAAAATATGTAACACACAAAACGGTGATAGGAAACAAATAAGTAGTTTGTTGTCGGAAATAGACAAATACTTATTGTAATGCGAACCACATGAAAATACATACTTGATAAGTATGCTGGCACTTGACAGCGGAAGTAAATCAAGTTCTTTTTTCAACTATACTGACAACGACCACAAACGATAACCACTACGGAAACGTACTAAATGTAAATTACATATCAACTCTGGCCCCGATAACAGTGATTAAACAAAACAAGAATTGCAATGGTTGTGGCAAGTAATATCATATGTGGGTTTAAGAGATTGTTACAACGTTAACAACAATAAAACACCAGTGTAACAACATTATTGATATAAAAAATTGTCATCAACTAAGTCAATGACAACCAAAAACGACAAGAAACAAAAATGTTATTCAGAATTAGACTGAATACGACAAAATTTAAAGGTCCTGTTAGTATTGCAACGTGTATTCAAATTTGAAAAAAAGCATTAGACCAAAGTCTTCAAATGCCAGAAAAAAATATTAAAGTTACAAAAACGAGATATTACGCAAATTAGAGTTAACTCAAGAGTCCCCGCCTTTAAACGAATAAGTAAATATGACAAAGTCCTATGAGCATTGCGACATATCACAAACTTTTAATAAGAATATATATGACAAAGTCCTATGAGCATTGCAACATATCACACACTTTGAATAAGAATATATATGACAAAGTCCTATGAGCATTGAAACATATCACAAACTTTGAATAAGAATATATATGACAAAGTCCTATGAGCATTGCGACATATCACAAACTTTTAATAAGAATATATATGACAAAGTCCTATGAGCATTGCAACATATCACAAACTTTGAATAAGAATATATATGACAAAGTCCTATGAGCATTGAAACATATCACAAACTTTGAATAAGAATATATAAGACAAAGTCCTATGAGCATTGCAACATATCACACACTTTTAATAAAAATATATATGACAAAGTCCTATGAGCATTGCAACATATCACAAACTTTGAATAAAAATATATAAGACAAAGTCCTATGAGCATTGAAACATATCACAAACTTTAAATAAGACAATATAAGACAAAGTCCTATGAGCATTGCAACGTATCACAAACTTTGAAGTCATAGATCAAATGTATTCACTTTAAAACCTAATGTAAAAGTAAGAACAAATCAAGATGAGTCATCTAGCAAAAAGAGCAAACCCAACAATTACGGCCTTGGAACGGTCAGCCGACAAAAGGGACCGACTGGGGTGCTTGTACCTTTAGTCACGTTACAGCAATAAAGACAAAATGTGTTTGTTGGTTTAATATTTCAAACAGAATGATAAAATACGAGAACAATCATGCAATGCGACAGCCAGGTAAACACGTTACCAATGATGAAAAGGGAAACGATATTTTAAAATGAATGAATATTTCAACAGCCGGGTTAAAAAACAACAACATTGACAGCTTGAACAATGTGGTGTCGTACCCGATGAATATGGCACGTTTTCTTAAGCAACAATAATTGCTTACAGAAAACCAATTTCATGGTCGGTGGTTAGGTAAAAAGATTTCTAGAAAAAATGATATGACATCGCTTAAACAAAACAAAAATGACAACGACAACAACGATAGCAACATACCAGATGAAGATGACGAAGATTTGCATTGTGGCATCAGCGAGACAGGAGCAGAAAGCCACTAGAGGCTTTCCTTTGGGACCCATTCGGGAGAGGGTGATGCCCATCAGTACCGAAAACACCACCAAGCCCAGGATATTCATGGCATCACTGTCGGAAACACCTGGCTCCCAGAAATGTCTGGTCACATCTGCAAAAAAAAATGTTATGGTAAAACATGTTTAAAGTAAATGGGTTATGTGTGTATTTGTGCAAGGTTATGCTGGGTTAATAATGATGTATGTTTATGTGTTAAGGTCGAGGATTGCTTAAATGGTCTTAGACGCAGAGGACAAATTTGAAAAAAAAGTTTAAGTTCAAATAGTTATCATTCAGAGATGGTGTTTGTATCTGTATATGAAAGTAGAAAAATAGAAAAGTAAAAGTTTGCGATGGTGGAAATCGATTTAAGCAATGAAACATTACTAGGTTGAGATTTTAAAAAGTGTCAGTTTAAAGGTCATGTCAAAACAATGATAAATTAGGTGGATTTCTTCTGCAAGTTCATTGTAGAAATATATATAAATGAACATTAGATAAAAAAAATCATTAGATAAAAAAGTGAAATTATGTCAGAGATCACCAGAAAAACAACAACATAAGCATAGCATTGTTCAGTTACCGGTGCTATATTTTGCAATTCCATTAGGGTAATGAAGATTATAAGTACGTGTCAATGTGTCCATATAGTAAAACGATGTGAGAGGAAACAGGTCACATCTGCAAGATAAACGTCGAATATGCAGACATGTTTGCCATCGTCTAGAAAAAGGTCTCAAGTGTAAATTAATTTTAGGGATAAGCAAATCGGATTGAGTCCACACCGTAAAGATAAAATATTATTAGGCAATATCTTATGTTGGAGAAAAGATGCAGTTTTTATGTCAAGGTAAAAAATATAGTTGCTTACCCAAGAGGTTTATCAGCCCCTTTTAGCTAAATGTGCTTATTATTTGCAACAAATGTTTATAACTTTTGTTCAAAACAGTTTTCTAAGTTGAAGTTATTAGTCTTTATTGTGTGATAGGTTCATCATTAGTAATCATTCAATTCATTAGCAGGGGTTAATTTGGTGTACTTTCTGACACATCGCTGCTGTGTTTGACAAGTTTGTAAGGTCCTCAATTTGTAAATGCATCGGAAATCAAGAAACGTATTGGCGTGGACGCGGAAAACACTGTATCAGAAAGCATTCTCTGAACTTAACACCAAAAACGTTAGCTGGGACTTTCTTCAAATTGAACACTGAATAATTTATCAGAATGACAAGTGACAACTGCATAATGTAACAGAACTCTGCCAAAATGTGGTCATATGCACTTCAAAATTTCCGCTGCAAAAATGTATTTCACTTAACGACTCCCGAGACAGGGGCTAACTGTTTATTGTCTCGCTTGGATAGGATATTTTATTCATACTGTCATTGAGCAAACCTTCAGAAATGCGACGTAGAAGCGTCCCGTAAACCGTTTTATCACCCCAGTCGGTTTGTTTGCCGACAGACTATGCTAGTGCGGTAACCGTTGGGTTTTCTCTTGCCGTATAGTGTTGCATCTCAGCATTTTTATCAGTTAGACGTTTGCGATTGTGTCTTTGTCTAATGCAAGTTCAAATATATTTTATTGCGTTATGTGGTGTTTTTCATGGACCCTTTTCGTATTTTACATATTGACATTATCACAGCAAAAACAACTATTAATACAGAATTCAAGAAATACAAGCTCCTGCAATATACAACAAGGGTTTTTGTTGCAAATAAATATGATAAGTCGCTTATTTCAAATTTTGTCAAAGGATTCGACGTAAAATAGGTCGGTCCATGGTCTAGAAGTATGCTTGTGATATAGAACGCACATAGACGACGTCTCTTGGCATTCGAAAATAACAATTATGCACGTAGCTGCGCAGAGTTTCTTTAATTTGTAAATATGAACAGTTCAACATTATTCCACATTGCTTAAAGCAATGTAGTTTCATGTTAGCAGACAGTATATCGACTTGAACTAGGTGCTGTTCATAATTTAGCATTATTAGGCGTTATGCCATTATTGTCATTTAATGTGTTTCTTGTTGTGAACTAAGGGTAAATCTCGTGATGTCACGCAACAAATAATACCAGCCATTCATAGGTGTTAAGTCAAAATATTGTTGCAATATTTAATGAGAACGTCCTATTCACAGAAGTGAATATTGTTCCAGAGTTGCAATGAATTAAACTTAACAAAGTAGATCAGGTTTTTTTGTATAAAAGTGTCAATAACGGATAATGAAAGGCGGTTTCTTTAAGGCATAGTTGCTTGAACGCTTATCATTACAACATAGACCGCTTTCCTTCAAAAGTTGTTTAAATATTAATCAAGATAAAGATAGTCGATTTCTTTGAGACACAAGTGCTTGAAAGTTAATTATTATAAAATTGTTATGTTTCTTTAAGCTATAGTTGGTTAAACGTCAATTATAATAAAGTAGATTGGTTCATTGTAGCGAGACACAGTTACTTTAACGTTTATAATGATAAAGCACATTTTATTGAGACACAGTTACCTTAGCGTTAATCATAATAAAAAACATTTCCTTGGAGACACGGTTACTTGAACATCAATAATAATAAATAACATTTCTTGGAGACACGGTTACTTTAACATCAATATAAATAAATATCATTTCTTGGAGACACGATTACTTAAATGTTGGTTAGAATAAATAACAGTTCCTCGAGACAGTTACGTTAGCGTTAATAACAATAAGGAAACATTGATTTCTGGGAGACATATTTGCTTGAATATTTATCATTATAAAGTACGTTGGCTCCTTTGAGGCTTAATTGCTTATTCCCTATCTTCAAAATGAAAGAAAGGTTTAGTTATTTCCCTTGTGGAAAGGTATTTTCATATACTTTATACAATAAATATGATACTTTTTTTTTTAATTTGCTTATTTTTAAATAAAATCGTCCAACCTTTTTAATTAATTCTTATCTCAATTAATAAGATTCCATTTAATGCGCATGCTTCAATCTTAAGTGTATTTTCAGAAGTTTAAAAAGTGAAGAAATCTTCAATTTTTCGAAGTAACTATATCAAATGCCTACCCACAAGGAAGGTAAGGATTTAGTTTTTAATAGATATAGTAAAGTCACTTTACTTACGAAAAGAGGGAATACGTTAAGCAATCTTAAAGTCAAATTATGTTATTCCGAAATAAAACTTCTCTAATATGAGCATGAAAAAAGAAAGCTATGTTTATTTTTTTTTAACATAGATTCATTGAAAAGTGGTTCGGTTTTGTGTACATATATTATTCAAAATTAAAAGAAAAATTAATAGAAATAGGTTAGATTTTTAACAATATTTTCCAAATGATGATACATGGGTTTCTGATTTCGCAATAAAATGGTAAAGGAAAATAGTTTCTTTGTTCTATTGTAACCGTTTTAATTACTGAAACTGGAAGGAAGCCATGGGGCCATTTAAATACTGGAAATAGAAGAAACGTAATTATGCTTTGTACAAGTGTTGCTCTCGTTTTACAGAAATGGAAATGGATCAAGTAAACGATTTTAGACCTGCTTAAATGTTGAAGTGGAAAACTGTTATAGTAGTACAAGAATCTGGTATAAGAAAAACAATAATAGCTGCTCAAACAGAAAAATAAGGACATTTGTTTTTTTTATGTTATTAGTTATTTTGACAGAAAAAGGTCATTTAAAATGTATCCACAATAACGGAATAACGAAAAAGGAGTAAGTGCTTCAACTCTTTGAAAACATTGTTCCTATAAAAGGCAAATAAAAATGCAATTGAACATAATTCCCACGACACGCCTGTATCGTCTGTTACATGTATATGATTAAAATCCGCATTAAGGCGGTATGTATTCTGTCGTCTGATTCAGCTCAACATCAAATTTACGCGCCAACGTGTACGTATAATATTTTCTGCCGAAACAAGTTAAAATCTTATAATGCACAAGAAGCTTTTTTACGTAGCACGTATAAAGATTTCTTGGTATAAATATAGAGTAAAACATGTCAAAAACAGGAAAAAAGTTAACATGTACTTGAATCAGAATTGCTGATCGAAATCAGTAAAACATAATTCGGTTTCTTAATGCGTTAGTTTGTTATAACGAACTCGAAATGTATTTAAATGTGAATGCCGCCACTTATGTAACGGAAACAGTGAGATTTCTTCATGCGTTTTTTCATATAAAGCTTCCCCTGCCCACCCCAAAGAAAAAAACAAACAACAACAAACAAACAAAATAACATATTCAGCTCCTTTGTCTAAAGGTATAATTACTTAAAACAAAAGTTCTTTGATAAACAGGAAAATAATTATACATAAATATTTTACTGCACTCGACTTGCTGTAATAGACAAACGAAAACAAAGTTTGATATGTAGGTTATAAGCTGAATGTTTTTATGTATTTTAAACAAAAGTACTGTCATAATTGATTTAGATTCTTATTACCTTTTACCCTGCCCAACCCTATTTGAGAAATGCTTCATTGGGAGCGTTTCATATGCATAATATGCATAATACGGCATCAGATATTTTCTGGAGTGTCTACGCTTTGATATTCATCCAGGCTGACCTTACTGGCCTTATTTATAAGTAGGTCAAAATGTGAAGTTAGCTACGCCGAAAAAGAAAAGTATTCCCTCGGCAATCTGGTGTCGTCCGTACATGTGACTGTCTAATTTACAGCCAATTGTTCGATATATAGCGGCGTCTACTGTAGTTCCAGAAAACATCACATTTACCCACCAACATGCTTTAATTTCTCGTCAGAACAATTATCTGATAAATGATAAGTGATACACCATAAGTGGTAGGATGCATTTACGTATGACTTCTTGGTATCATACTTGGGCAACTAACTGAATACTACATTGTGTTAAGTAAAAAGTAAAAATAAATACATTTTTGCTTAGGCAAATTCTGGACAATGTGAAGCTCTTCGTATCCTTTGTATTGAGAGTACTGTTAAGAAAACTTTAAAATGAGAGCTGAGAAACACGTTATAAGTTTGCTTTAAGGACAGAAGAAAAAATATTCGGTTTGTCTGCACTTCGGTCTCTATGCCGAAAGCAAAAAAACAAGTTAAAATCTCATCGTGAAATATCTCAAGCAGCTAAGCAAGAAGTTGTTGAGACCACGACAATGGTCCATGACAGGTTTGGTGTTGGCTATTTTATGCATGTGCTTAAAACCAGCCTAGGATTGATAAATTGTGTCGTGTTGTCAAATTAAGTTTAATCAATCATATCATTTACGCGCAAGAGAATGATTTTCTGCATAAATAAGCTATAATAAAAAAAAATCCATGCGAGATGAAATTAAACTTTGCGAATATTTTTACATTTTGGTTTGACCATGGAACAAAAGTTTATTGGTGAAAAAATGAGTTTTAGCAGAGTTGAAACAGTAAAACAATGAT
Source organism: Sinonovacula constricta (assembly GCA_007844125.1). Classification (NCBI taxonomy): domain Eukaryota; kingdom Metazoa; phylum Mollusca; class Bivalvia; order Cardiida; family Solecurtidae; genus Sinonovacula; species Sinonovacula constricta. Next base: position 56,284,697 of record CM017567.1, on the reverse strand, counting down.
TTACTGAAGGAGCCCGTCGCCAACTGGTAACTACTCTGACTGTTGGGACACTCATTGCGTGGGTTCGAGTCTCGGTCGATACAAAATTATAATGTCGGGCAGTTTCCAACTGATTTAAGTTGGTTCTATCTGGATATTTTGTGTTCCACCAAAACAGTTTTACGACTCAGCCATGACCATAAATGTGCCGCTGAATGTCAAAACGCAAAAACACACAATATTTTTTTGCGAAACAAATTGTTATCTGATTTTAAAAAAGATATTCTTACACTAAATCTAGTTGCTTATAAAAGTTTCTGTCATCAAAATAGATCAAAAGGCTAAACATGGATTTCATGAAGACTTGATAAACAGATAAATTACTCCAATCGCCTTATTATATCATATGTAATATAATTAGTGTACCAGAAGTAATAAATGTAAAACTAACAAAAGGAAGTTCTTAGGTTCGTAAATATGAGTAGAACTTTAATTAAAAAATAGAATATATGATGAATACGAAAATAGTGAAGTCCATTGTACTGATTTCTATTTGTCTGACAAAAGTATCTATAATGAAAACATAAGCAATTCATATCTTTTACCATATAACTGGCACAGCGAACAAGTAGGTCAAACAGGAATAAAGTAGTTCAGTTTCTTTGATACAATGAACTTTAAAATAAAATTAAAACACAGAACTATTCCCTATGCACCATGGTGTCGTCTGTTTTACGCCTATGACTAAAATCCCATTTTTATCAAAATTTAACAAGTCCCCATCCTACGGAAAAGACACTTTTCAGAAAAAGCACGTTCACATTACAACCTGTGAGCAGATATAATGATTACATTATTTCTTCATAACTGTTTAACAAATATTTGCTTTTTAAAGAAAAAACTATTTTTCGACTATCTGTCACCAATCCACTTAAAAATCAAATTAGACCAACTTTCTTGGTCGCATTAATGAAACAGCTGAATAAGGTAAAGTATTTCTAACTAAAATGCAATAACGAAACAGAAATGGAGCAATTCAGTTCCATTTGAAAGCATTTGTATAAAAAAGAATCAATTTAATTCAGCAGTATTCCCTGATCACCATGGTGTCAACTGATTTATGTGTCTGCTAAAAAGCCCAGCTCTTGAGTCGTCTGCTGCAGTTCTAGAAATTATGTCACCTACACGCCAACATCCTTATAATTTTCCGTTGAAACATGCTATTTTCTGATAATGGCAAGAACAATTAAGTAAGGCTCCATTCTTCTTGCGGTGGTTTAAATAAATAAAGAAAAATAGTGCCAAATTCATTGCACCAGAGTTGCTATAGTTGGCAAACGAGGAAAAATTATGCTTGGATAATGGTAGGGTTTTTTTGCTTTTCAAATAAAATATAAATACAGTTCATAACTTCGATATTATAACTAAAGCAGAAAAATGTGGTCCAGTTTCTGTTAGATACTAATCATAACAAAACAAACATAAAAAAAACGTTATCTTTCCGTAAACCCAATACAATCGTCTGTTTTCTGATTGTATGTTGCAAAAAGAAAACCCCATCCTATTGATTTATCGTGTTGTCTGCTGTAGTTTTAAAAATCATCTGATCATTGTTTTGCGCTAACATTAGGATAATTTCCTGCTTTATAAGCTTTAGTCGTATTAAAACATCCCTGCCAGTTTTATTAGAATGTTATTGGATTTAAGGGTGTATTGATATGTGATTTCTTGGAATCAAACCAAAATAAAGAATGAAAAGAGAGAAAAAAATAAGCTCGTGGCTCATTTTTTCACGAAGTAAAGTTGCTCAACAGAAAAAAAGCCTAATCTTATACGGTCCATATGTACTGGTTGTGGCTGTAAGGAAATGCGAGTAATTGTAGTTTCTTTATTTAACCAAACAGTTTTAACGCAAAGATGATAACTGTAGACTTGTTATGTCAAGCTGGTCAAACAAACAAAAAGATAAATTATAAAGTATGGCTTCTTTGTAATTTTGGTTCTCTATGGAAACAGTAAATAAAAACTACTCCTATCCAGTTCTGCCAGTATTGCTTCATGTGAAAAGTGAAATACATTGGTAAACTCAATAAAAGTTTGATATAACGAAAAATGGCTCACTTACATGAAAATAAAAACAGCTTTGAAACTGGTTTGAAAAAAATTTATCAAGAAATCAGACAAACATTTGAATAAATGCTATCAAGGAATCAGACAAACAATTGAATAAATGTTGTCAATGAATCAGGCAAACGGTTGAATAAATGTTATCAAGGAATCAGAAAAACAGTTGAATAAATGTTATCAAGGAATCAGACAAACAATTGAATAAATGTTGTCAATGAATCAGGCAAACGGTTGAATAAATGTTATCAAGGAATCAGACAAATAGTTGAATAAATGTTATCAAGGAATAAAACAGTTGAATAAATGCTACAACGGAATCAGTCAAACAGCTGAATAAATGCTATCAAGGAATCAGACAAACAGTCTCTTCATTCAAAAGACCTTTTTGGCGTCGTTTGTTTTTTGTCTCTTCTTTAGACATTTGCCAAGAACTGATGTATTGTGCCATCTACTTCAATTTTAGCAATTATCTAATTAAGGCGCAGACATCTGTTAAGTTTTTCTACCGAAACCATCAAGTATCTGATAAAAACAATGTTTATCATGGGGGATTTTATTAGTCTTTTGGAATACGTGTATGTGGTTTCAACAATGAACAATGTCTTGTAATGGACACCATACTTGACCTACTTCAATATGCAAAAGCGTTATGTTTTGTAGCAGCATTGGTGAAACGTAAACACAAGCTCGTATTTTTTGCCCTATCGGTTACGGTATTTTTATAACGAAACTGCAAAAAAGAAGTATACGTTAATACAGCATTTGCTATGACGACAAATATCCGGTTTTCTAAACTAAAAGGTAGATCAATGAAGTTCCTTGGTTCCTTGTATATAGCAAAGTATAATGGAAGCTGGAAACTAAAAGTAGTTTGACAGGATCAGAAACATGATATAAGAATCACTGGTACTATATGTGATGAAGAAAACGCGTACAGAAAAGTACCTCGGTGTGTATGCATCAACATTGTTATGATGAAAGCAAGAAATAGCTTATATATATATATATATATATATATATATATATATATATATATATATATATATATATATATATATATATATATATATATATATATATATATATATATATATATATATATATATATATATATATATATTCTCGTCGAGACAAATATCCCATAACGAAATCGGAAAAAAACACAGTATTATTTCTTAAGACGTGTCGTTTGTGTCACAGCTTAAAATCCCAGCCTGATGTCTTGTGTCGTCTGCTGCAACTCTTGATACCATCTCATTTAAGCGCAAACATGTGTGTAATTTCCTGCCAGAAAAAGCTATAATCTGATAAGGAAAAAACAAATCTAGCGAGATGTAACGAGACTGTATGAGTATTTATACACGTCGAAACACGTCCACAAAACTTGTACAGAAACATCTATTGTAGATCTACTGCATTAACCATAAGGTATAATTGTAGTTTGCTTCGTGTGAAGAGCTGTTAAAATATAAAGTTTCTACCAAAAAAACTGGGAAGCACTCATAACAGTTCTATTAAGAAAACTAAAATTTGTGAAAAACATATGTCAAACTTACTTTTCGTGACTGATGTCACCGTGTTGTTGACGTAGTTGAACGTAACGTTAAAGACGTCACCCTCCTTTGCTTCGAACAACGTTGAATTGGCTGATTCATTGTACGGTACGGTGACGGTGATGTTCTCGCTACTCTTCACCTCTTCTGAACGGAACTGGACAAATAATGATAGTAAAATTATAAAATTATAAGTTATTTTCTTTAAAGGTGGTATACGACAGTTTGGAACAAAATTATGTTCTTTAAACATCCAAATAAATTATTGTTACCTGAACAGATCACTAAAAACGCTCTTGATATCCCACGTCTGAGTATGTATCTTTATTCCTCCATTTAAGAAGATACAAGAAATACATACATATAAGTTTACAAACTGAACAAAACATGCAACTTTACTGAGACAAACAAATGAAAAACAAGTTTATGCATGTAAAAATTTAAGAAATTATAGAGAGAACAACATATGAAGACAAGAAATAGGGTAACACTTAAAAAGATCAATAAAGCAGTCGAACAAATCGAACGCGACCACTGATGTTTAAGTTCATTCACGCCATCCTCTCTGATGTCGATGTCTATTTTCTGCAGAATTTCCCGGCGTTCTTGTTTTATAGATTTAAAAAGAATGAACATTTAAGTGCTGACAAACAAGTTTTACTGCCGTAAAATTGAGAAACTGTTGAAAATCGTCTAAGCTTAGATTTTACCTAAGATCTTTCTGCAGAAACTATGCACAAATACCCCCAGAGATCAGGTATTGTTACATATATTTGACATAGGCAAACTGTCGGATACCACCTTTGAGATGCATTATTGTTTTTGTTTGGTATATGTCAAGAATATAATAAATCAATAACATTAAAATCAATAACACTTTTGAAGAATATCGCTTGCCAAAGAAACGTGAACAAAGGAAAAACACACATTGTAACTGCAGCTTGGTCAAAATACTTTTTTCAACAAACGCCAACCAACAATTTATGTGAATACGAGAAGGTCAAACAATTTTTTGATGTTCAAAATGTTTTGTTTGTTTAAGAGTTTTAGCACTATAGGGTTACCCTTGCCCAGGAATTTTGTCTGACAAACCTTTTGCTGCCTAACGTTATTGTTTGGCAACATTCTCGCCATAGTAACGTTGTTTGCCTTGCTTACTTTTTGTGTAATGTACTTTGTTAGAAGTCTTTGTAGAAGTTTTTTTAAGAAATTGTGTTTGGTAAGGTTTAAAAGTTTAAATTTTTTCGCTAACACTTAAATACATATATATTAAACGAACTAAACCCTTTGTTCGAACATGATTGTTCGAACAGAAAAATGTTAAATCATTGTAATATATGTGATTCTGTTCTTAAGTTCTAATCTATAAAATTTGCCTAAAACGGTAAAGACTTGTTCTAGTGACCAAGTTATTCAGAAAGAACAATACATCCCTTATGTTTGTATTGGAAGTCATGTTAATTTAACTTTAAATGCAAAAAATGGAAATCCGCAAATAGAATTGCCATTATTTCTTTTTATCCTTATTAATTTTAGCTGTCAGTCATACATATGACCCAGATAGTAAAGAATGGTTTCAATTATTACGTTTCGTAGCAACAATAATTGCTTCTAATGGTTTTCATGGAACTCACGTGACCCGGAAATTACCTATCACCACAGTACAAGGGGCCTAGGGCTACCAATTTCGCAGACATGGTTTTGGCTTCGGAAGACAATCCCCGCACCGAAGATAAACAGAATAATTATGTCTGTAAAATGGCTGGAATGCGCGAGAAGATAAAAAAGTATTAGTTCGAAAACGTGCACAAGATTTTGTTTCTTTTATCAGTGGAATTTTGGCTCTGATAAGTTTTTTTGCCATTTTATGCATATATCTTTTTTAATTTTTTGATTAAAATTATAGAATAAATATGCTTAAATAATAAGTATGCATAAAATCTTAAATGCTTTCATTTTTCACTATTTTTTTTCTTTCACGTTTGGCTTTCTTCTTTTGCCCAAAACACATGTATCTAAAAGCGATGCGGTCACAAATTTGCATAAGTACAAGATTTATAGACCCATATAATCTGCAATTCATACGCTGTTGTTTGTGTTTTGGCGTCACTATTGGGCCAATCAGCGTTTAGCTTCACTACTGAAGTTTACACATGTGCATATTAATTACCGCATGCGCAGTTCGGAAATATACAAGGTTGTTGAGAGTGAAAACATAGTTCGAAAGCCTCGTAGCGGTTTAGATTTTCCGAACTTTATGACAACGCGCTCTTTTGAAAGACGGCGTTTTTGTATATAATCTAGCGTTCGAATGTATAGAAGATATTTGCCATCAACTTGTGTTTTTTTTTCCAAATTATAGTCAGCAAAAAAACATTCTTTTTCGCTAAATCTGTCTGAAACCAGAAAATTAAATATTCTATTTTTTCAAGAACTTTTTTTATAGTAAGAAATTGTTTCCATTTTTAATATCCCATTTGGAACCTCTTTTTCAGCTATATAAAAACTTACATATTCACTCTAAAACGCACAGACAATAAACACAAACACATTTTAACAATGTAAGTGTTATAGCATTGATGTGGTCGTTTTTAATTATCAAAAAATCAAACAATACTCTATGCGCAGTAATACATTGTCAAGTATGATTGTTATCAAGAAACATTGCCGTCATTACTGTCCTCGGTTCAAAAGAGAGAACTTTGAATTAAGCAGGCTAATGGCTCTGTAAACTTAGAGGATAAAAACTTTAATTAAAGTGTAATCTATGTTCGCGTGTATTCACTGATATGACTAAGTGAATGGAGATGAAGCTTGTGAGGAAGCAGGGTGTTCTGTTAAAGTATTTCCTTAAAAGTAGTATTTTCACAGCAAAATAAAAATCGCTGATAGATCCTGACGTTTCACTTGTTGACTTAAAATAAAATATTGTATTCTGTTATTCACTGTGGTTCAACAAAGTTTTGCTTTTTGAAATAACACTTAAAAAAGTGCAAATGTGACCAAATTTGATTTAATTCAATTTTTAATTAACACTATAACATATAGATTAACACTCAAAATATATGTATTGCTAAGTAAACTCCGAAGGAAACCTCATTAGTAGTACAACCCCGATGTCTTTGGAAAAAACGAAAGCGAAGTTAAGTAAGGCTATTCTTAAAGTAACTATCTAATTAGTACACGTAGATGAATGGCTTTAAATGACAAGACAACAATGCCGCCATGATTGATCAAATGGACATAAAGAGACAAATATTTCGTAGGCGGATTCTCGAGCAATTTATTTTCTAGTCTTGGTCATTAAATAAAGACGTTGATAAACTTGGACTGGTTTCTTTATTTTCCTCCAAGTAATGAGAAGCTAAGTCACCATGCTTCATTTATTAGTCCTCTCTTTTCGATCCTCGTTTTTGTAGCTAACAATTCCATGAATAGGTAACCCGGTGTATTGATTAAGTCGTAGTTTAGAAAAAGTATCTGGAAAGCTTAAAGCGCTGTTTGATCACGATCTACCCTTTTTGCCTATGTCTGAGTGTTAGACATTAGCATTCTGAGAGTTTAATCGGAAGACAGTTTTCTAGTTTGCCCATTTCTTTCCGAGCTCTATATGCATGAGTGTGTAATTCTTACGCTAAATCTACTTCTTTCTCCTACACATCCTATGTTATGTGTAAAATCGTCCCCACAAGTTGATCGCTATTCTTAAAATCATTATCAAATTAGTGTACATAGATATCAAAAGAAAAAACACAATACTGCCATGATTTATTAAACGGACATTTAAACAAGTTGTTTGTAGATGGATTCTCGAGCAATTTATTTTCTAGACTGGGTCATTGAATAATGACGTTGATAAACTTGGACTGGTTTCTTTATTCTCTTCCAAGTAATGAGAAGCTAAGTCCTCACCATGCTTCATTTATTTGTTGCGTCTTCTCAATCTTCGAATCCTTGGTTTTGTAGCTAACAATTCCAGAAAAAGATAAAGTCCTTTAATAGAAAAAATTGTCAAGAAGGCTTGAAGCTTAGATAACGATCTACACTTTTTGTCTATGTCTGAATTTTATTATTATTATTATTATTATTATTATTATTATTATTATTATTATTATTATTATTACTTCTATTATTATTATTATTATTATTATTATTATTATTATCATTATTATTATTATTATTATTATTATTATTATTATTATTATTATTATTATTAATTCAAATGATTACGATAAACTTTATATTTTGCTTGAAATCTGCATAAAATATCAAGCAATCACTATATTGCGACTACTCAAAGCTTTAAAGAGAACATTCAAATGATTACAGATATGAGAGGCTTTCGATGCAAAGCCAGTGTTGTTGGTACTTATAATAATAGCCTCATAAAAAGATGATATAGGGTACAACTTTACAGGGTACATCCATACTAAGGGTACAACTTTACCTACGGTACACCTATACCTAGGGTACATTTAAACATAGGGTACATTCATACCTAGGGTGCAACTATACCTAGGGTACAACTATACCTAGGGTACATCCATACCAAGGGTACAACTATACCTAGGGTACAACTATACCTAGGGTACATTTAAACCTAGGGTACAACTATACCTAGGGTACAGCTATACCTAGGGTACAACTATACCTAGGGTACAATTATACCTAGGGTACAACTATACCTAGGGTACATCCATACCAAGGGTACAACTATACCTAGGGTACAACTATACCTAGGGTACATTTAAACCTAGGGTACAACTATACCTAGGGTACAGCTTTACCTAGGGTACAGCTATACATAGGGTACAACTATACCTGGTGTACAGCTACATCTATACCTAGGGTACAGCTATACCTTCGGGTACTGGAATTTTATTTATAACAAGATTGCAAATACTATCTACATTATAGGGTTTGGCCGAATACCTCATGATTCAAAATACTTCCCCAATATTATGGCTACTTTAATAAACTGTCTTGGAGGATTGAAATGAGTAACCACACTATACACCTACAGTATTTGGTTGGGAATTGTGGAAAATACATATTTATTAAAAAAAAGTCTGAATTAAGAAATAACGGTGGCCTGCTTTACGGATTTTCCATTGTTCAAGCCTCAATACTCTTTCTGCCTATTAATAGACATAACATACTGTCACTTATTGTCTGTTTTCCTATTAAGACAGGACAAATTGTCACCTACATGGGTTACATGTTTCTGACAACTACATTGATTACTTGTAGGAGTTTTATTTTTTCTTACTTCGCATCCGACAAAAATATGATTAGTATAACGTCGTCCAGTAATAACATTTAACGTCGACGATTTCGTCCAGTACGCCAAAGGCGCCCCTACATGTATGTGATTTGTGTTGTTTATTTTCTATTAAGAGAAGTGTAAAGATTATGTAAATATTTGATACCACTTTTAGTCGCCTCTATATGTAAGCGTTGTATTTATGCATTTTTAAGACGTCGACCTTATTATTCTAAATAGTTTATACACGAATTTAACTTCAGTTGTATTTGATATCATTCATGTATATAAGCGAAGAAAATAGCTGAGCTACTTACCCCTTGATAGGCCGCTGTGACCAGATTGTCCGGAAACATGTTCCTAAAAAAGATTGTAGAAAACGTTATTTAATCAGTGTATTCATATCGTAACTTACTCGGTACTTATTTGTCATACTTCAGCACATATTGTTGTTCAGAATTGGTGTATTATGCTTAGACTATCGAAACCTTAAGTTTTTATTAATACTGGAAAAATACACACAAAAAATAAAAATGTCTAAATATTAATTTTGTTTGAACCGTTGTTGCAGTATTTTTATTTGTTTTATTATTATTCATATATCTACTCGACAATTTTTAATATTAAAATGCCTTACTGAAATACACAAAACCAATTTTAAATTGAACGTTTCTTTTATGACTATATGACATTCCGATAAAATTCCCCACGACGTACTTATTGATAATACATTGCACCAACAAAAGTCATAAGGCATTTGAAGACTTAAGACTTAAAATATATTAGAACATGGGTGGTATAATTTGAAAAAGAAGAGAAAAATATCCTGTAAAGAAAATTTTGTCAAACAAGGGCAGTAGCTCTGCATCATGTCTGTCCAAAATACTACATTTGCTCTCCCGAATTAACACACTGTTTAGAACTGACATACACACATTATGTATATCGATGCAAGTGCATGGTTACATTTTAAAGTAACTACTTGCAATTATTAAACAGAATTCAAAAATGGAAAATATATAGATTGAAGGTTCTATCCTAAGGTATGGACATAAGTTTATTTTCTGAAATAACTAATTAACTCAATATTACCCGAACAGGACTTGCAAAAGGCTGCTCACTGATTCCCTAGAGCTGTGTGAACATTCAAACATAAATCCCCACTCACGATTGCAAACAGGTATTTTCTATCCGACTCACTCTGCAGAGATAGCTATTTTTAAACTGAGCAAACCACGTGACAACTTACATTTTAGACCATGGTATATAGTTATCTGGATAATCCGTCCTGACGTCGATATCTATTTTTAGAAGAGACAACTTTCGCGCTATTTATAGACTTGGAAAGAATGAACATTTAGAGTTTTTTCTTTCACCATTAATACCGTCTGACAATATAGTTAGTGTTCAAAAGCGTATTTATTAAGATAAAAGTATGAGTGTATGCAAAAATGATGCCCCAAAGCAGTGGTGAGGTATTTTACATGTATTTGTTATATACACAAACTGTCAAATACAACCTTTAATTGTTCGAAAACCGCTTAATTATATGTATCTTGATATAGATCTAGAGGCACTAAGTTTGATTTTAATTCAAAGTGCTGTTCTATTTTGTAATTTAAAGTACATCTTTAGTTTTGTATTTTTTGCTTATATTTCGAATTGTTTACACTAAATTGTATCCTTCATCCGACTGGTAACTCTATCGTTGGAGCGTAGTCTCTAGTTACGGGAGGCCACGGGAACAAACCCGGGCATGACTTACTGAATAAGAATATATGACAAAGTCCTATGAGCATTGCAACATATACCAAACTCCGAAAAGGCACAGAACAAAGGTATTTCACTGCAAAGCCAAGCGAAAAGTAATAACAAATTTGTGATGAGTCATTTAACGAAAAGAGAAAACCCGACAGTTACCGCCTTGAAACGGTCAGTCGGCAATATGGAACGACTGGGGTGCTTAAACCGGTTTTACAGAGCTCTAACCTCGCACTTCCTGACGAGTTTCTAGTCGTAAATGGTGCAGTAATAATATAGGTTCTTTGCTTGCGATCAAGCCAATACGTAGAAAAAGGCAATTACATTGGGAATTGCTTTTTTTCCGGTTTATATGACGTTGTCAGGTGTTCACGTATCTGGATTTCTGAAAGATTGTTTGTGGTACGACAACACCAGCCAACAATGATTCTATTCTACTACACCTCGCCACGCGAACCCAAACTTGAGCACACACCATTCCTCGTTCTAGCTGTAGAGGTTGAATTAATTTCTAACCTACACAAAGGCGCTAACAATTGGAGTAATTAGACAAGTAATTTAACTTAAAATGAGACCGTGTAGGCGTCTGCGAAGAGACGCTATTAAACGCCAAGCGATCTAATGAAACATCGCAAACTGGAATTCCAAAGACAAGATTTAATTGCGTAAAGAAAGAATCTAATGAGAATGTCATGATGCGCTGAAATTTGAAGAAGCAAATGCAAACGTGTTCGGAAGTGAGTTTTTACCAAATTGGATTTGGGTAATAAATTGAAGAGCTGTTAGTAATGCTTTCTTTTTTATTGTGTCCAGTACGTCTTAACGCTACACGAGTAATTGTGATGTTGGTTATGATTTAGAAAAGGATAACAACGAAGCTGCTGTTTCTGCTGCTAATAATACTGATGGAGGTGAATAATAATGATAATGACGACGACGACCACGATAGTGACGAGTATGTTGAAAAGGGTTAGATCTCGCTTATTTAAATGCAACTTATTTTCTCATTCTCGTCAATCACAACAGATTAAAATTCATCACTTTGGTCTCAGTGAGACGTATTATCGAAGATCTCTCTAAACAGTCATAGCCGGCGACCGAGCCGAAATTGAATTTGCATCCAATTTCCATTTAATCAACCAGGAATATGCTGATTGAAAATTCCGTGAGTCAAAATTTAAGTTTTCGTTAATCACATTTAAGAACAGATTTCGGCTCACAATAAAAATAAAAAATGTGAAAGAGGGGTTTGTTAGTGGGTCGATAATGCCTGGATGTAAAATTTTAAGTAATCGTGTGTTTTATGGTTGTAAATTGGCATCTAGTATATGTCATAATCCACTGATCTAAACTAGTTGATATCAGCCAATCAAAAAACAGCATTCTAAGTACCGCGTGAGAGGCAGCAACAGAAACGTAGGACAATTAAAGTTTACATAATAAACTATCGCAAAATCTGCGCAAAAACCTTTACTGTTACACTTTTTCGCACGATATTCTCTTTATTAATAATTTGTACAATACAAACATAATTAATTAAAGAATAACAAGACTAGACGACGTCTTGTCTACTCAGAAGTTTATTTAATGTGAGATGGACAAATATTTTAAAGTTATCAAATATAAAGCATACATTTTAATACGAGAACTCATTTGTTCATTTAGTTTTTAAATATGACTTACTTACTCGTGCCCAGGAGACAAAGAGAACGCCAGTTATTGACTTTTTATTGATCAGTAAGCAGTATAAGTAAGGTAGTTATAATGACGTTTTAACAAACCAGATTATTTGCGTAAGATAATTTTCAAAATAATGTCTCAAAACAAAGACCAGATCAAGAACTTCCACAAATCGTTTATCATTCCAGAAACTACGAAACCGATTCGTTTCACGCAAAATCCTATTTAACTTAACGTAAATGTAAGTACTTTTAAGTACAATGCAGCTTAAATGAAAAGGTCAATTTTACATTTTACAAAATCTGCAGTTGTAAGCTTTGTTATCATTTAAGTTCACCATAAAAAATATAGTAAGTGGCCCCAATAATTCAAAATTATTCTATCAACAGTCCCATTTTATTTTTTCTATGATTAGCGATAACCTTTTAAACCTTTTAATCTGACGAGAATTTGTAAATCGAAAAAACTCTTCGTGGAATCGGTGTTGAGGGAGTTTGCTGTGCTATTGCTGTGCTATGTCCTCGTTAGCCATTGTTAAACCGTCTAGAAAATGACCAAAAACAAATATAGATCACTCTTTATTGTTACTCAGCCTTCTGGATTTGATTCTTAAAAATCACCGTATTTTAAGCTGGTTTTCAAAATCTTTATTACTATTCATTAATTTCATAGAAAATATTTGATATTCGCCATAAGTGTATATATGTCGTTTGTAGAAACACTGTAAATCTAGTGTCGTGTTGTTAGCGTTAAGTGTGTATGCAGTGCTTATTAGATGTTGAGAACTCATTTTCTTTTCCCTTTTCATCGATCTTCTTACACCAAAGAAACTGTCCCCGTAGAAATATACACTTTGTTCTTTAGCGATTATAAACTGTGTTATTATGTCGAAGAGATATATAAACATTGTCGTTGAGGCTTTTTTTACGAGCTTTGCAACAACTAATGAGTGCCGAGAAGAACATAGTATGAATACCTCATTAATTTTCCATTAAAAAAAATTCCAACATTAAAAACGTTTTGCCCATATGATCATAAACGCATTTTTGCACTAGTCAAATCTACAACATATCATACTGTTCCTTCCAGATTTACTCCCCATTTTCTGACAAAATAATTGTTAAATATTTTTCATTGGACCCTTTTCATTTAAATCACTCTTTCAAAAACGGGATCGATTATCCATCTAGAGACTTGATTTAGAAAATATCACAATCGGTAGCTTACAAATTTTCAAATTCATTCTATATAGCAAATATTGCATGTTCGATAGTTTACACGACTAATTAAAATCATATTAAGGTAAAGTCTTACCCAGGCTTCATTATTATCATTATTATTATCATTACTATTATTACCATGTATCTGTTTGTCCTAGTTAGTAACCCTTTAGTGTGAGTGGTCAGTTATGTTTTGTCCAGTAATGTGTTTCCAGTCTGGTGTGTCCAGTTTCTGTCCACTATGTCTTGTCTGTACTGTCTTGAGTGAGTAGTGTGGTATGGAACTGGTTTGGTAACTTATCTTTCTAAACAGATCATAACAATCTAAAAATAGTAACCAATTAGCATGCATACTTCTTTTCAGTCTCAGAACTACCATCTTAATTAAACTTCACTTTGGGCTATGTCTTCGACCATTAAGCATATGCTTTGCTAGAGATTTAAACGGTTAAAGTTTGTATACTTTAATAACCGCTGCCAGGTATGATTTGTTTAACGCGTTATTTCAAGTGAGGTTTATTGTAAATTTGATGTTAGCTTTATAAGGACCTACAACAATAATAACAATTGACTTGTGATATAAATATATACCATTTCGTTTAAAACCAATCTTGACATGGAATGAAAAAACAATTGGACCTGCACCGGAACTGTTCTTTTTATGACCCTAGTTTAACACAAGTGTAACAGAAAATATACAGAATTAAAAAAATAACACAGCTGATGTGTTGTATATTTAATGAAGATGTCTATGCCATATTTAAAGAAAATTCCCCATCCAAATTTGAATTTATGGATATTTTTGTCTTCTTAAATTGGCGTGAAAGGTGTCTCATTTTAGAAATAAGGAACCTTTAAATATAATGTAATCTCCTCTTAAAGGCATCTCAAAAGCCTTATATAAGTGACCCCCCCCCCCCCATTTATTGCCCCACCCAGCATGTGAGGGCATCTGTTTTCTGATAAGCCAGGCTGCCACAGTCTGTAACGATGTGTCTGTCACACAGGTATTGTTCAAGATCCAAGTGTATGTATGCTATATCTGGGGGTTGAACATAGTCATTCACAGTTTGTAAAGGAAACAGTTGTGAATATACCAATTACGCAATCTAATATATATATATATATATATATATATATATATATATATATATATATATATATATATATATATATATATATATATATATATATATATATATATCTTTATTTGTTTTCTTTCTTACTTTGTTGGTTGATTTTGTTATTTCTTATACATTTTGTTATTTCTTTCATTCTTTTAGTTCTCATATATATTTAAAGTTATATTTTATTTTGATTTGTAAAATGTAACGAAACGTTTCTAACAAAAGCAATTTAAAAAGTCATTCATTGTCAGAATAATGTCATTCAGAGTTATTTTGAATACTAAAACTTGTATCTCTCATGTATTTTCAAAATTAAATATTTAGCTATGAAATAAATACATAATCTTGCAGTTAAAAAAATTGACACCTAGTAATTAATGCAATAAAGAATTTGTAAGGGATCATATAGTAAACAACCCACATTATCACTAACAATAATGTTTGTGGCTTTGTGTAAAACTACCCTACTGTCTCACATCCATACTAGCAGGTAATTTAGTTTTGCATTAACCCATCAGAGGTATTACTGTGACAGATTAGTACTATGTTGGCTAAAGACTCCCTGCAGTAATGACCAGCAATTAGCAGGTCTGGTCATAGCATGTGGGGGCCTGGCTCAGTGGGATACCACATTCCTTTCGAGATGCCTTTAAGGAGAAGTGTTTTACAATTGAGTCTTGCTTGGAAACAAAATATACCAATAAATAAACCAATCAAACATGTTACTTGATCGATTTGACTCAAATTATCTCAAATATGTAATTAGTTGTTTACACACCCAACCTGTTTCAGACTGATTTTTTTTCAAAAAAAAATCTGCTTATGGTGCATTATTGAAAACATAACCGAGCTCTTCAAAGCCAAACGATTTACTTCAGAATTGCTCAGCATGTTCTATAAAGTATGTTGGTTGATGCTGCAATATAAAAAAAATAATTTCACCACATGGTTTTGATTTTTTAGACTTTGAATATACCAAGTAACGCATTTGTTATAAAATTTAGCTTACAGTTAAAAAATTCAGCTACAAAAATAAAATTAAAAACTGTATATATTTCTTTGTTAGTCTAGTAGTAGTAGTAGTCTAGTAAACATATCAGTGGAAATATTGTCGGATTGAAAAATATCTTTGAAGGCGAACTAAAGTAGTTTGATCTATCAAATGTCCCATTTAAAGTTAATATGAAAAATTAGAAGACAAAGAAACGCAGTCAAATGTAAAAGTTAAAAGAATAAGGCAAGCCGTTACATAAAATTGAGCGAATCCAGCAGTTACCGCCTTTGAAGGCTCAGCCAGCAAACTAAGATACTGAAACCGGAGTCCTTACCTCGCACAGCTTGAGGTATTTCTCAAATACAGGAAGTAAAAAGAGAAAACCAAATCTATTTGCATCAAAACAATCAGAATTATGACGATTACTGAGATCTTAGTAATAGCGTCATTAAATATAAATATCAACGTCATTAAGATAATATTGTCTACATTTAATCTTGTTGAAATAACTTTTGCAATTCTTACTGCCAGGTGATAGCAATTCATTATTAAGAGTTTATGTTCTTCTTCCTTGTCTCCGACAAAACAAGTCTCTTTAGTGACGTATAATTTGTTCTTAATTCATTCCTAGGTTTCTATACTTGAATAGAAAAAAAAAAAACACGTTGGGAGCTTCATTTTGCTTTAAACGGGTCTTGTGGCAAGTTGTTAAGAATCTTGGTGAATCTGTTTCTCGAGTAAACGTTTAATTAAAACAGAATATTGTCAAGATTGTCACAATTTATACTCTGAAATCTCAAATCTAGTAATTTTAATCAGTGTCCAGGATGCTGATATTTCAACAATGAAACTGTTTTATTTCTAGGATCAGTATTAGATTTACAAAACTGAAGCTTTCAATATAATGTCCCATCATTTAATTACACGAAAAGCAACATCGTTATCGGATCCCTTGGGACATATGAAGGGAAAATTCAGTGAATTTCACTCCATTACTGTCACACTTTTATGAATAAATACTAAGTAAGATAAAGCTTTCGGTGAAATGTCTCTCGACTCACAATTACAGACGCTTTTAATCGATCCTGAACTCGTCAGAAGATTCTCTTGTCGAAAACAATATGCATAGCTATGGCTCAGAAATGAATTGTAAATACTGCAATACCAAATAAGCGAAAACCGAGAACAAAGAGATTTAATAAAATAAAAACTACACTTTCTTAGAACTGTTTTCAATCAAATTTGCGTCAACTTTAATGAAATATTTGGTTGAATACTTCACTAAAATTTATCCCATGACACTGTATAGTGCATAAAAGTTGAATTAACGACAACCGATTTCGGTGTTACGAATTTTCGAGTGATTCTTATAATATTTAAAAAAAGAAATAATACATCCTCGGAGTTGTAGACAATCAAGTTTGTTTTCACTCTTAGTGAAACGTTTCGTTGAATAATTCACTATATTAATACCAAATTGACTCCTTTCGGACCACCAGGAATTCGTTCCCTCTTATGTATTAAAATTGATAAAAATAGCAGGCTGCAGATATAAATATCTACTTACTGGTTTTTATTTAGTTGTATTCCTTAAATAAAGTGTTGATTTCTTTTATAAATTTCTTTCAATGCCTGAAATGTTCTGCTGTATGCCTAAGACTATAATACAAATAAAGTCCCAAAGTTTAATTTCAAAACTATTAAATTTCCGTCTTCTGCTTTGTCACTTTACCAGAACTCTTAACTTAATTTAAAAATTTATATCTACATTTTAAATTACTTGCGTAATTATATTATACTCGGTTCTAAGAAATGATAACTAACTAACACAAGTCTCCGATCTTGCGATTACAGATTTGTAGCTAACTTCATGTGAATGTAAATTGATAAATTAAAGTTTACCTATGCTAAACGAAGAAAAAGAAATCATTTCTAGATTTGACATCAACACCGAGAACACGCAGATTGCCATCTGGTTGTTAAACGTCTGGTTTTAAATGTTCACCTCTTTGAGTTCATCACCATGGAAACCTAACGTGTTTAAATGATTACTTTCAGATTTTTGTAAAATGTAAAACATGACATGTCGATTCAGGTTGTTTTACACGCTCTCAGGCGTTAAGTTCTTGTTTACTTTCATTAGACCGAAAAACCCCTGTTTCGTTATTGGACTAAACACTCTAGACATTGATTAAACTTAAGTGTTCCGCACACGATTCTCGATAATTTAGATAAATATTTCGACAAAGTCTACTTGGCAATGTTCTGTTTTGTTAACAATGTATATAAATTACATCTTTTGCATATTTATACTCACGTACTTTTCGCCTCTAATGATTTGTCAGAAAGTCTATGTAAAACATCATAAAGTTCCTAACGTTATTAATCTCGGCTCAATTAGAGAAACCTTTGAAATAATAAAGGATAAATTGTATTTATCTACTGAGAGGATTTTCTTGTCGAAGTAAATAGGGGTAACAAGGGAAACGAATTCAATTATAAATGTCGTCTTAGCAAAACAAAGATCATAAACATATTTTACGAAAAAATGTCTGGTTAAAAAATATCCCGAGATTTGAAAATGAAAGCTTTACTGTATATAAACTACCAATCAAGTGTGCTATTAAGCGATGCATTTAGTTTAGTGATGCTCTAAAATTAGGCAAAGTACTACTTAGGAATAGAAGAAAATAATTTCCTCGTGTAATTATATGACGGAAAAGTTTACAATTTTTTATCAAAAAGCTAAAACTGATACACACTGATACACACTGATACACACTGATACACACTGATACATACTGATACACACTGATACACACTGATACACTTATACACACTGATACACACTGATACACACTGATACACACTGATACACACTGATACATACTGATACCCACTGATACACACTGATACACACTGATACACTGATACACACTGATACACACTGATACACACTGATACACACTGATACACACTGATACACACTGATACACACTGATTCACACTGATACACACTGATACATACTGATACACACTGATACACACTGATACACACTGATTCTTCTAGTCAAAACTCATTAGATTTGTTTTGATACAATGGACAAACAAAACATTTGACGTTATTACCTATTGAAAGTGAAAATCAAAGTCAATATTTCAATTTGGGTAATGGATATATGTAATAGTAATACTTATAATATGTAAGTAACTGGATTATCCATTTTAACTCTAAGTGGAACGTTAAGATGAAACAATTACTAAAATTGGCCGCATTTTCCAATTAAGACACCGTCAAAGAGTTTCTTCTAGGCTATTAAATTTTAGAATGTTGGAAAAATCAGATTTTGTAAACTTGAAAACTTACCTCTTATCTCGTATTTCGCGTTTCTAATAATGTGTTAAATTTTGATGCCACATTTCTTTAGATCGACCATACATTTTGATGAATATTCAGTTGAATATGAAAGATGAAAGTTATCTAAAATTTCGTGTTTGTGAACCTATTTTCAAATTTGACCAGATGTTCAAATAAAGACACCATAAGCATTTGTTTTAAAATTTGTATACACTTATACTGATATCTTGATCATTCAATTACTTGTTCGTTATATTTTGTATCTCCTCATCAATAATTATGTAAACCAAGCTCGCATAAAGCGTCCTTACATCACACAGTTTGACTTTTTAGAATCACGAAGGATCTGTTGAAAAGTTTTTACTGCGCGACAGGACCTTTGACAAAAACAATTGTTTCAGCAGCGAGAAAGAAATTATGAAAAACGCATTAGTAGCGAAACCCGTCAACACAGAATGCACCAAAATGTGGTTTTCAGTTCGGCTAAATCTCTCGAGACTTGAAAGGGAAAACAAAATTATCTCTGAGTCGGAACCTTTTAAGTATGTGCTAACTTTTAGTGGGGCGTTTGGTTGAATTATTTACTACACTTTGCCTGAACGTGTCCCTAAAGACCAGAGAAAATAGTTTCCAATCGTGTAATTGAGTGTTGGAAATTTGGGATTATGTAAACTCTAAAATGACACATTAATTTATTTCGTGTGCCATAGTAAAAGACAAATGTTTATGTTTCGTTTCAAAGAATTGAAACAAAAGTTTTAACGTTTTTAATTTCTTGAAATAAAATATCGCTAACTTTAAGGTTAATTGCTTTTCTCATAATATTGCTTGCTTTTAATAGACAGTAACAGAAACAATATTGTTTATCATTTTTCATGATTTTTACATTATGGTTGCTGATAAATGATGGTTAGAACATTTAGTCATGTATTACTTGCTTTGGTACTAGAATTTATTTATTTATTTTTTATTTATTTATTTATTTATTAATAATAATAATAATAATAATAATAATAATAATAATAACAATAATAATAATAATAATAATAATATGATTATTATTATTATTATTATTATTATTATTATTATTATTATTATTATTACTATTATTATTTTAAGTATCAGTATAATATAATAACTGTTCATTTGGCCATCTGTAGTTATGTTCGTTTAGTTTAACATATTTGCTATTGTTGTATTTTTTCGATTGGGAAACCAGTTTATCCAAGTAATAAAAGCGCTTTGATAAAAGCCGATGAAGAAAGAAATGCTGTTTTGAGAGAGCTGTCTATATAATCGGCATAAGACGCTTTGATATAAACCCATAATCTTCCATCAAATATAACTACATCAAATATTGAAAGAAACGTGCTACATAAACAATACAGAGTACTTTTAGGCATGGTTTGCATGTCTCTAACTGGACAAATTCCGTATTGAGAACCGTAGTCTCAGGCTCTGCAAAATAGACGCGTTTTCTCTGTCTACAAGTTTCAGTATATAATAATATAGGCGTCGCGCTCCGAAATGTCGCCAAAACATCCATTTGGGGCACCGGCCGCAATAGTGGTAAAGCGTCGGCTTGCGGATCGGGAGGTCGTGGGTTCAAACCCCGGCCCGGTCAAACCAAAGACTTTAAAGTTGGTAGTAGTGGCTTCCCTCCTAACGCTCGGGGCTAAGGAGACATCATTACTCCTGACTCGTCGGTGTCAGTATAATGGACCGGTCGGGTTTCAGTCCCAGGGCACCTCATAAGTGCCCCTGTGCTATAATGATGAAATGTCGCTGCACAGTATCGGCAAAAATGCCGGCTAATCCCCCTCCATTCGGGGGCAATTTAACATGCAAGAAACACTACTGGCTTATTGAATGAATGAGCATGCCGTCACCAAATAGATAAAGAATAACTGATGATAAGTTTAAAAGTGTGAACCTAT
This sequence comes from Sinonovacula constricta, assembly GCA_007844125.1. Classification (NCBI taxonomy): domain Eukaryota; kingdom Metazoa; phylum Mollusca; class Bivalvia; order Cardiida; family Solecurtidae; genus Sinonovacula; species Sinonovacula constricta. Next base: position 56,263,698 of record CM017567.1, on the reverse strand, counting down.
ATAAACGTTGGCTAAAAACCAGTTATGACTTCGATGAAATATGCAAGAAGCTTGGAGGCAGCGACGCCGACTCGGTAGCTATGAGTGACATAAACACGAGACCCGTATGTCTCCTTCTTGTTCACGACAGATAATAAAATATCGCGGAAATGGACCACGAGATTAGCTGCGTTTGGTCGTGTCTGGGCTGTGTTCTCTATTTGTGTTCGTCCAGCACACTGCCATGCAAAAATAACATCCTGGGGCTAAATGAAATAACCTTTGGATGAAACAAGCCTAAAATACACTCTTTATTCCGTCAGGCTTAGTAAATTATTTTTTCAATTCAATTCCACATTTCCTTTAATTCGGTGGTGTCTTGTTATAAAAGCTCAAATGCGATATTCCACAAGTTTTAACATTAATATTATTAAACAATTAAATGTTAAAGGTGGTTTCCGATAATTTGGACCAAAATATGTTTTCTCAAATAACGAAATTAGTCATTTTACCTGAAAAGGTCCTGCACAACACATTGATTGCCTAGATCAGTGTGAACAGTGAGATAAACGCCTATTCCTCAATGCAAACATGTATTGCCTATCTGAGCCACGCGTCAGAGATAGCTATTTTTAACATGTGATACCTCTCTTTTGCGGATACGTTATATCGCCATCCGGGTAATCCTCTCTGACGTCGATATCTATTTTTAGCAGAGATCAGTTTCGTACTTTTGAATATAAATTTGAAATGAATGAAAGTTGAGTGTTTTATCGCTACTTGTACTGTCTAAAAATAAAGATAGTGTTCAAAACTGTCATTTCTTATACTAAAGTATGAGTTTATGCAGAAATTATGCAATAATTCTCCAAACCAGTGGTAAGGTATTGTTACATGAATTTGATATATGCAAACTGTCGGATACCACCTTTAAAAGGCGATGCTGCACTTGTTACTGGTTACGGCTAAGGCTTATTAAAGAAACGCCGAAGACAAATACATGTAGTCTAAATTTGTCAAATCACTTTGATTTATGTTTAATTAAAGACGATTGGTGGCAGTTTAATTAAATTATAATATTAAACAATCTTTTGACAGTCCTGGAGCTTCAGTGTCAGTTCTTTCAATTTATTTAATTGCATAATTTAAAATTCTGTCAGGATTATCATCACTCGTTTGAATGTCTAAAAGTGTTATCGCGACGCTACCAAGCAGAAAACTTCAAGTGTGGAGCGAAGAATGGATGTTAATTCTTCAAAGAAAGTAATGTATAAGACTCATTTGAAAAGTGTGTAGGATGGTTCTTTGAAGAAATTGTTTGGCTTATTTGAATTTCATTAATCTATGTCATTGCGATTGAAAAATCTTTGTCTTATTTGAATTTATTAAAGCATGGTTTATATTTACCTTGTTAGAAAACTAAAGAAATCATTTTAAACGTTTGCAACATTCTCGTCAGTTCGTTAAAAGATATCCATGGACTCGTCTTAAAACCTTGCGATGTCTAATCGGTGTCTCCAAGCTTTTCAGGTACGAGACACACTGATGGTGCAATGGCGCCGTAAAAAAAAGCGAAATGTGTAAGTGTCGTTAAATATGCAAGAAAGTATGACTGGTTCGTGATAATTCTGGCAAGAATAGAATCCAGAGGCATTTCAGTCACTTTAGGGGTACAAGGATAAAACCTGCACCAAAGAACGCCAATTTTAAAATATTTATTGATGTTTGATGTATATGCGAGTCATGGCTACTAAGATTATGCTCGGGGTTTATGATACGAACGTAACGGCGTTCCTAGAAGGTTTCTTTTATGGAATGTCTCAGGACGTGGCAAATAAAAAATTCATTTAGACATGAAATTACTTACAAAATAGATTAACATCAAAAATAACCGGCGCATTTAAATCATGTTTAAAAAGAGCAATTGTCTACCACCGTTTACGGCAATTGTTAATGTAATATAATGATTTTAGGCAGATAAGTCGATCCTTTTGCCGACTGTCCGTTTCAGTGCTGTAACTGTTGGGTTTGCTCTATTTGTAATATCCCGTTTTAGTTTTCTTGTTAATTTAACGTTTGACTAGTATGTGAATACCTTTGTTTTGTGCTTTTTTCAAATTTAAAATAAAATTTAAATGTTTATTGCTGCACTTAAAGGATCTTGTCTTATTTGAGTATTCATGTTATATGCATTATAATATGTAAGGACACATGTTTTGTTCCTTTTCGGTTTTTTCTTACACCAAGTAATCCTTAGACAGTTATCAATATATGTGACCATTCCAAGGTGGTAACTGTTGGATTTGCTCTTTTGTTAAATGACTCAACACAGATTTGTTTATACTTTTATATTTGGCTTTCATGTGAATACCTTTGTCCTGTGCCTTTTCAAATGCTGGTATATGTTGCAATACTCATAGGACTTTGTCATATAATCTTAGCAGATGTACCATACCAAGGATGTATGTTAAGTATGGGTTTGTGTGTAACAATGTTACGAAACAATTTAAGATATACTTCTGCCCTTAAAACCGTGAATTTCAGAAGGAAGAGCAGGCGATGTCGCTAGTGACGTTGACTGCTTGCCGTTGACATAAGCTGAACGTGAATTTTTTGTCATGGAGATACAAGGCACGCGGAGTTTTAAGCTTTTTTCTGCTTGGTGGTTGTTTTCTTCCCCTTAATGGTGCACGGCTCGTTTTAGAGTATCGTCAATACTTTACAATACTTGGTGCGATTTTTATACAATGCAGATTACAGTTGCACAGACGGCAATGCATTTAAGTAATAATCAAACTTCAAAATACTGCATTTATTTACAGTTTTAATATTTTTAATTAAAGTACATAAGAATACATGCTCTTTTACCTCTGTAACTTCTCTCAGCTTCCCATTCCCTGGGTAGAACCAGTTCGTAAGTCGTAATCATCTGGAATAATGTGCAGTCAATAGTATTCACTTCCAAGGGCTAAATTAGCATCCACAGGTTATTTTTAATAAATTATTTATTGTATAATAATATATACAATTTGTTAGATCTCATCGACATCAAGTCAAAACAATTACGTTTTTATAAAATATTTCAAGTTCATGTGAAGTTATGTCAAAATTCATTTCTCTGGAACGTTTTTGTAAAATGACGCCAGAATTACGTCAGATTGAAGGCACTTAAAATGACATTGTAATTTACAATAAAAGCGCTTAATTGATGCTAACGTCATAGGTAAAAGTGTGCAGTCAGATATTCAAAGTAAATGCAATACGTTAAAACTGCTCCTGTTTTCTTGTGTGTTTAACTTTTATGCCATGACACATGTTAAATCTCAAATCATACATTTTTATTCAGCCGCCAATACAAGACTGATATGTTCTCCATCTCTCAATATAAGTTTCAGTAAAATATATTATTGATAAACACCTAGCAAATAATTTAAAAAACAAAGCTTTAGTATTTTGGTCCAAAAAGGAGACGTCACCATAGCTGGAATATAGAGTTTATTTGATACATGTTCTGGTATTTAGAGATATAATACAAAAACTTCACTGCTTACAAGGGAGCAAAAAGTAACATTGATGGAATGGTACTTTAGTCAGCTTTATAGCGATGTATTTGTTGTGGGCATACCATGCCTAAATATTATTTAAAAAAAGAAGAATGACAGCAATGACTTTTTTAAATTGGTCTGTCTTGCCCATACTTTTCAACGGCTTTCTGGGGATGCTAGACTAATAGCTCGTGGTCATTGTTGGTTCCGAACCCGGGACCTTCTGCATTGACATTTTGTACAAAGATTTATTTGCGAAAAAAACAGATTACGAAAGGAAATGAGATAATCGAAGAAATAGAGACCACTGACAGAGATGGCAATGGTGATATTTTTTGTAAGACCGAGTCTGGAATGAGATGCCATGTGTTAGACATGTCCTTCTATCGAGCACCATGTACCTGATAAATGAATTTCCGGTCTATGTGACAGTTACGGCTCTTAAATTATACGTTTCGAAGTTGCCGAATTATCGTAATAACTAGGAGGGGGGCTATCGGCAAAGGAAATTAGGCAAGAATTGTCCAGTGAGTTTATAACCCAGCAGGGAAAGAGACAGATGAGGATATTGTAGGGTTAGTATACGATTTCTCCGCTTTTATATTATTTTCAATTACAGAAGCTTGTCCATGGGGATTTTTGATGAATGACACTAAATTTGAGAGAGATCGCAAACACAGCTTTATCATTACCATACAAGGACGCGTAAGTCTGTGGATAACTTGTCATGATGAATGGTCATAAGAGGTTTACTCATAATAAAATATTCTATATCTTTTCCCGGTAATAAAGTAAGTTTTGTGTGCTTTTTAGCGGTATGTCTGTAAGAAGTTGTTGTTGTTTTTTTAAAACTTAGGCTGTTTTTATCTCGGAAATAGGGTCATTCTAAATATCCTTTTATGTCCACGTATGTATATTTGAATGCAGTTTCATATATGTTAAATATTTAAATATTATCAACGTGGAAAGAACTTTAATGTGTCGTTTTAAGATCTATTTTATATATTTCATAACAGCCCTTATGGACCATAGAAAACAATTTCCCCTCGTGTAATCAGGGTTGCAAACATTTACTTATGTTTTAAATGTTAAATTGTCATTCTGATTTTAAGGTTCATTAAGTTCTACTTACGAAGTTTTAGTTAATCTTCAATGTAATTTTAAACAGAAATGACGGGGTCCTTTACTACATTCCTGACTTTTAACTGTAGGTATTTCGAACATAAAAGTGAACATTCAAAAATAAAATCACAATTACATTTAATGCTAAAAAGATATTGTTTTCTTTGACAAAAACCTTTGATTTTTTGTTTAAGGCTATGTTCATAAACGTTCTAATACAATATTCCGAGATCTCTAAGCATAAAAATACCGCTTAAACTGCCACCTCAAGACTTCATTACCGACCTACTTTTATTTTTCTGACTCTAATCAATTGTCACTAAGCCCAGGAACGAAATTATAGAAAGTTTAAAATAGATATTTTCTTTAGAACGAATAGACATAATGAACACAAATTACACGGAACTTTCTTTCCAGAAGTATTAATATTCGCGAGATGTAAATGAATAGCACATTAACTGCTTGTTTACTGTAATGTATCTTTAGCTTTAAAGTGGAAAGTTTCAATAACTCACTACGATCCTCAATCAAAGGGATGAATTGATTTCTACTCGTGTTATTAAGTGTTGGAAAACTGAAAACTATATTTTGTACAATTTTAACTCACCCATACTCTCAGGTTTTATTATCGATATGTCTTTAAACTTGAGAAAATGAACATTTTTCCAGAGCCAATTAAACGTTAATATATTGTTATTCAATACATTGCGAACTGCTAACGATGTTATAATATGGTTTTACATTAATTGTTTCTGCTATTGTTAATGTCAATGACAAAATACTGTACTGTATATATGAAAATGTATTTGAACATGTTTTTCCATCTGGGTCAACAATGTGTTTATGATTATCACACATGTATTTTCACCTCATGATACTTTTTCATTTTAGTCACGTAAAGCTTCTGATATAAAATAAGTAATTTAGTCTGAGTTTAAAGCTTACACCTTTTTTTCCAAACTTTATCACGACAAAAAATTGACCTTTGCGGTGTTTATTAAATATGTTCTAATGTCTCATTAGCTCACAAAGTTCCACTAGACAATATCTTTCCATCCTTTCCTAACAGTATGTCGGAATTTATCATTTTCTCTTTGGAAAGCCCATAAGTTAGACATAATACTCTGTTAGATAATATACTTTAATCTCTCGATAAATAAAATTTAACTCCAACATAATAGCATGAAAGAAGTATTAAGTCGCACCATACCTCAATCGGTACAGCGTCGTCACAAGGTTCGGGAGGTTCTGAACTTGAACCCTGGCTGCGACATAACATTGGCGCTAACATGGTTATGGTATAGTTCCTTGTTTACTCTTCAGCAATTACAGTTGTCAATATAACATGAAGTCCTGCATATGGTATCAAGCCATTTACGACATGCTTTTTACAACAGAAATGTAAAAAGATATATTTGTTTTAAGTTGACACCGTCCCTGGGTAAATGAATATTGCCGGTGGTACTGAAAACCTTAAAAGCAAATTATTATTCAATCGTTAAATAGAAATCCCTTTATTTAGAAAAAAACAACAAAGCTGGCTGCCAGTGGCATAGCATGCACGTCAGTATTTTATGGCACTTGAAAATATGTTCAATTAGAACCGTTGGAAGCTACATATTTTTAGGTCATGTTGATGTTCTGTAAAGCATAATTACAACTGAAAACGCATGGCAATGCAAATCTTATCGGCAATTCACCAAATTGGGTGGAAAATATATACTAATGATTAGTAAATGTCTTGGCATATTTTCTTGAAAAGGATGCATTTCTGGGAAATGGATGTTCATTTTGTCAAAAAATATTAAACGAACACTTATTTAAGGTATTTTAGTTATTCTGTTCTTTTGCAAACAAGAAGAGTCCAAAGGGAAGCAATTTTACTATGATAGTACCAAATCCATGTTTTAATTTATTTAAGCCCTTATAAGTAAATACTATTTCGGGGCTGGGGGTGGTGGTGGAGTGTAACACTTGCTCCGTGAAGAGAGATAAATATACCAACAAAATGTAACATGCAAATATCAAATAAGCAGCAATGTGTGAGTCCCACAGAAATTCTCCGCAATTTCTTTTATTGGTCTAAAGATATTTGTTTAGTTTAGAGCCAACAATTCTTTCAACAGTCAATTTCTCATTCTTATTGAAGATGACTTTTATTATCTCCAGTATAAACGCATGAAAGAATTGCTCGAACTAAACACTTCATTTGACGTGTGATAGAAATATCAGTTGAGAACTCGTAAAATGATTCTGTGTGGATGGAGAATCATGACAACTTAAGATGATCGATGCGAGTTAAAAATACATCTAAATGTCAAAATAGACGCATACAAATAATAATAATGATAAAACTTAACAAATTTTTGAAATTATTATCATCATTTGCGTATTAAAACACTGTCACCACATTGTCATAACAAGCATGTATTGGATGTATTAAATGAAGCATCGTTGTCAAATTTAAAGAAAGTAACGAGTTAGAATGACTTTACCATCTTGTATGATCACCACTTCTCTAAAGGAATGATAAAATGTTTTGATCTATTTAAATTTGATCAATCAGACTTTAATCCTAAATTTCATTCGCGTTTAGAAATATTGCGGCATTTTTCAATTCTTTTGAGAAAGGCTTTTTACTGGTTGCAACATGCTCGTCACCCATTTAGAAAAATCATCTTAAATTCTTGAAGCAGTGTCTGCAAGCTTTTCAAACTCGAGGCAGATACAGCGTTGGTGTCATGGCGCCATAAAGTACAACTGAAAGGTGTACGTGTATTTAAATATGCAAGAAATTATTTCTGGTCTCTGACAATAGAAGCGAGACATATAATTCAGAGGTGTTGCAAATACCTTTTTGCAGTGAAAAGCCTCAATTCTGCACATGTGAACACTGTGTTTTTAAATATTGATGGGTTTGCGATTAGCTAGATATGCTATGGAAAAATAATTTATATTAGATTTTGTCTCAGATAAATTAGACTTCCTAAGAAGCTTTTTATAGAGAATATCTTTTAACTTTATAAAAAGTCGTCATGCGCATTTTATATCTTCTAAAAAGGGATATGAGATTTATTACTAACTAAAATATTGAAAAACGATCATGACAAATTACCGTTTTCATCACCATTTTCATCGGTTGTTTATCTTATGATGATATCATCTAATTCTTGTAATATGTAAAGACACACGTGTTGCTGTTTGTTGTTGTTGTGTGTTTTGGGTTTGGGGCGGTGGGGTGGGTGTGGAATTAACATCCACCAGTAATCTTTAAGTAATTTGGATGTAAGGATACGTGATTTGTTAGCCAGTGATAAAAAGCCGACGCAGCGCTTGTGTTTCGGCCTTACGGGTATTTAAAGCTACAGCTCTGTAGCTGACATGATTTCTATTGTTGAAAGAAAGAGCAGGCGATGTTGCTTTTGAAATTGTGCATGTTTTCAAGTAACCATAGAGGAAACTAAAATATTGTAGTGACTACTTTTACTTCAATCATTTTCTTCTACCATAAAATTGTTTACGGCTCATTTTGGAGAATTGTCGATGCTTTACTGACAAGTGATGCAAGTTTCTTTTATTCAATGCAGGTATTGTTGTGCATAAGATACCGTCTTTTTTAGTTTTAAACAATGTTTAGCATACAATATTTTCATTGTTTATTTTAATCATGGCATGTTCAAAGCCGGTGAGGACAACAGTTCTGGTAATTTTTATAATTGCCTCTCAATCGGAACTATTCGGGTAATTTCGTCCTCGGGACAATCATCCCTTGGATAATCTGTTGCAATGATACTAACAGAATCACGATCGTTTTGTTCGCCGGAAGAAGGATAAGGCATAAAAAGTAAAAAGTAGAATCAGTTCTCAGGTAGTAACTACCTGGAACAATGTGTAGTAAATAGTCTTGACTATTAAGTTGACCTCTTTGTAATGGAAAAACGAAACAAATCATATCGGTTATATTGTCACTTGTATAAAACAACCTATAATGCATTATTTTTTATTAACATGACTTTTTATTTACCAATGTTCCTAACTGTATTTGAAATAGACCATCAGTTTTGTTTCCTACTTAATTGATGGGTCGAATAATAATATATTGATTGTTTCACACAAAGGTACTATGATTTTATGTGGCTACAAATATTATCGAACACTTTGCACTTTGTATCATTGGCATTTACATTTTAATAAATATTTTCATATCGCCAGGCTACGAAAGGAGAGAAGTGAAATGTAGAACTGAAGGTCATATAACAGAGACCAATGACGGTAGTATATTTGTAATAGGGACTGACTCTGAAATGAGATGCCATGAGGTAGTCCATCAGTGAGCATCGTGTTCCGGATTAATGAAGTTCGAGTTTATGTGAATGCGATGATGTGTAAATTGCTCTTTTATGCCGAATTATCTTAATGACAATGATGGCATTTTCAGCAGAGAAAGTAGGTCATGAAATGGCGTGCTATGTTCAGTGAGTTTATAACCAGGGGAGAAACGAAACGGGTAATACTGTTGTTAGCTTGGTTTCTTCGTTGTTATATGATTGGCGCTGAAGCGCGGCGCCATTTATGAATTGCGTAAAAAAATTGGGAATTGATTGTTGTTGTTATTCTCATTTTTTCGTAACTTCATGAAGATATCCGGACAAGCCTATTTCGTAGGAATTGCCGATGTGTTGCGAGTGGTTATTAGGTTTTATTACAGATTTGTACAACTTCAACTTATTACCACGAGGGTTGTAAGATTTATTTGTTTAAAATTTCCCACATGTTCTTCTTAAAGGATTAGTTGCGTTACTAAATTTACTGTTCTATACATTCTATACATGCATTGTCCATGTGTTCATAGTTCGATCATATTTTCAGCTCAATTTAAGTCCGAAGACTCATCGGACGTATTGTTTTTTAAAACTTGCATTGAACGACGTATGTTTTATCACACTTGAGAGTGATAGCAAACGACGGGTTCGTTATACCCATGTAAGGATGGTAAAGTGGGCGGATACTTGATGATGAATCTTGAAATGAGGTTTACTTACAATGATAAAGTTTGCATCTTATCTATTCTCGATTAAAGTTAATTTCCGAGTTCTTTGCACTTATGTACGTTCACCATGATACTTTAATATTATTGCTGAATATTGTTTAATTTTTGTTAAGATCATAGTTTGTATTTGTACATATATATATGTGTGTGTGTTTGTGTGTGTGTGTGTGCGTGCGTGCGTGCGTGAGTGTGTGTGTGTGTGTGTGTCTTGAAGGAGACACTATAGTTTCAAAAATTAAATATATAAAATTCAAATGATGCATTAGCAGCGTAAACACTGTTATTACAAATTATATGAGTATGTGCACGTGAACTTTCTAAATAAATACTTCATTATGTCAGAGTATGATTTAACTTTAGAATGTCTATGTAATAACACACAACTCACATTCTCTTACAATGTAGGACCCAACGAGTCATCCCTGTCGCGTGATAAGTGATTAACAATGACAATTCCGGTTTTGTCAACTTAAATATTAACATTTAATTCTGTTACATTTCAGTTATTTTCGGTTTCGTTTTAATTAATGTCTGTTGTTAAGGGTAAACATACAACTAAATAAAGTGCTTAGCTAACTGATGCATCATGATTGCAATGCCATCGCAAATAAAGCTTTTTAATTATCCAAATTATCAGGTTTGCTTTCTACATTGAAATACACATAAATATTACTGCACATTTTCTGCTAAGCTGCATAGCGCAACAAGTTTTTTTAAAATATTTATTCTGTTTAATTTAGTTTGTATATCACGCTATATGAACTAAAAGCAAACACCACTCTGTCCAAATAACTTTACTACGCCGACAAAGGAACAGCGATATGTGTTTAATCGAATCTGTTCTAAGAAACATTAACTTATACTTAAATAATCTACTCGATCCCCATTCTACTCGATCCCCATCATAGTGGCCCTGTGGTTTAAATGTTCATGTTATACAGTATGATATTATTACATACTTCTGTAATTTTAATTTGTAATATCATTAAGAAACTCTTTATTTTTAAATCTTTAGTCTATCAAAATAAACATTCGTCTCTCTGTGATACATCATTTATTCAATGCAGTTTGTGAGATATTATTAATTCTACTTATTTTATGTCGAATATTTCCAAGCGGCATAGAACTAACAAAAGTGATAGGTGTGATAGTGGCATTGGCGTTCGAGGGTTATTAGATCTAACTTAAACCACAATTAGTTCGTATAATGAATATATTAAAAATCTTTGACAGCTGTATTTAACCTTTCATCGTTGCTATCTCATAAACAATGGTCAGAAAATAAACATATGTTAATTCAAATCAAGTGAACAACGCACCAGTTTAGGTCTTTGGGTCAAGGAAAGCTTAATAGGTTGGTCAATTGTTTTGCGTTTTTCATAAAAAAAACATTTTAAAAGAGAACTCTGTAAGGGATTACATTCAAATATTGTGCCTTTTCGCACAGCAACTTAGAAAAGGATCAGTCATGTGATTATCATTTTCCTTTGTAAAACATCCTAAGAAAAAAACACAAACATCTGATAATCACCAAAAGTCTGAATCAATTTATTTGAGGGTCTTGGTTTAAATTATTGTTTACCATTTTACGAGATATTAAAAATTTAAACAAAATTTTATGAAAACCAAATCTGTGTTCACTGAATAAATGGTGGGTCATCAGCGGAAGTGTTGATGAATTTCTATTTTTTATGTTTTGGGGTAGAAGGTAAAAGACGTGTTCTATCAATGTCACAAAAACTGTTTTATGTCAAACTAAAAAGGGGGAATGTTGTAATATGTTGTGCTTACCTTACAACGACAATCTTTCAGTTAACCTTACAGGGTCAATGAGAATTTTAAATATTTTTATAAAACGAGATTTTAAGGATCAATGGTCTCAAAGCGCAATATAAATAGGCTTAAAAATAATAGTCTTTCATCTAAACACTATATAATTAAATTACAGTACAAACCCAGCGGAATCAAAATTATTGAAAGAGCATAAGTATTTTAATGTGTAACCCTGCAATGTCCGTTTCTTATTGCAAATATTACATAAAAGGAAACTAAATCATTTATAAACTGGTCCTTAACAATTTCTAAAATATGAGGAACTCAGCATATAAAGATTTTAACACAATAACAAAGACGTAGCAAGCGATAAAAATTTTGATGGTATCTATGGCATTTACAAGAAGCTCGGAGGCGTCGACGCCGACACGATAACTGTGAATGACATAAACACCAGACCCGTTTGTCTCCTTCTTGTTCACAACAGATAATAAAATACCACGGAAATGGACCACGAGAACAGCTGCGTGCGACGTATATAAGCAGTGTCTCATATTTGTTCGTCCGGCTCACCGAGATGCAAATTACCCCCCACGGCGGAAAGAAATTACTTTTCTCTGCGAAAAGAAACACATTGAACGGAATGAAGAGTTTCGCCAAGTAAAAGTGTTAACTTCTTTTTGGCTCTGTCAACAATACAGAATAGCTGCGGTTGTTAAATCGCTGTACGATTATATCATATGGTAGAATTACAAGTTGTCAGGAGAGGTAATGTTTATCAGGTGATCAAAAATCAACACTCGGCGTAAGTTGGTCAGATTGAATGATTCAATTAACTCCAACATTTGTACGTGCACACACTTCAGAATATTAAAGCGCAAACACTAGATCTATTTGAAAGTCTTAAAGCTGTAGCGTCAATTATTTAACCGAAAGGACGATTGTGGTTTTAGTTTTGTCTCGAGTTGCCATTGTGCGTAAAAAATATGTTGTTCTTCATAAATGTACGGCTATGTTATTCGTGACTTAGCTCTGTAAAACCGGTTTGAGCACCCAGTTGGTCCCTTTTGCCGACTGACCATTCTAAGGCGGTAAATGCTGAGCTTGCTCCTTTGTAAAAGGACTCATCACAGATTTGTTCTTACTTTTACATTTGGCTTGCATGTGAGTACCTTTGTCCTGTGTCTTATCAAATTTTGGTATATTTTGCAATGCTCATAGGAACTTGTCATATATTCTTATTAGCGAGACCTCAAAGCTAAAGTTGTCACATGTTTTCTGCGAGATAAGTTGAATAGAGGATCTGATATGAGTGGTCATTAGGTAGGCCTACTGAAAATATTAAAGAGTTGAATGAAACGATACGAAACGAGGCTCTGTGCCGAGTTTCGTATCGTTTCAGACAACGAGTTTAATATTTTCAGTACCTAACGACCACGAATATTAGATTCTATTTATCACATAACCAAAACACCAGCGGTTTTTGTTTACAGTGCATACTATTTTAATAGTATGAACAGTCGGACTTGACATGTGTAATTTGGTTTGGAAGATTCCGTACAAAAGATAGTTCCAGTCTTTACTCGACCATTTTCCACACAAAGGGAACAGATTCGTTTATAACATGACTAAAATGTTATCTATTTATTAATTAAAATGAAATTGTCCAACAAAATGCATAAAACGGCGAGAACAAAGTGATCGGGAAATGGCATAAACATCACACATACTTAATGACGTCACACTACGACAATGACGTCACACTATGATAACTAACTAGTGAGTTACCAAAAATAACGCACGAGTGTAACCTCACGCTAGTAGGTAGCGACCCAAATATTGCTTGCGACACGTCATCTCAATATAATGATCATTTCTGTGAAATATTTTTAAAATCCGACTTCAAATAACAAAGTTATGGGCCGGACACGATTTTCCTGCAAGGTCATGCTGTGACCTTGACTTTCAAGGTAGCGACCCAAATTTTGCGCGTGCATATTGTACACATTGCTACCTATTAACATACCAAGTTTCATGCGCCTAGCTTTAATAGTTTTTAAGTTATCAAAGGATCCAGATTTTTAGCGGACAGACAGACAGACAGACTGACGGAATGACGGAATGACGGACTGACGGAAGGAGGGTAAACCTATAGTCCCCTTCCGGTGTAAACACCGGTAGGGGACTAATAAAGATACTCTGCAGCTGACGAGAGCTTTTTATCAGTCCGGATAAATAGCGATCGTGTTGTGACTGACACTTTGTCTACTTACTATTGGCAACGCCGAAAAATTATTATTGTGGCAATTTATGAAAGCAATATTCAAGTAAACGTGTTTTAGTTTTGTTACATTGCTCAACATACATTTCTGTTTGAAAAAAAAAAACATATTCATTTTACACAGTGCAAAGTTATTAAACTGATAAAAGTCAATTTTGACCATAAGCATTTCAAATTTTGCGAAATTCTAAGACCTGTAATGCCAAGAGAGAATACGGCAATATAAAGGTCGAATGTAGAGGCTGCCGATTCTTATACTGGTACATGATTACTCTTATATTATATTCTCGTACATAAAAAGACTATTGAAAAATCACACGATGAAAAATATAAAATTTGAGAGGAAAAGGAAAAACAATTCTGTTAAAAGATAAGTGTTAAAATATATTGACATATTGAAACACGTTACGAGATATTTTCTTGGTTTTCTTGGTTTTACATTTTTTTTAATTATTTTTTTTGTAGTAAATGTGTGCGTTTTGGCGCAAAGATTATATTAGGCTGTCTTTTTAACATGGCGTAGGTGTTCACTATCTTATGATGTTTCAAGTGCTCGGTGAATTATCACCCACGTCTATGGGTTTAATGAGTTCTGTTCGAAATAGCCGTTCTTAACTGGATGCTTTTATCATAGTGGTGTGTACTTTATAGGCTCTGTTTTCTGGAAACGTTCACGAGGCAGACATAGTTACTGTATCATTACACCACAAACTGTAACAAAATGATTAAAGTTTCTTTAATTATACAAGGAACAGCGTATTTGCGTCGGTGAAAATGAGATATAAAATGTAGAAGTGTTGTATTTAAAGCTCACCTGAGGAGTGTATGCTGATTGTAAGCTTTTTTTTCTAGTGTGGTTTATTTCGTCGTCCAAAGTAAATCACCTGTGAGCAGCAATTTGTGAATATTCCATATCCACATTCACATTTTTAAACTCTTATAAATAAAACTTGACCAGAATACTTTTCTACAAAAAGAAGCTTGGATAATATCACATCTGGGTCACATGGGCTTAAAAATTGGCTACTAGATCACATTGTAGAAACCCTGGGCAACAATGTCATCAATCTAGAGACCACATTTTGAACATGCCATGTTGTTTTTGTAACAATTAAGTACATGTTCAGCAAATACTTATTTCAATTTTAATATGAATTTTATGCTTTTTAACAAAATGTATTACGAAAAATTGAAAAGAAACAATGGTAAACTTGCGGACCGCTGATGGTGACAGAACATGAACAAATTATGAACTCGAAAACGACTTCGAATTGAAACAAATCAGCTGTAGAACTTGGAAGTTCGATATAATCCATTGTACTTCATTTTATTGGATAGCATTAATTTATCAAATATGTCGCTTGTTTACTCTGATATTTGGCATTACTTTATTGAATGGAGGTGGTTAATCCCAAAAAACGTTTTGGTAACATATAGGTGGAGCAAAATAAAGTCGATTGGTAACAGATGTTACTCTTTTATGATATCGCATTTGCATGTCTGCTAAGTACCGGTATATGAATTTTATGACTATTTACCATATGGTCATCTCTCCCTAATCCTAACGTATAATTCTCAGAACTTATTATTATTATTATTATTATTATTATTATTATTATTATTATTATTATTATTATTATTATTGTTATTATTATTATCATTATTATTTTATTATTATTATTATTAATATTATTATTATTATTATTATTATTATTATTATTATTATTATTGCAGATACCTTCATTTATTATCATTGTGCCTGATTAATGAAATTCTAGTTTATACAATGTTTTAACTTGTGTTAATTTTATGATATAAATTATGTAAATCATACGTTTTAACGATGCCGAAATGACTTGACTAGAAAGGCACTTTCGGCAAAAGAAGTAGGCCGTGTATTGCGCTTTATACTGATAATTGATACACATGAACACGCCCGATTAAGAAAAAAAAATTACACGCGGTAAGCTCAGTTAGAAAATGATCACACGGTTTTATTAACGACATTGCATGATGATAATTACTATTACAGCAATGTCTACCGTAAAACAACGCTTCTGTCACATAAGACTGGCATTAAGATATATTTAGTGGCAAAATATGAAATAGACACTTTACGGCTTCTCAAACTAATATTGCTTTAATATAGAACTCGCTATCATCGGGAAAATTAGTAAACTGAATAGGAAAAGAAAGGCAGAGTAAAAAAATGAAATAACTTTAACATCAATTTCATTTAAAGTAATGGCAATTTGCAAGATAAGTAAAAACGTTATTAATTAATGGTCATTATGAAGTATTTAATGAAAAATTTATCAACGATATTGATTAAATGATTTAAATAAAAAATAGTATCATTCAAATACATTATCTTAAGTCAGCCCTAATGTACCCTACGTCCTTATCATGTCAGTAAATTGAAATATTTATTGCATGGTCATAATTGCGACTGCCTGCAATTATAAGTTCAGATTTATATTAATAATTCAATAAGAAACACTAACATGGTGCATAATGATGTACACAACCATTCAAATGTTGCCAATGCTTCGCCAACTACAAAACTTTCGGAATACTTGCATGCCATTTGATCATAATTAGAGCACCAATTTGCCTTTATTTATTTCTTGCATGTAGTCTTTAAAGCTATTTGAAGGCATCTCGTAGTTCATAATGGAGACAATGAACAAATAAAAACTTATTTTATTGTTGTTAATGTCATACCTCTGTAATGTATGCGATACATTATTAGTTTCAGAGACCAATTAGTAATTTTGCCGATTAAATATTTGACTAATTTCTAGGGTTCAGGTCACAGATTTAAAGCGTTTTAGTTTAGCTATTTTACTCTTGGATATTACAGACTACAAAAATTTTCAACATTTCAAATGAATTCCTTTCTTATGGTCTAAGTAATTAATATTTTTATCACCAACAAATACGTTTAATGAGGTACGAAATCATTTGCCATATTTTTGGAGATGATAAGTAAACTACAGGTGGGCTAAGCATGAAACTAAGCCACATTTTTGGAGATGATAAGTTAACTACAAGTGGGCTAAGCATGAAACTAAGCCACATTTTATTTTTGGAGATGATACGTTAACTACAGGTAGGCTAAGCATGAAACTAAGCCACATTTTTGGAGATGATACGTTAACTACAGGTGGGCTAAGCATGAAACTAAGCCACATTTTTCGGAGATGATAAGTTAACTACAGGTGGGCTAAGCATGAAACTAAGCCACATTTTATTTTTGGAGATGATACGTTAACTACAGGTAGGCTAAGCATGAAACTAAGCCACATTTTTGGAGATGATACGTTAACTACAGGTGGGCTAAGCATGAAACTAAGCCACATTTTTCGGAGATGATAAGTTAACTACAGGTGGGCTAAGCATGAAACTAAGCCACATTTTATTTTTGGAGATGATAAGTTAACTACAAGTGGGCTAAGCATAAAACTAAGCCACATTTTTAGAGATGATACGTTAACTACAGGTGGGCTAAGCATGAAACTAAGCCACATTTTATTTTTGGAGATGATACGTTAACTACAGGTAGGCTAAGCATGAAACTAAGCCACATTTTTGGAGATGATACGTTAACTACAGGTGGGCTAAGCATGAAACTAAGCCACATTTTTCGGAGATGATAAGTTAACTACAGGTGGGCTAAGCATGAAACTAAGCCACATTTTATTTTTGGAGATGATAAGTTAACTACAAGTGGGCTAAGCATAAAACTAAGCCACATTTTTAGAGATGATACGTTAACTACAGGTGGGCTAAGCATGAAACTAAGCCACATTTTTTGAGATGGTACGTTAACTACAGGTGGGCTAAGCATGAAACTAAGCCACATTTTTGGAGATGAAACGTTTACTACAGGTGGGCTAAGCATGAAACTAAGCCACATTTTTGGAGAAGGTACGTTAACTACAGGTGGGCTAAGCATGAAACTAAGCCACATTTTTGGAGATGATAAGTTAACTACAAGTGGGCTAAACATGAAACTAAGCCACATTTTTGGAGATGATACGTTAACTACAGGTGGGCTAAGCATGAAACTAAGCCACATTTTTGGAGATGATACGTTAACTACAGGTGGGCTAAGCATGAAACTAAGCCACATTTTTTGAGATGATAAGTTAACTACTGGTGGGCTAAGCATGAAACTAAGCCACATTTTTGAAAATGATAAGTTAACTACAGGTGGGCTTAGCATGAAACTAAGCCACATTTTTGAAAATGATAAGTTTACTACAGGTGGGCTAAGCATGAAACTAAGCCACATTTTTGGAGATGATAAGTTAACTACTGGTGGGCTAAGCATGAAACTAAGCCACATTTTTGAAAATGATAAGTTAACTACAGGTGGGCTAAACATGAAACTAAGCATAGCGAAAGAGTGTAGCTATATAGTGTTCACTGTCCAGCCCCAAACGAGTGCTGTACACTCAGGATTTTACACTTTTGTTCTTTAGTCAATACTCGTTCAATTAATCCAAGTCATTTGCATGTAGTTGTAAACATATAACTTTAAATTAAAAATAGATCCAGTTGCTTGTAGCAGTTAGTGGTTAACGGACTATACAATTACCCTGTTGCCTCTCTTCCAATAAAAGATTTTGTTAATACTGAACAGAGATGTAAAAGCAATACAAAACATAAAGATAGATTCCGTGGACATATCGGTTGTGAAAAGTAAACAAAAACATTGACCATATTTTTGTAATTGAGGTTCACAATTTAAGAAAGTTAACACGAATTAGATACATATACCTATGATTTATGCTAAAAGGTTTCTTTCCAAATATGCATGTTGGTAGATAATACCATTATTTGACCAATGCTGTTAAGGAAGTTGAATATTTTGCTATCTTTATTTTCATTTAAAGGTAAGTGCGGGGACTATATTGTTGACAAGTAAAAATGAAAAGCATTAAAATGCCTGCCGTAATTGAGATCCATGGTTTGAGAAAGTTCATTAACATGCATGAGGTTTATATAATTATGATTATACAAATCACTACCATCATTTTATCGCTGCTTTCATTTGAAGAACTATGAAGATACAATTTCGACTCATCTCCGGACAAAATGAACCAACATAATTCAAAAATAGGAACAAAGTCGATGTCGTAATATCGTTTGCATGCATGACATTAAATAAGCCTGGCCCTGAAGACCATTTTTCTTGCATATGTTCTTATAATCCCGCAAAAGTTCTAGCCCTTGTGTGGTGACTACACTATTGAAAAGGTGTCTGCCGGGTGTCAGTGAAAATCCCGCAAGAGGAAGCCCGCCTGTCATTTCAGTCCGCCTTGATTTGATTCAAATATCAATAATTTAAACAATCCGAACGCCCGTTGTGTCATATTTCCGTTCTTTGACACCGGAATTCGTTTTATCTAGGACCATAATTATATCACGGTATCGATTAGTTGTACGAATAACATCCAACAACAAAACATTTCACAATAACCTCATCGCACTTCTTAGCGAGATTATCGTAAAATACGAGCTGAAGTTTTAGATGATGCATTTTCGTTTAAGCTAAAACGGAACGGATATGATTGTCTTTAAAAGAAAATACCACTGTTTTTGTTCACTTTGTTGTCATTCATTATGTGTTAAAAAGTGACATTATTGTTGATATAAGAAATATATTCCTACTGTTTCACTGTATTGAAAAATTGACTAATATGCTTTTCGTTGGGGAAAAAAAAACGATATATTTTTACCAATGCTGGTAGAATATTAAAGCCGTTGCTTTCTTGCCGTGTAACGCTTCCTTAGTAAAATATAGATTCTAAAAGAGAAAAATAATATATAATTTATAATCTTTAAGAGAAAAATATGCATACTCATGCATTAAAAGAATAATCTGACAATTACTATTAAAGACATCAAATTTTTATTGTATAACAATGTTAATCAAATAAGCTATGCGAATACGGGCTGTTCTTAGTGACATTGTACTCTATGTTTCAGGGAAAAGTTTCCTTATGTGGTGGATATATTACTTGTGAAAAAATGCTGATTAATAAAAGCGGTTTTGGTTGATAAGTTATCCGAATGTGATAATGATGCCTTCAATGCGACTATTACGTCATGAACATCTTGCATAATACCAGATCAAGTCACAATATCCTGACACCAGGCCAACTAGACATGAAACTACCAATGTACTTGCTAGAGCGTAAGCAAGGGATTTATGTCTTTACTATTTTAACACTTCTTTCAGAGGTTCTGGTTTAGCCCTTGTACCTCGGACCTCTCCATCTGTTATTGTACGACATGGGTATTATAGAGTACATGTAATTGTTTGTTAACACAAACTTATGAAAATGTTTTTATAAAAGAAAAAACAAACGACTAACTGCTATAACAGTGTGTCTGGTTATTTATTATCTACAGTTGTTGCAAATTAATTATTTGTTTAAAAGCAAGATATAAACAGAAACATATAAACATATGCCCAATGGAAATATGAACTATACTAGAGAAAGATTCGTTTCAAATTCTGGCTTTTTACTTAAAAGGAAGTGGTAAGATTATGAAAATGGCCGCTTACGAGCGCTTACGAAAATAAGACAAAATAAATTCATACCGCTTTTAAGAATATTTTCTCGTCAAGAGCATGTGTCATATTTTCCTGTTTGCTTAAATGGCTTCAGGAGCGTTAAAGTCTGACGCAGACCGTGAAAACATTAGTAAGGCAAAATATATCGAGGTAAAAGCTAATCCGACAAGGCGATATGTTTTGATTCCAGGTAATAACCCTACAATGTCTATTGTACTTTAAGCAAAATAAATTAATTGTGTATAAAGAATTTACTTTAAAGTTTACTGACTGCAAGTTGATCAGCCTGCACCAAGGCGGCATGCGAAAACTGGACGCGTATGTCGTGCAGGGTTGACCCACTACCGGGTGACTATTTCCCTTTCGCAATAGGCTGCACTCATGCTGCGCTGTGCACATTTATCTGCGAGTTCGTTTATATTATTATTATACTATAGCGGTCTACTATGGGTAATTTTCTCAATTTTGACCATTTGCCTTTTCGCGATTGCACAGCCTGTGCAACAGCAGTTCTATAAAGTACATTGCGATTCACATTAAAGGCATGCCAAGTGTACTTATGAAGTTCTTTATGCATAACTGCACCTATCTCCCAGTCATTCCAAATGTATTGGATTGACCATGTTTATGATATTTGTAATGATTTCTAGCTGAATAATGGTTAGAACATTAATTGAATTCTATTCCTCGGTATGCGTGGTCTCAGAGGAATAGATTTCAAGACTTCAGACAAAGGATTGTAAAACATAAACACTCCGGATTGCATGTGTCAAGAATATGTCATCAGTCTTCGCGATATTTTAACTGACCCAGTGACTCCTTTTTGTCTAGAAATGATTCAAATGGCATAAGTGCATCTTTATAAGCCATTATACTACGTGAAACGGCTGGACTGGTATGTTTCTTTTAAGAAACGACCAGAACCCAAAATGTTAATGTCAAGAACAGATAATATTACTAATAATATTAATAAAATAATTATGTTCATAATAATGATAATAATAATAAAAGTTATTATTATTATTATTATCATTATTATTATTATTATTATTTTCATTATTATTATTATTATTATTATTATTATTATTATTATTATTATTATTATTATTATTATTATTATTATTATTTACAGACATACCTTTTAATGACACTATTGACAACCCTGCTCAAAAGGTATTAAAATGCTTTTATTCATTTAGGACAATTGTTGGGCGGTAAGTTTTATAGAGGATCTTGAGGTTTAAATCTATTTCACGTGCTTAATATTACAATTTGAGTTGTCATATGTTTACATTTCATTAGGAATGTTTAGAATTGTGCAAAACATTTACGCTATGAAGACGGATAGGGAAAAGAATAAAATAAACTATTTAATAAGCGAATGCCAGCGTAGTCTCTGGGGAGAGTCATTTCTAGACTCTAGGCTGAAAATGCAATTATCCCAGAATGCATGTTGCAACAATATGTCGTCTGTCTCTGACAGATTTACCCTGACCTGGTGACTCATTCCCTCTGAAATGCGTCAGACTTCATCATTGCATATTCACCAATCGGACAGGAAAAGGCTGGCCTAATACATTTTATAACAAAAAGAACGGAGCAAAACAATGAGTGTTTAAGTGACAGTCATGACTTGCCAACATGTTTTATAGTTTAATCCTTTAAGTTTCAAAATGCACAGGAAACGTACAGTTTTACGTGAACTGTCAAAAACTTACAATTAGTGTAGGTCGTTATCATACCAACAGGTATTGAACTGACATCCGTATCATTGTATGTAGTCAATTTTTACTTCAAGCAATAAGTTTAGTGACCTAGATTTGTGGCAATATTTCAAGGTAAAACGGATTCCTTGTAAACTTTATGATGACCACGTCAACATAAAACATGCTACATTAGGGCATGAAAACTACAGTGTCATATACTTCAGAAGCAATCACGCAAAATGTTCAAAGAAGACTTTGATTAAAAATTGTGTCTTTTTACGACACTGTAATCACCCAGGTTACATTTGACAACAATATGTCATTGATTCTGACCCAGTGACTCCTTTTCTCTGGAAATATACCAAAAAGCATTAATGCATCTTCAGTATTCAGCTTCTGGTGATTGTAAACGGCAGGCCTAACACATTTCAGTCAGACCCAAACATTCGTGACGGCAAGAAGCCGTCTAAAATATGTGCATACTACATTTATTACATTACTTTCACCGACCGTAATAGCTCAAGCGATAGAGCGTCGGTTTGCGAATCGGGAGGTCGCGAGTTCAAACCCCGGCCGGGTAAATTCAAAGGCCTTAAAGTTGGTAGTAACGGCTTCACTCCTAACGCTCGGGGCAAAGGGGACAGCATTACGCCTGACTCGTCGGTGTCAGTATAATGGACCGGCCAGGTTCAGTCCCTGAGCACCTCATAAGTGCCCCTGTGCTATAATGATAGAAATGTCGCTGCACAGTATCGGCAAAAATGCCGAAAAATCCCAACCCTCACATTACTTTCTTTTTGCGTTATGTTCTGTCCAAGTATTATTTATATAAGACATGAATGTTATGTTAAGAGCTTTCTGTTGCAAAACTGGCAATTTTGATTATTTATTATGTATATTTGATTTAAAAGTGTTCTAGCAATCCTATTTTGTAGATGCTCATGTAATTTCGATAGTGCTATATGTTCCGAAGAAAGTGGCTCTTAATTTGCGTATAATGTATGTAAATCAAATAATCATAGAACTTACGTGATACGCAAGCTACGCTTTTAAACAACATACAAATGATTGATCATGTACTATTGTATGTTTTTAAAACATTGTTGTATATTTAATTGTGTTTTTGAAAAAAAACTTTATGCTCTTAAGAGAAACAATGAATTGTCTAAAATGGAATTATTTAATATGTAATTATTGTACTTGAACTGGATACCCTAATTGAACAATACCTGTATTCGAGTAAAAGAAATGTTTTAAACATAGAGTATCTCCTTATCAACAAGTTAGTCAAGTCTTGGTATTGGCAGGAAAAAAAACTATAAAAAATGGTATGCGTCTTATCTGCAATTTAACCTGTAATTGAGATTTCAAGTATAAACAACGAACATGTTGGACTCTTACATAATAAATTTCAAGCTTAGCGCAATCATTTCTCTGAATAATTATGGGGTTTACCTGATTAATTTTGAATCTACAAATGTCAATTTGAATATCACTTTAGCATGTGCAAAACATCTAAATAATTCAATTTAACAAATATGTAACCAAAAGATCCATTTCTCTTTTATAGAGAAACCAAAACACCTTGTTATATTTGCAATAATTAACTTGCTATTTGTATGAACCGTCGAAGAAACATCTCATCAATGCGTGAAGTATAAATCCAAAATCCTTGCCTGTTGGCAGATTTAACGCGCGTGGAGTTCTCTCATTTCTGGATTAATTCAGTATTTTCATTTTAGTTTAGAAATTTAGAAGCAGCTAATTATTTAACTTAACTAAATGGATCTTTTTTCCTCCTGAAATTAGTAGTGCATACATTCCATCAAATACTTGAGAACTGTAGAAAATAGTTAACAAGGAAGTAAGGCAAGGTTCTATGATAATAACAAGATATAAATCTCTGTAGATATCTTTGGGAGAGGTGTTAAAGTTAAAGGTGTCATCCAACAGTTTGGACCAAAATGTAGTTTTTCAAATAACCAAACGAATCATTGTTATCATTGAAAATGATCTTAAAAATGCTATTTATTGATGTCCTAGATCTGTGTGAACAGTCAATCATAAATTACCCCTCGTCATTGCAAACAGGTAATTCCTATCCGAGCCACGCTGCAGAGATAGCTATTTTTAAACTTAGAATACCACATGACCATTTACTTTTGAGATCACGTTATATAGTCATACGGGTTATCCGCTCTGAAGTTGATATCTATCTTTAGAAAGGATACCACTATCGAGCTTTTTATACTGTTGGAAAGAATACAAATTCGGAGTACTTTTTTCGCGTTAGTTATGTCAAACAATTCCGTTGGTGTTCAAAATCGTATTTATTAAGACTAAAGTATGGGTTTGTACAAAAAATAAGTTTCCTTTATTCAAATGCAGGTAAATAAATAAATTAAAATGAAACAAAATATAAAATAGAACTCCATGTACCGAATTATGACCTGTATTTTACCAGGGTTATGAAAGTCCGCAAAACAAACTTTCCCCATGTACAAATTTCAGTGAGCATTCCATGTTTAGGCCTCGCAATCCATTGCGTCGCTAATAAATAGTAAGCACCATATTTTCAATTATACATGTATTTTAAAGAATGTTGTAGCAAAATGAGTGATTCTTTAAATATACACGTTAGTTTTTTAATGTTGTTTGTTAATAAACAAATACAGTCTTTCATCTAAGTGATCTGGCTAATTTCGCCGCATAGATTTCCATAAACAAGGATTTACTGTTGCTACTGTTGCTACGTAAATGTAAGGATGATGTCATAAATGTTTTACTTCAGTCTTAGCTCCGCATAAAAATCACCGTCCATCACCGTACAGACATGTTTATTGATATATAACAGATATGTATGTAACTCAGTGGATTAACTATCTAGGGATTCCGCGTGTCGCTCATACTTGTCTTCATTATTTGTGACATTCATCTTTGGAAATGGCCAAGAAAGTCAAGAAAGATAGTCTCAAATTTCTTAAGATGAGAGTCATATATGAGGCGATGACGTAGGCAACTTGAGTTTCTTAGATTCAGAGATCTTTTAAGAAGTGAAACTTGTATTGCAGTTAAAATATCAACTACTTTAACAAAATTGAAATTTAATGTCCTTTTAACAACTCTTTATTATTCAACTTGTTTTGTTGTAAACTATGTCTGTCTTGAAACCTTAAGTGCTTTTGGGTCCAATTGTTAGCTCACATGGGCACACACTTAGGAAGAGCTATTGTTATCACCCACTAGCAGGCGTCCGGCGCCAGGCGTCAAGGGTGCGTCAACATTTCTTAAGCGACATCTCTTCTGAAAAATCTGGCCCATATTCATTCAAACTTGCTTCAGAAGGTACAGCGGCCAAGGGCAATAATTGTGTTCTAAGAATGCTGATGCTTCGAAAAAAAACATGGCCGCCAGGTTCGTGGACATTTTTCATATATGTCTTTCAGTCTTCTGGTCAGAAAATTCAAGAGCTAGACTGGTGCCCTGATATTTAGTAGACATGTCCCTTAGGTAGACATGTATCTCGATTGTTTAATTTCGATTCGTCGAAAAGCATGGCCATCCGCACCATGGCCATTTACATGTATGGCATGTGGAGAGATTTTTGCAAATCTGCTTGTCAAAAACAACAAGAGATAGAGGCTTGTCACATATCATACCTGTATCTTGAGTGGCCATTTATCAAGGTTGTCTTTTTATGTGATACTGCAAGAGCTAGAACCCTTATACTTGTTATTCATGTCCCTTGGTGACCTTCTATGAAAATGATGTCTAAAATATTATGACTGCCAAATGCGCGTCCCTTATTCGAAGAAAACAGTAAAATATTTTTCCCTCAGCAAATCTATTGGATCAAATTAGAACTGATTATCAAAATGTATATTATTATAATTATTCCGCTTTGTTTAAATTTTGCTGATATTCCTTGCTCACTATAACTCAATGTTTACGCAATGATCATAGCCCTTTTGTTCCTTTTGTTTTTGATAAATTAATTAATTAACTAGCGTCAGTTGTACGAATCTGGTTCGACTTTCTGCATATATAATATATAACATCACAATATTTATTTTACTACAAGGTATAACATTACTAAATCTTCTAGTTAAATATGTTTATTCCTCGAAATTTTAATCTGTGATTTATTATTTCTTCTTATGTCTATTAGACATATTTTCATTTTCAGCTATATAAAACAATCAGAAAGTTACAACAACATCATCACATTGTCTGATGGATTTACGACCCACCAACAATAGCCCAGTTTTACGAAGACAGAAAGTAACTTTGCATTAGCGAAAATGTCACTTTTTAACTGCAATAAAGTGCTCATGAAAACAGCCAGTCAGCGAAGTGTTGGTCAATTTAAATTTTGTCAGGTTTACGCAAGTTTCTTTCGATGAAAATAAACCATCTTCATTTGCTTATCTCAGATATTATTATTTCACACGTATGTCAAGGAACATATATTAGCACTGAGGGCCCTTATTTCGCAATATTTAGGCGCCATATGTATCAAGTGATTCTTTCTGGGAAAATGCTAAAGTCTTTCTTTACCAATTAAAATCGGGATTTCCATAAGATACAGGATCTTTAAATACACAATACAACTCACGTACTACATCGAGCCTCGAAACAGCGGAACATTGAAACCAAACTACAATAATCTTATGCTTATCCCTCCTATAAGAAAAATAAAAAAATATGCCCAATAACACAAAGTCTTTCTCTCTCTCTTTCTCTCTTTCTCTCTCTCTCTATCTCTCTCTCTCTCTGTATCTCTCTCTGTCTGTCTGTCTGTCTCTCTTTCTCTCTCTCTCTCTCTCTCTCTCTCTCTCTCTCTCTCTCTCTCTGTATCTCTCTCTCTGTCTCTCTGTTTTTTTACTGTCTCTGTCTGTTTCTGAATGTCTCTGTTCTGTCTGTCTCTCTCACTTTCTATCTCCCCCCTCTCTCTCTCTCTCTCTTTTCTAAACACTATGTAGAAATTATTTTTCAATGAACAGGATGCTACATGACTTACTCTTCTATGGTCATTTCTTTCTTGAGTTAAAAAGTTCATTACATTTTGTGTCGAAATAATACCTCTCTCTCTCTGTCTCTTTGTCTCTCTCTCTCTCTCTCTCTCTCTCTCTCTCTCTCTCTCTCTGTCTCTCTATGTCTCTCTGTCTCTGTCTGTATGTCTCTCTCTCCTTCTCTCTCTTCTAAACACTATGTAGATATTATTTTTGTCTCTGTCTCTCTGTCTCTCAGTTTCTGTCTGTCTCTGTCTGTCTGTCTGTCTGTCTCTCTCTCTCTCTCTCTGTCTCCCTCTCCCTCTCTCTCTCTCTCTTCTAAACACTATTTAGATATAATTTTTCAATGAGCAGGATGCTACGTAACTTACTCTTCTCTGGTCATTTTTTCTTGAGTCAAAAAGTTCATTTTATTTAAAATCATTACATTTTGTGTAGTTCTTTTAATCGAAATAATACCTCTGTCTCTCTGTGTCTGTCTCTCTGTCTCTGTCTGTCTGTCTGTCTGTCTGTCTGTCTGTCTGTCTGTCTGTCTCTGTCTCTGTCTCTCTCTGCCTCTGTTAATCTCTGTCTCTCTCTGTCTCTCTCTCTCTCTATATATGTGTATGTCTCTCTCTCTCTCTGCCTGTCTGTCTCTCACTGTCTTTCTTTTTAACACTATGTAGACATCATTTTTCAATGATGTCACTACTTTCGTTATAGCTTATCAAAGAAAACGTCAGCGCTTGGACATTTTTTTATTCGAATTGATCGGTTTTCTTTTCATTGTTTGCATTTAACCCACCAAAAAGTGTCAGGTTTGAGCTCTCTAAAACCGGTTTAAGCACATCAGTCGGTCCATATTAACTTTTTGTTAAATGTCTCATCACAGATCTGTTTATAGATTTATATTTGACTTGCATGTGAATACCTTTGTCCCGTGCCTATTCAAATTTTGGTATATGTTGCAGTGCTCAAGGGACTTTTTCATAGGTTATTTCCCATATATTCTTCACAAATTATAATAGGAATTTGTCATGTTACCAAACCATTTCTTTTCTATTTTATTTATTTTCATTTTCTAAAATGCTGTGTCTTAAAATAGTCAAAATAAGCAAAGCAACACAAGTATCAAATTGAGTTTCTAAACGATTGAAACATTTAAAACCATAACAAAAGACCTTCTAATCGTCCCACCCTTAAAATACATAAAAAGTATTTAAGTCACAATAACACAAATGCAATACGCATAACCAATGACTTTCAACGTACTAGATCTTTTATGTGGGTTAACTCCTGCTATGAGTAAAAGGTTCTACCGTGACTTTTGTATGTTTTCCATAACCAATATAAGCTGAATGCCAATAATTTAACCATGATTGTGTAACATATTTTAAACACTTTCATAACCAATAGAGCTTCTTAATGGCTGTGTAAAAAAGTCACAACCAGGTGTACGTGTAGATAAATACACAACCACATGGTGATTCCTAATGGTTTCAAACATATGTGCAAAGACTGTTCGACGCCATATTCTTGAGGACTGATTCATAATTTGTTGTCTATCCTTGTCACATTTGTACCCCCAAACTACAATACAGCAATCCAAATTAAGTTTCTGAACAGGTAGGCAAAGACACACAGCCAATGTCGATATTCCAAAATATGGTTTTCGCCCTTCTTTTGACTTTTAACCATTATAATGTAAATTTGGTTATTACTGTTTGTAGGAGTTATGGGTTTACGGACTAAGCAATTTCCTTGCTGTATCTCTCACAAAAACAATTTATGATTTAGTTACATCGATATATAAGCAATCTATAAAGTTTCAGGTATGTGCGGTGAACATAATATAAGTAACAAGTATAAATAAAAAAAAACATTTTCGTCATTATGATTCTAGGTTTAGGAAAGCCCATACACATGCAGTAGGTTCATATACGTATGATTTTTTTCAACGAATTACCCTGGATGATTAATTTTCAAATATGCATTTACTGAAGACGCTCATTATTTAACCAGTGCTGTCAAGGACGTTCAAACCTGTTGCTGCCTTCATTTGGTTGTTGTACTCCTTTGCAGAACTTGTTTACATCCCTCCAGAAAAAAAATATAAACCCACAAACTTCTGAAAATAGGAACATAGTCGATGTAATAATCTTGTTTACATGGCACTAAAAAGCTTAGTGTTGAAGACCTTCTGTTGAGATTTTGCTGTTCTCTTGTATATAAACTTATAAGGCCGCAAAAAGTTTGGACTATGGAGGTGATTACACCGCCGACAAAGTGTCTGTTGGATTCAGTAAATATACCGCCAGAGGGAGCCCGCCTGTCAACTCGGGTCCTCCTTGATTTGCTTCAAAGATCAATAATTTAACAAATCCGAACGCCCGTGGTGTCATATTTCCGTCCTTTGACACCAGAATATTTCTGCGTGAATATGTGAACATAATTACATCACGGTATCGATCAATTGTACAAAGGGGACTTAAAAACACATCAGTTCACGACAACCGCATAGCGAGCCCTACGATGTCGTAAAATACGAGTTGGTCTTGTTTGTAGTTTTTGTTAATGAACAGGATTCTGTTTTTTGTTTAATTTATGTACATGGTGTGTGTGTGGGGGGGGGGGGGGTGCGAGCGTGCGTGCGTTCGTGTGTGTGTACGCACGCGCGGCGCATGCGTGCGTGCGTGCGTGCGTGCGTGCGTGCGTGCGTGTGTGTGTGTGTGTGTGTGTGTGTGTGTGTGTGTGTGTGTGTGTGTGATAAATTGAGTAAAATCGTTGTTTATATAAGAAAAAAGGATTCCTACTATATCATAGGAGTGAAAGATGTACTTATGTGTTTGTTGTTGGAAAATTATACATTTTTGCCGTGCTGGTTAGAATAATAAAATTTTGTCTTGTATCGGTATGACTGTTTTACAAGCTTTGAGTATTTACTGACTCGCCAATCTAACAAGACAGCACTGTATGAACTGCGAACAACGTCGTAGTTGTAATTTAATTCGCGAGCTAACAAATATTGCATGCACTATGACAGAATTTGTTGTCAATGTCAGGAAAATTAATATGAAATATGCTACATAATATTATTATATCTGACATTTGCTATTCAGGACATCGAAACCAGTGCTGTGTTGTATCGCAATGCTTATCAAATAAACTGTGCAAAAAATGAGTCGCCTTATTTCGTACAAAAAATAATAATAATAGAGACAAAGTAGAATTCTATTTGCAGGAGAAAGTTTTGTGTGATGGTGATGTGACATATGCTGATTTAAAAGTGTTTTTGTTGTTGTTGGGGTAGTCGTTTTATCATCAATCTTTCGGCTATCCAGCGACGTATTTGCTTGTAACAGATACACTGATGCATTCACTGCGATTAAAAAGGCTTGAACTTCTTACTGGATACGTCCAGTCACAATGACCTGACACTGCGTCGACCAGTCATGAAACAACTATATTATACCTTTACCATTTTAAGAGTTGCGTATGTAATAGTCCAAGTTTCTCCCGTACCTGGGCATCTCAAGCTTATGCCACTAGACATGCGTGTTATAGTTAATTGTTCAATAGGGAACTATAATAATTATATGTTTTGTAAAAAGGCCCACACTCAAAGTACTTGGTTAATAATACAATTATCAGACAAAATCTTAAGCAGTTATTTTTTTTTACATCAAAGCAACCAAGTTTGTGTAAACATATTTTTGTCAAAAAACGCTTACACACAAATAATCGTCAAATTGCCCTTTTCAAGGGTTAACACAAGCTATTGACCTCTTTACATATGCAAACGTTAACTGGTGCCGCCATATTCGAAACTCATTAACGTTTGCAAATATGTAAAAAGAGCAATTGTTTGTGTTTAACTTTTGAAGAAGGTAATTTGCCGATTTTTTTTAGTGTGAGCGTTTTTAAACAAAAAGTATGTTATTGTAGTTTACACTAACCTATTTGCTTTTATATAGAAAACAACAATTGACTGCTTAAGATTCTGTCTAAGAATTGTAGTATTAACATGACAGAATTTTGTGTACGTTTTGCTTTATTTATGTACAATTTTTCAAAGTAATGAATCACGATTATATGTTAAAAGACAAATTTAAAGACAAGCATATGTTAACATATGTCCAACGAATGTTACATAACAGATATTGGGCTAATAGGAGGAACATTTGTTTAATTTTTTATTGTTACTAACAATGAAGTGGCATGATAAGTTAATAAAATGACCACTTGCGAGCGCTAACGAAAGCAAGACGCACAGTGTCCAGACCGCCTTAAAGTATATTTTCTCTGTCAAAAACATGTGCTCACATTCCGTGTTTGCTTAAACAGAGTCGGCATCGATTTTTACACACAGAGTGAAAACAATAATACGACCAAATGGATCACCGTAAAAGCTAATCCGACAAGGCGATTTGTTTTGTTTCCAGATAATAACCATGCAAGGGTTGTTCACTTTAAAGGCACATTCACTGTACTTTTAACGTTTAGTTTCATGGCTATTAACTGCAAAAACTGCCATACATTACGAAGAAATTAGATTAACTGTGAAAACTCAGGTTTTTTTCTTTAAAAAAAATTATTGGGATTTTTTCCGGTTAACTTTTCAAAATTGTTTTGTTTTTTTTACACAAACACGCACGCGCGCGCACACACATGTTTAAGATCAGGCTGTCTCCACCATAGGAAGGATATACATTTTCCTCCTCTAAATATAGAGAAAGACATCTATGTAAAGTTGCCTAAAGTTGTCAGCATATAATCATTAATTACAAAGTGCCATTGCACAAGGAAGCAGGATACTAATAAGACTATAAAATATAGTTTATACTATTCGATGCATCTGCTGACAGGACGGAACCGACATTATTTGTCACGAATTATGTAACAATAAATATAGTTACCTTACCATGTAGTGTTATCCAGTAACATTGATTTGTAAAGGGTCATTATAAAAAACTGCAGGATTAAGGTTATGTAACATTATTTTCATCTTTTTTCTGATTGATCAGAAATCAGTCACTCTGCGAATTAACATCTATTAACTAGTAGTACTACGTCTTTTTCCATTTGCATGCGGTTGCTAGCAATTACTCTGGAATTGCTAAGGAATAAAACAAAATAGGGTTGGGAACATAAAACAAAATTGTATTCTATACCTCTGCATGTGTACTCTCTGTGGAAAACTTTAAAAGATTTTAGACCAGGGATTGAAAAACACAAGAAGCCCAGACTTCAAGTGCCAATAATATGCCACCAGTCTTCGGAAGAATTTGTTTACTGACCCAGTGACACCTTCCTGTCTGGAAAGGCATAAAATAGCGTATATGCATCTTCACAACTCAGCTTACCGTTTACCGGGAATCGGTTAGCCTGATGTTTCTTTTATGAAACTACCAGAGCCGATCATCATCATCATCATCATCATCATCATCATCATCATCATCATCATCATCATCATCATCATTAATTACTATCAACATTATTTTGTCTTAAACGTATACGAACCGGTGCAGTCATTTGCAATAATTTTGGTTTTGTAAGTGACTAAGTACTGACTTCTTTAGCGATCTACTTCTGAAAATACAGGCCATGGTGATTTCATTTTTCATTGTAATTGGTGATGACAACGTCAACCTGAATTATCTTATTTTGTGTTAGGCGGCAACACTAAGCATGAAGACATCTGCTGACTGACAAACTTGATCAAAAAGGTATTAAGATGTTTTCATTCGTTTAGGACAATGGTTATGCAGTAACTCGTTTTCATTACCCTGAGTTATGAAGCTGCGTTAACATTTAACAATTTGGGTTGGGACATATGCACATTTCATTCTGAATGTTAAGCAGTGCACGTTGCTTTCACACAATGAAACAGAAATATATTGAAATAAAATCAACTGTTTAATATGCGTCAGCCTGCGTTGCCTCCGGAGAGAACCATTTTAAGAAGCAGACTAAATACCCCTGATGCCTGGGAAAACAATATGTCATTTGTCTCCGGAAGTTTACCCTGACCTTGTGACTCATTTCCTCTGGAAATGGCGTCAAATGGCGTCAATGCATCTTCACAGGTCGGATAGAAAACTTCTGGCCTAATATAATATTATAATATATATATATATATATTATAGATATAAGATATATAGATATATATATATATATATATATAGATATATATATATATATATATATATATATATATATGTATATATATATATATATATATATATATATATATATATATATATATATATATATATATATATATAATTAATTAATTAATTAATATTAATAATTAATATTATAATTAATTAAAATATCAAATAAAGGTTGACGTTTCGGGATCTTTACTAATACGCTCATTTATTCCCCGACATTCTAGTGAAATATATATATTAGTAAAGATCCCGAAACGTCAACCTTTATGTAATTAATTAAAATATCAAATAAGTTCCAATAGGCGCAGGAAACGTACAATTAAAGTGAACTGTCAAAATACTTAATTTTATTTATTATCTTTATAACGCCAAAAAGTGTTGAATTGACGTCCGTAATATACATGTATTACGGGTGCATTCGCACCTTTTTGTAAAGTTAAATAGAAACCACATTTAGAACATCATTATTAACTACCTGGGACGGAGTTTTCTACACTTAACAACAAATGACCAGCTTCTGATAATGATATTTTAACAATAATTCTAAATAAAATGTTCACGAGAGTAAAGTGTAGGTGTGTTGCGGTCTTATATATCAGTACCATATAAAGAATTCACACAAACGTCAGCCGCATTGTTTTTTAACGTCAGGCATTTTTCTTTTGTGGCCTACATCTGTGACAAAATGTCGAGGTCATTCTTATTCCCGGTCTATTTTATGATGATAACGTCAATATTTATTATGTTACTTTGGGCAAAGATAACATGATAGTGTCGTAAACTTCAACGCCAAGCACTTAAACCGCCCATTTACGGCCTTGCTTAAAGGTCTTAATTTGTTGTTATTTAACAACAATGTTTTACCATAAATAACCTCAGATTGCATTTGACAACCATATATCATTACTCTTCCCGAGATTGTCCCTGACCTACTGACACATTTTTGTTGGAAATCTTGGAAATCCTCCAATGGCGTCAATGCAACTTCACGAGCCAGCTTCTGGTTACTGGAAATGGCTGGCCAAATATCTTTTACAAGATAGTCAGAGCCAAGCATAAGCGAGGACCAGAAAACTGCTAAAATGTGTGCACACTTTAATTACATGAATTTTTATATTTGCGCAGCTTCTATGTTCAGTTCAAGTATTATTTGTATGGGACATTAACTACAATAACACGTTGCGCACAAGTTCAAAACATACATACAGAAATACATAGAGCGCAACATCGTAAGGCTACACATCGCCAGCAGAAAAGGGATTGCCACAACAAAAAATCTAACAGTCGAGTAATATTTTAGTAGTAAATTAAAGAATTTTAATCTCATTATCGCATAAATAACTAAACATGTACATGTATTTACTATTTACTCAACTCCGCCCTTGATGTAGAAAGTACCCTTGATAGAACAGATATTGATTATTATTATTATTATTTATTATTATTATTATTATTATTATTATTATTATTATTATTATTATTATTATTATTATTATTATTATTATTATTATCTGTTATATAAATTTTATACTTTTTACGTAAATACATACTAACATACATAATTAAACGTGTACATGTATTAACTATTATTCAACTCCTCCCTTGATGTAAAAAAAATACCCTTTAAAAATGGTTGTTTTGGGTTGTTGTTCGTTGTGTTTTTGTAAAGTTAGTTAAGCCTGGTATATTAAAGCGTTACTAACCTATATCCGAGACAACAGGTCTGTGTGATTCCAGTTTGAGTATAATACAGTGATGGCAACGTCAACATGAAATATGCTACTTTGCGACATGATCTTTTATCATGCACAAAAACATCTCGTTTGCTAAACAATATTGAAATATTAAATGTGTTTACGACAATCTGAGTTTCGCTGATGCTTCTTCGAGACATTGTGTCTTGCAATCGGAGCCAAGGCATATTTAGACGACTCGCAATTTTAAAATTTCGAACACAGAAAAAAGAAAGCGCATAGTAATCATGAAACTATTATTTTAATTAGTGTTACTTTTTTTTGGAGAAGGCAAGGTGTTATGTACGTACTCAAATAATGTTAAAATTTTTAACAATTGAAAAATATCACAGAACATATCCAGTCTTCACGAAAGAAATCTAAAAAAAACTGGACCTTCGGTCTACCAAGCTGGCAATATCTACTGGACCGGACCAAATTTTACCGAATCAGTATGATTTTGTCGTTTTGACACAAAAGGTTGGTAAGCTAACAGAGGTGTTGCGAATGGTTGGGTTCAGTAAAAGGCTGTAATGCGTTTAGTATATGTTTGCATAATAATTCAGAATTTTGAAAATGATGCGGCTGAAAATTCTGTTGGAACATCGGTCCATTTAACTTATAAAATTTCATTGACCGACAGAGATTTTGGTGGACTCGGACCACTGTCCAGCGGGTTTTATCGAAGACTATCACAAAGCATTGTATTTTTAAAGCGAACTTTCATCCGATGTACTACATATTATTATATTAATGGAAACATCCCGTCCCTTTCATGTAAATAACATCAGAGAGTTGTTCGAAAGAAAAGTTGGACAAGATCCGGGTGTATGTGTTGAGCATTAAGCTGTTATAATGACGGTTTTGAGTTTTTTTATTATTTAAATTTGATCAGAGAGAGTTCTAGCATTTCTTCTTTGTAGCTGCTCGTGTAATTTCTTAAGTTCTCTAAACTGAAACGAAAGTAATCCGTGATTTTATCATAATGAATACGAAACGAATAATCACAGCATTATGAAGATATGCCTCATTACTCTTTAAAACAGCCAAATTTTGTCGCATTCTTGTTGTTTTACTGTTAATAAATAAACGAAACAACTACATTTGTATTTAAATATTACATTCATTTGTCGAAAAAAATGTTTTGTACATAAACAAAGTATCTCTACGACGTCAATATATTGAATCAAGTCGCAAACTAGAAACACAAAAAACGTTATAAGATAAAGGCGTGCGTCATACTTGCAATGGAAAACTGATATTGGAAATAAATTTCAAATTATGAACAACTAACTCCTTAGACTCTTACATGATGGATTTCTTTCGGTTTCTTTCTTTTAAGTTGATGAATGCATTTATTTCCGTAAAATGTGGCTCTTTATTTCGAATCTTCTAATTTTAATTTTAAAAGTCCATATTAGAATATAAAACATCTAGTAATGTAATAATCAAATTATAATAGCATTTTGGTGATATCCCTTCTACTCTTTAAAACAGCATAAAGATGACTGACAATATACTTTGGTGTATTTGCAAAACATTGTTCATATTTTCTAGTGTTTGTAGAAAAAAACACTAAATATTTTCAAGAGAAACAATACATTGTCTAAAATGGAATGTATTGTACATAAACTAGAAACCCTTTAAATAATATTCGTTTATTCGAGTAAAAGGAGTGTGTTAAGCATAAATAGAGTAACACTTCCTCAACAAATAAGGCAAGTACCGGCCTTGGCAAATACCTAAAAACAGAAATGGTATGCGTCTTACCTGCAGTTGAAAACTAACACTGGAATTAAAATTAAAAGTATAAACAACGAACATGTTGGACTCTTACAAGAAAAATTTAAACCTTAACGTATTCGTTTCTTTAAAAAATGGTTATTCATTTCATTCATTTCGAATCTTCAAGTTTTAATTTGAACATCCTACTACAAACAATGAAAGCGTTAAATTTGGCTCAGATGGAGCCAAATATTTCACTGCTGTTTGTAAGAGACACCAAAACAGCTTGTTCCATTAGCAATTAGTGTTAACTTGTTATTTGTTATTTGTATTACCAGTTGGAGAAATATTCCCGTCACTGGGAGAATAATAAATCCCAAATCTTTGTCCGCTTGCAAAATTAACGCGCGTGGTGTTCTCACGCTTCTTGCTTGAATTATTTTTCAATTCAGTTCTACAAACTTTATAGGCAGCCAATTCATCAGGATTACGCCACAAATATTACAATAAAATACAATGGCCGGTTTCCGCCTGAAATTATCTCATATATTCCATCAATTACTTGAGAAACATAGAATATTATTAACATTAACATGTGGCAGGATACTATGAGAATTATTACATGCATTAAACATTGCATTAGTATTTAAGACAGGTTTAAAAGTTTAAAAACTGACAAAAAGACAGAGACGAGATATTACAAAATGGTGAAAACCCAACAATAACCGACTTGGATCACACAGTCGACAAAAAGACCGACTAGATTGCTAAAGCCGGGTTTGCTGATGGTAGCAGTGTAAATAGAAACTTCACAGTGGGACAACCAACAGTAAGCACCTACTTTGGGGATAACACAACGAACAATAAATACTAGTGACAAGCATCTTAACTGTTGTTGCATCAAACTTAGAAAGTGGGTGTATGGTTCTGTGCACAAATTAAGTTATTTTATAATGTAGAGAAGACAATGGTTTGTCCCATTCAGTTATCATTGATTAATATTAAATTTATGCTACATGTTTTATACAAGATGTATTTTATAAATCGATTGATATGAAACCAAAAATTCTAAAAGAAGAAAAATATACTTAAATCAGATGCTTTCCAAAAGCTTAATTTATATCAAACGGGCTTTTATATCGGCAATAAAAAAAGAAACTGAGCTACATTAACTTTAAGCTCATATTATGAATTTCTATTCTGCAGGTATATGTCTACACCATTGTATGTTTACATAGCAGATAGCCCTGATCGTCATTATCGATTAATAATGTACATTTTCTCAATTGGTTTGCTTTATTGAAGGAAAGCATGCTCAAGCAAAATCAATGATTCGATATATTCAAATATACCTTTGTTTTAATATAAATTTGTTGTAAATCGCCACAAAACAAAACACATTTCGTCCAAGTGAACTTGTTATCCTGGCCACATTGATCATGATAAACAAGGATTTACTGTCGCTATGAAAATGTCGAAATGGGGTAATTAATTTTCAGCTTTCGATCTTAGCTCTGCATTAAAGTCACCAGCCTCTCCGTGAAGACTTGTTTATTGAAAGTGAGATCTACTAAACTCCGTTTATTGACTCTCTAGGGATTTCGCTTGTCTTTCATACTTGTCTTCCTTATGTGGCACGTTTGTCTCTAGAAAATGACCAGAGAAGTCCAAGAAAGTAAAAAAAACCCCATAAATCTCTGATTTCGCCGACTGAGTCATATTGGTGGCGGTGACATGTATTGGTGGCGGTGACATGTACTTATACTGGCTCTTTCAAAGTTTTCTAAGATTGTAAAAAAGTAAATACTGTCAAAATAAAATTTAATATATGTTCTAAACAATCGGTTAACAACTCTTACTTTTACAACTGGCTTTGTTGTATAGTCTTTGTCGGAAATCTAAGGTAGTGCTTTAGAACCTAGTTTTTAATCTACCTACATGCTGAGTCAATTGAAAGCATCTGGTTCGACTTTCTATAAATAAATGATGGCTTCAAAAGGTTTAACTAAACACAAAGGAGTTATATTTCTAAAAGTTCTAAATCAAGTATTCATATACTTCAAAATTTAAGCTGTGATGTCTTATTTGTCTTTCGTAAAGGCATAATTTCCTTTTCAGAAGTTATGTCAAAAAACTAAAATAGTTACAACAGTATCATCACATTGTCTGATAGATTTACAATCCACCAACTATAGCTTAATTTAAAGAAAGCAGATTGCAACATTAGGCATAATAAAGATATGTGAAAAAATCAGTTACGGCAGCATTATCAAATAATCTGAAGCATTTGCAGTCGACCAACACTAGCTTAATTTTACGAAAACAGATTGCAACTTTACATCAGCGGACGTCTAACTTTTCAACTGCAATGACGTTCTCATGAAAACTTCCAATTATCGAGCTGTCTGCCAATTTAAATTCTGTCAGGTCTGCGCAGGTTTCTTTTAATAAAAGTCATCTTCAGCTGTTTATCTTAAATTTGATTGTTTCACATAACATATGCCCAGGAACATGTATTGACATTGGGCGCCCGTGGTTGTTCAGTTAGATTGTGGTGCCATTAGGCATGTATTGGCATTGGGCGCCCGTGGTTGTTCAGCTAGATTGTGGTGCCATTAGGCATGTATTGGCATTGGGCGCCCGTGGTTGTTTAGCTAGATTGTGGTGCCACTAGGCATGTATTGGCATTGGGCGGCCGTGGTTGTTTAGCTAGATTGTGGTGCCATTAGGCATGCATTGGCATTGGGCGGCCGTGGTTGTTCAGCTAGATTGTGGAGCCATTAGGCATGTATTGGCATTGGGCGGTCGTGGTTGATCAGCTAGATTGTGGTGCCGTTAGGCATGTATTGGCATTGGGCGGCCGTGGTTGTTTAGCTAGATTGTGGTGCCATTAGGCATGCATTGGCATTGGGCGGCCGTGGTTGTTCAGCTAGATTGTGGAGCCATTAGGCATGTATTGGCATTGGGCGGTCGTGGTTGATCAGCTAGATTGTGGTGCCGTTAGGCATGTACTGGCATTGGGCGGCCGTGGTTGTTTAGCTAGATTGTGGTGCATTTAGGCATGTATTGGCATTAGGCACCCGAGGTTGTTCTGCTAGATTGTGGTGCCATTAGGCGTGTACTGGCATTGGGCGGCCGTGGTTGTTTAGCTAGATTGTGGTGCCATTAGGCATGTATTGGCATTGGGCGTCCGAGGTTGTTCAGCTAGATTGTGGTGCCATTAGGCATGTATTGGCATTGGGCGGCCGTGGTTGTTCAGCTAGATTGTGGTGCCATTAGGCATGTATAGGCATTGGGCGCCCGTGGTTGTTCAGCTAGATTGTGGTGCCATTAGGCA
The DNA here is from genome assembly GCA_007844125.1 of Sinonovacula constricta. Lineage (NCBI taxonomy): Eukaryota > Metazoa > Mollusca > Bivalvia > Cardiida > Solecurtidae > Sinonovacula > Sinonovacula constricta. Next base: position 56,223,694 of record CM017567.1, on the reverse strand, counting down.
TGTATTGGCATTGGGCGGCCGTGGTTGTTTAGCTAGATTGTTGTGCCATTAAGCATGTATTGGCATTGGGTACCCGTGGTTGTTTAGCAAGATTGTGCTGCCATAAGGCATGTATTGGCATTGGGCGGCCGTGGTTGTTCAGCTAGACTGTGGTGCCATTAAGCATGTATTGGCATTGGATGCCCGTGGTTGTTCAGCTAGACTGTGGTGCCGTTGGGTTCTAGTGGGTTTTCCTACACAAGTGATTAAGTTTTACATTACCAATTATAATCGGACTTTTTTTTGACATATTACCAAACCATTTCTGTATTTATAATTCGAAATACAGTATAGTATCTTAAATACACCATAAAATACACATACTAAATTGAACATCTAGAAGGTTGGACATTGAAACCTTACAACAGCGACCCATTCCACCGCCACAACAAAAATAAATAAATAATGCTTAATAACATAATGAAACAGGCGTCACAAATGGCCTTCAGGGCGTTGGGTTCGAGCACACGCACGGGGCGAAAACGTCAATGGTGTGCAAGTGGTTCTCCTGAGATTTGTCTGATTTTTCAATAACCAATATAAGCAGGACCACGCTAATTTAACCTTAATTTATTAGGCATGATGTTCTTTAAAATAGTTTAAATCATAACCATTAAAGATTCACATCCACATTTAGATTCCTAATGGTTCCAGATAGATGTGCAAGAGTTGGATGACACCATGTTGTGGAAGACTGTTTCAGAGAAACGAAGCTTATAGTTACCGTTGTCACATTTACTCCCCGAAAACGATACAGTAATCCGAATTAAGTTTCTGAACAGATGTGCAAAGAAACATTACCAGTATTGATATTCTGAAACCATGTGGGTTTTGACGTACATTTGACCACTTCGGTCCAACCATAACTGTATTGACCTCCTAAACGGCTTTGCAAATAAAAGAAAGCAGTTGTTAAGATTAGGGACCTTTGTGTTGCATGTTGTGTCGTCATCACGCAGACAGTTTGATGCACCATATCGCCCTTGCATCCTCTATGATCACATACAAACACTAAAACAAGATAAAAAGTTCAAAGCACATTTTCAATTGAGCTTCTGATGAACTTTGCGAAGAAACCGAAACGGTTCGAAATGGATGCGCAAAGGTTTGACGTCTTATAGTTGGCATCATGCTATTGACCACTGCTTCGTGAAAATGGTTACAATATATTTTTAATTTTACTCACCAAACTTTCAAGGGCAATATAAATATATCAATTTAGGTTCTTAGTTGTGCAAGGAAACTCATCCACTTTTCTTTGACCTGTGTGCTTGACGCCAATGTGTTGAGGTCAGGACAAATTCATGGAAAATGGTGCCAATCTAATGCGATTCTATTGATAATCATTGTCACTTTTCTCTTCAATATACAAATGACTATCCAAAATCCTCTTCCATCTGCTGTGCTAAAAATATCTATGTGTCGCGAAAGTGTTGACGACCGATTCATGACAATGGAATCCATCTATTGTTTTTTTTAGTCACGCAAGAGCTTGATTGAATCATGATCCTCGATTTGCTAGCGGAAATTGAAAGAGTGACACTAGTGAGAGGCCTTCGAACCCATCGAGATCCAAACTTACAGCGTAAGGGAGAAAGGCTCATCGATCCTTAGCCTGCTGTTTTTTTACCATCAGTATAAGCTTTTATTTTACGTCATACTGAATAACGTATTTATGAAGTTCTAGCAGCAAATTAGACTGATCAGAAAGCCCCCTCCCAACCACTCCAGTAGGGCCAGGCATCCCTGGATTTTTTGTCTAAGCTTGATGAGTTAAGTGCTTAGCTGGGTTTGAAATGAAAGATAAAGCACAGTCATATCATGGAATATTTACCACAAAGAACTGTTTTGGATCATTTCATTGTGTGACACATTATTCCATAGCAATGTCACTAGGGGTATTATACATTAAGCGTCTTGACTTCAATATAATTGTAGCCCGTCAGAGAAATTGGTCGAAAGAGTTCATTATCGTATCAGCTTTCACTTTTTGTCATTAAAATAAGAAACAAGAAAGATGAGGTGCGACATTCAAGGCGCCGCAGAAATCATGCGCCTTAGACATGAATATGTCTATGATGGAAACCAGACGATCTGATACTTTGCTTTATTCTTAATTGTCTCCTACATCTTTTTGTGAGCTGCAGCCTAAACTTTTCCTAACTCGATGATTTTCTTAAAACAAGACCACGGCAAACAGGTGCGATGATATTGTCATCTTCAATTTTCACATCGTTTTATCATAGCAGGCCGCACACTCGGTTATTGTGTTATAAAAATGGCCAAACAGCTTTGAATTTCTGCTACTCCCTGCTGCATTTCACCGTCAAGTATATTATTTCATTCAAGGCGCCGCGGTGCCAACAATTTGGTGCGAGACTTGACGACATTTTCCAGATTGTATCCTGATTAATATAATATAGTAGACTAGAGCCTAGAGGAACATGTAAATGCATACTTAGTGTAATGGACTCCATGTAGAGTTAACAATACAACTTTTTGTGTGTTGCATGCCTTACACAGATGTTAAAATAATTAACCCTTATTGTTAACATGTAAAACACCGACTAGGGAGTACTTGCATAATATGAAGTCACTAGGTGTATAAAAAGTGAACATATATCCTTATAAGATATGATATTGTTGTTATATATTTATATATTTGTGTATTAAGACTGTTTCGTTTATTATTTATTTATTTATTTATTTATTTATTTATTTATTTATTCATTCATTTGTTTGTTTGTTTGTCGTAAATTATAATTGTGCAAATGTGTTATGATATTTTGACAACATAAAAATAGAAATGTGTACACAAAGTGTACACAATGTTTAGTATAACATTTCTTATCTGTTGTTTGAAATTGATTTCTGGTGATATGCATGATTACCTTTTGGAACAGATGCATTTGTGATATTATTTCTCTAATTTCTTTTTTGTGTAATACTTAAACGAATCACATCACTCTGCATAGAAAGGTTTTGCATTTTACATGCTAATTTGTATTTGGCTTTAAAAACAACAGCAACAATATAACGTTTTTATTGTACAAAAGTGAGACTTTAACATGTCTGGTTGTCTGTTGAATAGTAACTTTTTTATTATTTATTGTGTTCTAAGAGTTGTACAAAACAAATAATAATAATTTCCCTGTTCGATAAAATGCATATTAACGTGGCGATAATTAATTTATTTCGACGTATTACGTCTTAAAGTCATCAAACAAGGTTTTCCTCTTTTGCATTAGTATTCGTATAATGCGTCATCGCTATTCCGTCTTGCTGTATTAAGATTTAATTTGCATTCAACAAACCTTCAAGTTAGCACGTATTTCCCAAGATTTGGAAAGTGGTAAGAGCAAAATGCATTTTCAATTTTCAGTTCTTATAGCTATGGTCCCAATTGCATAATTATTTTCAGTTGAGATTGTGCTCAAAAAATTGTATTGCAAAGTATTTGATTGTAATATGAATATACCTTAATCGTGCAAAATAGTTGTTTATATAAAACAAGAAAGGCAATATTTTGTCTCTGTAAGAAGAGTGTGCGTGTGTGGGGGCGCGCTCGTGGGTGCATGCGTGCGTGCGCGCGCGCGTGCGTGCGTGCGTGTGTGTGTGTGTGCGTGCGCGTGCGTGCGTGTGTGCGCGCGGTTTTGTGTGTGTGTGCGCGCGGGTTTGTGTGTGTGCGTGCGTGGGTGTGTGTGTCTGAATATAATATGTTGAAGAATTGAAAATAGTTATGTTAAGATATAATATGTTGAAGTATTCAATATAATTATGTCTAGATATAATGTGTTGAAGTATTGAATATAATTATGTTAAGATATAACATATTGAAGTATTAAATATTGTTATGTAAGGATATAATATGTTGAAGTATTGAAAATAAATATTTTAGATATAATAAGAATCGCCTCCTAGAGACAGTCCATTACTCGTCTATCTAAATACAGTTATAGTAATTAATTCAGAAGAAAACGTTCAAGTCTGACAATGAGGCGCCCGTGGCCGAGCGGTTAGACACACCGACTACTCAGCCCCTCACCGCGTGGGGCGAGAACTTTCATGTGGGGAGGTTTTCCAGCTAACCTGTGGTGCGCCAGTGGTTCTACCCAAACTTAAGTATGAGGTCTACCTTCATCAATAATTAGCTGGACGTTGCGAATATGATCATAATTGTGTCGGTGAGATGTCACAAAATAACAAAATAGCCAAATAACAAGTCTGTGTTTTTTTATTTAAACAGCTACTTAAACATGAGTACTTTGAAGTATAATAATTGGAAAAGAAATTTGTCACACCTTTGCATGTTAAATCTTGTTTGTTTTTCTGAAAGCTCAAAGGAACATTTAGACACCAAGCTCACCCAATTGTAGCGATGCACCTTAACATGTTTTGCAAAAGCACTTTTACGAAATCAACTCATCATTTTAAAATTGGGCGTTATTGTTTAGAGATTTCAATGTTTAATTTGCACTGCTAGAAATTACAATTTAGCAACTTTTTCCCTAGAAATTAGAAACATGGTGAGAGCAACACACACAATCAATTCTCAGTTCTTCTTGTCCTGTTCGCTCGGACAAAGACTTTGCAAGTTTTATTGTTGTAAAAGCAGGATTAAAGTTGAGCGAGAAACGGCGATGGGTGTTGAATTATTGAATATTATTTGTGCTTTAATGTAATTAGTCTCAATGTGCAGGCATAATCGATATCAGCAATTATGTATTTACATAAAGTGAAAAAGCCTAGACACCGACACACATGGTAACTATGGCAACTTGCTGCTTTCTGATACTTTTTCCCATACATGTACATACATGGGGAGGTAGTGATTTAATACATTTGACGGATAATTGTATGCGATATTTAAACAACTGTATCAAGTTTACATTTAACAAATATACAACTTATAAAAGCCCGCAGTACTAAAGAAGAACGGTTTATAGAGTTTATTAATTTATATGCAATAAACAAACGTAAAACTTAAAAATCCCGCAATACATCAAAATAACCGTTCATTGAGTTTAAGAATGTAATTGCACGTGACATCCTCACAAACTTACTATCGAACAAGGTCAGCATAGTAATTTGTAAGAACTTAAGTGTGTTTTTTTTTTTACTTTCTTTTTTGCCAAACAGTCGATCATTAAAGTTAAAGTTACATATGACTATATTTAATTTTCTTCTTAACTGCAATTGCGTCCTGTTATTTCACATGTTACTTTGCACAAATTGAACAATTAAGTGTGCAATGTTTTAAGTATAAAATGGGTGAGAGCAACACACAAAGTAAATTTCAGTTCTTAAGGTCAAGGTCGCTGGAGCTTTATTCCGTTTCCAACGCGGTTTCCGGCACCATGGTTTTAGATAACAGTTTAGTTATGACAGAGAAATGGCAAGGGGTGTTTCATTATTGAATAGTTTTGTGTTTTAATGTAATAAGATTCTCAATATGGGGATATAGTCGTTATCGGTCATAATGCTGCTGTCAGAAAATTGGAACAAATCATGTTCATTTCCGGCAATTGTACTGGGAGTTGTGTTGTTGTGAATATTAATTTCACGCGTTTCGTAGTATAGCGTGAAATGTTTGTCTGAAACGTTGCGGATATTTACTGCTCGATTCGCATATAGCGCACGAGCTTATCGTGCGTATATGGTGTATATAAGGTAGTCGAATGTGTATTGCTGGTCATTCTACCAGACGACTTCGCACTGGCAAGGCCGTTTTATATATATATGTATATTACATGTATATATAAACATGTATTGACATATGAAACAATGATCATGTGTACAGATGATATACAAAAAAAGCATTACAGTGTCATTACAGATGGCTCAGAGTGAGGTCACTCACTCCGCGATAGACAAGTGACAAGTGTGGCACAGGTTTCCAGAGTAAAATTCTCTGGTTTTTCCTGGGCGAGTCTTATCGCAGTTGAGCATTATCTGTTGGGGAGAGAGAACATGTATTTACAATTGCATAAATGTGTACCATTTGTTTTGCTGCCAAAATTGACATCTACGACTCGTGTTTACAAATAAATACGTCACGTCTGGTCACATACGTCACGTCTGGTCACACAAATATCTTGTGTTTGTTATTTATATTTTGTTTGATATGATAATAGTATAGTATAGACTTAAACATAAACTTGCTTAGAACCATATAAAAGTCAGTCGACAAAACGTGAACTGTTTTGTACGTAAAACTGTTTACGTCGATCACGGACAACTAATTTTAGTTATTTGCGTAAAAAAATATTTGTCTATTTATACTTAAATTAACTTAAATTTACTTGATCTTTATAATTTTCTTGTTTACAGTCAATTTGTTTAACCCACAGTATGATCATCCGATGTGCCGCCGGACACTCAGCATATTGCTAACTCAGTGACAAGATCATAGAGAAAGTCTGTATTGTGCCAACTTTCGAAAACTGGGCATTGCTATGCCCAGTCTCTGCGGTGCAAAGGTAAGCCATGAAGCGTTTCAAAAAACTTCTAAAATATGCATCAGCCATTATTGGTTTGACGTGCCTTCCACATTACTGGATATACCTCAGATAGAGACGATATTCAGCATTCTTATGTACATGTTACCTCAATGACTAGAAGTACAACTCGTAAAATATTTCGCTTTAAATTTCCATTGTTTTTATATCAGTAAATAAGCACGAGATTAATTTCAGCTAAAAATAGATATCGCCGCCACAGCTGAATACCCGAATAATCATGCAACGTGCACTCAAAAACAGGCGATGACAAGGTTTTCTAAGATTGTTTGTTGTTGTTTTTTGTTGCTGATTTTTGTTTGTTTGTTTTGTGTTTGTTTTTGTTGTTGTTTTGTTGTTGTTTTTAAGCTAACTATACAACGTTGCTGGGATAGGAAATACAATTTTATAATGACAGGTGGGGATGTTATGCTTTACTTTTCGCATACTGCACCAATAAACAGCATTTTCAGGTATCTTTTCATATAGCAATGATTTATGTGAATGTTTGAGAGAAAATATGGTTAAAGGTTTGTAATATATGCGCGTAAAACATGTAATCCTAAAATCATATTCAAACAAAATCCTGCTTTCTCTCGTAAAATGCACACTGCGATGGTAATTTGTTTTGGCACTCTTAGAAAGCAGCTAAACACTTCCATTAACATGGCTTCCTTTCATAGTGATATATGTAGGCGAGGATTCTGAGCGGCAAAACCATGTTTCCGAAAAAGCAATTATTGGCTCTAGAAGGGCATTTGTCTGTGTTTTAAGTAACATGGAACATTTGTTCTGTGTTGTGTTTTTTTTTTCTCCGCCGTAATTACAGTGTTCACCTAAATATTAAATACGTTTGCATGCGTCATAGTATAGCTAAGCGAAGCAGTTCGGCTGCAAGAATTTCAATTATAGAAAATGATGCAGAAAATCGTTTCTACGTTTTAATAAGAAATCATGAGACAACCACTTAAATCGCTCGGTACCTCATAATAATTCGATATTTTTCTTTCAATTTCCCTTTTTATTGTCTAATTAGATGCAAGTTTATACGTTTTATTAAAAATGATCTTTGGTTGTCATGGCAGCCCTTTATTATTTGTCAATATTTTTTTTCAATAATCTACTTTTGATGCAAGTTTTATCCAAGTTACTGTTAGTTGATTATTTTAATATTTGTATTTATACTGTTTATCACACTGAATACCCTTCAGGAAGTGCGAGATTAATGTATTGCAAACTGGTCAAAGCACTTCAGTGACGTGGATCGGTGCACGCCATGTTGTGCAATACTTATTAAGTACATGTTTTAGACGATAAATATAGAGGGGTTGGGGTGGGGGAGAGAAAATGCAGTTACTTATGCGATGAATGTATAATTTAGTAAATCATTGATACAAGAGTAAAGAAATTTGTACTTTTTAAAACTGCTAAAACTCCCAAACTTAAAAACATTTGAAATTCGGAAGTTCGACTTACACTTTTGAGCAATCATGAGATGCTAACTTGCACAAAGAGCAGAACTTTTCGAAACGCAAAAAAAAATCAAAGGTCGGGGGTTTGACTTTAACCATGAATCACGCAAGGAACCTTACAATTTACCACTGAAGGACCATAGCGTATTGGCAGAGTGACGTGAAAAAAGAAGCCAGAAATCGCCCAAAAATACAAGAAAAGCAAAAACTTTCAGAAAAAGCATAAGCATCCGTTGTCGAAGATGCGACTAACACCATCCAGTGAATGTAGTTATCTTCATAACATGATAAATGCATACTCTTTGCACAAATCACTTAAGTGACATTGTCAGTATTAATTAAGTGATCGCTAAGAATGTGCATGTCACTTGTATGTTCATTAATTACGACACATAGCGATTGGGATTCTGCTAACGTAGACAGCCAAGCTTAAATGGAATCTATAGCTAGGCCCTTCCTGCAATACTCCATTAGACCAAATAAATATTTCAAAAGAACATTTTACAAATTCACTCTAGGGCGGTCTTCGGGGGAAAGTTTTCCTTGTTTTCTTTTGCTTTTTGGGGGAAATAAAATTAAATGAAGTATTGATTTCGTCCTGTTTTAGCTCAGAGCTCAGTAGATCTTTACAAAAAATGCTGTTTTTAATGTTGTCTGTCGCAATGCAGGCAAATGTTCGTCCTTTTTAATGATTTGAAGATTCGCATTGAAAGGGTAAATTGACAATTTGTTCAGTGTTTTAAAAGGTGTAAACTTATCTTTTCATCAAATTATATTCCAACTCATCTCGCCACCTCAGTTCCTGGGTAGAACCAGTACTCAGTATCTCCCTAGAGTAATGTGTGGTTATAGTCTGGCTTGTTGACTAAAAACGTGTGGTCAGTCAGGGTTCGAAACCAGAACTCTCATATCTAGACTCCAAAGTCTTAAAGGTGGTATCAGACTGTTTGGACCAAAAATGTTTTCATTATACATCTTAGTAAACCCTTTATCTGAACAGATCTCGAAAAATGCTGTTTCTTGATGTCCTACACCTGTTTGAAAAGTGAATCATAACGCCACAATCGTCATTACAAACATGTATTTCCTATTTGAGCCACGCTGCACAGTTAGCTATTTTTTAACCAGGAAAATCATGTGACCACTAATGTTTTAGTTTATTCACGTCATCCGCTTTGACGTCGTTGTATATTTTTAGCAGGAATTCCAATCGTTCTTATTTACAGATATTGTTTCAAAGATAAAATGTAAGCAAACTGTCGGAGACCACCTTTAACACTAGAACACGGAGGTTATTTTGCACATTGGACAGTGTTAAAGAGTAATTACAATGTTTTATGTACTTTCAGTTGCCATTTTTTGTTTGAAATACGAATGTTGCATTAATATAAAGTTACTATCTAACACGAATACATCAAATGCCTATGGAAATATTTTCTTGTATTACTCAGGCAATCGCGGGAGAGGTTCAGTGTAATTTGCAAGCATGAGTTTCTTTATGATAAGCAACCCAGGCTGTGCAGTGCATGATGCATTTTGCGTCAACCGTCACAAGAAGGATCAGACATAAATATGTTCACTGAATACTAAAAATTTGAAACGAGTTGCATGAAATGATACGCAACGCATCGTCGGACACCCACACCAGATTCATTCCGTTACTCTCCATTTATCACCCGTGGGATATTTAGTTTACTTTTCGCCGTTATTGGTAATGTTATTTCATAGGTCGCTTCATAATCCGATGAAGATAAATCACGATCGTTTTGTTTCGTCGGAAGGAGAATATGCCTATATAGTTCGCACAAAACATAAATCCTGCCATCGTTTGACAGCTGCGGGTGTGCTGCGCTTGGTAAATTGAAATTGGATGATTTAAAATTGAAGCCGTCACATATTGAAGTTTTACAGGCATCGTACTGTAGTGAGCTGTCATCCGAGCTGCCATCTTTGTTTTGAAGTCTGTCTCAGAAGTAATCCCATTTAGGGAAATGGCGGAGGTGATCAGACTACCTACATACATCCGAGAGATGATTCGTGAATTATCCGAGGTGTTCCAATTGTCGAACGTGGGTATCCGACTTTCGTATCGTCTCATTCAATTAGTTTAATATTTTAAGATTTTAATCGACATGAAAGATGGCTTTTATTCATAACATAAACAACAACACCAGTAGTTTTTGTAAAATTTTGTTGGGAATCAAAATTTACGGTACAGGAATTTTGGTACGGGAAGTGACGTCATATCGGTAAACGACGTCACGTCAATAAACATTTGCGACTTGACACCTAACTAGTGGGTCAGCGATAATACTAACACAAATCAAATATTCTCCATAAGTTATTCGCTGAAAACACTCGTGGTATATTCAGCAACAATTAACGATAATACGCGCGACGTCACAGTGACGCATGCTTAGATGATCGTCACGTGGTGTAAGTACTATATGGTGGCAGTTTACATGAAAAATTCAATTCCAACACATTAGGGGAGAAAGTGTTTTTATATTCCGGAGTATATATATCTATATTTCATAATTATGTTTTGCCAAATAAGCACAACTTAAATATCGTCTGCTTATTTGCTAAATCAGGAAGGGCATGTTTCTAACATTTGCAAATATGTAAATAGGGCAATTTATTGTGTTTAACTCTTGAAAAATGCAGTTTGCCGAAAAATTGAGTGTGAATGTTTTTAGAAAATATATAATATCCAACCTGTATGTAAATTGTTCACATTGAAAATATTTGGTTTTTATATCACCAGGTAATCAACGTTTAACGTTGATTTTATGGTTGCCATGCGGTGTCAATAACAATTAATACAATAGTTAAATCGAATAATATTTGACTTTTCGTTCTTGTAAACAGTTAAAACTTTTGAAAGTTTTAAATCGACTTACCGAATGATCCCAAGTGAGAGAAGATGTGGATTTTGTGTGATACATTTCCTCCTTGTATAATGCACTTATTTGGTCGAGAAAAAACAACATATAAGTTGTTATCGTCAGTTACTTTAAACAGATCAAATTTCCAAAGTAAACGTTGAAATTGCATATGTCATTTGCAATAGTTTTATATGGTACGCTACGAGTTTGTGTTGACGTTACTAACCTGGAAGTCCAATTAATGGAACAGCCTAATTGTTATAATGCTAATGCATGCGGCTGTTTCTCCATATGTAGGGTGCGGAAATGGAAATAATTTTGTGGCGTCTGTGGGTTAATGGCAAATTTACAATGGTTTGTTGTCATACCTTTGAATTAAAAGTTGGCTGCATTGCTATCTACTTTAAAGAATATTTTGCTTTTGATTGCTCTTTAGCTGTAAGTGGGTTTTTTTATCAGATAAACCATTCATTGGATAAATTCAACAACAAAAAACATGATGATGATGAGGAGGAGGAGGAGGCGGATGAGGATGCTGAAGATTATTATGATATGGAGGAGAGTGATGATGATGATGATGATAATAATAATAATAATAATAATAATAATAATAATAATAATAATAATAACTGATGCAATTGATATTTGACCCGAACGTGCGGTATAGTGCGATAAGCAAAGATCTCAGGGGTCTGTTTATAAATGTCCTCCGAAGTGAATTAGACTGAGCGCACTTAAGGGTCAGAACCCAAAGGTTAGGACAATGCTATCTAACATAACATAATGTTAAATTTAACTTAGAAGAAGTGTAAATTCTTATTCATGCAACAAGTAAATAGGTTTAAAACTGGTAAATGTCTCATAATGAAAGTTATCATAACACTATCCTGCAAGACAGATAAAATTACTTTAATCTTGTGTCAAAACCTGAAAATCGCAATGGCGTACATGCACATGTGTATTAGAAATCAATTTACATGCAAAATATTTGCAGTGCAGTATTAATTGTGGAATTTATTGTTACAATATATTTCATAACTAGACTTTTATCGACGAGTGAAGTGTCGCTGTCATTTTATATGTTTAACAGAAACTAAATTTCGATTTAAGATGAGATTGCTTTTTTCCAGCAGTTTTTTCGAAGATAGAAAAGATAGAAATGAACAGAAGTATGTAAGAACCGTCTTGTGGCCATACCTACATTTTCATTTTTATGTGGACATCATTGTTGCAAATAAAATTACTGCATGTTTATGACGTCATTACGTGGGACTGGGATTGGGATTAGCTGGCATTTTTGCCGATACTGTGCAGCGACATTTCTATCTTTATAGCACAGAGGCACTTACGAGGTGCCCAGGGACTGAACCCGGCTGGTGCATTATACTGACACCGACTGGTCAGGCGTAATGCTGTTCCCTTAGCCCCGAGAGTTAGGAGGGGAGCCACTACTACCAAATTTAAAGTCTTTGGTTTGACTTGGCCGGGGTTTGAACCAACGACCTCCCGATCCGCAAGCCGACGCTCTACCATACGAGTAAGTATACATACTCGCTTGGACTACTTTCTATAAAATGTCTTTTCTTTCCACTTTTTTTTCTTTAAGTAAAGTTACAACGCTGTAAACCAGTTTAAGCACCCAAGTCGGCTCTACTCACTGTTCCAAAGCGGTAACTGTGGTGTTTTCTTTATTTTGCGTAATCTCTAGCACTGAATTAGAGTATTTGTCACTTAACATTTGCTTAACATTTAACTGTATCTCGCATAATTTTGTCTAGTTCTTTTTAATTGAAAAAAAAATGTTCCACTCATGGGTCATGTTTTGCTCCGCTTTGGAGAGGGTGCCTGTTATCGAAAGCAATTTTATGGGTATACTAGGGTAGCAGGTAAAAACAGATAATCACAGCTGATTGACGATTTCTTGTCAGAGAAAAGAATCAAGTATGCGGCCATTACAGTGTAGCTTGCAGCTATAGAAGAGTAATAATAATACGAAGTTATATAAATTCGCAGCTGTTTGGCAAAGTATACCGATGTTAACAATACAGCTTGTAATAACAATAGTACCATACAACAAGGAAAACAGCAAAGTAGTGACAGTGTTATTCCCATCTACCTAGCCGTGTCACCTTTCGATAGTCTCACACATTGATGCAAAGAAACGACAATGTAAGAGAGTGTCTTGTTCCCAGGATATTCATCTTCTTGTTTAACAAGTTATCTCCCTTGCGGGTAGATATTTCCACACAAGTAAAAACGTAGGTAAATTCATAATATTTCTACATAAATCTTATACTAAACAGCTAAACACAAGGGAGGTAACACTGTATTATCGGATTTGGTAGAGTAATGTCCCCTTATGAAACATTAGAGGCACTTTATAGAGTAAAACTGCATTTATAACATGACATTTAACTGGCCTTGACCAAAACTTACATGCAAAGTAGTTATACATACATGTATGTATGCAAGAAAGTGTTATTGGCGATTTACCACTTAAATAATATCGACTTGAAGCGGTTGATTTCCTGTCGTGTATGACTCATTTCTACGCATACAAGTAACAATTACAGTCACTAATTATATTTGAATTAGATTGTATTGTTATTAGGCGTATAAAAGCCACATTAACTCTTCCAAGCACGTTGTTTTACCTCATCCATTGTAGTTTTAAATGATTCGAAGTTTAAACTTAAGTTAAAACTGATAATATTCAGTTTCGGTTAAATATGAAAAAAGGAGTAAAAATGTAATACCTGTAAAACCAACAATAAAGAAAAGCTTGTTTTAGTTTGACTGGAACCCATGCGCTGATGTATGGCAATCTAGTGCCCAATCGGAACACCTCGGATAATTCACGAATCATCTCTCAGATGTATGTAGGCAGTCGGATCACCTTGGCTATTTATCTAAATGGGACTTTTTTGGAGACAGACGTTAAAACAAAGATCGCAGTTCGGGTGACAGCTCACTACAGTACGATGCCAGTAAAACTTCAATTTGTGGCGGCTTCAAATCTAAATCGTCCGATTTTTATTTACCCAGCACAGCTGTCAAACGATGGCATTGTTTATGTTTTGTGCGAACTACTTAGGCATATTCTTCTTCCGACTTCCGGCGAACAAAACGATCGTGATTTGAGCACGTATCCTTGCACCAGTTACATCCGAGGGATGATTGTCCCGAGGACGGAATTACCCGAGGAGTTCCGATTGTCTAGTGCCCTACTAACTGCGTCACTGGTACATGATGGTTTTGTTTGAATAAGATACAAAAATATAAACTTTCATTTACAATTCAAAATTCCAATTAACTTACAAAATATTTTAACAACGGTTGTGTTATTTACATCCTGTTTTGGTGTATTCTTTTAAGTAAGTTATCATTTCGGATTGAAAATTTATGCTTTCATTTGTTTCATTTTTTCTCCTTTGTGGAGACATCGTAGATGCTGCTGCTGATGATGATGATGATGATTGTGATGATGATGATGATGATGATGATGATGATGATGATGCTTGCAGACTATGACAACACTTGTTGTCAAAAATATATAAGAAGTGCTTAACTAATTTCCCAGTGTTTGTTTGAACACGCTTGTATCTGTAGATGCGTTAAAATAAAGCGAGAAGATATTATTTAGACATTAAAATGCCATATAAACTGTCTGACAACAAGGGGCTATTGAATCAAAAACATCAGTTGCGCACATGGGTACAGATTTTTGCATTTCTTATTTGCTTTCCTACCACTTTACATGCATACTTAGCTATAGTAAATGAAGCATAGAGGAATGTGTTGTGCAGCCAAAGTTACGATACGCGTAGGAAAAGAAGTTCTCGTTCTATGTGTATGTTTAAGCTGTATATCTACCTTGAATCGTCAGTTAAAATCAGAGAATAACAAAATCTTCGAATGTTCCCATGTGAATGAACAAAAGAAGTACACAGAACAGTTCGTTTTAATAGAAATGGTGTGAATTAAGATATTATTGTATGGTTGCTATGGCACTGTATGATAGGACGATTTTGAAGTTACAAATATGATACCATGACTTGTTGCATTTCTTAATAATAAGGGATAATATTAAATATAACATTTTACCGTATGATCTGGAGAATCATGCATATATTAATATCATACACACAACATTTATTGACTCAACGTTAACATTGCGGCGAGAGATAACCTCTCTTACTTATGTGCCAATGCAATAACAAATATTTTA
The DNA here is from genome assembly GCA_007844125.1 of Sinonovacula constricta. Taxonomy (NCBI): domain Eukaryota; kingdom Metazoa; phylum Mollusca; class Bivalvia; order Cardiida; family Solecurtidae; genus Sinonovacula; species Sinonovacula constricta. The sequence goes on along the minus strand of CM017567.1, from coordinate 56,208,570 downwards.
AATATTGTTGCCATTGTTACCTGATTAGGTCCAGGAACGTGTCTACGGGGTTGATCTGGGTCGTCCGTCCGTACCTCGGAATTGTGTCTTTCCCGGAGTTTGCACCTGGTTGCATAATATACGTAACAATTATACCAAGGATTACCGCGCTAACTGTAGTCGTGGCGAAATACCCGATGGTCCGCAGACCCATTTTGCCGCACGTTCCGGCATCGAGCCCAGCGATGCCGCTTATCAGACTGGACACAACTAGGGGCAGAATTAGCATCTTGAGCATGCGCATAAGCATCTCACCGGGAAACTGGAGGTACATAATTTGGCGTTTGTTCATTGGGGGTGAGCTGGTGTTGCGCACCAGAAAACCAACACCGCATCCAAGAATGACGGAGCCCAAGAGCAACACGAGCAGCATGTTTTCCTTGATATTTGAGCCAATGTTGCGCCAATTTCGGTTACGCAGGCGTTGTATCCATCCCCGCACCCCAGGTGGGTAAGTGACTTCCGGTGCTTCCTCCGGTGTAACATGGGTGTTCAGTTTTTCAACTTCTTCTGATTGAGCCTCCATGGTTTGGGAGTTGATTATAAAGGTTTAACTAAATGCCGCAAAAATACTTATTGAGAGGAATCACACGCACAAAACTTTACACAGAATTAATTGTATTTTAATTCTGTCACAAAACGTAAAATCCCAAATTTTGATACACGTTCTTTTCTTCAACTTTCTGTTGTTGTTATTTTTTTATTTAATGGCTAAAATATTACCAACTCACCAGTATGTAACTTTCACAAAAAATTGTTTAAAACGCACCCGTAATCCGAAGTTAGCAGTTCAGGACATATAACCAAGTTACTCCGTCGGTTGCAAAACTCTAATCCGAAATTTCCGTCGAGCCTCTAACATCCAACAAATGCCTCTTATAAAGAAAAACTACGCACAATTTCCCCAAAATAGAACAAGTATGAAATTATCTCACAATTTAATACAGTTTAGGTAAAATTGAGTCCCTCTTTCTCTTTTAAAGATAGTTAAACCTTTTAGCATATTTTCAAAACACACAAAGCCCCTAGCTAACGCGTCCTAACATTGAATGAGTCTAGAGCAAGATTGCCATATGAAGGGATAAAAAAATAGCTATAAATGACTCAAATACTGCTCCAGAACAAAGAATCTCACATAGTTCTGTTTTCTTTCCAATACTTGCTCGTCGCTCACCCGCCTGATTTCATAAACAGTGAATAAGGATGCGCGCGCAGCTGATTATTGTGTTTTGGCGGAATTTGTCGCGTGCTAGAGTTACGTGCTAGTATTGAAAAGGAGGGAGCTATTGGCAGGAAACTCACTTCCTTTGTGATTTTTTTTTCCGAAGAAAAGGGCAGTGTTACAGACCTTGTACTGTATCTGACTATGACAAGAGTGTTTCTTTACTACTGACTTGCGACATCTTCAAGGTTCTTTGCGACAGTTTGGACCAAAAAGTCTCAAACAACCAAATCAATAATCGTTACCTGAAAAATACCGCGAAATGATGTTTATTGATGCCGTTAATCTTTGTGAACAGTAAAAAAACATCCCACTCATCACTATAATTATCTGGGGCACGCTGCACTGTTATCTATTTTTAAACGAAGAAAACTAAGTGAGAAGTTTCTTTTGAGATCATGTTGTATAGCTTGCGTATAATAACCCCGACTTGACCTTTATGCAAGAATATATTATCCATCGAATACGAACGCAAAATTAGTTATCGATAATGCAATCGCTGACAGTCGGGTATGTTTGCCGAGGTGGAAAGAAGGCGTGGTATTGATCGTATATAGGTGTGAGCTAGATCGTTAATAGATGCTAATATTAAAGGTCAAGTCGGGGTTATTATACGCAAGCTATATCATCATCAATAGCGTGTTCATTTAGACTAAAGCACATGCACGAGTTTGTGCAGCAATACTACCTAAATACCTCAAAACACGGGTTATATATATTCACATATATTTGATATAAGCAAACTGTCGGACATAATCTTTCATAAAAAATCCTTTTCGCAATTTGAGTACGCTCAAGTTGTATATTTGGTATCTATTGACGGTTACAATCAGCTACTATCAAAAACATTTGAATGTTCTTGAAACTTTGGTAATTTGTGCTTTTTGTAATATCTCTTACCAAGCCACTTTAACATGTATAAGCATGCACAAATAGGTGTGCATTTAGATGGAATAAAGGAAAACAATGTATAGTGATTAACTTCTTGTGTTTACTGATTTGAGCATAATAAAACCTTTCTTACAACACACTTTATCTATTCATCAGCATAATTATACAATATACAGTATACGTAATACATGTTTATAGTACAAAGAGTATATTTACAATATGTTAATAAATAAGCTTTCCGTGTATTTACAATGTTTACAATAAATTATGTGATTGCAGTCTGTACTAATTCTTTTTTAAAACAGCCAGATAAAATATTGTCACCGGAAGAGATCCCGTGAAAGGTTTTTAAACGTTTATTGAAAATTTTAAGCAGAACACCCCACTCGTTATCACAAGCATTTATTTCCTAACCGAGCCACGCTGCACAATTAGATATTTTAAGCTAAGGAAACCACGTGACTACTAACTTTTAAGATCACGTGATAACATCATACGGGTTATCTGCTCTGACGTCGATATCGATATTTTAGCAGAAAAACCTCAACCGTGCTTATTTATAGATTTGGAAGAAATGGACACTTTAAGCGACTTTTCCACAACTTGTATTGTCTAACAATAGAGCAAGCGTTTGTTTTGTTTTGTTTTGTTTTTTGCTTTTGAAATACATTGTTGCGACCAATTATGATCCTTTTAGCAACGTCCTGCTTGTTTTGTGGAGCAAGTGTTTAAAATCGTCATTACTTAGTATGAATTTGCTACATGTGTTTGATAGATGCAAACTGCCGGATACCAACTTTAAAACGTCCAATGCATTAAACGTTGTATCCGAAAGTTTGCCTATATCAAATTCATGCAGCAATACCTTATCACTGCTTTAGGGAATAAGAGCCTAATTTCTGCATAATCACACACTTTAGTATAAGTAAAGACGGGTTTGAACACTGTCCACATTGTTAGACAGTACATATGGCGATAAAACACTCTAAAAGTTCAACCATTCCAAACTTACAAATAAGCGCGATAGTGATCTCTGCTAAAAATAGATACCGACGTCAGAGCCTATTACCCGGATGACGATATAACGCAATCTCAAAAGTGAGTTGTCACGTGGTTTTCATAGTTAAAATTAGCTATCTCTGCAGCGTGGCTCAGATAGGCAATATCGCTTTGTAATAAGGAGTGGTGATTTATGTTTCACTGTTCATACTGATCTAGTGCATAAAAGAGCAGCATTTTGCAAGGTCTTTTCAGGTAACAACGCCTTATTTGGTTATTTGAGCAACAAATTTCAGACCCCAGCTGACGGCTACCACCTTTAAGCTGTACGGTAAGGTCAATTCATTGATTTTTCATGTTCAAAGTTGCGTACAAGTTGCATTTTGTGTAACAGCATTATACTTGTGTCATATAATAGCGCAACTGTACACAGAAGAAGAATCTGTGACATACGTTTAAAATGTGGTCTCCGACAGTTTGCATTGGTAGAACAGGCAACACCATTTACACCCCCCCCCCACACCCCCCCCCCCCCCCCCCCCCCCCGCCGCATCGTTGGAAAGTAACATCACGGGAATTCAAAATATCAACATTGTTGCAAATATACTTATTGCTTAGACTAAATATCAGCATCTTTGCTTAGCGATGGCATGAGTATTCTACAAGTTAACACGGTTGAAAACATCGTCAGGTATCATCTAAATAACAACGTTAATGTTAGGTAACGTCGTTTGAAGTATAACTATAGATATAAAAAATGGTTGCTCAGCAACTTCGTATATTATGTTAATATGGTTGCTAAGCAACTGCCAATGAGAACTGGAAGTGACGTAATGATATACAGTGCAGAGTTGCACAGGTCCTTGGAACAGCCACAAACTTCTGCAATTTTTTCCTTCTCACATCCAAGTCTCAGAAAGATGGACGAATTGTATTTGATGGAGCAGTAACGGATTATTTCTGGAAATATAAAATAGAAATTATTAGAACAATATCACAATATCATATCACATTATCACAATATTTATATGAAATATCAATATATTTCAAATTTAAGCCTTCCTACAATTATTGTCGATCAGTTTACTTCCTATAGGGTTATTGGCGGCATGCTATCACAGCCAATCCGGCACCTTTATCTGTTTTAAGTACAATCGTCTCCTGGCGATGGAAAAAATGAAAGTGGAATGTTAACTTCGCCCCTCTTTTATAACAAATAACAAATACTAACTCAACAGAAAAGTATAAATCTCATTGAGATAAGTTTTAGTTACGCTCGTAATTAAATTACTGCTCATCTGAATTCTGCTATGATGTCGTTAACTTATAGATATGTCCCAAAAGTTGTTTAAATGTAAACAACTGTGGTTTAACACATACAACTTTTTTGCATTGATTGACGTCTGCGAAAACTGTCGTGGATTTGTCTTTATAAACACTGTATTTGATGCATGTATAATTAATTTTATAACCCCAACAAAGGGGGGTGGGGGTTGTTTAGTTGCATATTTAGTACATAAAAATTCTAACTGGTCTGTTTTCTACGGTGGCACAGAGGTGACATGCTCTGCTCTTTTTTTTTATCTCGTTCCCACGAGATATTAAGTCGTAATAACGAGATACTAAGTCGAGGGAACGAGATACTAACTCGAGGGAACAAAATACTAAGTCGAGGGAACGAGATACTAACTCGAGGGAACGAGATACGTAAGTCGTGGGAACGAGATAGTTAGCCAATCAAAATTCTTGTTTTATTCATGCATGTATGATTCGGTTCAATGATGGCCAATGACAGAGAAAGACTTAACTTTTACTTTGAAACTGGGTGAACATATGCAGAAATTCGATTTGTTTTGAAAGAAAGACATGATATAATGCTATCTGTCAGACAGTTGCATTTACGCACTTATAGTCATTTCAGAAATCGGTATTGAAAAATCTAAGTAAGAAGTAACTTGGTGTATGACAAATGCATATATGTAACAAACATTCTGATTGGCTGACTAACTCGTTCCCCCGTAAAAGTGCCTAAAAGGTGGTATCCGACAATTTGAACCAACAGTTTGTTCTAAAAATTAAAAATGATGTATTGTTTCCTGTAAAGATCCCTCAAAATGATGTTCCCTGATGTCCTATATGTATGCGAATAGTAAAGCAGAACACGTTATTCATGTAAACACATATTACCTATCTGAGCCACGCTGCACAGTTTGCTATTTTCAACTTAGAAATCCACGTGACAACTTATTTTTGTAATCCAAAGCTCTGACGTTGATATCTTTTTTTTTTTTAAAAAAACAATACTCATCATGCTTATCTATAAATCTGGATATACAGTTATTATTTAATACAGGCAAACTGTCGGATACCAACTTTAATAACAGTAAAATTCAGTTCAGTTCGCCATGCTGCAGTGGTATAGTATAGGCTTACGGAACAGAATCGATTCTCGGAGCAGAAATGGGATTTTTTAGACGAATTACATTTTTAAAAAGCAGTAAATTTGTTTATATTTATTTGTAAGAAAAATATTTTTATCAATAAAAGGAAAACATTTTTATCAATAAAAGAAAAACATCACTTTAGCAAACATTTATCAATGGTGGTAGCTCTGACATAACATGATACACAAAATCACGCACCCACGCCCTAACCAATTTATTTATTTATTTATTTGGGTTTTACGGCAGGCCGACACTTAACAGGTCATACGGCGCCAAATACAAAGTTAAATGTGAATAGAGCGTAATCAGGTTCAAACCAAACTAAGCATTTAAAATATAGAAAAATATAAAACTATCAGGTTAAAAAATAAATACTAATTGAAAACAGGTCAACATATAAAAACGGTTTAAAAAAGTATGACGACCCCCTAACCAAAAATCCTGGATCCGCCTCTGTGGGTGTATATGTAACGTATGATACAAGAAGCACACATATGTTCCGATTTTATTTCTAGTTCAATTTATCTTTTGAACAAGCATTTTGATTGGCTAACTATCTCGTTCCCACGACTTACGTATCTCGTTCCCTCGAGTTAATATCTCGTTCCCTCGAGTTAGTATCTCGTTCCCTCGACTTAGTATCTCGTTCCCTCGAGTTAGTATCTCGTTCCCTCGACTTAGTATCTCGTTACCACGACTTAGTATCTCGTGGGAACGAGATAAAAAAAAAGAGTAGGGCATGTCACCTCTGTGCCACCGTAGTTTTCTATACACACAATCTCTTTTCTCGCTTAGCTGGTGAAAATCTCTGAAATGATCGAATGTGCAGACACCCAATATTACATTCATCCCGTGCTGTGGTCCAAGAGGGTGAAAAACAGTATAAAATGAACACTATGCCTCAACAAGTGTTTGTATGCAGAAAGCTGTCCGCAATAAACAATTGGTTGTTTCGAATTGTCCAAAAATCGTGATTTGTTTAAAACCTTTGATCGTGTTTATTAATTATTATATACAATTAAAATGGGGTTTAATAAACCATTTTATGTTAAAGTGATAATTAAATATATAATTAATCTTAAATGGCGTTTATTATAGCTCATAAGTGTATTATTTCGAAAGCGAAGTAATTAAAATAATGTTTACCGTATAATGCAAATGTGTAAGTATTGGCAAGTTTCCATGAAACAGTCTCTTAGCTCGTTAACAACTACGGTGACCTATGTGTACTTACTCCTTTTATGACCAAGCACCATTCAAATAATAATTTGAATCACAATGAACAAAGCCTGTCGACGGATTTTTTTTTCAAGAAATTATAAATCAAGTTACCATTTGAGTGTGTTTTATTCCATTAGATTCATGGATTTTGTATATCTCTTATTGGGGATACTGAATCGATTCAAAAAAGATAAATTGGCCATTTAAGTAAATGATGTCAGCCAGTGTACTTCATTTTCAGTAAGATTAATATTGTTAAGGTTTTTAACTGAAGTGTATAAATTATCGTAATTCATTAATAACGGTCACCATGGATATACCAACATACGACTACGAACAAGCCAACAAATATTTTCTTCGCTATTTCCTTTTTATTGGATATTTTACATACATTTTTGTACTTGAAAAGTTTTTAGAATGAATAATCTGTGATAAACATCCATCAATTAGATCTTATTATTTTATCTGAGCATATTACAAATATGTGTGTGTGTATTTATGCCAATGCCTTGATGGAAAAAAAATGTTTTTATGAATCCATGGTTACATAACTGTTGTTGAGTGACAGCATATTCAATATTAAAAAGCATGTAGTATTCATATTTCAAATGCATATTTACAACAGTTACAAAATCCGTTTTTTCCATCTGTATAGGTTCAAATTAACAATACCGGACCTGAAAACGCGATCGGTAGAACATGGGTTCATGGTACGGTAGGCTCCAGGTTTAAACTGGGCCCGCGACTGAAAAATTGTCGTTAACAAGGAAAGTGGTGTAGCTCTCTTGCTAACACTCAAGTAAATATATGGGTAATTTAAGGACAGGTTGACCCGGTGTCAAGATAATGTGACAGGGCGTGGTACAAGGCCAGGTATTTAGGACATGCTATATACAGTAAAGGCAGCACTATATCTGCTCCGAGTGCATGCCGTTTTCAGATAACTAAAGAGTTGTTGGTGTGATGATAAATCCATCAAACAAACAAAATAAGTAAAAAGTTATGTACCAATTAAAAAAAAAACACTATCTACCTTTGTCACTTGTTACTGTCTTCAAACAGCTTAGGCAGTTTGTTCTGATGTAGGAGGTATCGTTGGGGGTCAACCGGAAGTTTCCGCCATCTCCACACATCGAACTGGTCTTGGAGTCGCACCAGTAACAACTCAGTGACGTCACACCTAAGGGGATAACAGTTTCAGATTCAAAAGAAAGACAAGAGAACCCTTGATGCGAAGCATCAAAGGCGATGCAAATTGTGACATACATTTTAAAATTTAATTTAAAAGTTGTATCGGGCAGTTTTCTTTATTCAAAAACATGTAAATAAATAAAATAAAATAAAAATAGAACTCCATGTACCGAATTATGACCCATATTTTATCAGGGTTGTGCTATATTATGGCCGCGAAACAGACTTTCCCCATGAGCAAATTTCAGCAAGCATTCCATATTCAGGCGTCGCGCGCCATCGCGTCGCCAATAATTGTTCGAAATGCCTCGGACATTACTACAATATTCAATTGTTCGTATTTTAGCCGCCTAAACCTAAACTGGCTAAATCATTTGCATTAGAATGCTCGTTATTATAATTCCATCGTCCCACCAACAGTATTTCAGTTATCTGGAGACGGTGTCCACTTGAAGCAGATATAGTGCTGCGTTCACTGTGCAAAGCATGCCTTCAACACCCAGTCACATTATCCTGACACCGGGCCAACCAGTCGTGGAACTATCCTTATATTTGCTTGAGCGTTAGCAAGGGAGCTATACACTACCATTTTTAACGACTTTGCTATGTCGCGGCCCGGGATCGAACCCGGGGCCTCCCGTACCTGGAGCCGACGCTCTACCGATTGCGCTATCAGGTCCGGTCGTTTGTGTGTGTGTGTGTGTGTGTGTGTGTGTGAGTGTGTGTGTGTGTTTGTGTGTGTGTGGTGTGTGAGTGTGTGTGCGTGTGTGTGCGTGCGTGCGTGCGTGCGTGCGTGTCCGTGAAGGCCATGAAAACACGTAGTTGAAGAAAATTAAAGTAATTTATGAAACTGTTAATTGATATGAAGACTATACATATGACACATAGCTTTTCAAATAACTATTGTTTTGCGAATTATCCGGACTAACATTTTATATAATAACTAGGTTCTGTTTCCTAAATATAATACGAAACGGAAAACACGTCCCATTGGTAGAATTGTTTCCCATCTGAGTTTTGGCTCAAGTCCGAACATTGACCGCTTAGTATTTACACCTGCAGGTAAATACTAAGCGGTCAATGTTCGGACTTTTTTTTTTCGGACTTTTTGCATTTATCTTATACATGTAACAAATCTTACCCCAGTGCTAGGGAAGTTGTGCATAATTACTGCATAAACGTAAACTTTAGTTTAACCAAAGGCTGTTTACGACATAGAAAGTACAAATCGTGAATTACAATGTATATAATTTAAAATGTCCGTTACTTACACATTTATAAATAAGCATTTTAGCTAAAATAGGTTCGTACACCAGAGCTGATTCCCCAGATGAACATGTAACGTTAACCCAAAAGAAAGCGGTCACGTGGTTTTCTTCTTCTGTTCATATCATATCAACTAAATATTATAGCATGAAACCTTATTTTTCCATAACCTTGTCTCATCAAATACATTAACATGCAGGCAAGCGGTACGCTGGTCATTCTTCCAATTTATCTTTCTGTGATCTTCATCCATCAATAATTGGAAAAGATCAACGAAATTTATCCGAATAAATACCTGATAGTTGTAGAAGCACGACTAGAACGTATTTAATCCAGAAAGTCATTCTGTTGTGTACGATGTTTATATTTTATGATATATTGTACTCCACAATATCAATTCATTGTCGCAAGTGTCACTCATTAAAGGCGTTTGCTTATATATGCTATTAAACAAACCGGAAGTTGACCATTGACTGTTCTCTTCTGAATCATCTTAAAGGTGGTATCAGACAGTTTGGAGCGAAAGAATTATTAAGGGACTAAAACAATAATTATTACCAGAAAATTGCCTCGAAATGCTGTTTATTGATGTCCTACACCTATGTGAAAAGTGAAGCATAACACAACAATAATAATGTCATAATGTCATACATGTATTTCCTATCTAAGCAACGCTGCACAGTTAGCTATTTTAAGCTAAGAAAACCACGCGAGCACTTACTTTTGAGATCACGATATATCAACATTCGGGTAATCCGAGCTCTGACGTTGATGTCTATTTACAGCAGAAATCCCAATCATTCTTTTTTATAGATTTGAAAATAATGAATAATTTGCGTGATTTTTAACAACTTGTAGCGTCTTTAAAATGAGACAGTTTTCAAAGTTATCTTTGCTTTGACTAAAGAATAAGTTTCTGCAGAAGTTATGCTCACATACCCCCAAAGGAGAGTCTAGCTATTGTTGCATGTATTTAATATAGGCAAACTGTCTACTATCACGTTTAATGGTCGTGTCTGAGATTGGGTCATATGCTGAAGAAAATCGGAAGGAAACCTTGCGCAATTGCTGTGTGAAGTTTAGTGTAATCATATGTCTTTTGTACTTTGCAACTTTCTAAATATTGTTCTTCGTTTAGTGTTTTATTTTATTGTTTTTTTTTACGATGAAAACTACTTGTTTAGTAAAGTAGTACAGTTAAAACATATCTTTGTGAACAGTTCTTTCTACAAAAATGGCCGCGATTTCTCGACAAGTTCAATAGGAGTGGTTACACTAAATACCGACCGGAAGTAGAATGTGTGACATGGACTTGTTCTCGTTAGTAACAGTTTGTTGCTATGTTTTGACATTAAATTTCCTATTTTGAAGGTAATATGAACCTTTTGGTATCAAAAGGAAGCTAAAACTATGTAGAATTAAAAGAAAGCCAAAGTCTTTAACCCCTATGCACAATAATGGACTGATCCACTTTTACAGGAAGTACATATTGCATTGAAATTTGGCGGATACCGACTGGCAATTTGGCGGTATGCGCAGTCTATGAAGCTGAACCTTCTTACAAGTTGCAAAAGTTGCCTTATTTCTGGGTTTTCTGATAGACAATAAGTAGCTCGTTTCACCTATATATGGTTATAGGGGTCCATCATAACTTGGTCATGGTGCAATTTGTTTCCATCTTTTCGCGATTCACTATAGAATATAGAACAAACTTATTTAGTGGCGTCTAACCTAATAGACCGTATTAACAAGGAAGAGCACGGGTGTGAGCAATCCAAAGCGCCGCCGAGAGAATGCGATTTGATTAAGAAGATGACAATTTTGAGAACTAAAGACTCTCTTACACTGCCGATTTATTACATAATCATTGAGAAAAACGAACCGTAACTCTGAAAGGAATTAGACTATCTGCTACTTTACTTTCTTTCTTGTTGTCTGCTATATCTGCAATTGCAAGCTGCATGGTTAACATCGGTATACTCTGTTTCTTGTGTTAAACAAGAACTCGCCAAACTGCTGTGAATATTAATGATTTTTACCTTTTTTATAATTGCAAGTTACATACATGTATACAGTTGCAAATTACACTATTGAAAAACGGAATACTGGGTTCTTTTCTCTGAGAAACGTCTCATAGAACAGCTTTGATTTCTTGTTATTGCCTCTAACACTATCGTCCCCCATAAAAAGGCATTCCGAAAGAGGCACCGTTCTCCGGCGCCATTGAACCCCCTATGACTGGCTGGTCTGTGATTGCCAGTCTCGCATACTAGAAACTCCGAATCGAACCCCAGATGCTACTATTTTCATTTTATGTATCATAGTAATAATTTTGTTAGCTAGATTTAATTTAATTTCAATTTTTTGCGATAATAAAATTTCTTGTCAGCTTGTAATTTTTAGGTAACTGTAAACACTTAAGACAAACCAATAGACTTGCCATTTAATGCACCGTATCAAAATTAAGATAGAAGGAGCACCATAAACACGCGCATGCCGGATAGTGACGTAACATTAGGTGATTGTTTGAGGAACTACTTGTTAATCAGAAACACTAACAACAAAACTGACGCATTCTTATCACCCTTAAATAAGCCATTAAAGTGCGTGATAACTTGAAACTAGTAATTATGTTTATAATAATTACGATGAAATCCTACAAGAAAGTAGCCATATTAAGAATCATTAGTGTACATTCACACTGACGATATTGCCAACCTGTTCTTAGCTAACTTATAAATGAGCAGCGGGAAAATGCAATGTTATGCCAAATACAGCTTTCCCTCTGATCCGGCGGACAGGCATACGAACGAACTGACAGAGAGGGAACGAAAGAGGGAGAGAGAGAGAGAGAGAGAGAGAGTCAGAGAGAGAGAGAGAGAGACGAGAGAGAGAGAGAGAGAGAGAGAGAGAGGGGGGGGGGAGAGTCATACTTCTTTTTCAAGAAAATGATCTTGACACTTTTTTTTTTTGCTCTTACATGTAGGTCGCAGCAGTAAGTCGGATCAAAAATGACAATTTACGTCGTTTTTTGGTTTTATAGCATGGTGTCGATAATTTATGAACATTGTTTTATGAATACGAGTTTTTAAGTTTATGATTTGAGTTCAGAGAGAGATAAGGTGCTTTTTATTAACGTGCACAGCTTTCTCATTCCAGTAAAACTGTCATTTATAGTTTGCTTGAATTGTGATAAAACATCAAAATTCTCCTCCAATGTGACAAGTAGGTGAATATGAACGAACTTACAACTGGAAGTGAAAACAAATTTAACATGTTCAATTCAAAATAAGAGTCTCTTTACATTTTGAACATACGCACCGGTACAGCGACATACCAAATTCGTTTAACAAGGGTAGTGGTTATAGGTTCTTTGATAAGGGTCAGGGAATTATCAGGGTCGTTAAACGACTGGTCGGCCAGGTGTCGAGATCATCTGTTGGATGTTGAATAATGAACCCTTCAAGGACTGATATTGGTGGTTGGGGCAGCCCTTTATCTGATTCAGGTGGACACTGTCTCCAGATAAATAAAATACTGTTACTGGGACGATAACCGCCCCACCCACCCCCACCCCAGCCTCAAATCCCCCACCCCATCAAAAAAGACACAACAAGACACACACACACACACACACACACACACACACACACACAATTAACAGGCCTTGCATAATGTAGGGATTTAATGATGATGATGTAACAAAGTTGGAACTGAAAACCGAACAGACATACTTTATTCAATTAGTAAGACTAATGCAAACGGTATATGGTTACAAATAACGTGTGTGGTATACATGGACATACCAACATATAATGGCAAATATTTAATTTACACTTCCGGTTTCTTCATTGACTTTAAATATTTATATCCGTCAAAATGGGTCATCTTGGCATTTAAATGTACAACTTCCGGTCGTTTGAGGGCTTTATCCGTTGCAATCAATGTCATCAGATAAAGTTCAGATGGGAGCTGTATGCAATCTAACAAAACTCTCATTTAACTTTATTAGAGTTTGAAGTTGTATATATTACATTCATATTAAAATATCTTAAACCTGTTTGTTGGCAATTGCGAAGTTTTTTCTGCCTAAGAAATAATCTTTATTTTGTCTAGGTAAAGACAATTTTAACACTACCCAATTTGTTAAACATTACAAATTCCACTGAATGTTAATTTTATTCAAAATATATATACTGGCATGAGTAGGGTCGAATATTGTATGCGTAAATTTGTTGTCATTTAATTCATCCTATAAGGATTGTTACGTGTATTTCCTTTAATGGACATTGAACTTTGGTTCTTCAATTCCATCTTTACATGAACAGGATGCTACATCCATTTTTTCGTCTCTGGTCATGTTTGTTCATGATTCAGAAAGTTAATTTTATTTGTGGTCAACAATTTTTGTGTTGTTTTTCAAATCGAAATAGTACCATATTCCTTTTCTGAACACTATGTGGACATTATTTTTCGTTGACGTCACTACTTTCGTCATAACGTATAGAAAATATCAGCGCATGGACATTTTGTTTTCACATAGATCGTTTTTCTTTTCGTTGCTTGCATTCGAGAAACTCGTCAGGAAGTGCGAGGTTAGAGCTCTGTAAAACCGGTTTAAGCACCCCAGTCTGTCCATATTGCCGACTGACCGTTCCTAGGCGGTAACTGTCGGGTTTGCTTTTTTCTTTTAATGACTCATCACAAATTTGTTCTTACTTTTCGCTTGGTTTCGGAGTTTGGTATATGTTGCAATACTCATAGGACTTTGTCATATATTCTTATTGACATACTTTTAGGTCGGATTTAATCAGTTGTTCGCAGGATATTTTTAAGTAACTAATTATGATTAAAACACCATTGTGTGTGTGTGTGTGTGTGTGTGTGTGTGTGTGTGTGTGTGTGTGTGTGTGTGTGTGTGTGTGTGTGTGTGTGTGTGTGTGTGTGTGTGTGTGTGTGTGTGTGTGTGTGTGTGTGTGTGTGTGTGTGTGTGTGTGTGTGTGTGTGTGTGTGTGTGTGTGTGTGTGTGTGTGTGTGTGTGTGAAATGCATTGTTTATTAAAAATGTAAAAGAATAGGACAATGTTTCCATTCATTTATTCAATTAAAATCCTGATTTTTAAGCAGATTGGAATGTAATGGTGTAAATATCTTTTGCGAGGTAACCGCTTATTATTGTTAGGTTGCGATGCTGTATCATTCGTAACTACTTAGCAGTATCAGGAAACGTTTATTTCACAGAAATGACCGAATTATTCCAAGTTACGGGATCTCTATATAACTTATATAAAAGTATTTTAATGATCCAACCAGTGGCTATAAAAGAAAGCACTGTGCCTTTAATTGACTAGCCAGCAAACCACTTCCTAACACTAATTACTTGAATACTTGTTCATAAGGATGATTTCCGTTTGAAGCGGACAGAAGCTTTATGCCGGCCATATTTGGTTAAACAAGACAAGCAAATACATAATAGGTCTCTGAGTTCAAGCGACTTGATCATAGTTTAGCTTATTTGTATGACTCATGGCACCAAACGATTCGCACGTCATATGTATTTAAATTAGTATATCATTGAGCATATCGAGTAAATTATTTTAGTGTTTATGAGTGACGAATAAGGCAATATGCGTATTTTTTAAATCTTTTCTAGGCTGCTAAGCGTCAAATGGCAAAAAAATATATAGAAAAACGTCTCAACGCTTTTGAGGCTTCCAATCTAATAATAGCACAACGTCATCTGATGTGTAATACATAATTCATTTTTGTTCGACATTTAATTTTATAATAGAAAGAGTAAATTTCCTTTTCTTACGAAAAGAGGGAAGCAAATGCTCACTTGCTTATTTATAGTTTTTTGAAATAATAGACACTTAAACCGATAAATTTCACGACGTGTACTGTCTAGAACTTGAAGTTGTGTTATCAACAGCCGTTAGTTAATCTTAAGTATAAGTTTATTCAGAATTATGCACACATTTCCCAGACCTGATGTAGATGTTTAAGATACAGGCAAACTGTCGGATAAAACTTTTAAAAATATTGCGTAGTGTATTTATTGAAAATATGTTTACGATGATTTCGGCATATATTTATTTATTGTTTTCATTATATAATGACCCAAAATCATTTGAAGAAGTATATTCATTTAGAAAGAAAATTCCTTTACAAGGGAGATAGCTAAATCAGAAAAAATAACTGCTCAACTTGTCAATCTTGGCTGACGACGAAAAGTGTCTCCCCTCTCTAACACTTTCTTTCGTTATATGTACCTTTGTCACAATCTCAGAGGATTTGGGCCACGTGACTCAGTATGACGTCAGATTATACGTCTGTTAGGCATTTGAAAATTAAAGTTTCAAATCGGCTGCAAAGTTAGCATGTAAAGTATAAGTGGAACAGAGATTATTTTTTCGATATTTTTATGATTAAAAATGTCAGCAGGTTATTCATTTACGTGTATTTTTATATACACCGTGTTTTATAGTCTACAGTCGCGTCGTCATCTGCCGTGCGTAAAATGTACGGAAAAATAATTCCATAGTAATTGATTAATTATTCATTTAATCGAGCTTTCATACTAAAATAAAAAAAAAAATCAAACACTTCAGTGAACAACATACACGAACCTCCAAAACATTTCAAATATCTTATTTGCCTCCGGAATCTTGCCATTCATAGCCTTGAGCCTTTTGCAGAGTACTGGGTGACAATAACGAAAGATAATTCTGCTAGGATGAAAATCTATATGCATTTCAAAATGAGACAAATAATGTTTTGTTTTTGTTTTGCTTTTGTTGGTGTGTGTGGGTTTTTTTTCGTGCTTTTTTCTTCTTTTTTCTTCTTTTTTTTCTTTTTTTTTTCTTTTTTTTTCTTTTTTTTTGTTGTTGTTTTTTGAAAAACATAATAAAAATGAAAATGGACATCGAAAATTAAATGATGGTTTGGTCTAAGAGAGACAATTCTTTCCATCATATTTAAGTTATACGGCACTGTGTTACTTCCCTTGTCTAATCAACGCTGGTGACAATGATAAGCACCAGCATAATCATCTATGTCGTTAAACCAGTTGGCAAGCTGGTGTAAAAGGAAACACACTTATAGCGGATATAAACACCAGCATCATAAGTAGCAACAGAATTCGCATCATTATAACAACCACAGTCACCATCATATTATCGTTGTTATTTCATCACCGTCACTATCGACATTCCTGCTAGAATGAAAATGGTGAGATATGAACACTTTAAAGTTATAAACTGCTCCCTTTGATTGTACTTGTACTTGCAGAAAACATCTACTATGTTTTCTTTTCTGTGAATGCTTATAACTTCAGGCAACATCATCATCATCATCATCCTTCAGTTCTTTGCTTAGTGAGGGTGTATCTCTGTTGTTTTGGTCAGTCAGCTTTGCCATACCACTCTTTTTTTTAACGTTGCTATCCGACAGTTTGCCTGTATCTAATATATTTAACAATATTTTACCTCTGTTTGGGATATTTGTGCATAATTTCTGTAGAAAAAAAACACCCATCATACTTTAGTCTAAGTCTTGACGGTTTCATCAGTACCTGAAATAGTAAAACTCGTTAATCATCATTTAAAATGTTCATTCAAATCTATAAATAAGAACGATTAGGATTTCTACTAAAAATGGTCATCGACGTGACAGCGGATGACGTGGATAAGCTGAAACATTAATGGTCGCGTGGTTTTCTTAGTTTGAAAATAGCGTGCAGCGTGGCACAGATAGGTCCAAACTGTTGGATACTACCTTTAATTGCTTTAATAATAATAATAATAATAATAATAATAATAATAATGATCATTATAATATATTTATTTTACGAAGGTAACTCATAAGCTATATACATACACACACAGCATATAATATACATCTATTAGAAAGATCACATTCATACAAACAACATTTGTCATTTTTATCATAAGTGATTAAGTGAGTATAATACATGTATGTTATCATATCATTCAAGCAGTCACAATGGTACTAGTCGAATACGTTTACAAACTATATAAGAACACGGAACAAGTTAAATTATTGAAGATATTCAATATATTTATCTGACCACAGTGATATGCACTTGTTATGTTTAGTTTGTTTGTTTGTGTTTGTTTGTTGTTTGTTTGCGTGTTCATTTTTTTGTAGTTGTTTTGTTTGTTTGTTGTTGTTTTTGTTGCTGTTGTTGTTTTTGTATAAGCATTTAATCATATACATAAATTGGTACACACAATTAAACAAATTGATAAGCATCACCGTGTATGCAATTACATTCACGCTATTTGTCTCATACATAATACGAATATTCACAAACATAATGTCTACATTAGTTTAAATGAAAAATGGATGTACATATAAAACAAGTAAACCGGTATTAGAAAAAAACCCTTAAATATTCAAACAGTCACTCAAAAGAAAATGACATATGTATAATATAATTTCATGTAATGGTATTATACCAGCAAAGTAGTGCCATTATATATAGGGCTTGCTAAATTGGCAACTTTACGATACTTTCTGAGTTGTAAATTGTTTTTCTTTCATTGTAAATATATCACTGCCTTCTATCACAATGTTTCAAATAGAAAAAAATTGGATGAAATTTTAAAAATATGAATGCATTTTGACATTTTAAAATCAGTTACGTTGTGTTTTGCCGAAATTATTATGACTTCAATGTAGGTGTACTTGTATGACAGCTGTTATATTTAGAAAGTTTGTAGTAACAGTGTTATAAAGGTTAAAATTATCTGTATTAGTTGTCTCCCTTGAAGGAAGGTATTTTCATTTAGTATAATAATTTCATATATAAGAGATGTTATAATTTTTTTTTTATTATTGTCCTTATTTTCATTGATAAAATCATTGTCGATCTAATTTCACCAGATTGGTTGTTGTAGTTTGCAGCCTTGGGCGTGTTCAATAGTTAAATGAAGATTTCTGCATTTTATTTTTCCATTTTCCATGCTTACTAAGTAGTTAAATACACAATAAAGGTATGACTAGCAATACTTTCTTAACAGTGCTTGCCCGTAACCACTGAGCTACTCCGGTTCTTGGTTTCACAATAAAAACGCTTATCTGAATTAAATGTAAACAATATAATTTACAAACACAATCGTTTCCCAAAATTCAACTATAAATGGACAAGGATACATTACCGCGTCGGGTTGATAAGAGTCGCGGATGTGTAACTCATCTTACTGCTAGGCATTTCGAGTCCAAACTTGGGCAAAAGATTTAATGTTGGAAGGTATTCCGGCTGACCTGCGGTGCGACGGTGGTTCTACCCAGACATTTGTCTGGGAGCTTCTTCCAGCAAAGTAGCAAGACGTCGCTACAATAGCTGGTCGCTGTGATGTATTTTCAAACAAAACAACAATAATATTATAAGAAATTGATTGACATTATTGACGTTCGACATACATCAAACATTCATTTCAGGAAAGGAACAACACTAAGGATATACCGGACCAGTTAGCGCAATCGGTAGTTAGTTGTGTAGCTTCCTTGCTAACGCTCAAGCAAATATAAGGGTAGTTCCACGACTGGTTAGGCCGGTATCAGGATAATGCGACTGGATGTGGTATCATGCCAGGTGTTCATGGCATGCTATACACAATGAAGGCAGCACTATATCTGCTTCAAGTGGACACCGTCTCCAGATAACTGAAATACTGCTGGTGGGACGATAAACCCAACAAACAATAAGGATATTACCAAGCAGTTTTGTATATCTTTAAATTTTCTTGTGACTACGGTGGCGTAAACAATCTAAACTCTTCGATACAATTTGCATTTTTTCGTTTAGTTCGGAATTATATAAACGGCTAGAATTTTCAAGAATATAAATAATTTAACTCTTTACGGAGCTTCGTGGTAAATTATTCGACAAGATATTGGCGGCCAAAACGAAAGTTAGGATGATTGGATAGCAGAAAACGATGATCATTAAATTTATGATTGCTTTTGTTCTTACAATGTAGTGGCCGCAACAGCTCAGTTGGTAGAGTGTCGGCTTGCTGATCGGGAGGTCGGCCGGGTCAAACCAAAGACTTTAAAGTTAGTAGTAGTAGTGGCTTCCCTCATAACGCCCGGGGCTAAGGAGACAGCATTACGCCTGACTCGTCGGTGTCAGTATAATAGACCGGCCGGGTTCAGTCCCTGGGCACCTTATAAGTGCCCCTGTGCTATAATGATAATATGTCGTTACGCAGTATCGGCAAAAACGCCGGCAAATCCCACCCCATCCCTTACATTTATATTATCGACAGTTGGACAGTGTAATGGGGTCTGTAAAGTGTTCGTAACAGTTCCGAAAAAAGCTTTAGTGACTTGCACATTAATTAAAAAGGACAAAAGTTTCGACAATAATGTACACATCCCCAAATTAACTCGAACAAGTTGTCGACACTACGGGAAGACGTTAACTGCAAACGTTATGGCGTGCACTTCCGACGGAACGGCGTCATTATTGTTAATAATTCACATATATCGGCTTTGCTCAAAATATCGTATTTAAGTTAATAATGCAGCAAATAATGTAAAACAAATATGTATACAGAAAAGCCTAATGAACATTTTATATTAAAACTCATTTTAAAAAATGTTCTTAAGGGCCTTTTTTTGTAACACGAGCCTTATTTCTTTCGTACTATGATAAATTCAAGTGTACCCTTCAGAAAGGACAGTAAAAACTTGTATTAAAATATAAAAGAACACAAACACATGTGTGTATGGAAGAAATGATTTGTTAAAATAAAGCATTTTAAAGTTTAATTCAATAACAATAGTAATAATAATAATTATAATAAAATGATGATAATAATAATAATAATAATAATAATAATATTAATAAAAACGACTCTTACAACAAAATTGCAATAACATTTCATAAAATGTAAACTCTAATGTTGAGACTTCAATAATAGTGTCAAATGAGTTTTTCATTTCCCAATAGGTACGAACATTCCATTCAAAATCTGTGTGCATATTGAATTGCGGTTACGACGTATATTGCATAAATCATTAATGGTATTTGCACAGAAAATTCGGCGTTAAAATTGACTCTTACCGATTCTTTTTCATAATGTTGTTGTTGTTCGTTTGGATGCGTTGTATCTTACAAATATCTTATTAGGTAAATAAGAAAAGGTCCTATCAAAATTTTCACAGATATTTAAATTTTATCTACCAGCAGACAAAGGCAAACAATGTAAATGCGAATGTGACAAAAACACGGAGACGAGACATAACACACATAAAGAAAAACCATCAGTTACCGTCTTGGAACGGTCAATTGGCAAAAGGGCCAACTGGGGTTAACTTAAACCTGGTTTGTGGAGCGCTCCAACCTCGCACTTCCTGAAGGTTTTTCTAGCCAAACAAACAGTGTAAATAAACAACATCCCGTCAAAGTGAGACAACTAACAGTAAGCACCTGCATCGGGAGTTAAAACAGATACAATGAACTTATATACATACATAACAGCTAGCAACAAAATAAACTATAAACATATGTACAGTATGTACAGTAGATAAAAGCCTCGGCAACGTAAAAACAAAAACCACAAAACGAGAGATCAGTTTGAAATAAAACAGCCCAAGCGCTGATACATTATAAGATATTATTAGGGGTGGGCCAATCTGATTTTTTTTTTCTAAATAGTATTTTTTCTATTGCCATTTAGTGTATTTAGAATAAATTCGGTCAAAACTTTAACAATTTTTTTTTATTTCGGTTGGAACAGTCCATTTTTATCAAAATGACCGACAAAAATCATAATTTATATTAAATTTGCTGGTATTTCGTAAAAATTATTTATTTTTATGTGGTTTCTTGCATACATTCTGCTTCTTCTTACACCTATAATATATAGATGCACTAGATATGTGCCAATTGGTTAAATTTAGCCATTTTGAACCAAACAAAATTCAAAATGGCCGTCAAAATGTTCTTAAAATGAATAAAATAAAGGAATATTTTTGATAACATACGGATTATCATGAAAACAACAGATGTTTAATGTAAATCTAACAATTAAAATATGTTACACTCATATGAAATGTAAATTTGGCATTACAATACATATATGTATATATATTAAAATATAACACAGTTTTCTCATGTACACTTGCAGGTATTAATTAAGAATGGCTGACCAAGTGAGACCAAAAAGTCGACAAAGCTATGTGTGTAAAGAACTCTTTGGGGAGTCTTTTAGGGAAATAGACCAATTTGTTTCTAAGAATAAGTTACCTTCTGGCAAAATAGCAATTGGAAGGATGTTATCATTATGTAAACAGCCAGAGAAGGGACACAAGAGTATCAGCCGTGATGAGGCAAGCAAATTAGTTGCTCGTGAACTGAGCCATGACTGGATATCAAAGAACGTATATCTAATGACAGAAGCATCAATAGCAAAGAAGATAAGAGAAGATTATGAAAAGTTCAAGACCATTTTAAAGCATGACAGCAATCAGTCGAGGGCAAAGTCTGATAAGTGGGGTGAAAGTGCAAAAAGCTTTGTAGAGAAATTATCAAAATGGGCATATGGTATTCGAACTACAAACCAAAAGTACCAGAAGGAGCTGGAATCAGAACACGGGGTAAAGATGACAAACGAGGATGAGAAGTTTTACCAGGAAAATTGTCATGGAAGTTACAAAGCCATTTGTACTATAACAGTGCCAAAAGATGGACACGAAGTGAGGCAAGAGCTGAAAAGCAGAAACAATCTGACATGAATAAGAGAGATGAGTTGATTCAATTACAGAAGTTAGAAAGTGATAGACAAAAAGAGCAGATGCAAGAACTACTTGCTGAAGAAGTAATTGAACCAATCACAGATCCTGATTTTAGTGATGAAGTGATAAAAATAAATTCACCTGAATGTTCATACTCGTCTTCAACAGTAAGACGAAATCTGAGATCATCCACTAAGAAATCTGAGACTCAACCATACGAAGATCCCAAGAAAATGTATGCGAAAGTTCCTATACGCACAGGAAGAAAGGCATTCAATGAAGATGTAAAATCTATAAATAAGAACGATTAGGATTTCTGCTAAAAATGGTCATCGACGTGACAGCGGATGACGTGGATAAGCTGAAACATAAATGGTCGCGTGGTTTTCTTAGTTTGAAAATAGCGTGCAGCGTGGCACAGATAGGTCCAAACTGTCGGATACTACTTTTAATTGTTTTAATAATAATAATAATAATAATCATTATAATATATTTATTTTACGAAGGTAACTCATAAGCTATATACATACACACACAGCATATAATATACATCTATTAGAAAGATCACATTCATACAAACAACATTTGTCATTTTTATCATAAGTGATTAAGTGAGTATAATACATGTATGTTATCATATCATTCAAGCAGTCACAATGGTACTAGTCGAATACGTTTACAAACTATATAAGAACACGGAACAAGTTAAATTATTGAAGATATTCAATATAATTATCTGACCACAGTGATATGCACTTGTTATGTTTAGTTTGTTTGTTTGTGTTTGTTTGTTGTTTGTTTGCGTGTTCATTTTTTTGTAGTTGTTTTGTTTGTTTGTTGTTGTTTTTGTTGCTGTTGTTGTTTTTGTATAAGCATTAAATCATATACATAAATTGGTACACACAATTAAACAAATTGATAAGCATCACACATGTATGCAATTACATTCACGCTATTTGTCTCATACATAATACGAATATTCACAAACATAATGTCGACATTAGTTTAAATGTAAAATGGATGTACATATAAAACAAGTAAACCGGTATTAGAGAAAACCCTTAGATATTCAAACAGTCACTCAAAAGAAAATGACATATGTATAATATAATTTCATGTAATGGTATTATACCAGCAAAGTAGTGCCATTATATATAGGGCTTGCTAAATTGGCAACTTTACGATACTTTCTGAGTTGTAAATTGTTTTTCTTTCATTGTAAATATATCACTGCCTGCTATCGCAATGTTTCAAATAGAAAAATTTTGTATGAAATTTTAAAAATATGAATGCATTTTGACATTTTAAAATCAGTTACGTTGTGTTTTGCCGAAATTATTATGACTTCAATGTAGGTGTACTTGTATGACAGCTGTTATATTTAGAAAGTTTGTAGTAACAGTGTTATAAAGGTTAAAATTATCTGTATTAGTTGTCTCCCTTGAAGGAAGGTATTTTCATTTAGTATAATAATTTCATATATAAGAGATGTTATAATTTTTTATTATTATTGTCCTTATTTTCATTGATAAAATCATTGTCGATCTAATTTCACCAGATTGGTTGTTGTAGTTTGCAGCCTTGGGCGTGTTCAATAGTTTAATGACGATTCCTGCATTTTATTTTTCCATTTTCCATGCTTACTAAGTAGTTAAATACACAATAAAGGTATGACTAGCAATTCTTTCTTAACAGTGCTTGTCCGTAACCACTGAGCTACAGCGGTTCTTGGTTTCACAAATAAAACGCTTATCTGAATCAAATGTAAACAATATAATTTACAAACACAATCGTTTCCCCAAAATACAACCATAAATGGACAAGGATACATTACCGCGTCGGGTTGATAAGAGTCGCGGATATGTAACTGATCTTACTGCTAGGCATTTCGAGTCCAAACTTGGGCAAAAGATTTAATGTTGGAAGGTATTCCGGCTGACCTGCGGTGCGACGGTGGTTCTACCCAGACATTTGTCTGGGAGCTTCTTCCAGCAAAGTAGCAGGACGTCGCTACAATAGCTGGTCGCTGTGATGTATTTAAAACAAAACAACAATAATATTATAAGAAATTGATTGACATTATTGACGTTCGACATACATCAAACATTCATTTCAGGAAAGGAACAACTCTAAGGATATACCGGACCAGCTAGCGCAATCGGTAGTTAGTGGTGTGAGCTCCCTTGCTAACGCTCAAGCAAATATAAGGGTAGTTCCACGACTGGTTAGCCAGTTATCAGGATAATGCGACTGGATGTGGTATCATGCCAGGTGTTCACGGCATGCTATACACAATGAAGTTAGCACTATATCTGCTTCAAATGGACACCGCCTGTGGCGGTAACAATCTAAACTCTTCGATACAAGTTGCATTTTTCGTATAGTTCGGAATTATAGAAACGGCATGAATCTTCAAGAGTAGAAATAATTTAACTCTTAACGGAGCTTCGTGGTAAATTATTCGACAACACATTGGCGGCTAAAACGAAAGTTAGGATGATTGGATAGCAGAAAACGATGATCATTAAATTTATGATTGCTTTTGTTCTTACATTGTATTGGCCGCAATAGCTCAGTTGGTAGAGTGTCGGCTTGCTGATCGGGAGGTCGGCCGGGTCAAACCAAAGACTTAAAAGTTAGTAGTAGTGGTGGCTTCCCTCATAGTGCCCGAGGCTAAGGGGCCAGCATTACGCCTGACTCGTCGGTGTCAGTATAATTGACCGGCCGGGTTCAGTCCCTGGGCACCTCATAAGTGCCCCTGTGCTATAATGATAGAAATGTCGCTACACAGTATCGGCAACAATGCCAGTAAATCCCATCTTATCCATTACATTATTATCGACAGTTGGACATTGTTTTGGGTTCTGTAAAGTGTTCGAGACAGTTCCGAAAGAGCTTCAGTGACTTGCACATTTATTAAAAAGGACAAAAGTTTCGACAATAATGTACACATCCCCAAATTAACTCGAACAAGTGGTCGACACTACGGGAAAACGTTAACTGCAAACGTTATGGCGTGCACTTCCGACGGAACGGCGTCATTATTGTTAATAATTCACGTTTATCGGCTTTGCTCAAAATATAATATTTAAGTTAATAATGCAGCAAATAATGTAAAACAAATATGTATACAGAAAAGCCTAATGAACATTTTATATTAAAACTCATTTTAAAAATGTTCTTAAGGGCCTTTTTTTGTAACACGAGCCTTATTTCTTTCGTACTATGATTAATTCAATTGTACCCTTCAGAAAGGACAGTAAAACTTGTATTAAAATATAAAAGAACACAAACACATGTGTGTATGGAAGAAATGATTTGTTAAAATAAAGCATTTTAAAGTTTAATTCAATAATAATAGTAATAATAA
Organism: Sinonovacula constricta; assembly: GCA_007844125.1. Taxonomy (NCBI): domain Eukaryota; kingdom Metazoa; phylum Mollusca; class Bivalvia; order Cardiida; family Solecurtidae; genus Sinonovacula; species Sinonovacula constricta. The sequence goes on along the minus strand of CM017567.1, from coordinate 56,183,160 downwards.
TAATTATAATAAAATAATAATAATAATAATAATAATAATGACTCTTACAACAAAATTGCAATAACATTTCATAAAGTGTAACCTCTAATGTTGAGACTTCAATAATAGTGTCAAATGAGTTTTTCATTTCCCAATAGGTACGAACATTCCATTCAAAATCTGTGTGCATATTGAATTGCGGTTACGACGTATATTTCATAAATCATTAATGGTATTTGCACAGAAAATTCGGCGTTAAAATTGACTCTGACTGATTCTTTTTCATAATGTTGTTGTTGTTCGTTTGGATGCGTTGTATCTTACAAATATCTTATTAGGTAAATAAGAAAAGGTCCTATCAAAATTTTCACAGATATTTAAATTTTATCTACCAGCAGACAAAGGCAAACAATGTAAATGCGAATGTGACAAAAACACGGAGACGAGACATAACACACATAAAGAAAAACCATCAGTTACCGTCTTGGAACGGTCAATTGGCAAAAGGGCCAACTGGGGTTAACTTAAACCTGGTTTGTGGAGCGCTCCAACCTCGCACTTCCTGAAGGTTTTTCTAGCAAACAAACAGTGTAAATAAACAACATCCCGTCAAAGTGAGACAACTAACAGTAAGCACCTGCATCGGGAGTTAAAACAGATACAATGAACTTATATACATACATAACAGCTAGCAACAAAATAAACTATAAACATATGTACAGTATGTACAGTAGATAAAAGCCTCGGCAACGCAAAAACAAAAACCACAAAACGAGAGATCAGTTTGAAATAAAACAGCCCATGCGCTGATACATTATAAGATATTATTAGGGGTGGGCCAATCTGATTTTTTTCTAAATAGTATTTTTTCTATTGCCATTTAGTGTATTTAGAATAAATTCGGTCAAAACTTCAACATTTTTTTTATTTCGGTTGGAACAGTCCATTTTTATCAAAATGGCCGACAAAATCATAATTTATATTAAATTTGCTGGTATTTCGTAAAAATTATTTATATTTATGTGGTTTCTTGTATACATTCTGCTTCTTCTTACTCCTATTATATATAGATGCACTAGATATGTGCCAATTGGTTAAATTTAGCCATTTTGAACCAAACAAAATTCAAAATGGCCGTCAAAATGTTCTTAAAATGAATAAAATAAAGGAATATTTTTGATAACATATGGATTATCATGAAAACAACAGATGTTTAATGTAAATCTAACAATTAAAATATGTTACACTCATATGAAATGTAAATTTGGCATAACATCTTTATCCTGCATTTTGCTTAGCATAATCTCATACACTGACACAATGTGCATAGAGTTAACAATAAGATTTTAGTCATTTAAGTCAGACTGGTTAGCCTACTAATATTGTGTATTCTTTTTGTTTGTCTGCTTTTCTAACTGTTTGGTCCTTTAAAACCTTAGGGTTGTCACTTTACATCTTTAAAGGAAAACAATTTAAATAATCCATCCATTAATTTTGCTATAAAAAAGTTTACAGAGGTACATATAAGCATTAACTTGCAAGCATGCTGGCTTGCCATATCTGAATAAAAGCGCTTATAACAGAAAACAATTTTCAAGTAAGATTTCTTCTCTTCTTTGTTGAATGCTTATTTAAGCAACTACATTTGTTCTATGTTTATGTTTACATTCTATGTTTATAAAAGTCTAATGTACATTGTCTATAATGGAATCAGTAATTGTGTCCTTATTACATTTGCTCCTTTATTTCGCTTTTTGTAGGAGCGTGTAAAACAAGGTGGTACTAAACACTTAAACTCTATATGTGTTTTTTTTTATCCAATTTAGGATGTGCCTTTCACTAATAATATACTATTGAACAATTAAACAGAAAAAAATCTTTAAATAATGAAAGGTAAGAATTACAATTATACAGTTTAATGTTTACCAGCATACATTCAGTACATATATAGTCTAACTCAAACCTTGTTCCTTTGACTTTTTCCCCAAAGGAACTTGGGAACTGGGTAGACTATGTATGAACAATTAATAATTGCAAAACCTTTATAGAGCAAAGATTGTTAAACTATCGTTAAACTTGAACAAAAACTATTGTTTTGCTGTTTTACATACTTTTTGCTTTGAAATGTACCGGTACTCAGTTTGTTTGTTTTTTACATGGCATGAAAAATTAGGACTGCTGGTGTGCAAATGTATTTACAATATATAAATAAATGGAAACAAATTAGTATCTAAATCATACATGAAAACTTATTAAATATACTAAAAGTGTATAGGTCCATTAATACATGTATATATAAACTAAACTTGCTTCAAATGTTCAATTTCCACTAAGGCACTGGCTGCTTGCGAAACTTGTTTATGTTACATCACATAGGTGATACTTTTATACTTACACTAGTTTATTTACTTGTTTTTGTGATAGATAAATGTGGATGTTCTCTGGTTAATTTTCCTATTTTGGTGATTATTTATCAAGAATTGATCTATATAGACATACTCCAGCCTATTTTTCTCATATGTTCAAGTAGTCAACACCTCTGCACACCTGTTTATATCCTAAAAGTTATTAATGACAGATAAATTAACTGTGTACTCTATGAATGCCCAGGGCCTAGGAAATAAAACCAAAAGAGCTGATGTTTTTGATTTTCTGAAAAATAAAAAAGGTCAAATCTATTTTTACAGGACACACATTTTATTGATGAAGATATGAGACAAATATATATTGAATTTGGTTTTGAGGTCTACTATAATAATGGAAGTAGCAGCTCAAGAGGAGTTGCAATTTTTGTTGATAAAAAGCTGGACTTTCAGTTTAAATCAAAATATTGTGACTGTGATGGCAATATGTTGATTATAAATGGTTTAATTTGTAAGAAAAATCTCTCATTGGTTAATATTTATGGTCCCAATCAGGATAAACCTGAATTCTTTGAAGAAATAAAAAATCAGGTTAAAGAATTAGAGGACCCTTGTATTATAGCAGGTGATTTTAATTTAGTCTTGAATCCGGAATTAGATTATTTTTACTATCTACACATAAATAACCCAAAGGCTAGGGAGTCACTTATAGAAACAATTTTCGAACTAGACCTTGTAGATTGTTGGAGAGATATTAATATGGAAAAAAAGGAATTCACCTGGTTTAAAAAGAATGCAAATAAAAAGGCTAGACTAGATTTTTTCTTAATATCTAACTCACTAATAGTAGAGGTTACAAACTGTCAAATATTGCCGGGCTATCGGACAGACCACTCACTTATTAAATTACAACTAGAGTTTGGTAAATTCAAAAAAGGAAAGTCTTATTGGAAAATGAACAACTCTTTATTAAAAGACATTAACTATGTTAAAAAGATAAAGAAAAAAATACTTGATTTAAAAGAACAATATTGTGAAAAGAACTTACTCAATAATAGAAATATCAGTGAAATTCCAAATGAAGAAATTAAATTCAATATTAACGATCAGCTGTTTTTTGAAACTATTTTATTTGAAATTAGGGGGGAAACAATTGCCTATAGTTCAAAAATAAAAAAAATATGAGAATGAAAAAGAGATTCTGTTAATTAAAGATATTTCATTTTTAGAAAAGCAACTTATAACCAATTGCACATTACTGCAGGAAAAACGCACTGAATTAGAAAAAATAAGAGAAAAAAAATGGAAGGGGCAAAAATTAGATCGCGTGCAAAATGGATAGAACACGGTGAAAAAAATAGTAAATATTTTTGTAATTTAGAAAATAACAATTTTATTTCAAAGTCCATGTCAAAATTAGCTACAAAAAATGGTCAAATAGTTGATAACCAAGAAGAAATTATGGAAACAGTAAAATCCTTTTACAAAAGTTTATATAGCTATAAAGAGGCATGTGATGTCAATCTCAATGATATAATTAATACCACAGAGGTAAGGATTTTAAAAGAGCAAGAAAAAATACTATTAGAAGGAAACCTTACTGAAAAGGAATGTCTTGAGAGTCTAAAGTGTATGAAACATAACAAAAGCCCAGGTCTTTCAGGATTCACAGTTGAGTTCTTTAAATTTTTCTGGGCAGACATTGGCCAATTTCTTGTAAGATCCCTCAATTGTGGCTTACAAAAGGGTGAATTGTCAATCTCCCAAAAACAAGGCATTATTACATGTATTCCAAAAGCTAATAGGGATAAAACATTACTAAACAACTGGAGGCCTATATCTCTTTTAAACGTTTCCTATAAAATTGCATCATCTGCTATAGCTAATAGATTAAAAAAGATTCTTGATCTGATTATTAGTGAAGATCAAACAGGATTTGTAGCCAATAGGTATATTGGAGAAAATACAAGAATAATATATGACATTATGTTTTACACTGAAAAGTATAACCTACCTGGTCTCCTATTACTAATTGACTTTGAAAAAGCATTTGATTCAGTAGCATGGTCTTTTATTAATAAAGTTCTTGACTTCTTCAACTTTGGCCCAATTTTTAAAAGGTGGATAAGCATTTTTTATAAAAACATTGAATCGTGCTGTCTTGTAAATGGGCACTGCTCAGAGTGGTTCGTTATGGAAAGAGGATGTCGTCAGGGGGACCCTATATCCCCATATATCTTCATTCTATGTGCAGAGGTGCTTGGCATGTTGATAAGACAAAATCACAATATTGCAGGAATAAGAATTGAAAATTTTGAATATAAAATATCTCAATACGCAGATGATACCTCTCTTATCCTTGATGGTACTGAAACTTCTCTTCTTTCTGCTTGCAATGTTTTAAAATTCTATGCACAATTTTCTGGCCTTAATATTAATATTGAAAAAACTAAAGCAATATGGATTGGTAGCAAGCGAGATAGCAAAAGAAAATTATTGCCACATCTAAATATTTCCTGGGAAACAGAATTTACTCTACTTGGTATTACCTTTTCAAGTGATCTTAGCAAAATTATTAATTTGAATTATGATAAGAAATTAGAAGAAATTAAACAGCTTATAACTAAATGGTCAAAGCGAATACTTACACCTTTAGGCAAAATAACTGTGCTCAAAACCTTAGCCCTCCCTAAAATTAACCACTTAATCCTAGCATTGCCAAACCCTCGCAATGAAACAATTATAAATATTCAGAAAATGTTCTCTAAATTCCTTTGGGAAGGCAAACCTGGAAAAATTAAAGAGGAAGTTATTTACAATGACTATCACCAAGGAGGTTTAAGAATGGTCAATGTTAAAATATTTATAAATGCTCTTAAATCATCATGGATCAGAAAAATGATTCTAAGAAACAAAAAATCTTTGTTAATAGGTTGTCAGAGTAAAAACCTAAAAAATCTTCATGTCCTTGGGGCAGAATATATTAATATTAAATTACATACAATAGACAATCCTTTTTGGAAGGATGTTTATACATCGTATTATAATTTCATGAAATCTATCGTACCGAATAGCAGTAATGATGTAAAATGTACACACTTGTTTTATAATAATAATATTAAGGTCGGAGGTAAATTCATATATAGACGAAAATTTGTAGAGAAAGGTGTATACTCTATTAATGATCTTTTAAATAAAAACGGCACATTTTATACTTTCACTGAGTTTGTTCAAACATTTGGACATATAACTAACTACCTTGATTATGCAAGTATAGTTTCATCTGTTAAAACCTATTTAAAAAAGGTCAAAATGCACCATCCTGGTAATAGACTAGAAGAACCAATACTTCCTTTGTCACTTTCACTATTACTAAAAACAAAAACTGGGTGCAGAAATATGTATGACAGCATGGTTAAAAATAATATACAACCAAGTTCTATTTCAAAATGGTTAAATGAATTGGGCTGTAATAATATTGATGTTGTAAAACTATTTAAGCTGCCTTTTAAGTGCCATCAAAGCACCTTTTTGCAGTGGTTCCAATGTAGAATAAACCACCGAATATTAGGAACAAATTCACTTCTTAAAAAAATGAATATTAAGAATAATAATCTGTGCTCGTTATGTCACCTAGAAGAAGAAACCATTTTTCATCTCTTCTGCAAATGTAATATTGTGAAGACTTTTTGGCAAGATTTGATTATACTTATTAACACCAACTGTCCTGCATTAAACATTCCAATGTCAGATGCAGACCTTATTTTTGGAAACAAAACTCTCCACAAAGTTATCAACTTGATTTTCATACTAGCTAAATATTATGTATTCAAAACTAAAGATAAAAACAAACACCCTAATGTTGGAGTATTTAAGAAATATATAATAAATCAATACAAGACTGATCAATATATTGCTAGTGAAAGTTTGAACCAGAGAACTCATGATCAATATTGGAAACCTGTAATTGTCTTAATAAACAATATTTTAACAGAATAAGAAAAGCTACCCATTTTACCAACATTACCAAATGATGGTCTTGATCTTACTAGTAACATCTTTTTAGAAAATATAATGAACTTTTAAGTTCACCTAAAATAAACTTATTTAAACATTTAAGTGTAGTCTCTGCTCATTAATAGATTTATTTAAACAGCACATTTCTTTCTTAATAAAGTGTTTTAAAAACAAGCTTTACAGTTAAATGCATTCCACAGAACTTTTCTTGTTAAAAAGCAGTGATTTTTTTCAGCTGTTTTCTAGTTGTTTGTTTGTAAATATGTGTTAGCTTATAGTTAGCTTGTTATGTCCATAAATACAAATAGCTAATCAGGACAGTGCAGGCATCAGAAAGATCTAGTAATACAAGATTCTGATATTAGAAATATAGATTATTCCATAAATTATTATTACACTGTACAAAGACTTAAGTTTTGGTACATATATAAGCCATACTGTCCTTGATATAGTTAAAAATTCCAATCCTTTATACATTCAGTTTACTTTATTATTTTATGTTAGACAAAAGCATATTGAAAAATCTAAGCTGAAAATCTGTTTTATATGGACAATGTTAATATGATAAGAAATGTGTAACATATGTCTGTATGTTGTGACTGTACTTTATATGTTGTGTAATTTGTGACATGAAATAAAGTTAAAAAAAAAAAGATTGGACACGAAGTTGATTCAATTACAGAAGTTAGAAAGTGATAGACAAAAAGAGCAGATGCAAGAACTACTTGCTGAAGAAGTATTTGAACCAATCACAGATCCTGATTTTAGTGATGAAGTGATAAAAATAAATTAACCTGAATGTTCATACTCGTCTTCAACAGTAAGACGAAATCTGAGATCATCCACTAAGAAATCTGAGACTCAACCATACTAAGATCCCAAGAAAAATGTATCCGAAAGTTCCTATACGCACAGGAAGAAAGACATTCAATGAAGATGTAATGCGTTGCACTGTATAATGTCTGTCAGAATGCAAGGTAACACCAAATGATCTTACACTGATAATAATTAATGTAGGAACATTATTTTCAAACAGAAATGGGTTGCCTACGATCTCACATGTGATTATGAATCTGAGAATGCAGAGAGTAGTGAAAGTAGTGAAGAAGATGAAAATGATGAAAGGCATGATGAAACAATGAAGAAAAGGCAACGTCGACATTCAGGTGATTTGACTTATGTGTTTCCAAGCAGAAGATCAATATCAAGGTACCTAGAGGATGCTTCCTTCTTGAATTTGGAACTGGTAGCAGATCATATTTTAAATAAAGGTGAATCTGTAGTTACTGTTGGTTTGGATGATACCACCAAGGCTGCTGGACACAAGCTATATGACGTTAAAGCAGATCATATTACAATATCAGGGCCCTCCAAGATGCGGAAAACCTTGACAACTGGCTACACTGAAAACATAAGCCACTCTGGAATTCATGGGGCTAAAGCTTATGAGTTTAAACTCAACTGTCTGGCTTTACTGGCTGACACAACTGTTGATGATTTAAAGGAACATATAGATTTTTGGATGTCAGATCGTGCCGGTGATTGTAACATGTTGCTACAGAATTTTGGCGTAAGTGAAGAGAAGCCATCAAATGTTGTGGTCATTTGATATTAGGCGTGGACCACGCATGTGATAAAGTGTTTAGGAATACCGAGCAACAAATAGGTATCCAAAATCTGATCAAGATAACAGCTGGTGAGAAGGTATTCTGCTCTCCAAGTTCAATCATCCACACAATATGGTTGATAGCAATACACTCCTATCGCCAAGCCATGCAGCGCATTCCGTGTCACTATATAATGAGTACATAGCATGGATGAGTGCAAATGACATTCCCCATACAGGATTCAAAGGCTTTGTTGCGAATCGGTTTGGGCGAATAGCTGAACTTGCAAAAGAATACTTAGCTAGACGTGAGTCCATACTCGAATTCTTTGATGCAATAGTGGACACAAATTCGAACAAGCTTGTGTTAGCTGTCTCAACATACATACAAAATGAATGGTTTCTGTGTTGCACGGAAGTGTATTCATTCATTGGTGATTTGATTATATTCCCATTGATGAAGTTACTGGGAATTGATGATCAAAATCAAGATAAGAACACAGAGAGAAATTGGATTGGTGTTAAGAAATTCTTTGATGAAAAGTGGAAGGAAATCAAACAGGAACAGGAAAACAGCTTAAAGTCTGATACAGGAAAAGGGTTAATAGCTGAAGTTAATAGCTGCTGTGCTTGATGAAGTATTGGACACACTTGAACGTCAGCTATCTGGAATGGAATATTTCAACACAGTGGACGTAGACCCAGAGTTTAAGGAAAGGTTACAGAAAGCACCACTGACAAATCTTGGTTGTGAGTCTGAATTTGCAAAACTGGACAACAGAATCAAAGTCAGCGGGGGTTCAGCTTCAGTCTCGACATTTTCAAAGAAGAACGTAGTAGTTACAAATGGGTTATTTGTTGACTCATCTTTCTGCGATCAGCCTGAGGATGAGCTTAAAGGACGTTGGAAATGGGCGAGGAGTTCTGAAGCTGTCAAACGAGTAAAGAAGCTAGAAGCAGACTTTATTGGAACAGTAAAAGCAGCAAAACAACTGTCAGTTCTCAAAAAGGAAGATTTAAAGAAAAAGAAAATGGAGAAAACAGTGAAACTGTTGGAGGCTTGTAAATCACATTTGGGACCAGTTACCCCGAATTCACTGGGATTACTTGATAAACTGAATGAGAAACAACTCCTAGAGGAAGTAAAATACCTACGCGCAACAATTGCTTCTGACATAAGGCAAATGAGGCGAATCAAAACAACAGATGGTAGATTCAAAATGTTGACATTTTCAGATAATGAATTAAGAAATTCAATTAAAAATGCCATAAGACCAGAAGACAGTGTTTACAAGGATGTTGATGCACTACTATTAAAAGCTTTGTGTAAACCTCTATAATTCTGACACTGTTAAATATAACAAAAATCAGCCAGATACTGTTTTAGATAGTGTTGTATGGATATAAGTGATAAAAGTTGATGACAGAATGTGTTTTTGTAAAAAATGACGATTTTCTAGTATTTTGGTGGATATTTTGCTTAAATTACACATATGACCTAAAAATAAAGAGCTAAAATATATTTTAATATGCCCTTTGTATTTGTAAAGTCAATAAATGCATATAAATCTACTCTTTTTTGGAAGAATTTAACAATTATAAAGACATATGTCATTTTTTATCCTATTTTGGCGGCCATTTTGAAAAAATGGACTGTTCCAACCGAAATACTTAATTTGATTTCCTGGTCTTACCATATTTTATTAGTGTGGACCTATTGGCAATAGAAAAAAAATACTATTTATAATTATTTTTTTAAAAAAAAGTTTATATTGGCCCACCCCTAATATAATAGGAACAAATAAAACAGCCCAAGCGCTGATATATTATAAGAACAAATAAAACAGCCCAAGCGCTGATATATAACAAGATCAATTTAAATATGGCATATAATGCCATGACATCATGTTCCAAAAGTGAAATGTAAAAATTACGAAAGAAGAAATCGAAATTTTGAAAACAACCTACCAACAAAATAAAACGTAGTATTGTTAAGAGCTAATAAGTTAAAAAACAGTTCATGAAAAGCCGAGGATTTATCCGCAGTTGGCATAGAACTCGTTACACCCATTATAATGTGGCAGTTCAAAAGAGTACCTTTAATCAAAACTAAGTTAAGGATTTAGATGTGTAACCAATCTCATGAATATTCGTGTAATGTCGGCATTTAGCGTTTTACTATGTTAAATGTTCGATCATTTACGTCAACAATCGGCCTTCCGAAAATAAAATTACCCGATTTTAGTTTTCCAATTTTATCCAATGAAATCGCGTCAATTTCTTCACCCAAAATGGCGACAAGGAATCGCGGTCAGTGAGGCAGATTCGTTTAAAAAAAGCAAAATTAAAGCAAAGAAGAAAAGAAGTGTGTTTTTCACATGATTTTGTTTCTACACCAACCAAATTTTACCCTACACAAGTTCTATCTACCTGTGTTTTTGGACCGCTTTGTTACACTGTGTTAAAACCTTTTGAGACTTTTTCTATTTCTTTCAAAAATTTAACTCATGACGCCTCTTTGTCGTCATTCGGACTCCTTTCTCTCTTTATTAATCTTCTGTGTATGACCTCGATCACTAAAAACAACGAACCCATTGCCAAGACTAAAACAAATTGTAGGTATATAAACCAAATAAAGGACACTTGTTCCATTAGATATCCCGTTAATAATGGCATCAACATACTTCCGGCAGACAGGAAAACAAACGAAATGCTTGTGATCTTTCCCGTAAGCCTGCGTACTTTCTCCGACATCCAGGCAAACACTGAGGCAAACATAACCGACATGCCAATTCCGACGGCGGCAACGGACACCCAGACCAAAGTTTCGATGGCGTAGATAACAGATAACCAGAAGCCGACAGTCCCAGCAGCTAAGATGCCAATATACACGCCAATAACAGACGAAATAGACATGAATCTAACGACGTAAATCCCGGAGAATCGCCCACAAGCAAACGCTGTCCAAAAAACCGAAGTAGCGGTAGCGCCATTGGCTTTGCTCCAACCTAGGCCAGCAACAAGAAATGTCATGAGAAACCCAATAAAGTTGCGCTCGTTCATACAATAGAGCATAAGTAAGATTGAAAGTAGAAGAGTAAATACAATCTTCCAGGTTTTGCTGAGGGTGTAGACCCGGTGATTCAGCTTTGCTTGAGAGCCGATGCAGTCGTCTAGATTGTTGTAAACGTTCCCTAACGTGCAGTTTAATATGATAAAAAATACAGTTGCTGATAGTGTAATGGCTGCCGATGCGAAGTAGGTTACATAGATTTTTGTCTCTCCGAAAAGTTCTAGCTCATCTAATGTCATTGTAGTATTGGGTATTAGATCTGTTAGGATAACGGATTTATTTAAACCTGACGCCACGTAAGTACTATACGTTATCGGCGAGGAATGGTAATCGGTGACGTTGCTGACGTCATTGCCGTTAAGCGGGTATTGAAGACGTTTTGCCAGGAATGGTTCGGTGGCGAAGGGAGAGACAATGGCGCCAATGGTAAAAGCAAAATGTGCAGCTTGAAGATAAGGTCCTGCCTCCATTCGCCATACATGCACCATGTCGGTAGTTATAACTGAAAATAGAAGGAAACATTACAGGAGTTATTAAGTAAGTCCCATGTTTCGTTAATCTTGTATGCCAAGTTTTCATTTTCGAAAATATCTGATTCTAAACTGTCTCCAATGAGGTTTGATAATGCACGTTAAGACTTGCAAGATGCTGTATAATATTGTGAAATGTCCAATTAAGCTCCTGACGCCAACATGCGTATGTAGTCTTATTTATTTATTATGACACATGCAATGTATTTCCTATTGTATAATTAATATGATGAAAATAAACATATATTACCATGTAGAGCATTGCACAATTTAACTGGCACTCATTCAATGTGGTATCTGACAGTTTTGATCAATTGTTTTCTTTCAAATAAATTATTGTTACCTAAACAGCTCTTGCAAAATGCTGTAGTTGACTCCCTACATTATGTGAAAGTGAAGCATTCTCAATCGTCATTACAAACATGCCTGTCCTATCTGAGCCACGCTGCACAGTTAGATATTTTTAACGAGGACAGGAGAGAAACAATGACTGACCGATTCAACAGAACCACCTGTACATACGTTAGATTCAGTGACGGGTCTACGGAACAACCTTACTTTGGTTGCAGAAGTAACGGTTTATCAGGCTCGCTTTATCTTTGTCGTCTGATGCTATGTGTCCTTCATAGTACATAGTTGTTATGGAATGAGATTTGTTGACTTAGTCAGCTGTTTTGACAATTTAAACTATTCTATTATATTTGTATTGTCAACGTTTAGCTTTTCGATGATGTTGCGACTATAATGTGCCTTAGCTCTACGTAGCTCACAGGTCACCTCGAATCTTTTTAATTTAAACTTGTTCCAGCTTTCATGGTCATTTTTCAGTTTTGCTTTGCGATATTACTTTTGGCGTTGGCGTATAGGGCGGCGAAGATTAGAGTAGAACTAGGTGGTGTCGTTAGGCCGCACTGTTATTGCTTTTGATGGAATGGTTTTGTTTTGTGGGCTGCTTGCAGAATTGTATTAGTTATTGAGTGGACAGTCGTATCGAGGTCGTCATGCATAACGTGTATATCTAGTTTTGAATTTTCAAGTTTTTGCGTCATTGTGTTTCAGGATTTTTCGATTGAAATGAGCTATTTTCTGTTTCTTTACTTTAAGTATTGTAACCGTAAGACAGTGGAATCGAGTGAGATTGTGAACAAATGCATTTGTAGTAAAACTTGCAATAACATGGTCAGTTGTGGTGACAAACACTAGATCAATGTGAGAGTTACAATGTTTTAGATGGTGTGCTGGTTCTGTTATCAATTTTTCTGCTTTATGTGAACATATAAGTCGAGACATTTTGTTTGATAATCTTGATTGATATTTAGTCAGTGTGATCTTGATTAATGTTTACCGACATAGGCGTATATAAAATTTAAAATTAATAAATTGGTTAGTGTGTGATTGTTAATTGATTTTTGCCTAGTCATTATTGTGATGATAGCGTCAGCACTAATTTTGATTGATAATTAGTCACCATGATCTTAACTGATGCTTGCCGTCATAGACGTATATAAGTGCTTGCAATTAATAGACTAGTCAGTGATTAAATCTCGCAACGTACGCTAGCTTTATCACAATACAGTATGAAGAAGTCGACTAAGACGGCAACCAACTAATTGTATTTGTATGCATATCTTATAAAATATTATATATGATACACTATATGACAAATTAAATCAAGTATAAACTTTACTTGACGTCATTTTCCCCCTACATTTAACGCGTGGAAATGGTACACTTATATCCGAAGTACTCATAATGCATATGAAGCCGATGGAAACAAATACAATTTGATGTGAAAGGTGTCGAAATAATTATAGATAAGTTAACAAGCATACATTTTTGCTTGACATATACACTAATATCCGACGGCGAACTGTTACCGATCAAGGGCGACCTGTTACCAGTTAAGGGAGGGTTGAGTGTATTACTAATTCTTCTCGAGTTGGTGTCTCCTTTTCAATTCATAATTGTCAGTAATATCTAGCTTGTGAGCGCCGATAATTCGCTCGATTAGCTGATATTCCCTTCAGGATCTAGTCAAACGACGATTTGCCAGGTACTTCTTCAAATCTGTTAGCTTGAAATGGTGCAATTCTTAGTTGTTTACACAAGCTTCGTTGATTTCTTTGTCCTTGTCCGCCATCTTTTTTTTTCACTTAGTCCCCAGGGGAGTAGCCTCCCTTTGAATTCAAGGGAAGTAACTGAGTTATCGGACTGCCCAATAAAGTCGGACCTTAATTAGGATTGATATCTCCGGAAATCATCAATAGTATCAATGCTAAGTTTATCGCAACTACACAAAGGTAGATGACAAATATATGATAGGTAAATGGTCTGTTGTCTGTACATTTTGTAGATAACAACACCTTGTGACGTTTGAAAATAACCCGCTTGGTAAGTTTTCTGTCATCTATAAGACAAATACTTGCACAGAAGCTAGTCAGTCCTGTAACATCTGTCAGGCAAACAAGTAGTATATTGAACAGGAAATCGTAGCAGCGACGGTTCAAATATTTTTGGAATCAAGCAACACGACTAGGTTTTGAAGCTAAGAATGTTCGGTTTATGTAAGTAGTAAGTCGTGAATGGTTAAGTAGCTGTTAATTAACTATTGACAAAGGGATGAACGTGTCACGAATCATAAAATCCCAGAATGTTTCCAATGATCTAAAACGATGGGTAGAATAGGAAGCCATTATTTTGATTTATCGTTGATGGAGGATTAATGTAGGTAGTTGCATTTCTTCAGTTATATGTGACTATGGTGTTCTTGATAAAGTATTTTTAAAACAATACGTACAAGCATGTCGCAAGCTGATTAAAACGTTAGCATCAGTAATGCATGTAGTGAACTTTGCAAATAAGACAATAATTTAATTAAAATAAGTTGGACAATAATATACCACCATTATGACAGACATTAGATGAGGGGAACGGATTGTAAGTTGACGTTTCGTGAGTAACAACCGCAGAGGAAGAAATATAAGCACTTCAAACCAGCCCCGCTGCTGGGTTAACTCTTTAGCAACTTGGTTTGAGCGGCTTCCAAACTTGCGCGGTTAAGCAACTGTTACCGTCACTATGGTATGGATTGGTGACCGTTGGAGAGCGCCGGCCTGTGTTACACGTGTAAGTCTATACTGACGTTGGATGAGACAATGTTATGCCCCGTTTACACTAGGTCCCGATTGATCCCGATTAGCAAATTTGGGGAATTTTGACCAAATCGGGAAGAATCGGCGATGGAGCACAAAATTGTCCCCTCTGACGATGTACATACGAGGTAGATAGGTGGTAGATCCGATAAACACGATTAACAGATGAGATGCTCGCGATATACTCCCGCTACGTAACCTCATCGGCTAACCCGATCCTTCCCTTAGCTTGCTGCAAGTGTATTTAACTAGCCGATGTAGATACGAGTATGCCGATTGGGACTCCGAATAAGATGCGAATACTTGACGATTTGTTGGCGAATATGAATATTTGTGGCACGATGTAGGCACATCATTGCCGACTGTGTTACGATTCTGTATCAAATTCACCCAATTTCTTGCCGATCATATAAATAAAGTCCCGATTAGCACTTGAGGCATCAGTTTGAACTGTGACACTATTGATGCTTGACGTGCTGCTCTTCACCTTGCCCTTCTTCTTCAACAAGAAGTTGTTGTCGACACACAAATATCTATGGCAGTGGCCCATAGGCTACAGAGACGCAGAAGACCGAGAAGGCGGCCTCGCCCTTAGGTACGAAGGAACTTCTTCGGGTTGCTGTGGCACGACACCTCCCTTGGCAAGGGCATTTCCATTTGTGTGTCTCGGCTTTCTCGGCATGACAAAGTTTAATTCTAGCAAATAATTTATAATCGGGTTAAGTTCGCTGATTGAAATTTTAATCGCAAGTGTCGTATTTCAATCGTCAGCTCCGCTATTTATAGCAGCAGGCTGAGTTTGCTTGTGGCAGATGATCGTGAAACTACTCAAAGCATCGGCTGACAATCTGCTTGCTGCGGCTCAAAATCGGGAGTATGACTTTTAGCGAGCCGATTTCTTACTCATTTCATAAACACATCGGCAAGCGTCGCGAACGCGTCCTCAAGCTAAGCCGAGTTAACTCATTACCGCTGGGCCATCGTGTCTGCTGCTGGTCACAATAGGGACCGCATCGGCTTGAAATTTCTGCCCCGATTTGATCCGCGATAGAACCGAAGTACTTACGCCATTCCCGGTTAGGTTATGCAGCTTGCCTTACCTTGCCTTAGGTAAGGTGTACGATGTAGTTACAAGTTTTCCAATCGGGACCAAAATTTTGAGCAGGCTCAACGTTTCTGTGCCGATTTGAAAATGGTCCCGACGCTGCGCTTTATTAGCTTATTATCCTTTCCGAAGTAGATATGCCGTCTCAGTTAGGTTCAGTACTTTTAAATACTTTAATTTCCCCGATTTCTCAAAATTGGCTAATCGGGATCAATCGGGACCTAGTGTAAACGGGGTTTTATGAAGTCTTATGACTTAGCAGAACACGGCTACATGTACATTGGAATAAAAAATGCCTTGGATTATAAATTGGTAAACTACATGTGGATGTTAAAATATCGATTTTCACACTCTCTACCATCGGCTCATACATTCACCTCTGTTATTGGCTCACTTAATGTTGGGACTACTTTCGATCCACGTGACTTTCAAAAAGTCACATGATATTAAAGATGGTGACACCGGTGAAACGGGAAGTTGTTTGTTTTAGTGTAGAAACAAGAACTCAAGAAATTATAGTTTAGACGGCAAGAAGGCTAACGACAAGATCACATTTGCTCTTAACCACGTAGGTCAATGCCTCCCTCTGTTTATCTTTTAAAACCAAGTTCTTGTCGTATTTCTTAACTGCCTCGTGGATCACGTCCATGTTTATTTACAAATGCGCATTCATATCACTATGTTATTCTTCCAAAAATAGTGTGCTTGAATTAATTAAATATCTTTAATTATTTACTTCAATATATGTCTTTTTAGTAGATGTTTATTCATTTTATGTAGAAGTATTATTTTAATTTGAAAATATTCTTAAAATAACACTTTAAAATTTCCGTCAAAAATCTTGACGTGAGCCCATTGCAGAGGTGTCTGAGAGAGGAACGAACGACAACTCTGCATGAGAGATTGCAATTTTCAATGTACACCGGGACATGCTAATAAACGCATAGAGAAGAACAGAGACATATCTGTAGAACGATGAAAGCACAGTGCCACAAATAAACACATTTAAGGGTTGCATTCGTGGTAGTATGGTTAGATTTAACTGATTTCGGGCATTCAAAGCATATCGATTGTACACCTTTTGATCCGTACGATACCAAAATATTCATAAGGTAACCGACGGACATCTGGGCATACATGGATACGAAAAACAGATGGGCACATAAACCAACCGACAGGTAAACACGCAGGTATCCATACATGATTAAGAATGGACAGACATGCAGACATGGTAAATAACCGACAGTCAAACAGCAGTCAAACAAAGCTCAGGTGGTAGATCGTGGTAGATACATACGCATTTCATGTATGTCAATGTATTATTGGTAAATAACCGTCTGCTTTAAGTAATACCGAGCTGTCTCTCATGACAGCATGTACTGCCTTTTTCTGCTGTTTGCCATTAATTAAAACACATTTCTTGTTACAAATATATATATATCGAAGTGTGCGTATTCTTTCAAACTGTTAAGGATTTATTTTGTAACAATGAACCCATCTTTCTGTTGCCTTCGTTTATCGAAAAAGTTTCTTAATTCGGCAATAACGATTTTAAACTCCAATATTTATGATATTGTAAAAAATAAATAACTTTCTATTTATTTTTAAAAACAAATAACCTTATATTCGGTTATAAAAATCAAATAACTTGCTATTCCGTTTTCAAAAGCAAACAACCTTCTATTCGGTTGTCAAAAACAAATAATTTTCAATTCTGTTATCAAAAATAAATAATTTTCTATCGGTTATCAAAAACAAATTATTTTCTATCGGTTATCAAAAACAAATAACCTTCTATTCAGTCATCAAAAACAAATAATCTTCTATTCTAATAATCTTATAAAAATATCGCCATGGAAGCCATGTGTACACTCTGTATGCTCTCGTAGTTTTACTGTCACATATGCAGTAATATGAGATATTCGATGTATTTTACATCCTACTGAAACGTGAATACGTGTATATGGCTGTGTTTGTGTGGCTTTTGACACCACAATCTCCAACGTAGTGATCTCCCCCTTTTAGTAAGGAGAATCTCTGCTACCACACAGAAATCCTTCCAGATCTGGAAGGATTTGATTTTTTTACTTTTAATTTTTGTTCAGTAAAATGACAATCGGAATGAATGTGTATGTTAGAAAAAAGACTAATAATGGATGAAAAAAACAAATTCTAACGATAAAGAACAAAAAAAGAATGTATTTATCACTACAATCGTAACAACTCGGCCATTTCCGTCCTTTCGCCGAGGGCGAAATTTCAGTGTTACATCGGTTCAATGTAAACAATCAATGGATACTGTTGAAGAAATTCACAAAGTAATAACGGAGTTTGACTCCTCCATAAAAGCGAAACCCAAACAGATCGAGTGTCTGCAGTGTCTGTTGGCAGGCAAAGACGTCATAGCCAATCTGCTAATCGTCACGTGATTTTGTATGATGGCAGTGGTTTTAAGCCAGCGTAGCGATGTCGTAAACCCTGTGCGGAGTTTGCTGACACCATTTCTCTCTGTTATTTGTTCAGGATGTTTACCGGTTGTTATAGTCTAGTGTATATTTAATGTCATGGTTAATAAATCTTGAAGAAAAAACAATTGCTTCTTACAGGCTGTTTACGCGAACTGCAAAAGTTAAATCTTAACCAGCTGAACGCGAGTTGACCAGGATTTAGCAAGTAGTGTAGATCTAGATTAGTCAATGTCCGGCTGTGAGGCGTCCGATCAATACTGCACTTTTTGTCTATAAAATATGTATTGTAAACTTTGCGTGGGTTGTAAGCGAATACCTGAGGAAGTTGTATGTTTATAATACTTTATATATAGATATATTGATCAATGGCGCGGACTGTTAACTGTTAACACTTCAATGCGGTCAATAAGGCATACAATAAGTCAGAAGCGATATCATAATCTTGATTATGTTCTAATTGTATGAAGTTATGTCATGCGATAAGTGTCCTTCAAGTAGTACAAGCAACACCCAATATACTTATTGTGTGTAAACAATAACATTTGTTATCGCACTTAAAATGACATAAAGCCGGCTGGTCATGTTTGCATTTTAAACACGTTTTGCAACAAAAAGCAGTTTTAAAAAAGAAGATATTTTTTATAAACACTGACTTGTTTTACCTTCTACCTGTTCAACTTCAAAACCAAACATTGTGTTAAATGGAATGCTTTATAACGGCTTTCAGAATAGAGTTGAAGTAAGTATATTTTTTCCCCTTGAACTTCTAATAATTGGGGACCTTTTCTAGGCCGGTGAATTTACCTGTATCAATAGCGCTTGCGAAACCTCCGTGAAGGGTGTGTGCGGCAAACATGGCTGGAAAGTTCGAGCACCATGGTGTGACGCCGGCGAAGACGGCGAACCCGACGGTAATCCCGACATAAAGGACTGTCTTGTCGATCCGGTCATACAGAGCTCCCCCGCACACTGATCCGATTAAGCCGCTTCAATGGAGAATATAAAAAAATATATAAGCAAACTCATCATATTATAAGAAAAAAATACCAGCAACTACGACGGTAGTTCATTTATTGTCACTTTTATTGTCGTCATGGTCGCGTCGCCATCAAAAGTAAAGAGACATTTAGTCATTTAGTCAAAAAGACTTTGAGCAAACACAGATTCGGTGCATGCTGGTATCTTTTACTAAGACAGACTGGAAAAAGGGCGGACAAAGAACCAGTAGAGCACACAGAAAGACGAACGGACAGACAAACAGATAGGCAGAGCGTTGGGTGAAAAAGCAGAGAGACGGGCGAACTGATCAGCGAACAAACGAACGGGCGGACAAACAGATAGGTGGAAGAACCGATAGACTAACTGGCTGACAAATCGATAAGCCAGTCGGGCGGGCAAACAGCTAGTCAGGCGGGCAGAGCAACAGTTAGATGTACGGACAAACAGACGAACAGACATACAAATAGGTAGTCGAGCATGCGGATAAACGAATTGAAAAGTCAGACAGAATGGAACACAAACAGATTGTCAAACGGGAAGACAAACAGATAGACGACAAATAAGTTGACAACTAATAGTCGAGCGGGTAACAGATAGCCGGACGGACAGAGACACTGATGGCTGGACAAACAGGTAGACGAGCGGACAAACAGATAGACGGACTGATAAACAGATAAACGGATAGACGGATAAATAGATAATCAAACGAGAGGCTCCACAGATAGTCGTGCGGACAAACCAAAAGGCAGATAAGTGGACAACATATAGACGGATAGGTGGACAAGCCGATAGGCGGACAGGCGGACAAGCAGATAGACGGACGGACAAACAGACGGACGGGCAAACAAACAGACAGTCGGATGGACAAACAGACATGCTGACGGGAGGACAAACTGATAACGGACCATCGGACAAACAGATAGACTGACAAGCGAAAACAGCAGACAGTCGGACGTTCGGACAAACAGATAGTCGGACGAGAGGACAAACGGATAGTCGGACGTTCATACAAATAGATAGTTGATTGGCCTGGCAAACAGAAAGTCGGGCAGACGGACAGACAGATAGTCGGACGAGAGGACAAACGGATAGTCGGACGTTCATACAAATTAATTGGCCTGGCAAACAGAAAGTCGGGCGGGCGGACAAACAGATAGTCGGACGAGAGGACAAATAGCTTGTCAAACGTTCGGACAAACGAATAAACTCACTTGCGGACAAACATATAAACGAACGAGTGGACAGTTAGACGGTCTAGCAGACGGACAAAAATGATACATACCCAAGAGAGATGGCTGTGAATATCCATGAAGCCACGGAAAGATCTTCCTGGATGATCTGTCTCAAGTCCGGAAATGTTGGACCCACGAGACCAACACGCCATCCCTGAAAACAAAAGCACATGAAATCATTAAGTGTTTATGGCACAATCAGGAAAATCAGGAGGTCCTGATATGTTACTTAATGATGTTGTTGTTTCATGATATCATTCAATATCTTCACTATCGCTTCAACAAAATATTTGATACAGGGCGCTAGGATATGGAGTTTCATTGCATAAAAGGGGCAGTATTGATGATGTCAATAATTGTAGAGGAATAACGTTATTAAGTCATATTAGTAAAATGTTTACTCTTGTATTGAATTATAGACAAAATGGGCTGACGATTATTATGTATATATTGAAACACAGGCTGGGTTTAGGAAAAAAATGGGAACCGCCGACAGCATTTTATACGTTATAAATAAGAAAGGAAAACTGTTTGCAGCTTCAAACAGCTTTGTGGACTTCAAAAAGGCGTTTGATTTTGTTGTAAGAGATAATCTGTGGTATAAACTCATCAAACATGGGATAAGAGGGAACATAGAACAAGCAATTAAGTCGCTGTATCAGCACCTTAGCTCAAGGGTTAAGTGTAGCTTGAGCGACAGCTAGGAAAGTACTTTTGGGGTCGCTCAGGGTGAGTGTTTGTCATCTTGTTGATTTTTTCTTCTTATGTAAATAATATAGAATAAGACTGTTCCAGTAAGGGTTTTAAAGATGTAAGTATAGTAACGTCAAAATTCTACGTTTTATTATACGTCGATGATATCGTTATTTTAGCAAAATCAGAAAGTCATCTACAAAAAGGTTTAGATATACTGAATGATTAATGCTTATACTGAATACTGAATGATTAATGCTTATACTGAATGATTAATGAAATAGGTGGAAATTTATTATAAATGTTGACAAAACTAGAGTAACTATATTTAGAAAATCTGGTAGATTAAGAAAAGGAACTTTTTTTCAAATATAATGGCGTACAGTCAGAGATAGTAAATTGGTTTTACTATCATGGAATAATTTTCCCAAATGGTATATTTTTTTAAGGAAACTCAACTCAAGCGAAGCTTTCATGGTAAGCCCTAAAGGCACTTTTTTTTAAACTGAAAGGTTATTTGTGAAGACAGTTTTGTACACAAATATTGGGAGTACAAACGAAAACTCAAAACTCATTCGTGTATGGCGAATGAGTAACATTAGAGGATAGTCTCCCGTGAATAATCCCTTAATGCAAGCAGGTCCTTTCATTTGGATTACTCGGATTTTATGCTTGTACTCTTTGGACTAGCCAATGAGTAGATAATATAAATATGTTCTTAGATTTCCTAAAACAATGGATACGATATTGTAATATACAAATATGGAATAATCAGTTAGAAGACACGTTATAAACATATTGGTATAGACTTTTCTCCAATTTTAGCTTTAAACTGTACCTCGACGAATCAACTCAGACTGTCGTCTGACAGACTGAGAATAAAACAGATAGATGGAATAAGCCCAAACATGTCTCAATCTCTAAAAGAAGGTCTGATTTCTGTAATACTGTAGAGGACGAATTTCTCTTTTTATTTGAATGTGCTATATACAACGAATAAAGGGCTAAAATATATACCTAAGTACATCCGGACAAATACGAATACTCCTAAATTTTAGGAACTTTTGGAAACTAAAAGTATACACCATAAAAGAAATGTATCAATATCTGTATACAAGTCGTTCCTAAAAGAAAAGAGTAAATATTTTGAATAAATATATAAAACTACTCGCAAACCTATTAAATACTATATTATGTATGCATATTTTAGCATGCTCTGTTTACACACCTGCTGTTACAATCTGACTATGAAAGGTTTGTATATGTATATATTATAATATGTATGCCTGGCCAGTTGATCTTGTGCAAACTTATATATATATAATAGTTTAAGTTATAGATAATTACCTTCGTATTACTTGTCTCATTCATGGGCTCAGACGAAAATGTATGGAGATCTGTCAAAAAGCCTTATATTTATGGTATTTATCACAGGTTTACTCTGATCAATTGTTTTATCATTCATTGCGGAACTTTGTGTCACTTTATGGAATTGTCAGGTTTTTGCTTTTTAGTAAACATTTTCCTGTCATTAATAAACGTATTTGTTTATAAAGGCAGTCGGTAAACAAATTATTTAAGATTAAATAAATTAATTACTATCGATGTCCCACTACCTTGTTTAACTAGTTTTTACAGACTACATGTAACATCACTTGGTAGGTCGGGGTTTGAATCGGAGAACCTCTAATCCGGATTCCAACATCATAACCACAAGATCATGGATGCTTTCAATATCATATTGAAAACAGTTTGTTTAGTTTTATGCGTTTGTGACCAACAATATCCCGTCGTCCCCTCCTTTAGAGAAAAATAAAGAGTGGCTTGACACGTTTCACAATGAGTATCTAAGATCGATGATGACTGATGTAGAATTTGATAGTTTGGTCTTCAGTTAACAGTCGTTATGTTACAATTAGTGCCCTCTGTTGATTAATCATTCAATAGCTTATTGATCAGCCTTCGTTGTCATAGTGATGGAAAAGTCATTGTCATTGGATGTTTAATTTGTAGTTATGTCGCAGTTATGTCGGAAGACACAACATTTTTTTCCAAACAACTTAGTTACAGATATACTGTTTTATAAAATCAAAAAATATCATCTTAATGCAATGGTTCATATGAAAGAATTGTTCGGTATAGATTCTCTATCATCACCAAGTTTCCACATAATGTTCATCCATCTTAGTGCAAACCTGTTGAACAATTTACAAGTCATCACAATTATCTGTAGAAGGTTACAGTCATATGTATATTTGTCATGATAACCAATATACGCTTATGTACATACCAAAACATGTGCATTGTATATTTGCTGAAAAGCATTATAAACGTGTTGGTTAAGTTGTGTTTGATTGTAAAAGTTACATAAAACATGTATTTTCATGAAAGTACCAACCATTTAATATATAATACAGGTATAGGTACACAATGAATCGTTCAGTCATATTACATATACATAGTGTAATTAGTTTACACACGTACATAGATTAATTCAGTTTATACATATTCACATAACAATTTCATTTATGCGTATAAATTGAATAATTTCGTTTATACGTATACACAGAATAATTCAGTTTGTACGTATATCTGTAATATTTCACCTTCAACTTATACATAGAATAAGTAAGTTTATAAATATACATTAAATAAATCAGTTTAAACGAAAACTTAGAGTAAATCTCTTTATACTTTGCCAGAGTCGCCAAACTGTAACGCCAGAGACGATGTGGATTAGAGTCCTAATCGGAGCGAGAACATTCATGTGGTGAGGTCGTCCAGACGACATGCGGTGTGCCGGGGATTCTACCCAGATATAAGTCTGGAATCCTCCTCCACCAATAATTAGCTGGACGTTGACAGTAGGACAACAACTGTGTCATTGCGGTATAAAAGTGAATACAACATTATTGACTGGTTATCGTATGGTTGTCTTATTTATATTTGTTTGTTTGTTTGTTTGTTTTGTTTGTTCTTTTATTTATTTATTTATTTATTTATTTATTTATTTATTTATTTATTTGTTCGTTTATTTAATTAATTTATTTATTATTTTATTTTATTTTCGTTTTATTTTTTTATTTTATTTTATTTATTTATTTATTTATTCAAATCATTCATTCATTCATCCATTCATAAATAAAACTTGGGTGGGGTTCAGGTAAATGGGGCCATGAAAAAAGATTTGAAGGTAGAAGTTATGCCATTGATTATGTGCAGACTCCATTCATAACCCAGCTTAGACGTAAACTTACCAAGCTGTTGCCTCTAAGCCTTTGTATATAGCGCCCTCCATATCATATTCGACCGTCAATTTCGTTTCCTCTTAACTACTGCAGTTTATACTCTGTTTTCGGCGATATGGCTGTGGCCATTGAAAGTCGCATAAGATCACTGTCCGATACGTGTGGTACTGTTCGCTTATGTATACTTTTATAAACCACAGACCAAAATTTTTAATATTGTGCTGTTGTTTCTTTTGTGTGTTTTTTTAATTGAATGTCCTGAAGATGAGTTGCTATTAGCTCAAAGTGCTCCTGGCATAATTGTAATTTAATTCCGTACCGCTGTGTTTTCATTTTCTTTCTCTGTCTCAACATCATATTAACTTACTTTCATTTTACCGTTTACTATACACAATTGTCGAAATTCATGTGAATTGAAATTGGGCATATTCATCAACAGTAATAGTATAACATTAAATAAAACTGGAAATTGACTAAATTCAAAGAGACTTTGATTATTTTAGCTAAATACTTACTAGTGTTTGTAATGCTATTTTTGCTTAACCATCAAAAGTTACTACGACTGTATTCATGCTTAAGAGGTCATGGAACATATTGTTACGACCCGTCGTGCTATATAAGTTTATTTATAAAGTGGCACTTTTACTAAACGACGAAATGGTGTAACAGAAAGAACAAGCCAGCAACAAACTAGAACAATAATGTTTTATTAAAAAAAACAACATTTGGCTTAATAAAACAATAACAAATAAATGAAACAAAATTTCAGAAGGCAAAATAAAAATATTAGCTTACAGTTTGTCCGTTTAGGAGGTGTCCCTTTAACAATGCAACAAATAATCCAGCGTCGAATAATCCTGAAGAGTTTTCGGTAGAATATTCTCGTAGATAAGCACAGTTGAAATAATCCAATAATCCAAAGGTTGAACAACACAGGAATGTTAATTATATAATCCAAATTCAGCACTTTAGTATTTATGTCACTGTAGAATATAGTAAGTCTAAGTAAGTTCCAACACAGAAATATTTAAGATAGAAGCTGCAAGTATTTCCAAAGCAAACTTTTTATTCAAACTTCCAAACTTTCCAAACTTACTTTTATCGGCAAACACGCCGTTATATATACCCAAAGAATTTCCAGAACATTACGTACCCAGAACATTCACGAAAACCAGTTAAAAATAAACAATTGAACTTTCTAGAATGATCCTTTTCTTCTAGCAGTTACGCGAATGCTGCGTCATCAAAACCACAACGGTAAACAACCCTTAACCTGACTAGCGTAACCTTAAACGCTGGTGTACTATTGTACATAACACCTCCATCCCTAAATGAAAAAAGATTTATGCAATAAATCTTTTTTAAAATATTAAATTAACAATAACTCAATTAAATAAGTTATTACAACAATGATACAAAATACAATAAGTGTCACAAGTTAAACAGATATAATATCAAAACATATGAAATTTCAAATTTACACATTTAAGTGTTACAAATTACAAATTGCATGTATTACATATTTCCCAAACATCATATCAAAACAAACTGTACTCAATATAACAATAACAGTTATACAAAGATCAAAATACATGTAATCTTTTGAATAA
Organism: Sinonovacula constricta; assembly: GCA_007844125.1. Lineage (NCBI taxonomy): Eukaryota > Metazoa > Mollusca > Bivalvia > Cardiida > Solecurtidae > Sinonovacula > Sinonovacula constricta. The sequence goes on along the minus strand of CM017567.1, from coordinate 56,157,085 downwards.
ACATATTACATATTGTGCTTCAGTTTACACAATTACATACGAGATAGAGCATCAGGTATAACATTGTCTTTTCCTTTAATGTGTTTAATTTCTAAATCAAACTCTTGTAAGAGCAGGCTCCACCTTAATAACCGTTGATTTTTGTTCTTTAACTTGTGTAAGAACTTAAGAGGGTTGTGGTCGCTGAATATAACAATAGGTTTAACTGAAGAAGTTAAATACACTTCAAAATGTTGTACAGCAAAAATAAGAGCAAGACACTCTTTTTCAATTGTTGAATAATTTCTCTGGTGTTTGTTAAACTTCTTTGAGAAATAACACACGGGATGATCAATACCCTCACTATCTGATTGTAACAGAACAGCACCAGCACCGACGTCACTAGTATCAACAGCAAATGAAAAACTTTTACCAAAGTCTGGTGTTAAGAGAATTGTTGCGTTTTTAAGTACAGCTTTTAATTTGTCAAATGCAGTTTGACATTGAAAACTCCATACAAATGATTTACCTATTTTGAGAAGGTTTGTCAAAGGTTCTGCAATGTCAGAAAAGTTTTTACAAAATTTTCTGTAATAGCCTGCCATACCAAGAAATTGCATCAATTGCTTTTTATATGTAGGTATTGGGAATTCAGAAATAGCCATAACTTTTGCTTCAATAGGTTTTACATGACCCTGTCCCACAACATGTCCTAAAAAGGTCAACGTAGCATGACAAAATTCACTTTTATCCAAGTTGATGGTTAGCTTTGCCTCACTCAATCTGGTGTAGAAAGATCGGATGATTTTCAGATGTTCAGCAAACGTCTCAGAGTAGATGTTGACGTCGTCGATGTAGACATCGCACCCGTTAAGTCCAGAAATGACAGAGTTAATGAGTCGTTGGAACGTTGCTGGTGAATTTTTCATGCCAAATGGCATAACCTTGTATTGGTACAGTCCTTCTGGTGTCACAAATGCCCGGTCTGATAGAGGTACTTGCCAGAATCCTTTCAGAAGATCGATTTTAGTAACAAATTTGGCTTTCCCAACTTTGTCAATACAATCATCCATCCTGAGTATGGGATATGAATCCGTCTTTGTGATGATATTGATCTTTCTGTAGTCAGTGCAAAGTCTATAATTATGTTCCATCTGGTTTGGGCACAAGAATACACGGTGAACTGTATTTGCTCTGACTAGGCTCAATAAAGTCATTGTCCAGTAAGAACTTCATTTCTTCCTGTAGATATTGTTGTTTTGATGGATTCATTCTGTATGGATGTTTTTAACAGCAGCTTCACTTTCAACGATAACATCGTGTTGGATTTTATCAGTTCGTGTTAGAATGTCAGGAAACAAGTGTTGGAATTCAAGAACAAGTTGTTTTAACTGTGCCTTTTGATCCGGTTCCAGATGTATGAATTTCCCATCAATGTTTCTCAGAATGTCCGAGTTATTCTGCTTAGTGGGACAAGGATCCACTTTGATCTCAATATCACTGTCACTAACTGAATTATTAATGTCTAAATCAGGTGGGACAGAGTGAACAACTGACACAGGTTTACAAACATTTTGGCTATTTCTGTCAATGTACAACTTCAACATGTTAACATGGCACATTTGTTTTGTTTTTCGTCTTCCATGAGTAAGTATTATGTAATTGAGGTCACTGACTTTCTTCTCAACAATGTAAGGCCCAAAGTATCTAGCTTGTAATGGTTTTCCTGGGATTTGCAATAGTGCAAGAACCTGGTCAACTGGTTTGAAAGATCTAATTTGAGTATTAATATCATATCTAACTTTCATTTTTCCCTAAGCCGCTTTGAGATTTGAACTTGCTAATTCACAAGCTTTTGATAACCTTTCTCAGAAATCAGATACGTACTTCAACAAGTTCAATGATGACTCATCATCAGACAGGAACTTCTCCTTAAGAAGTTTTAACGGTTCACGAACAGAGTGACCAAACACAAGCTCAAATGGACTAAATCCAAGAGACTCCTGTATTAACTCCCTAACTGCAAACAAGAGCAATGGGATTCCATCATCCCAGCTTTTGTCAGTGTCAAAGCAATAAGTACGAATCATGTTTTTCAATGTCTGGTGAAATCTCTCTAAGGCACCTTGACTTTCAGGATGATAAGCAGATGACCTATACTGTTTGATTCCTAGCTCATGCATAACCTGCTGAAATATACCAGACATGAAATTCGAACCATGGTCAGATTGAACTGACTAAGGGAGGCCAACAAATGTGAAAAATTTGACAAGAGCCTTGACAATCGATTATGACTGAATATTCCTTAAAGGTATTTCTTCAGGAAAACGTGTCGAAGCACACTTGATAGTCAAGAGATACTGATTTCCTGACTTTGTCTTAGGCAAAGGTCCAACGCAGTCTATTATAATCCGACTAAACGGTTCCTCAAATGCAGGAATGGGCTGTAACGGAGCTTTGGGAATATTTTGATTTGGTTTACCAACCATTTGACAAGCGTGACAAGAGTTGCAGTACTGACACACGTCAGACTTTAGACCTGGCCAGAAGAAATGGTTAAGGATCTTATTGTGGGTCTTTCTGATACCTAAATGACCAGACATAGGTGATTCATGAGCCAGACTTAGTATTTTCGTGTCTATACTGACGGGGAACTACAATCTGATGGTTAACCGCCCAATCATCATCAACTGCAACATCTGGTGGTCTCCATTTTCTCATCAAAACACCATTCCGTACATAATAACCGACCTGCGCAAATGAAATCTCATTCTCAGGTAAAACCTTCTCGAACAAGCAAGAAATGTCAGGATCACTGAGTTGGTCCTGAACAAGTCGTGACCTTGACCTTTTATCATCAAATTTGTCATTGGAAATGTTGACATATCAGAATGTGACGAACTTACATGCTTAAGGGACGGGTCGTTAGCCTCGTTGTAAATCTGACCTATAAAAGTGTCAGCCAAGTCAACATTAGAAGTGACATTTTTGTCAACGGCGTTTTTAGCCGAACTCTGGTTAGCTTTGCTAGTCATAGAACGAGTAACTGCACAAGAAGGATAAAGATCAGGAATTTCCTGTTCACCAGGATCAGGACGTTTGTCCATGATAGGTGTGTCAGTTACGAGTGGGTTTACCATGACCTTATCTCCAGCTAAGACGTTGCCTAGCAACAAATAGACACCCTCAAAAGGTAATGAAGATCTAAGACAGACAGACACTAAACCACTTACTAAAGTGGAAGACAAAACAATGTTATGGAGAGGAACAGTTAAAGAACCACACTCTACACCCTGAATAACAACACTAACTCCAGAGAAGGTCTTCTCGGAAAACGGCAGGGTATCTGCCAAAATAAGAGATTGGGACGCCCCTGTGTCTCTTAATATCGTAATAGGGGTAGGCGGGCAAGAATCACCTGGAAGTGGTACAAAACCATTTGACATAAATGGCTCATAAATATCCATAACAGAGTCAGAATTGGGTTTTGAAACCTTAACGGTATGAAAAGGCTCTTTTGTTTTTGGCAAGAAATCAGGTTTGTTAGCCTGATCAAAAGTGTCTGTGGCCTGATCAAAAGTGTCTGTGGCCTTGACTTGAAAGTGGTGAGGCCTGTTGGTTTGTACCCACCACTAGACTGCTTCTCCTTTAATTTTAAACAGTCAGAAATGAAGTGACCAGTTTTCTTGCAATGATTGCAAGTAACATTAGATAAGGTATTTCGTTCACCGGACGGTTTTTGTCTGTGTGAACTGAACTGACTCGAAAAGCCAGTAGAATTACTATTGTGTTTTAACTTAGCATTTGTACGTGGACTTAAATTGGTATTTCTTGTAGTGCTAAGTGTAGATGTGAAGTTTGGTTTAGGAACAAATGAAACCTTGTGAGTCAAATAATAGTGATCAGCCAAACGAGCAGCTTCATCTAAAGTTTCAACTTGCTTTTCATCAATGAAGGTCTTAATGTCAGGTTGGATGCAGCGTTTAAACTCTTCAATAAGCATAAGCTGCCGTAATTTTGCATGGTCTTGTTCTATTGCTTTAGATGAACACCATCGGCCAAATAACTGTGCTTTTGTTCTAGCAAACTCAACATGTGTTTGATTAGTTTCTTTTTTACAATTCCTAAATTTTTGTCTATATGCCTCAGGGAACAGTTCGTAGCCTTTAAGGATGTAATCTTTGACAAGTTCATAGTTAGAACACTGTTCAATGCTAAACTGTGTGTAGATTTCACGTGCTTTACCTAACAGAACAGTTTGCAGAAATAAAGTCCAGTGCTCTTTTGGCCATTTCAAGTTATCTGCAACTCTCTCAAAATGTAAAAAGTATTTGTCAACATCCTTTTCTTGAAATGGGGGAACAACTTCAAACAATTCAAAGGTAGAACAACACAGAAATGTTAATTATATAATCCAAATTCAACACTTTAATATTTATGTCACTGTAGAATAAAGTAAGTCCACGTAAGTTCCAACACAGAAATATTTAAGATAGAAGCTGCAAGTTTTTCCAAAGCAAACTTTTTATTCAAACTTCCAAACTTTCCAAACCTACTTTTATCGGCAAACACGCCGTTATATATACCCAAAGAATTTCCAGAACATTACGTACCCAGAACATTCCCAAAAACCAGTTAAAAATAAACAATTGAACTTTCTAGAATGATTCTTTTCTTTTAGCAGTTACGCGAATGCTACGTCAACGGTAAACATCCCTTAACCTGACTAGCGTAACCTTAAACGCTGGTGTACTATTGTACATAACAATATATGTAAATTGTACGTAGGGGAAGTGAGCCCACGCTGAGCCCACGCTTCGTCCGCTCCGTCTACACCACCACCTCTCGTGAAGTGTTCAGTTATCAGTCAACTAATAACAGGTTTCCGCCAGTTTTGTCCTGTTTTACATTCTCGTTCGAGAGTGATTCTCAGGACAAAACATTGCGTGTCATGCAACATGTATTGCCCCTGTACCACATGCATGCAGCCCGGTACGTATTGGATTCAAATAAGCAGACGAGCAGATTTCATAATAATGAGATATTAAAAGTCTTTGTCGTAAAAAGCAGCTTTTGACACATTTTTTTTTCTGGCGTTCCAGTTGGCTTGTTATATGGTGGTTTTATTTTTTTGTTGCGTGGTCCAAGTGTTTATAAATCCAAATCTAAACGGGATGGCGAAATAATTCCGATCGATACTTTCATGATAAGACTAGGGTAGGCCTTATTTTGTGAGCTTTGAACAGTCATAAAGAAAGTTAAACTAATCAGCAAATGCCGTTTCACGTTTACATGTTGTTGTGTAAATCTATATATTTTCTCCAGCTTCTCAGGCCAAGTGTAATTACATGTAGAAATTAATTTTAAAATGTAAAACAAGGAACTTATTAACTGAAGACAATCACATAGAAACCATATACGGTTCGCACTTCAATTTTTCTTCCCGATCACATTTTTACTTAAAGTGACACGTTACGCCAACTGGTTGAAATAAAACTTGACCTTGTATTGAGGTCACCAATAACGATCATTGATATACACATACCTGTTTAAGTACTACCTGTTGGTTTGTCGTCATTTTAATTTAAGCAGTTACAAACATTAATTTTAAAAAAATGAACAAATAATTATAGTGATATATGATTTAGATGTGGAATAAAGTATAACAAGCGAATAGTAATCTAGGGCTTAGATGAAGAATGAAGGAATAATAATGGCAATGGTGTCGGGTTATAAAGGCTTGATAATTATGGCAATATAGTTAAAGGTCGTATTCGACTGCTTACTCATACCAAATAAATGTAACAAAATATTGTCCACGGTTTCTGGGAATGTGTGCATTATTTCTGCGGAAACCCATACTTTAGTCTGAAAAAAGACGATTTTGAACACTTTCTATATGTGAGACAGCACACACTGCGTAAAATCACTATAAAAGTTCATTCTTTCCAAATCTATAAATAAGCACGAAAGTGATCTCTGCTAAAAATAGATACCAACGTCAGCGCGGACTACCCGGATGACGATATGACGCGAACCCAGTAGTAAGTGTCACGTGTTGTTTTTTTTTAAGTTAAAAATAGCTGTCTCTGCAGCGTGGCTCGGATAGGAAATACTTTTTTGTAATGACGATTGGGGTGTATTGCTTAACTTTTCACACTGATCTAGGGCATCAATGAGCAGCATTTTGCAGGACCTTTTCAAATAATAATGACTTATTTGGTTATTTGAGGAAAATATTTTGTCCAAACTGTCGGATACCACCTTTAAGATAAGCAATAAAGGATAACATGTGACAGTGATATAAGGTAAAGGTGAGAAAAGGGGGAATGAACCATAGGGATATAGGGTTTAAATGAGAATAAGGGACAAAATCGATAGTGATATAGGATTTAGATGAGAATAAGGGACAAAAATGGTAGAGATATAGGGTTTAGATGAGAATAAGGGACAAAATCGATAGTAATATAGGATTTAGATGAGAATAAGGGACAAGAATGACAGTGCTATAGGGTAAAGGTGGGAATAAGGGACAAAAATGATAGTGAGATAGGGTTTAAATAAGAATAAGGGACATAAATAATAGTGCTGTAGGCTTCAGATGAGAATAGGGGACAAAATGATAGTGATATAGGGTTTAGATGAGAATAAGGGACAACAAAGGTAGTGATATAGGGTTTAAATAAGAATAAGGGCAATAAATAATAGTGTTGTAGGCTTCAGATGAGAATAGGGGACAAAAATGATAGTGACATAGGGTTTAGATGAGAATAAAGGACAGAAATAATAGTTATAAAGGGTTTAGATAAGAATAAGGGACAAAAATGATAGTGATATAGGGTTTAGTTAGAAAAATAAGGGACAACAAAGGTAGTGATATAGGGTCTGGATGAGAATAAGGGACAAAAATGATAGTGATATAGAGTTTAAATGAGAATAAGAGACAAAAAATGATAGTGATTTAGGGTTAAGATGAGAATAAAGGACAAAAATAAAAGTAATATAGGGTTTAGATGGGAATAATGGGGAAAATGATAGTGATATAGGGTTTAAATAAAAAGAAAATAGACATGCAAGATGATAATAGATAGATAGTTTGAGAAAGATTTAACAACATAATAATAACATCTCCAGAAAGTGTTCTGCCATGTCGTTTAAGTAATAACTGTTTTCAGTTCAAAACTCATTTATAATATCCAGCTTTTAACACTGGAATGTACTTCTCATGCAGAATTAGGATTACTTCAACCATAAATATTTATGTGGGGTAAACAAGTGCGTTGTTAAAATCGAGTGAGTATGAGTTGTCCTAGACTTAAACTTTTAGTCTATTACGAACAAATAAATCAAGATAGGCAAAAAGAACAGATCTTCATCAGTAAGTTTCCACTGGACTTCGCTGTTAGCTTTTGCGTCACAACAAATACGTTTTGCAACCTTTATGTTTAGTTAATCAGAAAATGAATCTGAATTTTATACGGATGCATTGAAATATGCGGGCTTAAGGCGCAATCTACTTTTAGGATTAGCTTGTGATATGTAATCTATCATGCTACGGGTAGCATAAGGTCACGTGGTGTCTTTATCTGTTGACCCAAATCTGGACTAATTCATGGACAGACGGCAACCTCTCGACCTCATTCGAACAGTCAAGTAAAAATGTGCCTGTAGAACATAACCGAATGTTACAGCATAAAGGAGTATTATAACGTCACACAAACTCTAGTTCTCTTGTTTATTTACAACAAAGCAAATGACTGGTTAATCGATCTCGATCAAAGGCATGCCGACATATTGCCTATGTAAAATAAAATACTTGAAATAGTGGTAGTCGATGACGTCATAAATCAAATGGCTGTATTACACTAGCGTAATATTATACAAATAAAGACTTGAGACTTGTGCTGAGGTCAATAGTATAGTTTTAAGGACCTGGGTAATGTGATATTGACCGAGGACGCAAGATCAGGTCCACAACCACAACAAGTATTCTAACTAACCCTCTTCGGTGACCGGCCGCAATAGCTTAGTAGAGTGTCGGCTTGCGGATCGGGAGGTCGCGGGTTCAAACCCCGGCCGGGTGAAACCAAAGACTTTAAAGTTGGTAGTTGTGGCTTCCCTCCTAACACTCGGGGCTAAGGGGACAGAATTACGCCTGACTCGTCGGTGTCAGTATAATCAACCGGCCAGGTTCAGTCCCTGGGCTATAATGAAAGAATTGTCGCTGCACTGTATCGGCAAAAATGCCGGCAAATCCCTAACCCTCTTCGGATATGACTCCAACTTTCTGACTACTAAACGAAACAATCTGTACTTAGCACTTTCGGATAAATTAAAAGAGATATTTGTTCAGTCGGAATCTGCGTTTCTGTAGGGTGTTCGTTCGACTGGAATGATTCTTTTAATTGAATAAATATATACACAATGTTCAACAAACTGTTTTAATTCGTATAATTTCGAATCTTAGCGGGTGCACTGCATGCAGCAATCATTACAAAGCGGAAACTCTCGGAATTACCCGAGAAATTCCGACTGTAACAGATGTATGTGGCAATGGTATTGATTATCCGCCCTACATATATATGCAAAGACTATGCATATGATTAAATGTGCATTATAACATTTATTTCAAGTTGTGTATCAAGTAAATAAAAACAGCGTTTGAGAATAAACTGAAAGAACTCCGTACAATCGGAATATTCGTTCCAGAAGTTTGTTCTTTCTGCTGGAATTCTTGGTTCAATTAAATAAATATATACACACAATGTTCACTTCTGTAATAACGGAATTACCCTAGGAATAACGACTGTAACAGATGCGTATAGTAATGATATAGATCATCCACCCTATATGTAAAGACAATAATATTCAACTTCGTACATCTAGTACATGTAGTAAACATTTTCAGTTAAACAATGATACATCGAAATTCATGTGTACCTTGTACGGTGACTAGTCCATGCGTGTTGCAGTTACTTTGTACCTAACCCTTACCACTATGGCGTTATTCCAGGGGAAATGTGTTCACAAAATCGCTGTGTCCACAATAGATATCCTCTTTAATATATTAATGTTAATAATGTATAACATAACCAAAAATCACACATATTGAATTTGGCCTAAAACAATGGATGTTGTTTGGTTCTTGTTGTGGCTGTTATTGAAACTAATAAATATGTGAAACTTGTAATAAAGCAGTTTAGTAACCCGTATGCAGTTGCGCTAATAAAAATCTGCAGCTGTTTCAGTTGTTCAAATGACAATACATGTATATACAATCTCTGTATATCGAACAGCTAGCTAGTTATTGACTGGCTTTATCAACAATCGTTGATTGTGTTCTTTGTTACTTGTGGCAAATTTACATTCACCTGAATGGTGCATCCCGTTTGTCGTTTGTTATCATTAATTAAAGCTCTATTGATTGTTAAGTGATAGTCGTATTTACATGCTTTGTATGTACGCATGAATCTTAGTTAAAGGCGGTATCAGATTTTGCCGATTCTAAATACAGCATCTTTACATGTAACGATGACAAATTAGTGTCTCTATGTATTTGGGAATCCTAACTGACACAAGGTACATTTATCCTTTCAGTCAGTGCGATTTCTGTTCCATCTCCAATGAGTTCATAGTTTAATTAAGTTACAAAAACACAATCTGAATGTTCACCAAACTATGAACAGGCTGCTACAATCTTTAACACTCCTCCTTTGGGGTTTTATCTCTACAACTATTCTTTTTGCAGTAATACTATTCCTGACGCTTGTTTCTAAAAATAACTAACTATGCTGCGTATGCAGGGATAGGGTTCCCCCGCTGCAATCCTGTTTCTGGCGTTATACGGCAACTTCTACACACTAGAACACGATCAAGTAGCTTTTATCACTACTTCTTAAATTAATTATAAAGTATTGTTTCAATCTCTCTCATTTGGAACTTATAGGTTGCCGAAGCTTTTATCTACTGTATATATTGTACATAGGTTAGTAGTTTATTATAGTACTAGTAATTTTGGTTGTACATGCATATTAGTTCATTTTATCAGTTTTACCTCCCGTTGCTGGTGCTTACTGTTAGTTGTCTCACATTGATTGGATATTTTTATTTAAACTGTTTTGAGAGAAAACCCTTCAGGAAGTGCGAGGTTGGAGAGCTCCACAAATCAGGGTTAAGCATCCAGCCCGTCGCTTTGCTGACTGACCGTTCCAAGGCAGTTACTGTTGGTTTTTCTTTTTGTGTGTTATGTCTCGTCGCTGTGTTTTGCCACTTTTACATGTACCGTCTTTGCCTTTGTCTAGAGGTAGATAAATGTCTGTGGTGATTCTTATAGGACGTTTCCTTATTTATCATAGACTCTAATTGCCGGATATCACATTTAAAGTGACGGATGCACGTGTAGCACATAGACAATGATACAAAATAAAAACAAACTTGAAACAAGCTGTGTTTATAATGTCCAACATAACCTAAGTCAATTCGATGTGTGAACTTACATCTTCAAATAGATGCAGCTACCAATTATTACTGAATTTATCATACTTTAAATAAAGAATATACTCAAAAGGGAAAACTATCTGACTGTCGGTAGTATTTGTAATGTCAATATAATACGAATGAATATTTATGACTTATGACAGTAATTAAAATGGCAAACAATCTTCTAGTTCCAAACGCTTAAGAAATGGCGGCTTATTAAAATTCAGATTTTAGTTATAGTATCTTTTTACATTATTGTCTAGTTGTTATAGCAGCAAAATCAAACTTATGAACCATGAAGACGTGCATTGCCAATCATAAACACTTATACGGACATGAGTAAATGCAACATAAAGTTAATAATAACAGTTTAAACCAATACAACGCATAAACCAACGAACCGCCAACTCAATATGTCTTACCTTATACCGCTTGGGTGATTTTATTAAATGGAATTATGGCGTACAAAACAACTTGGAGTAATATCATAGATATTAAAAACTCAGCAATGAGATATCCCCGGTAAGTGTATTTTACTTAAACTATAGTAGGGCGTTGGGGTTAGAAATTTTATATTGGCAAATTGCCGGATAGGTGTACATTTGGGTATTGTATGAATCGTCCATACATTAAATATACATATATTTTAAAGATTATATTTTCATGCAATATTATAACACATTTACATTCATTTAACTCATTGTGTTTACTGTTGTATATATATATATATATATATATATATATATAACAAATTATAGCATTAGACAAACAAACCAACATGTTACTGGATTGATTTGACTCAAACTATCCCAAATGTGTAATTCATTATTTGTAAACTCACGCTTTATCAACATTTTAGGCTGATTTACCCATTTTTCAGCTTATTGTCCTTTATTAAATATCACCGAGCCCTTGATAGCTTAAAGATTTAGTTAAGAGTTGCTCAAAATGTTCTGTATAGTATTTTTGTTGATTCTGCAAAATATAAAGTAATATCACCAAATGGTTTTGATTCTTTTAGACTTTGTATATACCAAGTAATAAATACATATATTATTCTTTTTTCTGGTGGAGTAATGCAGAAGAAAATGCCAAAGTGAAAAAGTTAATCATGCGGCGTGCCAATACCAGGATTCGAACCCCCAAACTCCAACTTTAAGTCATTTTAACCCTAATTTTGGATACTTTTTAAGTTGAGGTGTAGCATTACATTTGCTTTTCCTTAAATAGTGTTTATGCGAGTTTGTCGCTAGGATTATAATGATCTAACAATGTTTAAAAATGGGACTTTAGGCAGGTGTTTTACTAAAACAACCGCCAGTATATAACTTCTTGTATCATGTTACTTGAATAAAAACAATTCATTAATTAATGATATAGAGACAGGAGACAAGGGGCATGTATATGTGTGCGTGTACCAGGTATTGTACGTACATATATTTATATTACTCGACATTGGTCCCAATAAACATTTTAATGAAAACACGTGACAACAATAACATAAAACGCATAAAACACATAAAATAACTACAATATCCTATCAAATCAATACATAATACAAATACGTTACCAGAGAAACCATGGTCCAACAGACGCAAGCTGTATGCAGAAAACGATGGCGGAATTTATCGTCTGTTTTCAACCTGCCGAGCGCGCTACTTTGTGTGGGTGTTACTGGCACTTGGGTATGGCCCACCTCGATAAGTACTTCCTTCTCGTCGGGAACATTCCCCTGCTGAAGCTTGTCGCCGTCGGCAATCCCGACGTTAACGTTAGATACTGACATCTCAGTGTGAAGTGTTTAAAGCACTTTTTCAAAATGTCTCTATTCAATGCGGGTATTCATATATAATTAACTTTAATTCAGTTCATGTATCCATATTACCGTGTATTCCTGTATAAATGCCGACAACTGCTTAATATAATACTTAATGATTATTTAAGAAATCTGCAGTTTGTTTCCTGAAAAAGACTATAACCATTATACTGTCTGTAAATAGACAATGCAGTTAAAATTCTATATGCTGTCTATATTTTCCTTATACATACGTGTGTAACACGTACATAACAACCTATTAAACCTTTAATGGTGGTACCCGACAGTTTTTTCTTACTCTAACAACTAAATGCATTATTGTCACCTGAAAAGATATCGCAAAATGTTGTTTATTAGTACCCTATATCCATGTGGACAATTAAGCATAACACCACATGTGTAATTACTGAAGGGTATTTCTTATCCGAGCCACGCTGCACACTTAGTTATTTTAATGTAAGACAACCACGTGACCACTTACGTTAAATTCACGTTATATGATCATCCGGGTAATTAGCTCTGACGTCGATATCTATTTTTAGCTGAAACTCCCGTCTTGCTTTTTTTATAAATTTTGAAAACTGGTCATTTAAAACTATATATTTCGCGATCTGTACTGTCCAATGGTTGACATAATCTTTTAAATAGCCATTACTTATACTACTGTATAAGTTTAAGCACGAATTATGCACAAATCACCCACATCAGGTGTAGGAAAATGTTACAATGTATTACTTCTAGGCAAACTGTCGGTTACCACCTTTAACACAGTGACCTGTTTAATTTCACCTTATTCACTATCACTTGTACTCATGAATAATAACAGATGTGAACTAATACGGAACACGTCTTGATCTATTTTTAGCACTATAAAACTTTAAGTTCAAGTACAAACACTATAGTCTATACGCCTTATAACAATCGATAAAAACTAAAAATGTTTAAAACATAATTATATATCTTCAAGAACTCGCAATATAAAAAATTAAGTCACTATCACCGCGTTGTCCTAAAAAGTCATCCAATAAAACATGAAAAAAAACATCTTTAAAACAGAAACCACGCGCACCAGCCTTTAAACACAAGGAAAACCCATTCACCTTCCACGAGTACTGTTCTCTGCATTAAGCTTACTATTTACTCGCGACCGGTTGAATGCACTGTATATGAAGTTAGTGCAGAAGGTATTGACCAAACCCCTCCCCTCATGCAGTATATAGACAGCTGCATTGCTCACTGACTTCTGTTCATTTAGTAAGCATGATTTACCCACCCGAATAAGACGGTGTATGCTAGCCAATGTAACTGTGCTCCTCTTAGTGCGAATGCGCTTTTAGATTACGTAGTAGCTTGTTGTTCACTCCATCATATCACTTATAAGCAGAGGAGGCAATCGTACCTACTCGGCGATCTCCGGCAAGCTTCGGAGATAATGCCTCGTATGTTATTGTATGAATACACCAGTTGGTGATTTGCCCCGGCGAATAACTTCTCATTGCATTATGTAAACAAAGATGGCTGACTTTTCAAAGTGCATGCAGTACGCTTTAGATATAATGGAGATTCAATACTCCTTGAAAGAAGAGCAGATTGTTTCGTTGAAGAATATTTCTAACTTAGTTGATACTGTATATATATTACCAACTGGATTTGGTAAAAGAGTAATATACCAGTTATTACCCTGCATGCACTCGGATCACGCTTCGGTGATGTCTATAGTCGAAGCTTGCCGGAGATCGCCGAGTAGGTACGATTGCCATTTTGGAAGTAGTTCGTCAATATGGCGGCGACCGCATTATATCCGAGGTGATTACGTAAAGGACGGAATTACCCGAGGAGTTCCGAGTGCAGAGGAGGCTGCGCGTTTTGCACACGGCACGCAACCTCGGACTATATTATCGATCGCTGTACGTTAGAGCGGTCATTTTTAAAATGGCGGTCAGAGTGGTAACATCGACGAGTAAATGGTTAGATTGTGACGAATTGTGGGTTTTTTGTGTTAAACAGGACGTGTGTTGTATTCAAATGAGAGACTGTCCAAGTATCAGCGTTTTTGCACGGATTGCACACATTAGTCCAGTGAACAAACCAATGGTACGACGCCGTATTCTGATTGCTGACGATCGGCTTGATTCCAGACTTCCCAAGCAGTCGCCTGTATTGTTTTCTTTATCATATTGTTCTGTCCACTTGAAAAGACACTTTCTCGAGTCTCTAGTAAACACATTCAAAATAGGGGTGTCCATTTTTACTTAGATCACATTAACCTACAACAACAACATGAAACATGTAATCATGATAACAAAAATGCATATGCTGTCTGACATTGTGTAGTTAAGCAGTTAAATATAAGTAATATAGAAAGTTTTAACCTTTTTTATTGAAAAATTTATTGTATCATTAAAAACTACAAAAATGATGACAGAATCAAAACGATGCACATTATATTTAAAATTAAGTGCATTGCCTTTCAATAAAGGAACTTATAGCTAATTTCGACCAAGTTAATTAGCACATAACACAAAGAATTGAGACGACTTTAGGCGCCTTTTTAGATTTTCTGATAGTAAAAACATTGAAAATTGTTGTGTTATTTTTTTACGACAAAGTCTTGCGTAACTAATGTACAATTTGATAAAGAGTGTCTCTGTTATTTTGTGAAACTGTAATATAAACAATATAGCATTTCGTTTCTGTGTTAAATTATCGAAAAATTGGCCAAACAGCGACTTAATGCCAATACGTGGTGGTTGTTTACATGTTTCGATAGGGCATTTACATATTTACTTACCTGTGACGAAAAGTAGGAGGTCCCATTTCGCTTATCAAATCAGCGATAAAACCGTTAATGGCCCCATTCATAAATGGCGTCGGTAGGCGGGATTTCCGGTCACTTGATTTGCACACGACACTAAACATGCGTAACCTCCTCTGACTTATAAGGTTACAATTTGACCCACTTGACCCAAGATTGGTAATACATGTATCTCTATAAATACGTAATCAGAAGTCAACTTCACTTTTTTTTCTTTCTCGTCTCTTTATCATACTCCACTTTCTATTCCTCCACATCCTCCTCTTTCAATTCCTCCAACTCCTACTCATTGTATTCCTCCACATCCTCCTCTTTCAATTCTTCCAACTCCTACTCATTGTATTCCTCCACATCCTTCACTTTCAATTCCTCCAACTCCTACTCATTGTATTCCTCCAGATCCTCCCCTTTCAATTCCTCCAACTCCTACTTATTGTATTCCTCCACATCCTCCTCTTTCAATTCCTCCAACTCCTACTTATTGTATTCCTCCACATCTTCCTCTTTCAATTCCTCCAACTCCTACTCATTGTATTCCTCCACATCCTCCTCTTTCAATTCCTCCAACTCCTACTCATTGTATTCCTCCTTATCCTCCTCTTTCAATTCATCCAACTCCTACTCATTGTATTCCTCCACATCCTCCCCTTTCAATTCCTCCAACTCCTACTCATTGTATTCCTCCACATCCCCCCTTTCAATTCCTCCAACTCCTACTCATTGTATTCCTCCCCATCCTCCCCTTTCAATTCCTCCAACTCCTACTCATTGTATTCCTCCACATCCCCCCCTTTCAATTCCTCCAACTCCTACTCATTATTTTCCTCCACATCCTCCTCTTTCAATTCCTCCAACTCCTACTCATTGTATTCCTCCACATCCTCCTCTTTCAATTCCTCCAACTCCTACTCATTGTATTCTTCCACATCCCCCTTTCAATTCCTCCAACTCCTACTCATTGTATTCCTCTCCATCCTCCTCTTTCAATTCCTCCAACTCATACTCATTGAATTTTCTCCACATCCTCCTCTTTCAATTCCTCCAACTCCTACTCATTGTATTCCTCCACATCCTCCTCTTTCAATTCCTCCAACTCCTACTCATTGTATTCCTTCACATCCTCCTCTTTCAATTCCTCCAACTCCTACTCATTGTATTCCTCCACATCCTACTCTTTTAATTCCTCCAACTCCTACTCATTGTATTCCTCCACATCCTCCTCTTTCAAGTCCTCCAACTCCTACTCATTGTATTCCTCCACATTCTCCTTTTCTGACTCCTTTACATCATCTTTTTGTTATTCTTTCACATCATTCTCTTCCTATTCCTTCACACCCTCGACATCCTATTCCTCCACTCCGTCGACTTCCTATTCCTCCACACCCTTGACTTCCTATTCATCCACACCCTCGACTTCCTACTCCTCCACACCTTCGACTTCCTATTAATCCACACCATCGACATCCTATTCCTCCATACTCTCGACTTCCTTTTCCTCAGCAACCTCGACAACCTATTCCTCTACACCCTCGACATCCTATTCATTCACACCTTAAACTTCCTATTCCTCCACACCTTCGTCTTCCTATTCGTCCACACCTTCGACATCCTATTCCTCCACACCTTCGACTTCCTATTCATCCACATCATCGACATCCTCGGCATCCTATTCCTCTACACCCTCGACTTCCTATTCCTCTACACCCTCGACTTATTATTCATCCACACCCATGACATCCTATTCCTCCACACCTTCGCTTTCCTATTCATCCACACCCTCGACTTCCTATTCCTCCACACCTTTGACTTCCTATTCCTCAACACCTTCGACTTCCTATTCATCCACACCCTCGACTTCCTATTCCTCCACACCTTCTACTTCCTATTCCTCAACACCTTCGACTTCATATTACTCCACACCCTCGACTTCCTATTTATCCACACCCTCGACTTCCTTTTCCTCAACACCTTCGACTTCCTATTCCTACACACTTATGCTTAAACAGCAGTTGTATAATGACCATTCATGTTTTTTTTTTTATTCCTATACGTACACAATACGTAAACAAACGCGTGATTTTCTTTACTTATCAACAAAATGTGTTGCAGAAGAAGACATTATAAATCACAATGTCTCGCGCCGGTTACGTTTCGCTGTGCCGCAGAAATTACTGGCATCTTGAAAAGCACTTGACCATAATGGAACTCATCTCATGTGAACATCTATATCAATGTCAATGTAAAAAGCAATCTCCAACGCAGTGATCTCCCCCTTTCAGTAAGGAGAATCTCTGCTACCACACAGAAATCCTTCCAGATCTGGAAGGATTTGATTTTTTTACTTTTAATTTATGTTCAGTAAAATGACAATCGGAATGAATGTGTATGTTAGAAAAACGACTAATAATGGATGAAAAAAACAAATTCTAACGATAAAGAAAAAAAAAAGAATGTATTTATCACTACAATCGTAACAACTCGGCCATTTCCGTCCTTTCGCCGAGGGCGAAATTTCAGTGTTACACCGGTTCAATGTAAACAATCAATGGATACTGTTGAAGAAATTCACAAAGTAATAACGGAGTTTGACTCCTCCATAAAAGCGAAACCCAAACAGATCGAGTGTCTGCAGTCTCTGTTGGCAGGCAAAGACGTCATAGCCAATCTGCTAATCGTCACGTGATTTTGTATGATGGCAGTGGTTTTAAGTCAGCGTAGCGATGTCGTAAACCCTGTGCGGAGTTTGTGTAAAAAGAAGTCCATGAGATTAAAATCTTATAAAATCAAATCATTTTTAAATGTAAAAATTCCTTAGACTGCATCGTTAAAATAAAACTCAATTGGTGTACTTTATCTAAAAAAATCTATATAAAGAATATATTCTCGTTTGTCAAGCCGTTGACGATTTTCCTTTTTGGTGGCAGAGATACGTGAGATCTGAAAGGCACGTGACCTGTCACGTGATGATTGATGCTACATATGAATGGTTGTAGTGTGATGGTGTAACTAAAATACAAACATCACGACCGCGCGTCTTGAAACACCTTATTATTCTATAATATGAGTGGAAATCTTTCAACCCATACTGCGTGGGTTATACCTCCATTTTGGGGCGAAGTACACTTTCACGTTAATATATGTCTGCGGTTCTACTCCGACATTTTATTAAGATTTTCCGACAACGAAAATGGCAGATCGTCGCCATAATGATCAAATTTGTGTTAGTGCACGATCGTAAAAACATCAGACTTATGTGTGTGTGTTTATAATCTCTCCAACTTTACAAAAAAACAACAACATATTTATACGTAATTTCAGACTTTGTGTATTTTAATATCTTCTGTTTGTGTGTGTTCGGGAAACTACGCAATATCAGCAATAAAGAGAGCAAATGGAATGCAAAATATTTTATTTCAAAATCCTTCGTAAAGCGCTAAACGTTGACATAGTATATAACTCTTCCGAACCGAATAGAAATGGAAGCACGAATCATGTCCCTTGAATAACTCTTCATCGAATCGGGAATTAAACTGTTTCTTTTTCACACCTGGTTATATCAATGGAACTCCTCAGGTAATTCCGTCCTCGGGACAATCATCCCTCGGATGTATCTGGTGCATTTATACTGGCTCAAATCACAATCGTTTTGATCGCCGGGAGTCGGAAGAATGTCCCTAAAAATATAGTTCGCACAAACCATAAACAATGCCATCGTTTGACAGCTGCGTGTCTGCGGTGCTGGCAAAATTAAAATTGATTTTTTTTTTTTAATTTGAAGCCGCCACAAGTTTTACAGGCATCATACTGTAGTGAGCTGTCATCCAAGCTGCCATCTTTGTTTTGACGTCTGTCACAAAAAAAAGTCCAATTTAGGGAAATGGTTGAGGTAATCCGACTACCTACATACATCCGTGAGATGATTTGTGAATTATCCGAGGTGTTCCGATTGCTGGTTATATATGTAATTGTTAAAGGCAACAAACATAGCATGTCTAATCCTGAGATGATTTTATTTCCAAATAGAAGTTTAAACAAAACATAGAACTGCTTTTTATCGGAACTACTTTTTATCGCAGAACAGACCGAATATATCAGATGATTAGCTTTCTGTATAAAGCTGTAACTCTGCATACACAGTTTGCTAACTTAGTCAATACAAACATTCAATTGAAAAATGAATGAAGAGAGCTTACGTTGAAACTAAATTTATCGTAAATGAACAAGTAGTTTATATGTTTGTCGTCAATCAAAGCAAATAATATACATTTAATATACATTTTAAAATTAAATTATTAATAGACACCAGTAAACGAAAAACCTTTTTTGCTACCAACTATGTGAATATATATAAGAAAAAATTCTCGAAGAAAAGTTCTCAAATGTACACAACATTACTATTTAAAAAACAAACAAACGATGAACGCGTTTCAGTAACTGATGTAACTGTCAATATATTAAATCACGTCATATTCAATATAATTTAATTGAGCTTAAATTGTAAACCATACCTAACAATAAACGAAGGTAAATAGTAGTAGTTTTCATTTTGTTGTCAATTAAGATAACTCAGTTATCAGTGATAGACAAGAAATCACTAAAAAAAAACATCATTTTTAGTCCCTTCATTTCGTTTATAAGGGGACATTACTCAAACAATCCGAATTTATTGTGTAATCTCCCTTGTTGGTGGGTATATTACGTATGGTGTTATCGAAGAAAAATTACGACGTTCCCCAAATGTTTAGCTATTGAGAACCGACTGCACATAAAATTAAATCTTGGAGAATAAGATGAGAATTGTTTTTTAAAGATAAAATCAGATGAAAAAAGCAAATATATTAAAATGAGAAGATTGTTTCTAAGAAAAGGTTTATGTATTGTAAGTTTAACAGTTTGCAGTTTTGAGTTTATGGTCCTAAATCCTGAGCGAATGTTTCGGTGATTCCATTTCACTTAAGCAAAAACATAATGCTTTACTGTAACTTACTTAAATAATTCTAAAATGCCTTAAAAGCTGTGCTAGCTACATCTGCCCGCTAAATAAACCTAAATTAATGTCATGACAGTATAAAACAACAATAGTGGAACTTTAAAAACAATTAAGGAAGCCAATTTAAGATCTTATAGTTACAAGAGGGTTTAAAAAAATACAGAAGTGTATGACCGGACCTGGTAGCGCAATCGATAGAGCGTCGGCTCCAGGTATGGGAGGCCCCGGGTTCGTGACATACCAAAGTCGTTAAAAATGGTAGTGGTATAGCTCCCTTGCTAACGCTCAAGCAAATATAAGGGTAGTTCCACGACTGGTTGGCCCGGTGTCAGGATAATGTGACTGGGTGTGGTATCATGCCAGGTGTTCACGGCATGCTATACACAGTGAAGGCAGCACTATACCTGCTTCAAGTGGACACCGTCTCCAGATAACTGAAATACTGTTGGTGGGACGATAAACCCAATAAACAAACAAACAAAGAGAAGTGTATGGAAAATATCTTATAATTACATGCCCTGTATTAACAAAGTAGTATTAGTAAAGGAAGTATGATATATAAAAATGTTTACCGACTCAGGGAACAACTTATTTCTTTGCCAATTCGAAAATAATGAATAAATGTGTTAATGTTTGAAGTAATGCCTTATAACATGAATGTCACATTGAAATAATGCAATAAAGAACACAAAAGACAAAAAGTTCAGATGTAACTTAAGTTAGAGGTAAAGCGAGAATAAAGTAGAAATATTTATTCCTTGAATGACCTTTGTAAATTTCATTATAACGTTAATTATACGTTTTGAAAAAATATGCATAATTGAGCTTACAATTTAAACTTCATTTACTCGGTATCGGCCAATGTAAGCATATAATGCCTGTATTATGTATGAACGCACTAACAGGACCAACTCGCTAAGCGGGACAACAGGTGGCCCTTTTAGCTAGGTTTTACTGTACGAGATTTTTATTTCAGCTTCGCTTATGTCCAAAATATAAATAATGCAATTATATCAAAAGTGACTGACACGAGAAGCAATTCTTTAAAAAAGATCTTTTGGCACTTTTTGACATGATTTTTTTTTTTGCTGTGAATAGGAGCCTAAACATTTATGTCATGGACAAATGTTGGTAATTTTGTGACGTAACAACTGTAAGCATAATGATAATAATACTATTAATAGTAATAATAATAATAATAATAATAATAATAATAATAATAATAATAATAATAATAATAATAATAATAATAATGATGATGACGATGATGATGATGATGATGACGATGATGATGATGATAATTATAATAATAATAATATTCATACTACTACTACCACTACCACTTCTGCTACTATTACTTCCACCACTATTATTACTACTACTGCTTCTTCAACTACTACTACTAATAATAGTAATAATAAATTTATAATAAAAATATTAATTATATAATAATAATAATAATAATAATAATAATAATAATAATAATAATAATAATTGGTTGAGTTTTGTGTTCAATCTGTACGACCTTTTACTGCGGCCATAATTTGTATGCTACTAGTATAATATTTGTACGAAGAATAAATACATCTTTCAGCATATAACATTTTGAATTAGCCTAATTCTACACGAAAGTATGTTTTAAAAATCATAAATTTGAATGATAGTATTTCTCTCCTTCAAAAGCATCAACTGTTCCTTCGTTTCCGTCATTATCATTATTGTCTTCAACACCACCTCGGTGAGCAGCATCAACATCCACCATACCTTCGTCGTCATCACCGTCTTCACCATCATCAATGTGAACATCGGTGTCATCGCCATCAACACCATCACCAACATCACCATTACTGTCGTCGTTTTTATTTTTATAATTATCGTCATCTTTTCCGAAATCATCAGCATTTCCATCTTCCCCATCATCGCCATCATCTTCATAGTGTCCATCACCTTCTTCTTGCTCATCATCCCCATCGTCATTATCATCATTCGCTACCTCATTCTCATTCTCATCTTCCTCGCCATTTACGTTTTGCAACGCCTCGTTATTTTGCTCATTTTCAACCTCTTCGGACGACACAAGCTCGTCTTTGTCTGTTTTATCTAGCATGACAGACTTCACTGCTGCATTATTGTCGACCATTTGGACATCTTTGGGAACACTACCAGCGTTGAACTTCAAACCAGCATCTGCTTGACCTTCTCTCAGTTCATCTATGTTATGACCGTCGTCCAAGTTATGCACGTCGTCTTTACCATTTTCGTCTTTTCCTTCTTGTCCCTCTGCGTGTTTCAAGGTTTTGCCACCATTATCATTCCAGAAAGTGTCTGTTTTAGTGTCTCTTGTATGTTTTTCAAAATCCAGGGTTTCATTCACAAAGTTATTAAGTTTCCAGATCGCTAGACAAACAGTGACTACAGCAAGAAGAAACCAATTTGACCGGAAGTTGAACATGATTAGTAAAAAAACAACAGCTGTTTACGCCCCAGAACACACTGGCTGTTTTCAGTTAGTGTTTAGCATATATATCAACAGTTGTTATTACTACTTTACAATATTCACAATACAGCTTATGTAGTTTTCTATCCACTATCCACTATCCACTATCCTTCGTGCACCCAATTGTTAAATGGATTTACCTGACTACGCCATGTTAAGAGCCACCAAGGTGTGCACGTTACTTTTATATGGCACCACATTTAATAAAACGAACCAATTTCAGTTATTAATAGTGACCATGTGTTTCGCCTTAGTCGAGCTGAGAGACACTTATCATTTATTGCTGAATATTAATCAAATGATTGAACAACGACGAGGGGCGACTAAAATGATTTCCGAGAATAGACAGATGTCAAGAACATGTAACTTTAAAGGCGTTGTCGGTCACTTGTTTATGTGTTAAGTACTTTAGGCAACAACTGAGATTGTATCATTTTTGTCAACATTTTTTTCGCATTTATTAGTTCAATAAGGCTAAACAATTCAAAACTGACTGAGCAGGTCAGTTCTCTTAAAACCAGATGCGGTCACGAAGATGGATTTTATTAGACAACAAGATCACAAAGGTTCCTCAAATAACCTAATGTTTCAAACTTATTAAATATCGTACAATGAAAATTGTTATATAAATCTATCTGAAATAAAGCTTTTACAAGAATATGCACCACAATCTTCAAATATTATCTATAGTTCGTTTGTTTTTGGCATTATTTTGAATGTTATGATAAAAAGGATCTCAGCGGCCAGCAAAAATGTGAATGCGGTGAGGACCGCAAACTAAAAGTTGCTTTAAAGCCTTCTTTTCTAGTTTAATGAATCAAATTATCTCTTTATATGTTTCGGTTCTTTTTGGAGCTGAGTGAGATGCTCATATACGATGATCCAAAATGTAATTCAATTTAACAATAACAAAACAAAATATGCTCATTTTGCAAGGAATGTCTTTAATTTCGGAAAAACTATCGGACGGAATTTTTATACTTTCATGAATTCGTTTCAGTATTTTAATTTTAAACATTATTTAAAGGCACATAAATAGAAAAAGAAATTAAACAAAAATTCAGCTAGACAAATTATACAAGATAAGGGGAAAAACGTTGCGTGACCAAAGTTTTTAGCTAGACAAAATATACTAATGATTTATACAGCGAATTTATTTAAAGAATGGTATATTTTGAAAATAATATCGCTTAATTGAAAAATTGATTTGCTTTTTAAATTGATTGTGTTAAGGCAAAATATCACTTTGTTTAGAAAGAAATTGCTTGACATGGGTTGCCGGTTTACTTGCCAAAAAATCAAAAGTGCAATACCAAAGAGATTATTAAAGGTTTTAACAGTAAATACTCAGTATTAGAATAAAAGAATTAAGAATGTATGTATGTATATATTTATACAATTAGATATATAACAGAAGGTTTGGAAACATTGGAACAAAACGGCAGATCATATTAACAAAAGTTATGGACCGCATATAAAAACAAAATACGCTTATTTACCGTGTAACTGTCTTTCGGTTTATTGCATATGAGCTATAATTACATAAAATAGTGAGATAGTGTTATGAAAAAAGAAATCAAATGACCGAAATCAACTCTTATTACATAAGAAGCTAATGTTATGCAGAGGACCGATTATTGAGAAATTGTTATTTGTACAGTTTACAGCTTTGGCATGACTTTTTTACGACAAAAGTAAATCTGAAATCCCGCACTATTTGTCAGTCCGTTTTCCAGACGCTTTTAGATTCTTTGAACTTTATGAACACCCAGTATGGACAACGCGTGTTTGTTCCATCTGTTTCCTAATTATGTAAACATAATCCAGCAAATACAATTTGCAACACATTGTACGGCAGCGGAATAAGGATAACTATTAGTCTGATTACATATGATTTTTAAAATAGGATACACACTAAACTTGTGAAAATAAGGGAATCAGAGATGAATTATTTTATTATTGTTGGCGCCTCTCCTGAGAACGGGGCCTCTAATGGAATGCATTGTTTATGGGGAAGTTAGTGTAGCAGTCAATAACACTATGTCATAGTTGTTCTGTGATACCCTTTCCAGATAAAAGTACCGAGTGTTCCGTTTTTGATAACACTGTACCTAACAATAATCAAGTGAAGCTGGCAATTATAAAAAGTATCAGGCATAACTAGGAATTCGCAGTCGTTTGGCGAGGTCTTGTTTAACAAAAGAAACCGAGTATGCCGATGTTAGCAATATAGCTGGCAAATACAGATGTAGCAGACAACAAGCAAGTATCATATAGTCTGTTTCCCACCAGCTGGTAGAAAGTAAATAATATTTCCTATGGATTGTTTATAAAGGGAATGGGTTGAGAATTGTTTGAAACTATAGCAGTCAAATGGAACTTATCAAGCATTAAAGGTGATATCCGACAGCGTGGACTTTCTGTTACTCCTTTAAACGGCTAAATAAACCGATGGTGCCTGAAAAAGATCCCGAGAAATGTTGTTTATTAATGTCCTTCATCTGTGTGAGATGTGAAGCATAACACTTCACTCATCAATACATAATCATACAAACACGTATTTCCTATCTGAGCCACGCAGGACAGTTACTTATTTTTAAAATAAGAAAACCACGTGACCTTTTTCTTCGAGATCACGTTATAGCATCATCCAAGTTGTCCGGTCTGACGTCCTTTCTTAGCAGAAATCCTTTAGTGTGCTTATTAATAGATTTGGAAATAATGGACATTTAACGACATAAAATTCATGATTTGTTTTGACTAAAAAGTTATATAATAGTATTAACAGCGTGTACTTTATCTAGAATAAAGTATCAGTTCTTACTTTCTGCAATTCTGCACAATGCTCCAGAACACGGCTGAGATGTTACTTTATAAGATATAGGCAAATTGTCGCAGGCGCGTATCTGTGCCGTTTTTGAAGTTACGCACAATTACAAGAGAAATAACCTTTGTAATTATACTTTTGATTATATTCGGTTCTTTTCTAATGAATAACAGGTAAAATGCGGACATGCGAGGAAAAATATGAACGACTAAAATCCTGACGTGTGTAAGTTTAATCATTTTAAAACCTTTTCAACTTTAATGGTGTGGTAATAAGATTTTATATCATAGAAACTACGGAAAGAAGTTATATCATTCCTAACCAGGTGTAGGCATCGACTTTCATAGTGTTTTTGGTACTTTCAAATTTTCGATTTTTCGAACGGAAGTTACGCACGTGCGTAAAGTGCGTAATGGCAGAAACGCGCCTGAATTGTCGAATGCCACCTTTTATTTAAATAACTGTATTTTAGAACAATTGAATTGGTATTCAAAATCGTCTTTTCTTTGACTTAGGTTTGAGCTTTTGCAGTAGTTATGCCACAAATCCCCAAAACAAGGGTAAGATATTAATACATGTATTTGATATATAAAGACTTCGGAACCAACCTTTAATGCCATATAGCATCGTCGTGGTCCTCACTGATCTGTCCTCATTGATTTAAAACCATTTAGTCTCTGGCAGGTACTCCAACTGTAAAATAAAAGGTAACTTAACTGCTGCCGCTTCTTCGTATTCAAGGAACATAGACGTTTAAACGACCATTTTTAGCTTTTATATTTACCGATAACATCTTCGTCGATTTGTCTTCAATTACAGATTTAAAATAAGACTTCAATTGAAATGTTAAAATGAAAATCCTAAAGGTTCGCGTCAAAAACATTAAAGTAACGTTTTATTTCTAGCAGCATTATAACTGTTTATGTTGTTATGCTTATGATGATAATAATGTAGACATTTGAACATTTAAAATTAATAATAATTACCTTTAAAGCCGACGCTTTCCTCGAAATGCGGAACATTTAGCTTCAATAAAATTTAGCTTAAAACAAATCTAGTTAAAGAAAACATCTACTGTGCGTTTGTTGAGTTTCTCAACTAAAATAAAGTTAGTTTAAAGATTTAAATCAAGTAAAATTGTGATAATTATTAAATATGCAGATGAAAAGTTCGTTCATACACTCACAGAGACCAACCATTGTGAATGGAAGAGGGGAGCATTTGGTCGAGTGGTAGATTCGCTTAAATGTAACTTCTATGTAGCATTTGCCTTCCCGTGCGTAACTTCGAGTCCCATTCAGAGAGATGGATTGACTGTGAGGTCTTTCAGCTTGCTTGCGATGCGCTGTTTAGTTTTTACTAAATATTTGTCTGGGGTTTCCCTCCAACAACAAAAGCTGGACGTCGCTATAATAATATTATTTGTGTCGATGCGATGTTCTCCTGAAATAAACGAAAGTAAACAGACATAAGTGTGACGTTACACAAGTGCATATACCTTTGATTGAGATAATTTTAGTAGTGTACATTTATGTATTACGTCCATTCACTACATTTCTTGTTTGCTTGTGTGTTATTGTTTTTTGTGGGGTTTTGTTGTTGTTGTTGTTGTTGTTTTTGCTTATTGTTCTTTAATTTCTTTTATTTTAAATATTTTTGTTGTCATTGCTATATCTTCTAATATATCCCAAAGTTTCTTTAGGTGTAAAATGTGTTTGGGGCTGGGGGGGGGGGGGGGGAATAACTAAGACTTCTTATGGATATGATCAACAATGTTCGGTAATATCACTAATATGCAACTACGTGTTGCAGAGTGTATAGCCAAGGGGGGTAACCATGTCACATTATGGATCCGGGTGTGCAGGTGTTATTTCCCTTAACGACAACGTACATTCATAAGATGCTCAGACTCATGAAAATGGTTTGATTGCATTATTCTGGTTATCATATCTTAAGTCCGCCATTAACAAACTGGGTTGTGATTTTAATTATTATTTTTAACAAAATTGTTTACATTTATCCTTACTGAATCAAAGATTAAGGGTTCAGTTCGTCCAAGAATGGCATGATACGATAAATAATCAGTCACGCTTGGAAAGTTTTAAGCGGTACAAAATGGTCTTTGAGTTCGAAAAATATCTACAGTCCATTTCTAACACTTATTAGAGACAATTGTTAGCGAGATTTCGTTTAGGTTCACATAAATTAGGAATAGAGGTTTTCAAATTATTGGCCCCCCTAGAGAAAGTAGACTCTTTAAAATGTGTAATCTAAATGTTGTCGAATCCGAATATCAATTTCTACTTTGTTGCGATAAATATAAAAACATCAGACAAAAATATAATATTACAACAAGATGGCCAAATGTTTTAAAGTTTGTTTCTTTTATGAGTAGTAAAAATGTGAAAGCTATGAATAATTTGGCAAAAATTATTTAAGAAGCAATGGCGATACTAGAAAATGTTTTAGCAGATTTAGCTGCTTCGTAATTTAATAAAACAAAGTGCTTTTTTGTTTTAAATGAATGAACAAAATATACTAACAAATTGTCATTAATACTGACTTTGCAATTTTAAATTAATTAACATATACCTAGATAAATATCTGGTAGCAGTCATATATTTCATTTCCTTGTTTACTTGCATAAGATGTACATTGTCTGTATAAAATGTATTACTGGATTAATTGTTCATTTATTAAAATGAATTATTTTATATAGTGAATATATTGACTTTGTTAGTAACATCTGAACGTTGTCAAAATACCGATTCTGTATCTCCATTTTTACTATATAATAACAGAAATTATCGAATGACGTTGCATTCATTTAAGGTACATACCACATATGTGATGATATTTTAAATTAGTAAGGTTTTGATAATCTGTATTAATAATGTTGCAATTCAATTTCTTAAATGATGGCATAGTGCATATATTCTGACTGTATCAATTATCGGTGTGTAAAATTTAAGCTATCTGTTTATACTATAGTGGGTCGTTTTATATGTAAATGACAAGTTTATGTAAAATAACTTTGTATGACCAATGGCACATGAATGTGCTGATATTATGTCAATAAAGGTTGTTGTTATTTTAATATGCTGGAAATGCCACATTCACCATCTCGTATATTTTGACAAAATAAAACAACAACAGAAGAAGAAACAACAAAAGCATCAACTAAAAAATGGTAGATAATATGAGAAACAAGTAAAACTGAGATTTCGTTTTAATCTCTTAAACATTTTGGCACTTTTATTATAACTTGTATGTAATGTATTGTAATTTAATTCCTGATCACTCGCTATGGTCGACATTGTTCTTATATTGAAGTAACATTTTACATTTCATCCGAGAGTATTTTTTTAAATAGACAGAAAGACTAGCGATTACTTACTGTGTACATGATATATGTTGTCATTCATTAAGGAGAAAACACAATAAAATGCATGATCAATAGGTTTATATAATTACGCAAAGTCAAAGAAATGATATGTCTACAAGAATATGCGGCGATGTCAATGTGATCATAATGTTGATGCTGCCGCTGATGATAATAATGCTGCTAAGAAGGAAGGATGTGGAAATAATCATGGGAATAGTTATGATGATGATGATGATAATGATGACAATTGGTGATTGATGACGATGTTCATGATGATAACGACGACAATGATGATAATGACAACGGTTCATCCCATTTGATGACACAGGACAAAAATGTCTAGTTTTCAACCTTTTTCTTTTGAAATTTCTACCTGT
The DNA here is from genome assembly GCA_007844125.1 of Sinonovacula constricta. NCBI lineage: Eukaryota > Metazoa > Mollusca > Bivalvia > Cardiida > Solecurtidae > Sinonovacula > Sinonovacula constricta. The sequence continues at coordinate 56,127,920 of CM017567.1, read as the reverse complement.
TTACACTGGTCATATTTCAACTTATAAAACTGTCATCTTTTACAGCTTAAATTTCAACGTTATCATGCCTCGTATTAAAAGTTCTGCTGCCCGCAAACCTTGCGATAATAGAAATACAATGCTATGAATGTTCCCCGCCAAAAACAACGTTATACTTCGATCGATAACAGTTGTGTACATTTGGACTCCTCTTTCAACGCTAGAGGACGCGATCATTTCCACGTGACTCGGTCACAGATACGGAGCTCTTACAAGTGTTCATTCACCGCAAGTCTAACTTCAAGAAAATGGAGCATTTTAATCTTGTTTTCGTGCTAGGAATTATGTTCTGCCTCGCCTATTGTAAGTATTGCATAGTTTCTAACTTTTGCAAACTGTCATGCCGTAATTGACAAAACTTTTGAAAGTATTTACACCTGTTGCTTCACCTGCATGTTTGCCGGTAAGCGGGAGCCATTTTGAAACTTTACCGCTAACTCGTAACCGCTTTAGGCTGACTTTTGAAATGAAGTTGATTGACAATTATTTTGGCGGCATAATATGTTTGCTTTGTTTACATTTCTTCTGCTTATGCACATTTTGAAAAATATTTATTAAATATTTATAAATTTTTGGAATGTTGCGATGCCTGTTTTTCAGCTACGCCCACGTGTTTAAATTTCAAATACTCCCGATTCAAATAGAGCCACTGCAACATTATTATATATCCGGTATTTAAATGTCGGAAATTGCAGATCTGTTAACTGTTTCTTGACAATAGTTTAGCTAAATAACAAATAATGGCCAGTTTTGCTACAGAAGTTATCCCTAAAATGTCGCTTTCATTTTCTATTTCTTTAATTACAGTACTTAAAAGTACTACACAATGACTCTATTGAAAGTGAAAGTAAATAAAAACATTTTTTAAATCAACCAGCTTTTTGTGACAAGCCTTAGCATAGACTAATCAGATCTATACTAATTCATAGTTAATGAAATAATATAGATGTTAATTGAAACCTATGTAGATTTTATTGATTCTTCTTGTTGTACCTATTGTTTGAAGCCCAGAGTATAACTTGTTATTTCTTGTTTCTTATTTAAAGGCATCTCAGCAGAGTTGGTAAAAATAGATAGTGTGATATTTGCAAACCAGACAGATACTTCTCAAGGTTCATTTTCTTAAAATTTACCCTCCTATTGCTGGCAATTTCCTTTGGCCTATCATGGCACTGCTATGTTTATGTGTTTGTCTTGCTTCCTATTGTCATATATATATATTAGTATTTAATAAATTAAGACATTGTAAAATGCACTTGCTCACTTTTCAATAAATCGGTTAAAATGCATCACTTAATTTTATTTAAGCTGTAATATTTTCATAATTTAGTCTTTGCATTATGGTCCAGTTCAGGTTGATGTTGTTTTTTTTTCATAAAAGAAGTTATATTAAAAATTTATATATTTGTATAGGACCTGTTTTTGTGTGTACGAAGATGTTTTGGCTGATGGTTGCTTGCTTTGACTGTTGGTCAGTTGAACACATGTGGCATTTACCGCTACCGTATTTTTAATGTATAGTCTAGTTTAACATTCACATTAATTAATCTAGACATATAGTCTGTATCATTTCTCTTAGATTGTTAGTTTTTTTCTTTTTTTGTTTTAAGTTTAAGACCTAAACCCACATCATATTGCACTGAACAGTAAAAAAAAGACCCTTAAAAAGTTTAATAAGACTTGTCCTCGGTTTGAACAATATAACAAACTAAACCGGTGCTGTACCCCTGACATCTGGGGTTCTACTTGTAAATAGTTGGACAGTCAAGATATGGAGACACACCATCTATTTACTCTTGTTATATCTAACCTCTTAATTGGGTGAGGAAAAGTTCAACTGGCATTTCTTGTAGGAGTCGGCAAGTGGCATGGTCCTTCATGATAATACTCGGACAGCAGTGTAACCCAAACTATCTTAACTCTATTTTAGTTTTCTAACTATTTAGAAGCTTATTGCAGCAAGAAAAAAAAACTACTATCTGTTGTACAGATGGGTGTATATCTGAGTAAAGACAGAAGAATGTCATTATCAAAGGTATTGTTCCAGTGCCTTGTAAATAAATCCAGATAAGAGTATTATAGTTGTCATGGCCTTATCACAAGTGATGAATTATCCACCATTGTGTTTTATCATATACCCATTGTTAATGATGTTAACCTACCATATCTTCTTCCTGGTTATTTCTTTTCCATTCTTGATAATATCAAATAGTAAATCTTTCAGTTTCATGAGAATGCATTTGCTTTCTTTCAGCTGAATCATAACATAATTTAAGTAAAAACTTTCTTTTTCATAATTTAAGTAAAAGCTTTCTTTTTGCCTTGTGTGGGATTGTCTTCTAATGGCAGGTTTCACTGTTTAAGTGCAATATTGAGTGTGTTTTTTTCAATTTTGCTGTGTTTTTTTGTATGTTCTAAATTTCGAACAGGTAAAATGTTTTTTGCTTCTAGCATTTCTCAGAGTTGTAATTATATCTGTTGTCTTTATGGTCCGGTGAAGTTTGAATCTTCAGTATACTTTGGAAATATTATGTTTGCAAATGACAAGATAAAAAGACTGTTTAGTTGACCAATATTTTTTTTATGAATTTACTCATTTAAAATTTAAAGAAAAAGAAGATAATTACTGCCAAATACAGTATGAATTGTGTGATAATGCATACCATGAATATGATCAGATCCATTGTTGACTATTTATGAAATATTCAATTATATATACTAGATACCTTATCTAGTCTAGTTTGTAACAAAGGATTCTACGGTCCCTCAGTTAACTTAAGGGTCCATAAAGGGTTTACCTGTATAAGTGACCGTTAATGACATGGGGGCTGACAATCAACGGCCATAAAAGGTTGCATCACACCTGGATTAAACTAAGTTGTGCCCTTTGTTTACCTGTCAGCCCTGGTTCTATGCAGGTACCCTTTGTTCTCAGCCCACCCACCCCTCGTCACCACTATCATTGAGTTTCAGCAGGTGTTCTCGGTAGAGGTAACCCTTCTGCTGATTTGTCAATATGTAATATAAACTATTAGATGTTTTCTCACAAACTATCAAGTGTCAGTGGGCAGTAAAACCCCAAATACCAAAGTACAAACTACATATAAAGGTGTGATAGAGATTTGAAAGCAAATATTATTGCATATGCTGATCAGACTGCTCCAGACAAAAGCTGGCCGATATGGATTTACACTATTAAACCTCTTTAATTTACCAGGTGAATCAGTAACATCAATTTGCAATTTGCCAGTTGCTTTAATTTTTTGATAATATACTGAAGGGATTGTCATGTATACATTAGAGACATTTTAATTGTTACATAGTATATTTAAATATAAATATATAATAATTTTACAAAGAAATTCTTGATTATAAAAGAAATAATAATTAATCTTGTGATTACAACTTTGCATTTCAATTTTATACTTAGTTAGAGACCTGAATTTAGCCTTAGATATGGAGTGCCTGTGGTTCAACCCTGACAGTTCTCTAGGTCTCCTCTCACCAATTATTTTTGGACATTGCCCATATGACCTTAATTTTGTCAGTGAAAAACAACCCAAATAAATAAATAAATTAATATATACTTAAACAAAACACCTGTATGTCATAACAAAAGGTTGTTGGATTTTAAATTATGGCATGTGTTCTAAATCGCTCACTTGTCGCTTGTCAGGCTTAAAATGCTTAGTACATGTCAACATGTATTCCGTGAACATAAAATGCAAACTTGCTGACATTATTGTCATTTATTCATTGGATGATTTTGTTTAGACTGGGAACATTTGGCCTGATGCAGCTATGTTTACAAACAATTTTGTGTGTGATAAACTTGCTTTGGATGTGAAGTGAAATGGCCTTTCATTATGCAGTCACTTGCAATGAACATTTCCATAGTTTTGTATAATTTTATCTTTGTATTATAGGCTGTGCCTTCATACTAATTATGATATAAATACGAGATATGCTGTGATGTAACCAGATCAGTGAGATAAGCCATGTAATTACCATTTTGATACAAAGTTGTTTTTTTTCTCTGGCTGTGTAAAAAATTAACTTGACACTCTAATTTTAGAACAAATTGGGGGCACCTGTAGTGTAGTAGTAGAGTTACTGACTCAGGGTTGTCACTAGAAATATTTTGAGCAGGCTCAATTAACTTTTTAGGAGGCTAGGCTATGCAAGTGTCTAAGGTGCAAAGCGTTGCTTGAGGGGTTCGGGAGCATGCTCTTTAATGTACGAAGGTTTTCCAGCCGACCTGCCACGTGCCCGTGGTTCTAGTACCGTCTACCCAGAAATTTGTCATGTTCCTCCTCCACCAAATTGCTGGACATTGCTATAATGATCATAGTTAATTGCTGCCATGCACTTTTTCCAAGAAATTTACCACCCACATATTGAATGATATTTTTTTGCTTTTATATCAACCTTTAAAGAAAACACTTTAAAAAAAAAAAAATTATAAGAAATTAAATAAGTGTTTTTGAGTAAAGGGTTTAAGTGTATTTAACAGGCATGTTGCCTCTATTCAAGACATCTCAGCCCTCTGGTGTCAAAGAGATCACAGTTTTATGATGGACGCATGGTGTTTTTATTTCCACCCCTATTAACTAATCTCTTTGATGTCTGCTCTTTGATTGACAGGTCAAGGGAATTATTGGCTTTGAGTTTTTATTGGCCATCAGTGTACAGCGAAATAGCTATAGGAAAAAGAGCAAAGTACAAATTATATTTAACTTTTTTAAATTTTGAGCCATTGTTTGTTATAGTTTTGCATTAAAAAGAAGAGAAGTATTTATTAAGATATTTTTATAGACCACTGCAATCAACAAGCCAAATGAATATGACATATATCTGCCAATGTCATTGCAATTAACTGTAAAAGAACTTCTATTGCTGCTTTTTGCTGTTCAATAAGTTATGTTGGTGAAAACTATATTCAACTGCCTACCTAAACAATTTAAACGTAGCAGTCACAAATTGCCAAGAGTAATGCAAGGGATAGTTAAAATGCAGTAAAAATTAATATGGCCATCATGATACTGTGTCATGGGTGATAAATCTGACGATAGCCAGTAATCAAGAAACATTGTATTCAAGGGGATCTCATTTTAAAGAATAAGTTGCCTTTGTTAATTTTATCTCTCGGGCTCCCTTAAATATTTAACTATAACTTGAGGAAAGAATATATTTTTATAGTAATTTACGTCTGATTTGATATAAAATTCATTTTAAAGTTACAAAACTTAATGTTTAGTTCCATTTAACAATTTATAAAACAACAGCATATTAGTTAAAAGTAATTTTTTTTTAAATATAAGACAGCTTTTTCCCTTCTTTAGTAGGAGCCTTTTACAGGTGCCTTCCCCTCATAAAATTTCTTTAAAATCATGCAGTTTTCCGCTTAAAGTAATTTTTAAATCAGTTTTTTTTTCATTCTTCTTTAAGGAAGAAATCACACTATTTTCCCCCAAATTATAGGGCATGGGCCCCTTCCCCTGGCAGTGATAAAAAAGCCTTGCAAGTTTAACGAAGAGTGGGATTATTTGTACTTTTTCTTTTGGATTATTTGCAAGAGGCTCCTTTTCAACCAACAGCATTTGTTGTAGTCTAAGTCAATGTCATTGTCCTATAATAACGTAAGTGTTTGAACTTTTTTCTCTCCACTGAACCAGAAGCTTACCTCCACAGCTCCTCAGGTTATTGTCCTTACAGGGACTTTTGATCCTAATCTGATTAAGCTGATATACATACCATGTTTCTTTTCTTTAATAGGTTTGTGCATACAAAGGCGTGGGAGTTCTGCTTTTGTTAAATTACCATGTTACATATGATATGAAATACAGCCTAGATATAAATGTGACACACACAGCCATTAGAATGTAGACTGTCAGTTGCGCTTGTCCAGCTATTCTTAAATGTATGCGACAGTTTGTTTACTTCAAAAGAGGTTTGGACCACCCAATATTCTTGATACAACAGTGGCTTATATACTTGCGAATATTAGATAGAAGTTGTTTAACAGTTAGGTTTCAAACACTGTCTAGTGTTAATCTGCAAAAAATATTTAAATCAAGACAAAGAAAGGCAAATACATCAAATACAGATCAACCAGCTTCCACTGTGAGCTCTGATCTAAATCTGCACTATTTTGCTGCCAAGTCCTAGCAGTATTGATAATAAACCTTGCATGCAACACAATTATTTGTTTTAATGTAATGGTTCTCTTCTAAAAAGGGATGTTTTGTTTGCCGTGTTTGAAATGTCTCGGGTTGAAATGGGATAATACATACATGTGAACTCTCCCACTTTTGGAGGGAGACTCCCTCTTTTACGTTTAAAAATTATTTCAAAATGAGTGGTGTTCTACATTTTTTTAGATATCTCCCTACTTCGAAACAGATAACTTCCTTCTTTGTTAATATTAATATAATGAATCTCCCACTTTGCAAGTGAAAATCTCCCACTTTAGCATCAGAAATAGTTCACATGTATGTTATTAATATCGAGTGAGTACAGATTTCCTAAACTTCTTCTTGCTTACTGTCTCATAAATACATTTCCGAGGACTCTTGCTGCCTGGTAATTACTACCATCATGAATGTTCAATGATTCATAAAAGATTTCCTTCCTGTAATAAGTAGGTAACTTAAGTGTAATTTATCTTGCCATTACACATGGTATTGTTTTTTCCCTGCTGCTAATCTCAGGTACTGGCATTTTGGAAGCCTTATTCCACAATGCCACAAAGTATTGTTTTTTCCCTGCCCCATAATCTCTGGTATATTCCCACACAGGCTTCTGAATCAGAAATCATTATCAGTTGACTGTTTGTTAATTGCCCGTCTTTTATTGATCATGACATGGCTTGATAGCATAGTTCCAAGAAATTAGTGACCTTAGATACCCCTGCGAAAAATTCTTAGGAATTCCTAGGATTTCCTGGGAATTCCAACTTTTTTCCAAGTTCTGATGGAAGACGGAATCCAAGAAAATCCAACTTAAGTTGGATTCCCACATACTCGGATTATCTTGGATCTTGCGGTATTTGGACGCTGGCTCATTCTAGGAAAAACTTAGATAAACTTGGAATCCAAGAAAGTCTAACAAAAATCCGACAATTCAAAATCTGAGGAAGTCTAACATAATCCAACATTTTAGCAAAACTCGGAAAAAACTTAGATTAACTAGGAATCAGACATTTTTCAAAAACTTACTTTAAAGGTAGGGATGGCTCGTTTGAAAACCTTAGATTCCGATGTCTGCCATTTATCTATCAAATATATTTGCACACTGAAATGATCAAAGTGAGTTTTAAATGACATTATCTAACCGCCGACTCAGAATTTGAAATCACATTGCCATTAGCATTAGGATTAGCTTCTTTAGAGACCCTACCTTTAGAGCATAAAAAATTTGTAAATTTTGTTTCAGAACAGAAAAACAACTATTCAATCACTTTTGATATAGTTTTTTATTTAAATTTTTTCTACAATTCTAAAAAACACTTTTGGTACTGGCTCCACCCTGGTTCTGAGCTTATTTGGTGTCATCATCAGCGTCTCCTGAAATTATAAGAGAATTAATTGCTGTAGACAATAGTAAAGTTTAAAATTAACCAGTAAAATACAACTTGAATGTTTAGGTTAAGAAAGCAAAACAACCCATGGACCACGTTCGAGTCCTGGTCAGGGCGAGAACTTTCATTTGGGGAGGTTTTCCTCCACCAATAATTACTTGGACGTCACCAATATGGCCTTAAATGTGTCAGCGCAATGTAACTATAAACAAACAAAATCAAAACAACATGATTTCCCAACAATGACAACTTCATTTACCAACAGCTGTGCCATGCAATTAATGATTAACACTGTAAATGCTAAAAGGTAGCAAATACATTAATACAATAACTGGTACAAATGGTCAAAATGCTGCAGTTATCTTTGTACCTTTTGTCTGTCATCCATGCGTTGCTCTTCACTGACTTCCTTATTGACATCAGTCTGCAATGCCGATTCTTTTTTTGTTCACTTGCATCTAGCTGTTGTTACAGAAAATAAAATACTTCACATGAGTGGCAATACCATACAAGCAAAGACAGTTTATGATGTGCTCAACCATCATGTACAAGTTATCTTGGATATCTATTACCGGTGACCTAAATTTATTTTTTAACACTTGATATTACCGTTAATCGGGTCACTCTAAAATAAACAATATTACAAAAATGTCTTAAGTTTGAACTTGTCAGAACCATATCAACTTTAACTGAAGCATAAATTAAATATACAGTAGATAACAAATGTTTATAGAAAAGTCAACGGTTTCAGAAAACGTTTGTGATAAGAAAAAACAAAGGTGAAATGTCGGAACTGAAAAAAATGGCGAAAATATTTGAAAGGTAATTTTGCATTCTAAACCGTTGGGTACAGGAATAGTCGTACCATTGATAATTAACATTTGATTAGATAGTTGTCACTTCTCACTTGAAATTCATCAGAATATTTAATGTTATTTTTCTTCGTGAAAGATATATAAACGAATTGTAAATCACATCTGATTAGTTTAAACAAAATAAAAAACGAAAAAATACAGCATTGAATGAATAAATGATTACATTTATTGAGGTTTTTTATATAATTATATGGCAAAATCCTCATTAATGGATTAAATCTAATTGACTAAAACTCATCATAATTCATTAAGGGCTAATCGTCAGATACCAAAAACTAAGTGGACAGTAAAATCAAACAAATGGTCATCAAATTAAATATCATTTTTAATACTCACACACAAAAATCACATGTTTACAATATTGAGTGCGTAAGATGAAAAAAAAAAATGAACAAAAAAATCAACAGCGTCGGTCTAAACAACTACAATATAACAAAAAAAGTATCACTTTCCATCAATACATGTTTAAAAAATTAAGTGCAGATAAAATCCTTTAAGTTGTTACATACAATCTCCATACTAAACATTTACGCATATATCTTATATGTGGTACGACTATTCCCAATTCGGTACGAAATTGTAACGGTACGAGATTGTAGTGGTACGAATATTCCCGGTGCCTAAACCGTTAATGTACTAAACTTACTACGTTCAGAGAACCTGATTTAAAATGTGGTGCTTCTTATACTTGTTTAAGTAGATCAATGTCTCACCTCTGCTTAGTAGTCCAGTGACGAAGAGTCAATTTTTTCATCTTTTTCATCACATGTTTTGAAAATTGTCGCGGCCGGAAGTGTAGACTGCGCATGTGCTATTGTAAATCGGGACCCCCGGCGATTTCTTCGGTTATTTTCCGAAAGTTACGATTGACTTTTACTGAAACACCGTAAAAGCGACTTTCAAACTTTTATTATTAAATGTGTTATTCACATTCCCAATAAAGTGGTTTTAACACGATACCCTACTGTCTGTTCTGTAATTTTGTTGTCATATTAGATATTAGACTGTAGATCTACTTGACCAGGTTTTCGAAAGACAACAACAAAAAAGGTTATAAAAAAACCCTGACTTCTTTGGAATTGGATCATTTTTTTACTGAGCTATTATTACCAAATGTTTTGTAGCTGTCTTAAATGATAACATATTTAAATATTGCTTTTGTGATCAGTCAGGTCAAGGTCACTGTAACTCAAAATAGCAGTTTGCTTTCCATGTCTAGTCAGGATTTAGATATTGATATCAGATGTAGATATTGATATCAAATTTGGTAGTTAGCTTGTTTATGGGATACCCAAGTTTGGAATTGTTTTTGTTGTCCATTAGTTTGATGGACTGAGTCACTGTTACTAAATACATTTTATTTTGTTTCTGTTCATTATCTTCTTTTTTGAGGATTGATCAAGTTAAGTAGGTAACTAGCTATCTCATGGGAAGAATATGTTTAGAATTGTTTTAGGGATCAATTGTCGTCAAGACATGTTATAAAATATATTTTTGGATTTTCTATAAGGAACTCAAGACAGGAGTAAAGTATTGTTACCAAATTACTTTCTAGGGAGAGTAAGTCTGGGACTGTTTTGTATATGGTTGTACGTGTGATCTCTGTTTAATAATAAATAATGACAAAATAAAGTTAAAAAAAATTGGCAATAAGTATTTGGAGCTATTTTATGTCACATTCAGGCGAGCTTTTCTCATAACCAACTGTCCATCTAGCTGCATCAACAATTTGCTCATAAACACTTTAAAGGCTACCGTTTTGATCCAATCTTAACCTGGACGCTGGCCAGAATGTCATTAAATGTTTGTCTGTATAAAATCTTGGATGAGACAACTTTAATTTCCAATCAAGCGAGCGTGCTCGCATCTGCAACCATAATATTTAAGAAATGCAATCTTATTAAGATTGCAGCAAGCTTGTGCAAACTTGTTGCAAACTTGTGACGAGCTTGTCGCAAGCGAGCGTTTTGGTGTGGGATGAAATAAAGATTTTATTGCAAGTATGCATGGAAGACCATCTTGTCCATATCTATAACCTACGAGATCTCACCAGCTATGGGTTTTCCTTAATAAGTAGAACCTTGTATTACTGTGCTAGTTATTTATTTTTTTTTGGGGGCGGGGGGGCGTGATTAATGACACAGACAAAATAAGATGGAAAAGTTCAGGTTTGCAAAATTCATTAGTCAATATTTTTGTTAAGCTTTGTTTCGACACTTTCTGCCTCTGTATTTTTGCATCAAATGAAAATATTTTCTGAGAATAAATTGCATTACTCAAACTTGAAGTCTTTTAGTGATTATTTCTGTGATGCTTTGTTTTTATTCTTTATCACCTTCAGGATTTTACATGCGGAATATGATGTAAAGTTTGCAGTTAAATCATGTTGTGAGTGGTTGTCCTTATTTTCAGACATCTAGCTCAGCTGTCACAGATATTAAAAAGTGAGATCCCTGACACTGATATGATAGACAAGATACTGATCACAGATAAATAAAGCCACATTTTGCCTGTGTTGAATCAGCACAGTGCAATTAATTGCATCTATCGAATAAGAGTTGGCTTGATTATTAGTGCAGAATAATTTAGATATCACTGTTGTGTTCAATATAATCGTCAATGTTTTCACGAAGTGGCAAATCACAAATATTCAAATTTAAAGTGATCAAAGAAAAAAAAACCTGCTTAATATGAATTGGGAATAAATTCATCTTATCATGTCCGGAACAAAACACATGGCAAAACAAAATAAATGGAAGGTCACGAGTCTGGAGCTCCTGTAAAAATATATGTTAAAAAAAAAAAAAACACTTAGGTGACAAATGAGCTCTAGGGTAAAGTCCAGGTTGTTCCCAGTATTTCCGAGTTGAGTGCCAAAAGTCTGAGTTTTTCAGAAGTTGGAATTTCTTGGACTTTAACAATATGAAAATCAATTTTCAGCTCAAGCCTAAAGTCTAAGATTTTCCCAATTTTTCCTAGTTTAGTTTTAAAAGTCCGAGTTTTTCTTAGTTTTTCCAACTTATAGTTTATGGAGCCAACCTAAAAGTCCGAGTAAATCCAACCTTTTCCAACTTCGACTAGAAGTCCGAGAAAATCCATGATATTCTGAATACTTGCTATCTCGGAATAACTTGGATTTATTTGGAATTTGATTCAATAGTTGAAGTCCGAGATATTCCAAGTTTGTCTAAGTAAGTAAACATGGATTATCTTGGAATCCATGATTTTACGAGCTTTTCCAACTTAACTCGGATTCTATTTCGCAGGGGATAGCATTATCTGTGAACAGTCCACCAAAAAACTTAAACAAGTGAGAATTATAACATTTTATACAATTTTTCAGTGATAGTTCCAAATGACAAAAACATACTGTTGTCAAATTTTTCCCCATTTTTTTTAATCTTTTTTACAAATACCCATGTATTATTGTATTATGCCGACTCTGTCCAAGGCCAAAATTTGTGTGTGTGTCTAAGTTGTTTTTTTATCACTTTGACATTTAACGTGTGCCTTTGCCCTATGCTAGCTTAATTTGGAACAAATGCATTTATTCTCATAGAACTCTTAGAACATATTTTCCTACAGAACCTGTGGTTATTATACCACTTTATTATATTTTGGTACTTTTGGTACTTCTAAGTAGTCCTATGTTGTTGTTTTAATCTGGTTTTATGTATATATTTTTTTTAAATTAATTTTAAGCATGATGTGCAGTGTGCAAGATGGCCTAAAGTGCAAGGTTTTTTAGCAGTTATGCAAAGGTCATACATTGTTAAATAAATAAAACAACATGTGCTCTTGAAAAAAAAAAAGAGAGTTAAACTGCTATCCGGAATACAATATATGACCATTTGGCTATATTTGTTCCCTCTGGACTTGGGTCACTGGCGAATAAATCCTGCCTTAATCAATAAATGTCACCCTAACTTGCCAGCCAACTGATTATGTAAGGACATGGGACAGGGACAGGGTTTCATCAAAGTCTACATGTTTTACCACATCCATATAAAGACCTCCACACAAGATGGATGGCACCAGTGATGGATGGTTCTGTTCTACTAGCAGCTCTCTCATCCTTTTTTTCCCCAATTCGTGGACCATGTTGTAAAGCAGATCTTCTGATTATGAATTGCATGTACTTTATTGTTGTCATTGTACAAGAAAGCATAATCATGTTTAGAAAAATTAACAAATTCTGTTTTCAACATTTTGTTAACAGCTGTAGTTTTGTGTGCGTTTTCTTTGGAAGCAAATTTGTTTTTAAAATAATTTGTGACCTGTAAAGGTGCATTTGTAGCCATCATCAGTTTTCTCTTTTACCTGTCAAATAATGTGTTGTTGATGAGTTTCATAAATGTGTCCACACTGCTGCTCCATAACTCAGTAAAGTATGGCATGTAGTTACTTTCGTTTGTACACTAACTCAAGTTGATGAATTACTATCTTAGCTTATTTGTGACATAGTCGTCAAGAAGGCAGTGTATATTAAATTTTACACTTGACTGCCTCAAGGGAGAAAGATAGATATGAATTTTCTTGGCCTACAATTTGGTATCCATGCAAAATTGTCCCAACCTGATGAGATGATATATAATGCATAATGGCTTTTGCTGATAAACTTGTCGAAGAATATATAATTTATGAATTTATCATTCATTATGTAATTGCTTGTTTGTTTTTTGTGTGGTGATTGAAGAAATATGAATATGAAATTGGTCAGCTCTTAGCATGTCTAGTATGACTTGATCAGATAAAGGTAGATAATTTAAATCCAGATCTGCATTCTCCAGCTGAGAGTTGTCTGATCAGGATCTGCATTATATGTACTAGTATGTCTATCAATGTATGTTTGAACAAAACTCCACAATAAGGCAATTATAACTATGATCCCTGTCCCATAATTTCCACAAAAAATTTATTATAATTAAAAGTAATTTTAGTATTTTTCCGCCTTTGAAGGCACACAGGAAATTTACTAGCTCTTGAATATTGATATTAAAAAGTTCTTTAACAAAGATAACTTGACCCTAATTGGATATTAATGCGATGGGAAATCCCAGCCAAGGAGATTTTAGCTGTGTGGAAATTTAATACATTCAATATTTACTCTTAACCTGCTATACAGTATGATTTGCCTGTACAAATATTGTAGATCCGGATCATCCAGGTCATTCTAGGAACTATCAAATCAGTATTTGTACTATTTCCTGCATTGTTATAAGAGATACGTTTAGGTAATTTTATGAGATAAGTCTTTCACAGAAATTATTTATTGTGGTTTATTTACATGAGCCTTTTGTGTCGCAACTACCTGGCTAGGCCATGCATTTTGTAGACCTTTCTTTTCTGAAACTGTGAATGCCACAGTGTCTACAGTGCTGTAATTCATTTACTAGCTAATAGCTCAAAATTACTATAGGTTATTTACAGACTCGTATTTCAGGCTATAAATTAAGAATGGATATAGCAAACACTTGTTTTGTAAATGCAGACATTCGTTGAAAATAAACTGAATTTGTAACTTGATGACTGTGCATCGGTAAGCAGATGACCTAATTTGTCTGAATTAAGTCTGCTGACATTTATTTGCATGAACTTGTTTTATTGTATCTTTGGAAAATTCTCCAACAGTTTGTTAGATGTATGTTAAAACATGTGATGCAAGGTCACTTTGGAAGGCTGTTGGTTATATATAGAGCTTGTATTTTTTTTAACGTTTGACACAAGGTTACTTCGGAGGCTGTAGAGTGTTTTGACAAGAGTGAGAAAAACAATGACATGCTGTTAAGGACTGGTCCAATGCCAGTTTTATTTGTAATTGAAATGAATTTATCTCTGTCATCGAAGCACATTGTAGTGTTAAGATAATTTAGGTTTTTAATAAAATACAAAAAAATGTCTAAAATGCCTTAAACAAAAAAAAAATATAGTAAGAAAATGTACATTGATAAGACAGAGAACAAAATTAAAAACAACAAAAACACTCTTAAAAAAATTTCTGTAATACAACAACAACAACTGTTATTTTCTTAAGATTTTATTGTGTTCAAATATAGTAAAAATGATTTTTTTGGGAAAAAGAATTCTACAGTCCAGAAGATTCTCTGTAGTCAACATGTCCCTCTAGTAGGAAAATGTCACCTTACTCAATCTTTTTATGTGTCTACACCAGGTAATGTCTCCTGTATAAACCTGGTTTTAAATTTCCCCATCTAATTATTTATGCATTTTATTTTTGAAAGGAAGATAGAGACTATTAGGTGTCGAGGTTTGAAACAGCAATTTGACACCCCAGCCTTCTGTGTATGTATAATGTACCATCAAATTATGCAATACCCTAGACTGGGTAACTACCATCATTTTCCTATTTAATGCACCAGTTTTGGCAAAGTACTCTTCTAATGAAGAGGGTTAAAAAGAGAAATATGGTACAACACATTTAATATTTCTTATGAGTAGGATGAAAGAGAATTGTAGAATTTATTGGTGAGGCGGTAAACAAACTTATATCAAGTCTTCATACATGGAAGTAATTATAAAATCAGTAAAATAACACATGCATTTTATTAAGAATTGCTTGATTGGTGTTCATTAAAATTGTGACATTGAGGTGATTCTAAGTGCTAGCAGTATGGGATGAGGATGAAAAATGATGGTTTATCATCATAAATTATTCTTTTTTTTTTTTGTTTCACCGAAGTGACCCAATTTTGGTCATAGTGGCAAGGTCCAGCTAATTTCTGGAGGAGAAAGACCCCAGACATATATCAGGGTAGATCTGCTCCTGCACTGTATGCAGGTTAGCTGGAAGACCTTCCACATAAAAGTTCTCTCCCACACTGTGACGCAGACCCATGTTGTGAGGGACTCAGGAGTTACAAGACAGCAACTCTTAACTGCTAATCCACGAACGTCCCTTTAGGAATGGTACTGTTTACAATTCTTCATTATTTTATAAAGGGGTGGGACCAGAAAAAAGGGTAATGGTGTTATATTAGTTGGGACAAAAAAAGAAAAATGGGTTGGATTAAAAATTAAAGTTTAGCCATAGACATAACTTTTTTTCCACAATTCTGAGAATTATTTCGGAAAAGGGATAAGATTTAAAGAAGAATTATATGACATGGAAGGGATATATAAAAGAAGAATTACAGTAACATGGAAGTGGGGTCGAAATAGCTTACTACCTGTGCAGATTTGATGAAAAAACATTGAAGGAATGCATAAAGGAATGATTGTTGAAAAGTTGATCTTATCTCAACTTTTATATACTGCTTTTTTTAGGACAGAATGTGCATTAACTCTCGACTCAATAGTAATTGATGCAGAATGCACTCGACTCGGGGTACAAATACAAATGTCTTTCATCACATGACTGGTTTAGGAATCAGGATAAATTGTTTACATAACTTAGCAGCAATGTTGAGTAGATTTGATCTCAATTGAAGCAATGACATGTTTGGATACGCACCTTTGTGGGGGCCAACATCTGTTAACTGTCTATAAGGCAGGTAGTTTTATTACAAAGTGTGATAATGATTTAAAAATCCTGTTTTATTTATGGTAAGTGAACTTACAAAGGTGCTCTCACAAGAATATGTCTGCTTAAGTAACCCCATTTTGTTATGAAAATTTATTGTAAAATGAAGGATGTAGCCTTTCAATCTGTAAAATAAAATCAGGTCATCTGATAGTCATCTATAGGATAACAAATGATTTTCTTTTTTGTGTGCAAATGTTTTGATATTAAAAACTTGTCCCATATATCACTTTAACAAAGCTCATATAGTTAATAAAATGTTATACCTCTTTCCAAAGTAAAATAAGTAGCTTTTATTATATTTTATTAGCAACAAATAGTCTACTTTATATCATACAATTAAATATCAGCAGTATACTATCTAAATCAGGTAGGTGAACATCATTTGGAGTCCTAGGCCTAACTTCCCCATGGGTAGATTTTAACTACCTCTTGCCCACTGGACCGTTCCCCTGGTTATTGCTTTAACACCTCAATATCATTGCCTTTTACAGTCGTTCCCAATTTCATTGCCAATAAAAATGAGGGCTGTTAATGTTTAAATTATATTCTTCCAAGTCCGATCATCACGACATGGTATCTGACTTCAGGTGTGTTAAGTTAATAAACTGGGGTGAAAAGATCATGGATAAATATTTTCATCATGGCCCAAATGAGAGATTGCCACGTAGGAAGGTTTTCAACCCTGAATGAAACTTGCACCAAAGCAGTGAGGCATATAGTGCATTTATATGTTAACATCATTAAATGTAGGGGTGCTATTGGCATAGTGGTAAAGTCCCGGACTTGTCAGTCCTCAGACTTCTTAGCCTCGCAGTTTGTGGGTTCAAATCCTGTTCAGGGCAAAGGACTTATATGGGAAGGTCTTCTAGCTGACCTGCAATGCATCGATGGTTCTACCCAGACATTTGTCTTGTGGGTCTTGCTCCACCAAAAGAGCTGGATTTAACTGTATTAACCATAGTTGGTCACTCATTGTATTCCTTAAACAAACAACATTAACTGGTCAGCCGAGGGCACTGGTTTGATATTACTAGGTTATTCAACTTTAGAGGGGAGGTTAATTTGCTCATCTTGTCAATAGATTGAACTTGAGCTGTTTGTGAGGTACACTAACCATCTGACAATTGTACTAACACAGAAAGGTTTAATTTAAAGTATCTTTAAGTGTTTTGAAATAGGAGAACTAAAGAGTCGTGATGGGAGAGAGGTTAGGGACATTTCCTCTTATGTTGGTATTAAAGCAGAACAGTGACCCTAGTGGTAATTATGGAGGGATGTTGTAGGCCTGGGTCTTGTCTGTAACCTTGCTAAGAATGTATCGATCAAACTTAGACAAGTAGTGTAGATCCAGATCATACGGCTCCTGCTTCGAGCCGTCTTACCAGAATATGCACTAACAGCTGCTCAGTCTCTAGCAACATGCCCAGTTACCTTTATATATGGAATAGTTATGAAGGTTTTTTGTTTTTGCTTAGCCTGCGATCATTTGGGTTCAAGTCCCATTTGGGGCGACAGACTTAATGTTGAGAGGTCTTCCAGCTGACCTGCTGTGCACCGGAAGTTCTTCCGAGACATTTGTTCTGGGGGTCTTCCTTCACCAAAATAGCTGGACGTTGCATTATTGTTCATAGTTGGATTGCAGTGTGTTTAAAAAATTAAACAAATGTAAGATTTTGTTTTTCTTTGTGATAAATATTGCATGAGGAGGGTTATAGAAGGTTTCTTTCTGATCCATCTTATTCTATCATTATGATGGATGTTTCGGTTCAGTTATAGCTATACAGATACCTGTGAAAGATAATTACGCTTAATCATGTGGAACAGACCTTATTTTGTTCTTCCACATTCTTGTCAAGTAGCTTACAGTTAATTTTTAAAAAAGACAAGAACACCCTCTCATACTTAAAAAACTGAACATTGTTTGATGCATTAAAGTTTGAATGAAAATTTCTAATTGATAGTTAAATTACTGATTGCTGATTGTACACTTACTATAGAAAATTGAGGAATAGCTCTGACACTTGCTGTAATAATTTACATTTCCAGAGACCACTGTAATCAAATTTCATATCAGCATAATATAAATATAGACTCTTTCTTATCATGGGTTTTCACAGTGACAAGGACCTAAATATAGAGCAGGCAGTCCCGTCTTCAATGCATGGCTTACAATCACTTGTACAGGCAGTCAAGGCATGTATCAAATTCTGATAAGGAAAAATGTAGAATTGGGGCTTGATTATCAAAATAGCACTGACTTTCAATTAAGAGTTGCTAATTTGTAATTGCTCAGCTTCTCAATGGCTGAGTTTTAAAGGCTTCCCACACCAAAACCGCAAGCTTAAATAAGCTTGCGACAAGTTTGCGACAAGTTTGCGGTAAGATTGCAACCAAGCGTGTTGCAATCTTATTTAAGCTTGCGGTAAGATTGCGATAAGAAAGCCGCAATCTTAAAATTAAGCTTGCAAGGTTGCGATAGGAACCATTACGATCTTGATTGCTCGCTTGACTGCTCGCTTGCAAGCTTGCGCAATCATGCCAAGCGAGCGGTTTGGCTCGCTTAAAAGCTCGCTTGGCAAGCTTGCAAGGTTGCGATAGGAACCATTACGATCTTAATTGCTCGCTTGCAAGCTTGCGCAATCATGCCAAGCGAGCGATTTGGCTCGCTTAGAAGCTCGCTTGCACGCTTGGCAAGCTTGCAAGGTTGCGATAGGAACCTTTACGAGCTTGATTGCTCGCTTGCAAGCTTGCGCAATCATGCCAAGCGAGCGGTTTGACTCGCTTGCTCACTTATCCCATGCGTGCGGTTTGGCACGCTTGCAAGCTTGCGCTATCATCCCAAGCTTGTGGGTTGTTTTTTTTTCTTTGCTTGATCAAATCCGTTGAGTGGCTAAGGTTGTGGCTAGATTGACATAAATAAAATCACTAGATAACATTTGTGGTTTTCACTTAAAAATCCGATGCAACAAAAAATTTACAGGGAAAATAACACAACAGAAAGATACTAAATATATTCCACTGTAATTAAAGACAATGGCAAAGAACACAAAGAAGTGGTCATTTATTAAAGGAAACAACTAAAAGATGCTTATCAATTAATTTATATTCTTAACCCATAGCTCGCTAAGCACTTATTAATATGAGAAAGCATGACAAGCCATTTTCGGGGGTCAAGCAAATAGGATTTTAAATGATTAAATCAAACTTAAGTATCAATTTATTTATCATTAAGAATAAAATACATACAATGCACTCAAGAAATAGTACCACAGGTATTGTGTTCAAAAACAGTTTATAGTCAGTTCTTGTTGATTTCTCAGATGACAACTCTAGTTCAGCTTGAGGGAATCTTGCATCCTTCCTCTTACCTGCACAGCAAATGTATTTTTTCTCCAATTACGTCTGAAAAAGAAAAAAAATCCAACATTCTGCATTATTTAATTTTTTTTTTTCATTACCTGATTTTTTATTTAGCAATGAAAGATTTATTTAGTATGTAAGGGTCTTGTGTTATTTGTACCACACAGGCACCTTCAGTCAAAGTTTGATGCAGAGTAAGTGTTCAAAGATTGAAAGAAATAGATTGGAAATTTTACAAAAAACAAGGAAACAAACAAAAAACCTAATTAGATGCTGACACAAACTTTTACAGCTTTGGTCATGATGCAAACTTGCCTATTCTTTAAAACAGCAATTTGAAAACAGCAACAAATAACAGGAGCTATAGGCAAAAGCACCCCCATATTTTATATGTTTAAAATCTCAGCTGAGAAATGCTGAACTAACTAAAAAGTAAAGCTTAACGAAATACTATCTTGGTTATTTTATAAGCATTAATATGCACAAAGGGGTAAAAGTAAAACACCAGACCTGGTAGTGCAATCTGTAGAGTGCCGGCTCCTGGTACTAGAGGCATTGGGTTCAGTCTGGGCTGCAACATACCAAAGTCATGTTAAATGGTAGTGTTATTGCTCTCTTGCTAATACTCAAGCAAATATACAGCTAGTTCTATGACTAGTCAGTCAGGTGTCAGGATAATGTGACTGGGTGTATCATGCCAGGTGTTCATGGCATGCTAAAATCAGTAAAAACAGCTTTATATTGGCTTCAATTGAACACTATCTTCTAATAAATTGTTGGTGGTTTGATCGTTTATTAGGTTTATTGAGCCACCAACAGTAGTACTGGTATTTCAGTTATCTGGAGACGGTGTTCACTTGAAGCAGATATAGTGCTGCCTTCACTGTGTATAGCATGCCATGAACAAATAACATGATACCACATCCAGTCATATTATCCTGACAATAGGCCAACCATAAACACACAGATAAATAAAAAGCCAGTAAATTCAAAATGTATGATTATTACAGCAAGATTATTTTTTTATTAATGTAAGTGAATACAGAGAACAAAGGAAATTTAAATTTAAAATATACCAACTAATTTTAATATTATAATATTGCAATCAAAACAGTGGCGCCCATGGCTGAGCGGTTAGAATCGCTGACTTGAAGCTCCTCAGCCCCTCACCGCGTGGGTTCGAGTCCTAGTTGGGGTGAGAACTTCTATGTAGGGAGGTTTTCCTCCACCAATAATTAGCTGGACGTCGCCAATATGGCCATAAATGTGTCCGTGCGATGTAACAAAAAATCAAACAAAATCAAAACAACATATGATTTCCAAAAAATGACATCTTCATGTACCAACAGCTGCGCCATGCAATTAATAATAAACATGGTAGTGCTAAAAGGTAGCAAATGCATTAATACAAGAACTGGTACAAATGGTCAAAATGTTACATAGTTATCTCAGTACCTTTTGTCTGTCATCCATGCGTTGCTCTTCACTGACCTCCTTATTGACATCCGTCTGCATCTCCGATTCTTTTTTTGTTCACTTGCATCTGGCTGTTTCAAACTATTACAGAAAATAAAATACTTTACATGAGTGGCAATGCCATACTAGCAAACACAGTTATGTATGTGTTCAATCATCATGTACAAGTTATCTTGGATATCTCTATTACCGGTGAGCTAAATTTATTTTCTTACCACAACAATGTAATCAACAACAAAAAATATTGTGTAGCCACTTGTAACCGTTTTATGTGCCTTTATTCCTATAGTATGCTATGTATCCATGTGTAATGTGAATGTCCGGTAACTGGATATTACCGTTAATAAGGTCACTCTAAAATAAACAATAATGTCTTACGTTTGAACTTGTCAGAACCGTATCAACTCTAACTGAAGCATAAATTAAATATACAGTAGAAAACACGTGTTTATGGAAAAGTCAACGGTTTCAGAAAACGTTTGTGATAAGAAAAAACTAAGGTGAAATGTCGGAACTGAAAAAAATGGCGAAAATATTTAACACGTTAATTTTGCATTCTAAACCGTTAATGTACTAAACTTACTACGTTCAGAAAACCTGATTTAAAATGTGGTGCTTCTTATACTTGTTTAAGTAGATCAATGTCTCACCTTTGCTTAGTAGTCCAGTGAAGGAAAGTCAATTTTTTCATCTTTTTCATCACATTTTTTACATTTCGTTGAAAATTGGCGCGGCCGGAAGTGTAGACTGCGCATGTGCTATTGTAGTAAATCGGGACCGCTCGGCGATTTCTTCGGTTATTTTCCGAAAGTTACGATTGACTTTTAATAAAACACCGTAAAAGCGACTTTTAAACTTTTATTATTAAATGGTGTTTATTCACATTCCCAATAAAGTAAGAGTGGTTTTAACATGATACTCTACTGTCTGTTTTGTTGTCATATTAGATATTAGACTGTAAATCTACTTGACCAGGTTTTCGAAAGACAACAAAAAGTTATTAAAAAACTGACATCTTTGGAATGAGATCAAAAAAATAAATATTGTACTGAGCTATTATTACCAAATCTTTTGTAGCTGTCTTTAATGATAACATAGCTTAAAATTGCTTTTGTGATCAGTCAGATCAAGGTCACTGTAACTCATAACAGCAGTTTGCTTTCCATGTCTACTCAGTATTTAGATAGATATCAAATTTGAAAGTTAACTTGTTTATGGGATGCCAAAGTATGGGATTGATTTTGTTGTCAATTAGTTTGAAGGACTGAGTCACTGTTACTAAATACATTTTATTTTGTTTAGTTCATTATCTTATTTTTTTTGAGGATTAATCAGATTAAGTAGTTAACTAACTATCTCATGGGAAGAATATGTTTGGAATTGCTTTAGGGATCAATTGTTGTCAAGTTATTAAATATATTTTTGGATTTTCTATAAAAAAATCAAGATGGGAGTAGGGTATCATTACCAAATTACTTTCTAGGGAGAGTAAATCTGGGACTGTTTTGTATAGGGTTGTGTGATTTCTGTTTAATAATAAATAATGACAAAATAAAATTTTAAAAAAAATTGGCAGTTAGTATTTAGAGCTTTTTTATGTCACTTTCTGGTAAGCTTTTTTCAACCAACTGTCCATCTAGCTGCATTAACAATTTGCTCATAAACACTTTAAAGGCTACCGTTTTGATCCAATCTTAACCAACACTGGTGGTCAGAATGTCATTAAATGTTTGTCTGTATGAAATCTTGGATGAGTTAATAAATAGGTCACATGGTCAAATAGTAGGTGACTTGGTCAGATCTATAAAAACCTTGAGAACACATTAAAAGACTTTTTTGGGGGCCTAATCTTCACAGAACTTGACCAGAATCTTTGTTTGCAATAAATCTGGATGTGTAACTGTAGGCAAAGATTTGCTTCAACATAACTTGTAATCACTAGAATCCAAGGCACAGTTGTGAACATTTAGTCTTGTGATTAAATTTTAAAGCCAGTGTCCTCAGGTGAGCGATACAGGGCCATCATAGCTTTCTTGCTGTATATCTGCAAGTGGAACTGGTCATGCTGGTCAAGTTCTCTTTCAAATGTTATTTCTTTAAAGAAATACAAAATAAATTTCTTAATGTCTTGGAATAATTTTATGCTAAGTCCACAACCTATCCACAATCCTAATAATAATTAGTTTTAAGCTTGCAAGATCGCAAGCTTCTTGCAATCTTCAGTGGAATATAAGATTGCAAGCTTGCAAGACCGCAAGCTTCTCGCAATCTTAATGGTATTTAAGATTGCGAGAAGTGTGCGAACAAAACCTAACCGCAACCTTAATTTCTATGCAAGCGAGCGTGCTCGCATCCGCGACCATAATATTTAAGAATTGCAATCTTATTAAGATTGCGGCAAGCTTGCGCAAACTTGTCGCAAACTTGTGACGAGCTTGTCGCATGCAAGCGTTTTGGTGTGGGTTAGGTGAGGATTCTTGAGGTGAAAGGGCTTATTTGTTTCAACAACAACAACAAAACAACATTAAGTTATTCAGGATGGCAGAGACATAGCTGTTGAGAATACAAACATACCACGAAGAATTGTAGATGCGAATCGAGACTGACCTTGTTTTGGTTCTTGAAGTAGATGACATTGGCATATTTTTAGATTAAAAAAACACAAACAATATGTTAACTTTTAGTAAGTAAAAGAAAAGTAAACCTAATATTTGTGGTAATATGACCCATAGGTAATTTATTACATCTTTCTTTTTTCTCTCTAAGATTTACTCCAATGCTTAGGTGTTATATACCTCTATGGGCACTCCCATCTGACACTGAGATGTCATCCTTTTTTGGTTAAACTATAAACATCACAGTATACCTGACATTCTAACCTTTTAATCTGATACAACTCTAGGATATTCTATTTACCTGTAAAACTGGATTAGGCAAAAATGCAAAAGATTGACCACAGTCTACAATATTTTATTTCAATGATCCAGATCTGCACTATTTGCTTTTAATTTGCTTACAATACTTTCTGTCATCATTGCATGTGAATGATTGCAAAATGCTAAGACGAAAAATGTGTGCTTTAAACGAGTGTAGCAATTTGAGGTTTTTACTTGATGAATAAGACAGGTGATCTTAAATTAGTTAAATATGTGTATCCTAAAAATACTTTATCCATTCATTGCAAAACTAACATAACATGATACATATCATGTATAATGATAATCCCTTTAGGCTGTGAATGGATGATAGATTTGATTGTAAGTGTTTGTCTATCGGCTTTATGTACACTAGCATAACTTCATTTACCCATACCTGAATTTTCTAGCTGATTAAGGTAAGTGGGATTAAAGTCCAAGGAGTTTATATTATTGCAGTAAGTACTTACTATATCTGGCAATGATGATGTCGTTATTTAAATTCCTATCTTTCCATATATCCATAATGTACACCGGCTGCAATAGCTCAGGTGGTAGAGCATCGGTTCAAACCCTGGCCTGGTCAAACCAAAGACTTTAAAGTTGGTAGTAGTGGCTTCCCTCCTAACACTCAGGGCTAAGGGGACAGCATTACGCCTGACTTATCAGTGTCAGTATAATGGACCGGCCGGGTTCAGTCCTTGGGCACCTCATAAGTGCCCCTGTGCTATAATGATAGAAATGTCGCTGCACAGTATCGGCAAAAATGCCGGCAAATCCCAGCCTATCCCATAATGTACATTCCACACATTTTTTTTTCTCACACCAAATTGTGCAAAGTAACAAGGTAGGTTTTCTTAAAAATGTGCGTGTTTGTACGAATGAAAAATGATGTTTACATAGTATGGAGACCTGGGGTAAGATTTTGATTTCTGGATGGGCAGTCAAAACTCTTTCAAAGGAATCAAGGTAGGAGGTCAGATGAATAAGATCTCCTCAATCTGATATATAATTTCTGATATCTCAAAGAAGGCCAAGGTCAGGAAATTTAAATAACATCCAAGTCCCCAGAAATAGCTTCAAAGTCCCTTGAAATAACCTCGAAGTCCCTCAACACACACATTGGTATTGGTCCCAGTAAGGAAAGAACATCCATCTGAGGAAGGCTTTCAAATGATCTGCAGAGTGTTTGTAGTTCTGGACATTGTTTAGGGGAAGTTTTCTGTCAATACAGGGCCATTATAATGATGTTCTTGGTGTTTGTATATAAAATCTAATACTTCTATAACTTAAGCTTATTGTGTTAGTTGTTAATGATAGTTGTTCCATTAAAGTCGAGATGTTTAAAGAAATAAATTTGAATAACTACTGAAATTTTGGTAGACTGTAAAACGTGAAACTTTGTTATGGTTGAAAAAAGTTAGTTGTATTAATTTTGGTTACAGTATTGTCAAACAAATGACCTTTCTTGCAGACAGATTTACTGAAAATACAGAGAAAGTGACCTTGAATATACATGAATATACATAAAGTTGATCACCTATCAGATAAGTGAACTACCATGTGTCATCATGTATTACAGTAGTTTTACAATTACTCTGCTATGCTTGAATTGATCAAGCATATACAAATGATGTAGATCCACATCAGTCAGATCCTGATTGGAGTAATCTGATCAGGATCTACACTTTTTGCTGCTATATGCTTCCTAACCAGTGCACGAAGTATAAACGTATAATTTTAGATTAATTATTAGTTTTAATGAATTTAAACAGTATGGGGTGCCAGTGGGTGAGCTGTTAAGAGTTTGACATTTAACTCCTCAGTCCCTCGCTGCATGGGTTTGAGTCTCATTCAGGGTCAAGACTTTCATGTGAGGAGGTTTTCCGGCTCACCTACAGTGCCCCGGTGGTTCTATTGGTCAGGTATCTTTCTCCACCAAAAATCAGCTGGACATTGCCAATATGACGATGTGTTGGTGCGATGTTACATAAAACAGACAAAAATAAATCCAATTGTAACTTGATAAGGTTATCTTTGCACAATCGTGATAATTTACCATCTTAGAGTTTCTTTTTTAATGCACTTATACTTATATAATGACATGTTTTGCTGTCATTGTTGTATTTTTTGCCTTCAGAGGTTTTATCATTTTGAAACTGAAACTCTTATTTAAAGCCTTTGTTTTCTTATTAAAGGATTTGTTTTTCAGTAGGGCTAACATAAAGGTGTCTTCTGTATTGATTTATCTATGATGAATCATTATCTATAGCTAATGCGTTTATTACTGCATTCCTTGTCCTTAGGCTATAGCAAGCTCAGAATTAAATATATCGCAACAACTCAAATTTGGTCATTATAGCAATGCCCAGCTGTTTTGCTGTAGAAAGAGCCCAGACAAATGTCCCGGTTGAACCAGCCGCTCAATTCCAAAGTCCCTTGCCCAGTATAGGACTTGAACCTCACAATGGGTGGTCAAGGACTCCAGAGTCTATTACCCAAGAGTCTGTAATCCCTTACAGTTCTTCTTATGGTGTGAAAGTTGGGTCATCCAGGTGAAAAAATAACATCTCAATAATTACCTTTGACCTGTGTGAAAAATTAGCTGGTATGTCTACTTATGTTTGGAGGAGCCATAAGATTTATTCCATTTTCTTATTTGTGGTTTAACTTTTGCTATGCTCTTGACCCTACAATCCTACAAGTTATGTGAGTATAAATGGTCATCCAGGTGTAAAGGTATGTTGTTACCTGGACAAAAAATGACCAGTCATCTCTATTTGGTCATATAAGGACAGTGTCCATTTATGTAGATAAGATGACCTGTAATATATGGCCGGTAGGTTATCAGTGGACACTGCTACAAGATGTGATTGTCCGTTGTGGCTCACTGCTTGATATATTAATGCGTAATAAATTTACAGAATGACAGGTTTTTTGTTCTTTGCCAAATACCAACTAAAGTATGTAGTATATTCTTTCTGTTTTTTGTACATAAAGACATACCTTTTAGAGGTACTAGAAAGAAAGGAATTTAAAGTGGAAGAACCAATGAAAAATAAAAATTCAGCTGTATGCCTTTCTAAAGATCCAACTT
Organism: Sinonovacula constricta; assembly: GCA_007844125.1. Lineage (NCBI taxonomy): Eukaryota > Metazoa > Mollusca > Bivalvia > Cardiida > Solecurtidae > Sinonovacula > Sinonovacula constricta. The sequence continues at coordinate 56,101,036 of CM017567.1, read as the reverse complement.
CGTTTTAGTTGTAACAAAATCATTAACCGTGCATGATATATAACGTAAATATCTTTTTTACAACACTTGTGGAGAAAGTGACAATAAGACGTGTTGGCTATTAACTTCCTGCATAATAGTTAACAATTCGTTGAAAGCTGCAATAGTCATTTTCAGTAAAGTTTTTTCTTTTGACAAATTTCTTGCCTATCCAGAAATAGGGACAGTCAAACATTTATGATTACTGCCATTCTAGTCTCTTCTTTTATGACTCCCTATCATAGGTATGCTGGTATTTTAATTAGCAGTTGGCTAGGTGGATTTGTTGACTTGGACAAACAAAGGAGAGGTTCCGTAACTTCCCATAACGAGCTCTTCACCAGCCAAGTATGGTTTTATCAAGCTTAGGGGTACATTGCATCTCCAGATCTGCCAGCTTCCCAGCTCTTCCTTGCTAGAATTTGCAACCTTGTTGAGGCATGATGTTCATGTAAAAAAGTCTTCAATATGAGATCTTGCATTTGAGCTCTGAACCCAAGTTATGAGGTGTAGAGCTCCTACTAAATCCTTTATTCTTCCTTCAAACTCTTTATACCTGTTACTCATTAGAATATGTCTCGATATGACAATTTCAATGAGTTTCCACAATTTTAGGTTTGGTTGAGATTTATGGGATATACAGCTCATGCTAAATCCTTTATTCCTCCTCCAAATCCTTTATACCTGGTACTTATTAGAATTGTCTCATTCAGACAATTGAGATCAGTTCCAGCAGTACAGTTACTTGTTTAATTTGTATTGTATTAAAATTATATTGTACGTAACTCCAAATAAGACACACTTGTCTAATCAGAAGGTCTGCATGCTATTTTTTCAATCCAGATATAATCTTGTGTCTTCCTCCACCACCAATATCTAAATGTTGCCAAATGGGACCATATTCATGTCAGCAAAATGTAAATAAAAAAATAAAAATACTTCATTTGTGGCATACAGAATCAACAAAGGATTATATATAAGGTCCCATAAACTAGTGGCCATTGACCATTGTCTGTCCACAGCCTGTCTCCAGCTGGCTTTGATGGCCAGTAGCTACAGATTCACTGGACATACCTCTGTTGTGTGACTGACCAGTGATGTATAATTATTCACATGGGACCTGGCAGTTGGTAGAGCATCAGCTCCAGGTACAGGAGACCCTGGGTCGTTAAAAATGGTAGTGGTATAGCTCCCTTGCTAACACTCAAGCAAATATAAGGGTTGTTCCACAACTGGTTGGCCAGGTGTCAGGATAAAGTGACTGGGTGTAGTATCATGCCAGGTGTTCTCGGCATGCTATACACAGTGAAGGCAGCACTATATCTGCTTCAAGAGGACACCTTCTGCAACTGAAATACTGTAATGATAAACCCAATGAACAAACAACATAATTATATTCACACCTAATTTGCTTATGTACATTTAAAAGATAAAAACTTGTATCTTAATCTCTAATACTTGCTTTCTGTAAAATCTGTATTAAGTACCCATTATTATAAGGTTTAGTGGAAAATAATGACATCGTTTATCAACTTATAAAGACAATAAACAAGGGCAGATACATCAGCAGGAAGTCACAATTTGTCTCCTCAAGTAATTGTTTACAGATTATTTCCTGTTTTTTTTTGCTAGTAAACTCTTAGCCTACTAGTCACATATTTATAAGGCTTAAGCAAATAGTTAAGATCCAGATCAGCCAGTTCCCTACTGGGAGCTCTGCAATCAGGATCTACTATTTGCTGCTTAGTCTCTATTTATGAGTATATCAACCCTAACAATATAGCTAGTGGTCAATCAAGAGTGCACCCATGACCCCAAAACTACTTGTTTAGGGTGCAACTCTAAGCACTGTTTGGACTCTCTGTGCGCACCAGCATCAAAAGGCAATTTTCACGCTTTTTATCCCAATCCGCCACATAGTTTTGTTTAGAAGATTTTTCTTAGAACAACGATCCCCCGCCTCTGAACCTTTGAGACACTCTCATAATCCTATTAGAAGTGATGACATTCATCTCATTTAGCTTTGTTGCCCCCAAAAAGCTTAAGTCTAATTAGAGATGTTTCACTTCTTTGAAAATTCTTGAGCCTGTACTCAGCAAAAGCAGCCACAAGCCTAAATGTATGGAATTTTGTTTGGCTAATTGTCTTAGAACACATACCCTAATTTATGTTGTTGTTGTTTTTAGGTCAAGTTGACAAACCCCTGTTTAAAAATTCATTTGGTGGGGCAAGCACTTAATGTGGGAAGGTCTTTTCGAGCTGACTATGATTTGTCTAGGGTCTTCCTCCACCAGTAATTTGTTGGGCATTGCCAATATAAGGGCTTTTTTTTTAAATGTGCACTTTTTTAACTTTAAAGAAGAAGTCACCATCTTGTATATTTTCTTCTTACAGCTGACAATTATGTACCAACATCAACTTACAACCTTATGAATATGGGAGTATCCCAGAGTAATATATGTATAACTATTGTTTCCGAGCTTAAACAATAGCAAACTTGAAATTGTTTCCTGTAATGGATATTTGTTTTTGTATTTTTTATTTATTTTGGAGCCAGTAATTCTTAGAATTTTCATTGTATATGTTCAGTTCAATTGTTTAGAAGTGTTATGAAGTCTTTTTGCATGTGATATGGAGCTTTTGATGGTGTGTCAGTTTTAGTTATGCCGACACACAACTTTCACAACACTTCACACACCCAGAACGAGTCAATCTGTTAACCCGGGCGATCCTATATCTCGAGACGGTTGTGGGACTGTGTCGCAAGTTAACCCTGAATATATTTTGGCTGCAAACACAGAAGACGAGCTGTTGTTGACTATGACGTTTATTACTGTTCAAGTTTCTAATGATCACATTGTATGAATATATATAGAAATACAATAATTATCAAAGCATGGTTAAAGCAATCACAAATAAAAATAATAAGGGGAAACTCGCTTGACTGGTGAGAAGTACCAAATGTGATTAACTCTAGTAACCATTTGACAATTAAGCATTCATATAATTCATCAATATAAAATATACACATTTTAACATTACTTAACATAGAAATAAGATGCATGGTATGATTTCAGAATAGTGCTGTATTCAGCAATTTACTTTCTATTTGTCTAAGGTGAAACTAAGAAACATTAAACATAAGTGAAACTTACAATAAAACATTACCAAGTAAAAAACAATAATATTTAACAAGAAAGAATAAGAATCTGTATGTAACATATGTTATAAAAATTAAGTATAGTAACATACCTGCAAACACAGAAGACGAGCTGTTGTTGACTATGACGTTTATTACTGTTCAAGTTTCTAATGATACTTGGACAGAGTCAAACAGCTCTTTTATACTCAGGTTCTGTGTTGCAGATTAAGACAAGGGGATTACTACCCAATGGTGGAAATCTAGTTATAATCCTAGAGATGGCCATCAAATCAGTCACTATCTATAAGATGTGAAAGAGACCAAAGGATGGCTTCATCCTTCTTTAAGTTATTAATCAAGAAGGGTTGCTGCTTATCTTACAGGTTGAAGGTATAATCTTAGGGATGACCACTGTATCTGTCATAGGATGGTTTCATCCACACTTAAGCTAGTATGCAAGTTAAGTAAAAGACTTATGATTATCTGACAGGATTATAACCTAATAATCCTACTAGGGATGGCCTCTTTACTGAAGGTACCTTTGTAGCTGAACAAAATATTATATTATCCAAATTAGAGTTAATATTCAATTTTAGTAACTTTTGACTTAACTTCTTAAATAGATGAGTAATAGTTAAATACTTGAAATCTACATGAAAATACCTTCATTTTGATATTAAACAGTATATGTACATTATAACTCATTTTTGAGATATAAAATAATATGAATTTGTATACAGAAACTTAAGATTATTATAATGCTGCATTTCCACATGGAAAAGCAGCTTCATAATAGTTCCCCTGGAGTCTCAAAACTTTGGACCCCAAAGTTAAAAAAAACAAACAGTAGCATTAACATAATTGGTAACAATTTACAGGGTGATCTAAATATATACAAATTTCCTCACTATCATATATATATACACGCTGTACATATGACAAAAGCTGGACACTAATATTTCTTAATATGCAAAAGATGAATACATATATACATCCATCACCTGAAAGAAAAAACATTGAAAATGCAATACTGCATCTAACATCAAAAGTATAACACATGCATGAGGCAGGAATAATTTCATTTCTCCAAGCAGGGGTTAAACATCATGTACTGAGATGGGGGAAAGATAGCCACAATGCTCGATATGTAGGTTAATAAAGAATGGCTTTCTGAGGATTTTCAACAACTTAACTTTCTGCCAAACAGATATAGATACATAAGCTGGCACACTATATGATTGCTCATTTACTTCATCCCTGATGGTGAAATTTGCCCAGTTTAGTTTTAGTTTAGGAAACAGTACGGTTCCACTGACTTTGAGGTCAGTTACAATTTTAGGAATATTAAATGTTGAAAATGAGGGGCACAGAGGTAGTTTCATGATTGGAATTAACATGCATTGATCACGACTCGTAACTTCTAACATCAGTAAGGGTGCTTGTCTAAATTTGACAGTTTTGGAGATAAAGGTAACAAGCAATATTGTATTCAGCAATAGGAATAGGAAATTAATGTGTTCCCAAGACAGTGCAAGTCTAATGTCGAAAGGTCCCTGCATATCAGAGTCTGGTTTTGGAGTGTAAATAAATGATGGAAGCGTAGTAGACGCGCCTTTAACATTTTGGATCTGTCGGATTAAAACAACTGCTGCAGACAGTTTTCTCAGCTTAAAAAATGTCCAACTGAATAGGATGAAGGCTGCCGTACTTAAGCCTAGAGTAACAAGGGTTAGAATACCATTCATATCTGGCCACTGAGACTGAACAGCAATGTGGCCCTCTATGATTGGTTCTGCTAAAGTTTGGAAAACAATGTCATCATTTTTTGAAATTTCTACCATTTTAGTTAGATTTAGGTGGCTTTTGGCATCATCCGCAAGAATGTTTGACATTTCATGATTGTATATTTTGAAATGTGGTATAGTAACATTGACTGGCGTTAGAAATGTGGAGTCAGCAAATATGTGTTGAAACTGTTGATTGTCAAAGAACTGTTGCAGAAGAATCAAGTTAACAGGGTGCAGTTTGGTGATCTCATGAAATGAGGTATTTTTGCAAGATACCAATCGAGCTGGCAGATAAAAATTTGGACTACTGATGGAGCATTGACAAGGTACATCAAAAATACAAAAATTACAACCATGAATCATTCGGTGTGTCGCATTGCAGTCCATAGACAGTATCAAAGAGTCATATAATATTACTTTATTTGCATTTAGTTCCACTATTTTAGGAAAAATGGCATCTTGAACAAACCTAAAGCTACACAGTCTTTTAACACTATCCCTGTTGTTGGCGTATAACGCTAATATGCAAGAGTCCTTGGTTACGGGGACTAGAGGGAGGTTCATATGGCAATGTTTCTGATGCAGACCTTTACATAAGGCCAAATGAGACTCAGACATATGTATATAAAACTGTTGATCTGAGGTAATAGCAAAGTAATGAGGGACCTCTAACAATTGAGTAGCATGCTTAGATGTGTCATTTATAGGCACAGGTACAGAAATAACCTTGAATAAATTGAATGAATCTTTAGAATATGATATTGGGATTTTCAACGTCAAGTACAACATAGCATTGTTTCTTGTGTACAAAAAATTTGCATTATGATACATTTCTGAAGATGACTTGGCAGTGACATAAAATCCTGGGTAATTGAGAGATAATATTTTCTGAATATCATTCAATGTTTTCTGCAAAACATCAATTGGCACTAGAAGAGGTGACAGTTCACCATTTGCAAGATTTACTATTGCCAATTTTAATTCATCAAGTTTATGATTTAGGGTATTAGCATTCCCCATTTCCCTTATCAATACACTAGTCATATACGTGAATGTTTCTTGTAAAGACCTAGCATTTCGTTGCATTTGAGTTTCAATATCCTGGATGGCTAAATGATTTTCCTGAACACCTTTTATCATATTTCCCATTCTTCTGTTAGACTGAGCCATAAAAGAACTTAAATGTTTACCATGTTGAACCAAGGCATCTGCCATGTCTTGGTTTTTCTTATTTAAGGCATCAATGTGCCGAGCAAGAACATTTACATCATCCACTGTGGCTGTTCCAAAAAGTGTCTTGGAAAACTGACCAATAAATGGTAATAAAGATCGACGAGATCTAGACTTTCTTACAAAGTCCGCATGTGGCACAAGTTTGGCAATTGTCGCCAAGGTATTGTTTAGCCTGGAGCTTGTATCAGTCCTAATGGCATTTAATTGCGAAAGGACATGGCTAATGAGGTGACATGTCTCCTTATGACAAGTCTTAATAGCTGGCAGACCAACATGATCAGGAAGGTTAATCTCATAGGTATGTAACCAGAATTCTCTAGAAAGAGTCAGCTCAGCTTCTTGCTGGAAGACGATTCCATAATTGAGCCGCTGAAGAATGTTTGCTGATGATACAGAAACAGGAGAACCCAGTAGTAAGAAAAGTAAAATGAAGGTGGCACTCAGCAAGGACCCGTCTGAAAGTATATAAAAAAAATACTAATAGTGGAGGTTCTGTTAAGAATTCGAGACATCAAGTAACTCGAATCAAAGAATTTACTCTCACTATTAGAAAAAATAAATTTTGAATTTAAGGACGTCAACCTAAATTACCTAACTGGCCAAGCTAGGAGTTTGCGACAGGAAGCTTGAGAGTGAATGCCAGGACATTAAATTAACTACTCAGGTGTTTCTTTCTTCCAGAAACTCATTGGTTTCTGTTTTTTCTTTCTTCTCTTTCCAGATGCAGTGTGGGATTTAAAGTAATCCTGCAAACATGCTGGATCTATAAGTCTTTCAACTTTCCATTCAGAATTCTTGCGGCCGTTAATGAAGCATCGGAACCATCTTTCACCCTTATATCTGCTGATTTTTACAATTTTGTCTGGTTTTATGAGAGTTGCACTTTGACTTAAGTTACTTAGCTGAGAATTTTGGTTTTGACTTTGAGAACAATCAGCTGGTGAATTTGGGGTTTCTTGAGCCATAGATGTTAATGGAGCCTGCGAGCTGCTGCATTCAACATTCTGCATCTCAGACTGGACATTGGACTGTCCTGACGAAATGGCCCCTTCACTCTGCTTGAGTTGAGGGTCAACATTTAATGTCTCGTCATTCGGACTATCTGAATCCTCTGATTCTAGTGGTTCTTGATAATGCTTTAATCTGGAAGCATTTACCAGAGTTTTTAAGACCTTATTTGTACTACAGTCTTTTATTTTGTAAGTACATTTAGGGCCAAGTGATGTGATTGTGTAAGGGCCTACCCACTTGTGAGTGAGTTTAGCAGACAGGCCAGGCTTTATGGCATTGCACCTGAGCAAAACCTTATCATTGACTTGAAAGTCTGGTTGCTTTGCATTCTTGTCAAAGCGGTCCTTACTTTTCTGTCTAGCTATCTCCATGTTTTGTCTTGCTATGTCATTAGCAATTTTGAGATGGCACAGGAGACTGTCTAGATATTGCTTAGTCTGAGCAGGCATGGTGGGCTTAGGTAGCAAATCTACATCAACAGGTAGTGTCATTTCTTTGCCAAAAACCAAATGATATGGGGAAAAACCCGAAGACTCTGTCGAAGGAGTTGATCTAAGTGCCATCATAATACTAGGCAGTAGGCTAGACCAGTTTGTTTGATCATCATTAACATAAGCTGTAAGGTTCTTAGCAAGAGTGCTGTTTGCTCTTTCTACTGCCGCATTTGACTGGGGATGATAGGAGCTAGTGTGATACCTTTTTATATGAAAAAGTTCACAGAGAGCACTTATAAGTTTAGACATGAAATTCTTCCCACGATCTGAGACAAGTGCACGAGGAGCACCATATCTACAGATATATTCATTATAAAGAACTGAGGCGATTTCTTGAGCACTCTGAGAAATTAGAGGGAAAGCTTCTGGCCATTTAGAAAAGCTATCGATAATGAGGAGTATGTATTGATGGCCTTGCTTTGTTTTAGGTAATGGACCCAGAATGTCGATATGTACTCGACTCATAGTGTCCTCAATAGGTAATGGATGCAAAGGTGGTGGTCTCTGTCTCCTGTCTGTTTTAGACCTTTGACATGAGTCACATGAACTTACATAATCCTTAATATCCTGAAACATTTTAGGAAACCAGTATTTTTGCCTTAGTTTCTCAAATGTTCTAGTTACTCCAAAGTGACCACCTCCAGCTAAATTATCATGATAATGATAAAGCAAATCTTTTCTGAGAGTCTGTGGGGCAGCTAACTGAAAGACATAGTGATCAGTTAGGTTGACTTTTCCCTTATGCTTGGGTTGGTAGTAGTGGTATAACAACCCATCTTTGAGAACGAATTGTTCTTCAGCCCTAAGACAAATCCTTTGCTTCTTTTCATCAAGAGGCATCATTCTAGTTTCTAAATATTCTATGAGAAAATTTAGATCTGGACATTGTCTCTGAAGGGTAGCCATATTGGCATCAGATATTGAATCTGACTGATTTACAACATTTACTGTTGTGGATGTACCATATTCAAGTACAGTTTCTACTAAACAGACATCATCTTTGTTAAGAGTGTAGTTTTGTGGCTTGTGGTTATCACCTGTTATGATACAGTGTACAGAGTTGGCCTGTACATTGCTTGCTTCTTTGTCTGAATGAGAGAAAATTTCATTAACCAGTGCTGTTGTGTTAGGTTTGGTCTCAACAGCATTTTCCTCACAGAAATCAGACTGTGGGTATGGTATTCTAGAAATTGCATCAGCGTTGGCATTTTGCCGACCAGGCTTGTGCACAATCTCGAAGGAGTAACTCTCTAGAAACACACACCATCTAGCCAGTCTCCCTTTTGGATCTTTAATTCCATACAGGTAAGACAAGGCTTTATGATCTGTAAATACTGTGAAGGTTCTATGAGACAAGTAGTGTCTGAATGCTTTGATGCCCTCAATAACACCTAAACACTCTTGTTCAAAGACTGACCATTTCTTTTCATCTTTTGAGAGGGCTCTGCCCCCATAGGCAATGACATATTCTTTGCCTTGGTTGTCCTTCTGACCTAAGATATAGCCAATGGCAGTGCCTGAGGCATCCGTGGACAGTATAAAGTCCTTGTTCATGTCAGGAAAACCAAGAATTGGCGTAGACGTCAAAGCATCTTTTAACTTTTGAAAAGAAAACTGACATTCTTCAGTCCATTCGCCTTTCAGAAATTTCCTGTTTTTGTTTCCTTTTAATAAAGAGTTTAGAGGCGATGTTATATAAGAGAAACCACTGACAAAACGCCTATAGTAATTGCAAAGACCGAGAAAGCTTTTTAATTCAGTCTGTGACCTAGGTACCGGAAAGTCTTTGACTTTCTCAATTTTGGCAGGATCAACAGATATCCCATCTTTTGACAGAATATGGCCTAAAAACATGACCTTTTCTAGACCAAAGTGGCATTTCTCTGGCTTTAAAGTTAAATTTGCTTCCCTAAGTTTCTTAAAAACCTGATCTAAGTGCCCTAGGTGCTCATCAAAGTTTCGACTGAATACTAGCAAATCGTCAATGTAACAGAGTACAATCTTCCAGTGCAGGCCCCTGAGAACTTGAGACATGAGCATTTGAAAAGACATAGGTGCATTCTTGAGACCAAACGGCATTCGATTAAAGACATAAATGCCTTCATGAGTTATAAATGCAGACTTATGTTTAGTCTCAGGGTCGAGTTCCATTTGAAAGTATGCAGAGTTTAAGTCAAGTGTAGAGAAGATTGTAGCAGAGGATTCTCCTAAACAATCAAAAACATCTTCAAGTCTAGGCAAGGGGTGAGAAATTGCCTTAGTTATTTTATTTAATTTCCGGTAGTCAACAGCAAACCTATATGTGTTGTCTTTTTTCTTAACCAACACTACAGGGCTGTGCCAAACAGAGTCTGAAGGGCTTATAATTTCTGCATTAAGCATTTCTCTTGTTTTATTTTCAATTTCGGCTTTTTGTTTAGGGCCTTGTCTGTAGTAGTTTAAATGCACTGGCTTTACACCTGGTTCTGTTTCAATTTTGTGTGTAAATATGTTTGTTTTGCCAATAGAGTCTAAGGAATCAGAGAAAACATCATTATTTCTCCTAAGAAAGTTTTTCAGTTTGGCACACTGTTCAGTCGACAAATTTGAATTTGAGATGTTAAATTGAAGCTTGCAGTTTTGCTTTTTGGCTGAAACAACATTAACATCATCATGAGCACACTTTTCAGAAGCACTTTGTTCACTTAGATCAAAAATATTTTCAGTGTCAATTCTACTGACTGAAGCAATTGTAAAGTTTGCTGGAAGATATACAACTTCCTCAGTAGGATTTAAAACTCTAACTGTAGCACTAAAAGTTTTGGAGTTAGAACAACTAGACTTTTTAGCTGTAACCAGGCACCTAGCAATTCTTATGTCTTTGTCCATGGCCACAGGCTCCAACAAGACAATTTCATTGTTAAATGTGTTGGACACTGACACTGGGAGGTCTACTTCCTCTCGTGCAGGAATGGAAACAGGTTTCATGACTTTTGCAAGGCCAGATCGTATAGACAGTTTAGCACTTAACAGACCTTCTTGGAGGTGAAGCATCCCCTGGCCAAGATTAACAAAGCATTTGTTGTCATATAGAAAGTCTACTCCTAGAATGAGTTTGTGATGAAAATCATCAAGCACATGAAAGTTGTAATCAAAACGTGCACCAGAAATAACAATAGGTATAAGTATTTTTCCTATCACAGATATGCAATCACCTCCTACCCCCGCAACTTGATTCAAGCTGCATGGTTCTATCTTGCCAAAATCAAGTCCACATTTTTTAACAAAACTAGCAGATATACAGGAAATTGAAGCTCCTGTATCAACCAAGGCATTTACTCGTTCATTTAATACCTTAACAGAAATTGTATTCTTGTTAAGTGGAGCCACCACCAAAATGTCTGCAGCAGGAGTTTTAACTGTTGACTCCTGCACCTTATGTTGGGGTTTTTCATTATTTCCTGTATGCCTATTCATGGACTGCTGTTCATGAACAGGCGCGTGTCCCTATTGTTGATTATTTAGATTTTGGGCAACATTTTGGAGAGCTGAGATTAGTGAGCAATCATCAGTTTTGTGAGCATTTTTGCAGATGGAGCATTTGGGCATATATTCCCTGCGTGGAGAATTAAAACTATTCCTACCTTGATTAGGTTGGCTGCTCCTCGCAAAGTTTTGCCGGCTCCAGGTATTCTGTGGTCGCTGATGCTGTTGCTGGTGACGCTGCTGCTGGTGATGCTGCTGCTGCTGGTGCTTGGTCTCATGTCTTATTGGTTGATGATGTCCTCGCTCCCTGTTTTGGTTTTCCATTTTTCCGCACAGCTGGGACATCATGTTGATAAGAACATCTAACTTGTTAGAGTCTTGAGGTGACGTCAATGTAGACACCTCAGTTGTGTCCCCTATGGAAGTCTCTGCTCGAATAGCAGCTTTCCGGGCCGACTCTAAACTTGAGAGTTCTTGTGGCTTCACTATCTTGCGGACAGGCATCACAAGTCCATCCACAAATGTAGCCACTAGCCAGGGTTCTGGCATCCCATGGTCGTTTGTAACTTCAAGGAATCGAGTATAATAGGAGCTAACACTCTCACAGAAAGTTTGTTTGATGGCTCCTAAGGCGAACCCTGCGTCACTCCCATCAAAACGCTGAAAGAATGCCTCTAAGACGGCATCTGCATCTTCTTTTATGGTACTATTCAGTGAATTGTACCATGCAAGGGCCTGGCCTGTTAGGTAAAATGAAAAAGTCTGCTTTACCTTTTCTTCCTGATAACTGAACATGTTTCTGCAGATGTTCCGATATCGGTCGTACCAGGCCCTGCTCTTTTCTCCTGGATGGCCAGCGAAGTTGTTCACTTTCACGTTAGGCCCTGATGCCATGGTAAGGTGGGATTCTGCGACGGAACTGACAGACAGAGGTTCTGGTGCTGATAGCTCAGGTGAAGCACTGGTGGTTGGGTTGGTTGTTGGGTCGGTTGGGCCAGCTGCCTTGACTTTACGGCCCTGATCCCCTTTGGCTTCCCTTTGTCGTGACGAAACAGGTGTCAGAGGGAAGATGAATGGGGACCTTCGTGTGAGTCTCCCACTGATGTCTCTCAGGAAAGGTCCGATCTCACTGTTCTGGGGTGTGGACATAAGGAATGGTTCTCCACCAATCTGTTATGAAACCTTCTTCATGTGTTATGAAGCTTTGGAGGTGTGTCAGTTTTAGTTATGCCGACACACTTTTCACAACACTTCACACACCCAGAACGAGTCAATCTGTTAACCCGGGCGATCCTATATCTCGAGACGGTTGTGGGACTGTGTCGCAAGTTAACCCTGAATATATTTTGGCTGCAAACACAGAAGACGAGCTGTTGTTGACTATGACGTTTATTACTGTTCAAGTTTCTAATGATCACATTGTATGAATATATATAGAAATACAATAATTATCAAAGCATGGTTAAAGCAATCACAAATAAAAATAATAAGGGGAAACTCGCTTGACTGGTGAGAAGTACCAAATGTGATTAACTCTAGTAACCATTTGACAATTAAGCATTCATATAATTCATCAATATAAAATATACACATTTTAACATTACTTAACATAGAAATAAGATGCATGGTATGATTTCAGAATAGTGCTGTATTCAGCAATTTACTTTCTATTTGTCTAAGGTGAAACTAAGAAACATTAAACATAAGTGAAACTTACAATAAAACATTACCAAGTAAAAAACAATAATATTTAACAAGAAAGAATAAGAATCTGTATGTAACATATGTTATAAAAATTAAGTATAGTAACATACCTGCAAACACAGAAGACGAGCTGTTGTTGACTATGACGTTTATTACTGTTCAAGTTTCTAATGATACTTGGACAGAGTCAAACAGCTCTTTTATACTCAGGTTCTGTGTTGCAGATTAAGACAAGGGGATTACTACCCAATGGTGGAAATCTAGTTATAATCCTAGAGATGGCCATCAAATCAGTCACTATCTATAAGATGTGAAAGAGACCAAAGGATGGCTTCATCCTTCTTTAAGTTATTAATCAAGAAGGGTTGCTGCTTATCTTACAGGTTGAAGGTATAATCTTAGGGATGACCACTGTATCTGTCATAGGATGGTTTCATCCACACTTAAGCTAGTATGCAAGTTAAGTAAAAGACTTATGATTATCTGACAGGATTATAACCTAATAATCCTACTAGGGATGGCCTCTTTACTGAAGGTACCTTTGTAGCTGAACAAAATATTATATTATCCAAATTAGAGTTAATATTCAATTTTAGTAACTTTTGACTTAACTTCTTAAATAGATGAGTAATAGTTAAATACTTGAAATCTACATGAAAATACCTTCATTTTGATATTAAACAGTATATGTACATTATAACTCATTTTTGAGATATAAAATAATATGAATTTGTATACAGAAACTTAAGATTATTATAATGCTGCATTTCCACATGGAAAAGCAGCTTCATAATAGAAGCATAAAAAAGCAAAGATTGACATTTTAAATCTCAAGAGAGGTATACTTTTAACTTTCTGAAGTTGAATATAAAAAAACTAAAGTCTTCACAGTAAAAACTATGCTTTTCCTTGTTTTATACATATTTTTAATTTAGAATTTGATTTTATTGCATGCTTAAAAAAGCTTGAAAAACTAATATTGATTACAATAAAAAATATTGAACATCACTAAATATGTAAAATCTATGATGTTACAGGAAGGAAAGGAGTGTTACACGAAGCATGGAAATGTTACAGGAAGGAAAAATGTAACTTGTTTGACAATGAGCATATATATTTTCACTTTCGTAACAAGGTGGTAGAGCGTCGGCTTGCGGATCGGGAGGTCGTGGTTTCGAACCCCGGCTGGGTCATACCAAAGACTTTAAAGTTGGTAGTAGTGGCTTCCCTCCTAACGCTCGGGGCTAAGGGGACAGCATTACGCCTGACTCGTCGGTGTCAGTATAATGGACCGGCCGGGTTCAGTCCCTGGGCACCTCATAAGTGCCCCTGTGCTATAATGATAGAAATGTGCTGCGCAGTATCGGCAAAAATGCCGGCTATTCCAATCCATTCCAATCCACTTTCGTAACATGAATGTGAATACTGGTTCCCATGCACAATTTTATACTCTTTTTGGATTTTTAAAACTGTAAGTGTTCAATATTATCAAACACAATTGGACAAGAACGTGTGAGAAACATTTTATTGTTTGTAAACAAAGTATTTCTGTAACAAACTAAAACACTGAACAAAATTATAGCATTTATATAAAAGCATACATCATATTATAATTAACTTATGTTTCAAATTAGTTGATTCTTTTTAACTGCAACTTCATAAAATGATCTTTTAGTTCATCCAATTTATCATTACAATAGGCTTTTAACCATAATACCTTTAAAACAGTTATTTCTTAGTTCAAAATGTTGGACATGTTGTGTGTCATGTATACATATTACATGGCATGTGTCTTGTAAAACAAGTACTTTAAAATCTATACTACAATAAGAAGGCTTAAATTCAAATATTATTTAACAAACATGAACTGTTAACTGCAACACTTTAAAGTAACTTATAGCAAAATAAAACATCATATTCATATTCTGATAAGGGACCATCTTTTTGTCTTTGGCAAGCAGTGCAAGTTTTAACCTGCAAATGTCTTCAACAAATGATTTTGATATTTGTTTCAACCTGCTTATGTCTTCATCAAACAAGCATTTATTTAATATCTGTCCTCGTGTGAAACAGCAGATGCTCAAAGCCTGATTTTGAGGTGTTCATCTGACGCTCAGCAAGTACTGCAACTGTAACATTTTCTAACTCATACCAACATTCATCTTTTACTAACTTTGGCCAGAAAAACTCATTCTTTGTGTGGCCAACTTGATGGAGACATCTCACAAATACTTCGCTTTCGCTCACATCAACATCGTTTCCAGGATAGGTTTTTTTTTCGTCTTACCTTACAGCCACAAACTTGTTAAGCAAAGTAGATGTGTTCTCTCTGAAGTCTGATGATTCTTGCTTATCACACATCCGGTCTGATGATGATGTCTGAGTAGATGTTTGCTCTTTGCCATCTGGTGGTGCTATGGACAGGAGTGGTACAAAATGGTTTTGCACCCAGTGCACATCGAGCATGTCTTGCCTGGTGCTTGTCCACATAATAAGAACAATGGTTCATATTGGAAGACTGAAGTCTTGGATATATTGTGTGATGTAGTTGTTTCCTCACAACAGGATTACCAAGTTCTGGATACACAGAAAACAATCATAGGCCCAGCGTATATAGCTGCCATATACCCATGAAACTTCTTGGTGTACAAATTGACATCACCTGCCTCAAAGATTTCCCTAATCCTAGTTTCTGACATTGAAACACCTGGCACATAGAAATTAGAATACATTGCAAAGCTTTTTGCGAGGTCTTCTTTCATATGATTTGAATCATTACCTTTACTAAGGTGTCCATTTGACAAATACAACCCATCATTTTTACAAAGCTCATCTATAATGTGTAATCCAGTTTCATCAGTTTGATTTGCATTTTCATACAGGTACATGCTTCAACTAGAAATTAGACAATCACCATCAGATTTTACTTTTACTAGGTATACTTCAAATTTGTCTGGAAGATCAACAAATGCACTTTCATCAAGTTTATGTTTGTCATTTACCATGTACCTTTGTATCCTTGCATAAAAGTGAGCTTTATTTTGCCGACCTTTTGTTTCAGTGTTTCAGTCTTGCATCTTTAAAGATCTTTAAGTTTCTTGGCATAATCAATTTGTTTCACTGTGGATCTGTCAGACACATCAGTTGTTGTTTTTTTTAACATTTAGGTGGCTCTTTCTGGAGTCTTCTCTTAGCTGCCCGACCATTTGTGTTATCGGTAATACCTACTATCTTTACTGGATTTTCTTTTCTACAGCAAACAGAGCCATCACATGTACAACTCATGACCAGAAGAGTCTGTGAAATGTAACAAGAAGCAAACAAAATCTGAACAGTTATTATAACAATGCATTTTATTCCACCCTTAGCTTGCTCATTTTTATAAGGCTTAGACAAATATTGCAGATCCAGATCAGCCACAATCCTGCTGAAAGCTGTTTGATCAGGATCTGCACTATTTGCTGCTGAGTCTCTAGTCATAAGGCATTAGAGTTTTTAGCAAATAACTAAGAATTAAGTATGGGTTATTAACAATTGTAGCATGCTAAAAGCTATATAGCACAGTGATCTGAACAAGAAATTTGCTTCCCCACTTGTCTGTTTAAGGATAGATTTAAGTGACAGTTATCATCAAAACACTTCAAGCTTAAGAAAGACTTTTATGACCCCACTTAAGGTGGACTTGTCTTGCAGGCCATAAAATGATTTACTCTTGTTGGTTAAGGTACTATTTATGGTGGCTGTAATCTTGAGTATGTGGGGTCAATATAAAATCGAATGGAGACTGCCCACACTTACTCCGTACCTTTTAACCTCAAATTGATCGGGCTTAGGCAAATAGTGTAGGTCCAGATCAGCCAGCTTCCTGCTACGCTGTTCTCTGCTTATTCTTTAGCATTATGTCTTTTTTCGTTTATGTTTTGGTGATGCCTCTTCAAAATGGTGAGAGTTGTTTCTAGAAAGGTGCTCACAAGATGGTAAGGAACTTGACCATCTGGTACACACTGTATCAAAGCACAAGTGTTTCATACTGTTGTAGTGACATTCCAAGTTGAGTAAATGATAATTTTAATTACATACATTCCCTTTACTTTGGACCAAATCTTACATCATGGATGAAATTATCCTCTTTAGTAAATTCCAATAAATACCAAAAAAAAATATATGGGAAAGATAAAGGATTTAGAATGGAGAATAATAAGTTAACTCTAGCCTTCAACTCTTCAGCATCAAGTTCATCCAATGATTTTATCCAATTAAATGCCTAAAAAAAGCAACAGATTAACATCTCTTAACTTGTACTTGTTTAAACCCTGGTCCCAAGAAACTTAATCATTGCTTTAAAATGGCCCCTTGTCCCGTACCAAAGAAACTAGTGGCCTAAGGAAGTATGAGCCCCCTTGCAATACTTCTATCAATGGGAATCCCACCTTGATCTTTTGCAGGGATGACTTTGGGTCTTTGTAATTGCTCATCCCAAGTCAATAGCATACCCAGATAGAGTGTCACTTTGATTGTAGTTTATGGTTTCAAACATCGTTTTTTAAGCCCTAGCAAGCCAGAGATGAATTGATCAGACTTAAGCAAACAGTGTAGGTCCTGATGTGCCATCTCATACGTGTTACTCAAGATCTCCACTTTTTGCTGCTTGGTCTTAAATATAAAAATAATACTTCAGGTTACCTATAGATCAAGTTGTTATCAGATGATAAAGAATTTTGTATGAATCATTTGTGTTTGTAGCAGGGTGGGGTTAGGCCTGTACAAATAATGGTCCAGTTAGCGGACTAGATGAACATTAAAGAAGTTCATCTTGGGGTTTTATGAATTTGTTGTTGTTGAATCTAATATAAACTGCTCTTTTTACACTGCTGGCTTGAATCTTGTTTTAGCTGGATTGAAAAATGGTGTACATTTCAGCAAATATTTGATAGTCGCTTTTGTCATCTATAAGAGTTACAATGTAAACATGTGTATGTTTGATTTTGTTAGTAGAAAAACATGAAGGGCAAATGTTGAAAGTTATAACAAAGTTATTTTTGGTTGAAGAAACTATGACAAACTTCCATTTGACTTAAGAAAGTTTAAACAATTTTCTTAACATATCTATTGAAAACCTCAAAATTAAATCTCTAAATATAAACAAAATTAAATGAAAACAAGAAAGCTTTAATCTTATTTGTAAAGAAAATATTCAAATCAGATGACAATTACTGTTGCATGAAGTCACAGGAGTTGATTTGTCATAATTTATGTGCATATATTTTTATATTTTTGCTCATCAGTTATAATTTTAACCAAGTCATACTTTATATAAGTTGAAACTTATTGTATTCAGCATGTGTATCAAGCATGTGCTATAAAAACTAAATAAAAGCATTTATTTTTTATTACTGAGGGGATTGTCAGATTGAGATAACAGGGGTGGGGAAATCCCTTGCCTGACTTGCCCAATATTGGCAATGTCATTGTCGGACAAGTGGAATTATTCATCTAAGTTGTCCATGTTATTATTTGTTGTATAATGCTTTTCATATCAAGAATTTTTTGTTAAAAGTTCATTTGTAACAAATAATAAAACATTGTGGGGATTAACAGTAGCATTATCCGACTGATGTGTTTGTTAAAAATTATGTAAAATATGGATAAATTCATAATTGAAGAATAATTTTAATATATATCTAAGTTGTCTACTTGTATATGCTGTACATAATGAATGGATACATGCCCTATCGAAATTTCAATTAATATAAATTGATATCCGGACAGGTGGAATTTGGTGATGGACAAATAGATTTTTAAAGTTAACTTGCCCGTGGACAAGTAGAAAAAAATAAGGATTTCCACAGTCCTGGATAAGAGGAAAGCTTCGATCTTGTTAGCATATGACAATTTTCCAAATGAGAAATGGGCGAATAAACATGGCGGGTTTGTTTCATCAAGCATGTGGTTATATTGGGAGAGTAAACAATAGTTGAGAAGAAAGATAACAACGACATGGTTTTGGATTAGGATATCCTGTTTGAGTCATTTGAAGTGGTTTGTTTTATGTGTCCGGGTTCTTTACATCTTAAAAATGTTTTTTACAGAATACATCTTGAATATCGGATGATTTTTTTTTTTAAGGTTTTGTGGCTTGCTTTCATATTTTATCATTTTTCAAATGTACTTTCCCTGTAGTGTTGCACACATTCCAGGTGTGTGCTGATAAATTATCCAATAATCATAAGAATAAAGTTTGTAAATATTTATTTCTAAATTTTGAAAACAAATTTACCCTGTTCATCTGTCTGCTTTCTAAGGACACACTGTTTCATTATCTTGTACACCTATGTAGATGACACTTAACACACATACCTGCTTATACAACTGCTATCGCCATGACTCTGTCCTAAATTTAGACCTCTGTTGCTAGCTATAATCGCTCTTGTATAGCCTACATATATCCGCTTATAATCATAACTAGTGATATGGGTTTTCACTGCTTTCTACCTTATATTGCCTTGTTATACATTGTATAGCACCTAGGTATATTTACAGGTTTTGTGAAACTGCTATAGCAATATTATTATGTGGAGTCATACCGCAATTTTTAAAGCTTTCCAGCTTGTATCAG
Organism: Sinonovacula constricta; assembly: GCA_007844125.1. Taxonomy (NCBI): domain Eukaryota; kingdom Metazoa; phylum Mollusca; class Bivalvia; order Cardiida; family Solecurtidae; genus Sinonovacula; species Sinonovacula constricta. The sequence continues at coordinate 56,081,566 of CM017567.1, read as the reverse complement.
TGTTCGAAATTCGCGGTAGCCCGATAGCCCGAGGCTACCGAATTTCAGCAAGGGCTACCGATTTTCCACAGATACTAGCCCGACCGGGCTACCGTTTTTTTTTTTCTGATGTTATTCATAAATTCATGCCAAAAACCGCATAAAACATCGGGTTTTGCATACGATTTCTCATCAATAAACGCTTATTCAAGATTGCATCATGCATGAACGGTGCGTGCATAGTTCAATAAGCGTCCAGATTGAGTCTAGATTGAGGAACGCTTATTAAATAGTATGAACCTGATCGATTGTGTAGTCAGAGTCGAGGAAGAATCGTATTGTTTTTAAATACCTTTTTTTTTTTTAAAGTAATAGGTACTTGTCAGGACACACTCGTGTAATAGACGGAAACTTTCATCCATGCAAAATTACATGTTGAAGACGAGTTCTTTGGTCTTTAAGGAACTTGGCCTCTTTACTAACCGTTATTGCTTGGCATTTAAGTGATTTCTAATTTCCATCCTATGTATTCGATCTGTATGCATGTCACATTGACATGAGTATTACACCTGCTGGAGGATGAAATTTGGAAGAACATCTGGGTAGAACCACAGACACACGACAGAAAATCATTCTCGCATGAAAATATGAGCCACTCTAGAATTGTAAGTCTTGTGCTGAGAAGGTAAATTTTTTCATATCGAGCATAGCATTCCAACCAATGTCATGAAGTTAACAATTGCCATATCTGTTGCTTAAAAACCATGTGATGAGAATGTTAAAAAGCTGAAAATTAAAACTACTTGATCATGGGCAACTTAGAGAACATGTAGTTAAGTTATAATTACTACTTTGACAGAATATACAATTACAGCATAACAAAATATCTGTTACAACATTGCAATGCAAATCCATATTCTACTGGCTATTGTATCCAATTTTCCCTTTTGCCAGAGCTTGCCAAATTGATGTAGATTTTGTACCCCCCATGCTATTCACTGCTTTGTTTCTCTGCCATGCTGTAGCATTGTTTGTGTAGCACTATGTAAATTTTCCCCTTGTACAATTGTTGACACAAGGGAGTAACAAAATGTTCCATCCAATTAAGGAACATATTGCACTATTGGCAGTTTTAAAAAGCTGTTTACAAAGACTGTTCTATTTGTTTCATTGCTTATTTTAGCCAATAGCAGGAGGTTGTTTTGAATTGTAGGCAACAAACAATAATGACAGAAACTAATTGAAAGTTAAAATTGTAAATTGGCAGTGTTTTTCATGGTTTAAATAAATGTATAAATTAAAAACTAAATTAGTGTTTGGATATTTGCATGAGAAAGAAACTTGACTAGTGTTGGTAAAGTTACATCCAAAGATAATGTTTAGTACATACATGTTTTCCCAAGCATTGATACTGTAAAACACCACAGCATGGGTTCGAGTCCAATTCAGGGCAAAGGGCATATTGTGGGAAGGTCTTCCAACTGACCTGGGGTGTGCCAATGGTTCAATTCAGACATTTGTTTGGGGTCTTCCTCTACCAGAACAGCTGGACATTGCTATATAATCGTAATTGTTCTCTGTGATGTATCGCCAAAACATACTGCGAAATATAATTTAATTATACCAAATTCTAACTATTATTTTTTCTGTAACCCACTTAAAAATTATTATTCTGTCTGTATTATTGCACGTAGATTTAGTGTTTTTTTCAATTACTGCCTTCTTTATAAAATATAGAAATTACACAACCTGTATTTTTCTGTTTGCTATTACCTGAGCCAGTAGTTTTATTTTTCTAGAACCATCCTAGAAATTAGCAACTGTATTTCTTCAGTAAATTTAGGACATGTTTTATTCACTGCATCTCTATGCCATTCTTATTCCCTTTCATCTGAATTGTATATTTCTGTTGAATAAGTGCTTTGAGCCAAATTAACAGCTAGCTTAATTGCCTAATAGTGGTTGATAAGGTAGTAACCAAGGAAAGGACTTGGGAGTTCTTGACATAAAATTGTGCTAATCGAAATATAATAATATATATTAATGTTGTGTATAAAATTTCCTTTGTAGAACATGCAATAGATAAAAATAAATAACAGTCACTAGCCTAGCAATCCCCAGAGCTTATGGTAGACCAACCAAGACATAGATAGAATATGTCGAGAGTGACTTGAAAGTGTGCTGTCTGTCCAGCACCAATCTGCTGAACAGTTACATGGAGAGTGGGTGTGAGATACTCAGGCCACCTGCTGCCTACCCCAGAAACTGGGACAACCGCAGTGGTAAACTTAAATCTGGATCCGACAGACACTTATAAAAATGTTAGAGAAAAAAAAAATTGCACATCTTATGTAGACATGTTAATTTCCAAAAGGACCTGTTCCCAAATTGAAAACCACTGGTATTGTAAGAGCTTGTTAAGTTCAAACCTGAAATCATGATCTATATGCTGCCTTGATAGGGAAGACATCTGACAGCTAATTACCCACAACTTTATCCGCAATTTAACATTTTTTCCAAGAAATTTTTACCGTAAATGATCGAGACTTGTATTCCCTACAGGAACTTTTTACAAAGAAAAGAAAAAATGGTACAGACCTTATTTCCTTTTTAATTACAATGTGGAAATGCTTAGTTATTTGATATCTGTAAAATTAATTTTGTCTAATTAAGCAGCAAGATTGGATTTTTAATTGGTTTAACATGCAACACAAAGACTGTCATGTTATGAAATCGAAATAAAGATTGAACATTTGTTAAGCAAATTAATTTGTTTCTGAAACCTTGAAATATCACAGATTTATGTCTACACAATAGAGGCTTTTAGTAGTAGATGGCCAACATTTTAATGCCATCTTTTATAGTATATGTAACTGAACCTGGTAGCACAGTCGGTAGAGTCGGTAGAGCGTTGGGTCCTGGTTCTGGAGGCCCTGGGTTTGATGCCGGGCTGCGAAAATACCAAAGTTGTTAAACATGGTAGTGGTATAGCTCCTTAGTTAATTATGCTTCTAGTGGACACCGTCTCCACATAACTGAAATACCATTGATGGGACAATATAAACCTTCCAAACATTTCACTGTTATGAACTGATAACATCAACATATGTAGAATTAAACATGTCTTAAACTTTATTTTTGAATTATGACGACATTGTGTACATGATACTTATCGGTAAGTTATAATCGCTATATTTAAATTCTCAACTGACAATTTACATTCCATTGGTGCATAGTTATTATTGAGTGTGTGTACAGGTCACTGTGCCTGTTGGTTTTCATGATGTTCATTGCCTAAACCCTTCTGCTACATTTATTTATAACTGATATTTGATTGGGTTTACACTATTTGCCTAAACCTGATCTATTTGGTGTACATTTGTATGATTTTTGTTATAATACCATCATGCATTATTTTATAAAAGTAAATTGCAGTCATCTTGGTGATTTAACAGTATGTTTCTGATTGCCAATCCTTATACAAAATAGGGCATAGAACAGATAAAATCCTCCAATACCATTGCTGTAAGCAGCTCTTATAATTACATATTTTTAGACTTGCTACTTTAAAGAACATAAAAAAACAAAAGTGTTTTTTTCATATTTTTTTATTTCTTCTAGGACTGTCATTGTGACATTATAACATTTGCCTATAGAAGAATTGTCATTCTTTGAAGCTTGAAAAAAGGTTAATTATTGCAAAAAATTAAGACATTACATAGTGAAACAGTGCAATTTCGGTTTCTATATTTAGCAATTTGTCATACAAAAAGGTCCATTGATTACTAAGAAAGAACAATGAATATCACCTCTTCACCTGCTTCCAGTTGTTAAAAGCATTTGTAAACAGTGTAGGTCCAAATAAGCCAATGCACACTCAAATAGAAGCTTTCTGATCAATGTTTGCTGCAGAATCATTATAAAAAAGGTCTGGTTACTGTTACATGTGTATGAAAATGAATTTATATGGTCAGTCGTTAAAATGAATTGATAACCATAATTGGAGAAGAAGGCAAGATTTTTAAAATCAACTGTCAGGAGTAAAATCGATGAAAGAGATTTTTTATTTTTCTTGCTTAAGCCATCGCTACATGTGGTTATGCGGATTACCTTATATTAGCACAGCTTTCTTAGCAGGAATTGATCAGGCTGAAGCGGATAGTGTAGATCCAGGTCAGTCAGATAGCTCTCAGAAAAACCCTCTGCTTGGAGCTTTCAGATATATTTTATTTGCTGCAGAAGCTTTACTTACATGCCTTTTTGTACTTTTTTTTTCTTCTGGAAATTATGAATTGGTTGCAGAGTAAGGGTGCAATGAGTAAGCCAGAGTGTGGGTTTCCCACTGATATAAAATGAAGCATTGATTTGTATTATTTAAAAATTCACAAGTACCTGCTATATAAACAAACCTGGGGTTCTCAGGTCTTGTATGGCTGTAAGTTCAATCTAAATGAAATTGTTGGCTGGTAATTTATTATTGTGATTGTGATGGTTTCCAGTTGAGTTCATAAAGATGGTGTGAAGATTGATGGTCTTGATAATGATGATTATGATGATTATGCTGGCTGCTAATGATAATGGGTGATGATGATAGTACTGGTGATATAGGTTACAGTTATAAGGTTTATGTTGATGATGATTGTGATGATGACAACAACAGTGGTGATGGTATTGATGATGAAGGATGGTATTTGTTAAAAAGACAGCAATAATGATCAATGATGATCATCATGCTTAACTTCGACAAATAAGGCTAAATTCTTTTCCTTTTCTTTTTATAAACATTGATTTGACAAAATGTCCAACCTATTATAACAATAAGGCAAAGATTTTTAATTTGATCTATACTAAAAATAAAAATGTTTTAAAATTATGCTATTACTCATCACATACTCCTCATTCCTTTTGTATGTCATTTGTCATATGACTAACTTCAGTGACATAATGTCATGGGTTAATATCCACATCATGTTTTCACCTATACTCGATTGGTTTTATTGTTATGTTAACATTAAGTACAATATTTGTTAATTCCTCTCTAACAGCTTTGTATTGGAATTGAGATAAGGTAGCCACAACAGCTGTGTGGAAATAATAGAATATCAATTTCAATGAAATCGTGATATATTTTAACCTTAGTCTGGTCCTTTAAATAGTGTTTCTAATCTTCGGAAAAACTCAACTTTTAAGGATTGTTATCTTTACTGTTTATTAACCACTCATGTTGTTTCTTCTTTAAGTTCTTCTATTCACAGATTATAATAGACATATTATGAGGGACCCGACCAGGTAATGCAATAGGTAGAGCACTGGCTCTAGGTACAGGAGCCTCCAAGTTTGAAGCCAGATCATGACATATCAGTTGTAAAAAATTGGTAGTGGTATTGCTCCCTTGCAAACGCTCATGCAAATTTTAGGGTAGTTCCGTGATTGGTTTGTTTGTTTGTAGGGTTTATCGTCCCAACAACAGTATTTCAGTTATCTGGAGACGGTGTCCACTTAAAGCAGATATAGCGCTGCCTTCACTGTGTATAGCATGCCGTGGAACTACCCTTATATTTGCTTAAGCGTTAGCAAGGGAGCTATACCACTACCATTTTTAACGACTGATATGTCGCGGACCGGGATCGAACCCGGGGCCTCCCATACCTGGAGCGGGCGCTCTACTGATTGCGCTACCAGGTCCGGCCCGTGATTGGTTGACCCAGTGTCGGGATAATGTGACTGGGTGTGGTATCATGCCATGTGTAAATGGCATGCTGTACACATTGAAGGCAGCACTATATTTGCTTCAAGTGGACGCCCTATCCAGATAACCGAATTATTATTGGTGGGACAATTAACCCACTAAACAACAGAATATTATAAAGATTATACGGAGACATTTGCTAAAGTCCTCTCCATTAAAAGCTGAACATATCTTACCCATATGGCGAAATTGTTGTCTTTTCATGTAATTTAAATTTAAAAATAGAATAAATGAACTAAAAGTGCTTTTAATTGATGTCCCATATCTCGGTGAAAAGTGAAACAGAACACCCCACTTGTCATTACAATCGTGTATTTCCAGTCTGAGCCATGCTGCACAGTTAGCTATTTTTAAACTAAGAAAACCATATGACCCCTTATTTCTAGATAGTTTTAAGCAAAAGTCCGAGAATAACACATGGGTAGTTGACACATGTAGCAAGCTTGGGCGCGGTCATAGTTTCATTTTCATTAGTATCATGAGGACATCTTTGTGTCCTCAGTATAGTAGAGCATCTAAACTGTCTCCTTTAGAGGCCTTCACAATAAGAGTGTTGAGTTGCAGGGGTTTTGTTAGCGAGGAAATTGTAAAATCCTCTTTTTAGCCAAAGAAAAAGTCAAATCCGCAGGTGTCAAATGGTGAATAAATGTTGAAAATCTTTACAATTGGCCTGCTGGGCTTGAATTAATCAGGCTGAGGTAAATAATTTAGACCCAATGAAGGGGTCTTGACCTTATGGAGGATTCTAATCAGGATTTGCATTACTAGTTGAGGGGTAAAAGTATCTGAGGGGTAAAAGTATCTAGCACAATGTCTGTCCACATAGTTATTAGCAATGGACTGGGATTTTGTATTGAGTATATAGTATAGTTGGGTTTGTAGCTTTGAGTTTGTTAACAGTCTCAAGATTACATTGAAGTAGCATATTGACTTTTATTAACAATTCATTCTTATTGTGGCAGAAAAATTCAGGGGGGTGGGGGTGGCTTAGAGAGAAATAAAAGAAATAATTCTGTAATACAAATTTTTCTTCTTTTTTTTTTTTAATGAAAAAACAAAAAAAGTTGCCGATTTGTTACTCCTCTGATTGCTTTGTCTCTCACCGCGTGGGTTCAAGTCCCATTCGATAAGAAGGTCGTCCAGCTGACTTGCAGTGGTTCTACCCAGTCATGAGTTTGGGGTCTTCCTTCACCAAAAAAGCTGGATGTTGCTATAATAATCATAAATGGTTGCTACAGTGTATTTAAAAAAAACAACATTATTGTTGTTTTTCAGACTATCATTATAAAATCACTGCAGTAATGTACCTCAAGTTCTTACCAATAAAATGTGCAGTGGTTGTACATGCTTTATATTGGAGTTTTATTTCCTCAATAAATGTTTTAGAGCTATCATGTTCATTCGAAAAGACGCGAATGCATTACTCAGCAAACATTAAAATTAAACTTCCTAGTGTATTCTTTTGAAATGCATAAAAATGTTTATTAAACTGTGCAATCATATAAAACACATTTGACTGGTACGATCATATTAAATACAAGTAATCAGAATAGAAGGCTTCTGTTCTGTTTGTATGAAGAGCTCTCTCCTCACAGCGGTTACGCTATGTTACATTAACCACTGCTGTCTTATGTAGCACATGACCATGGAGCAGCATTACATTGAAATCTGTGTCACTGTAAAATGTTCCAAGCATTTTTATTGAAACAAATATTACTTTTTAAAATTTTTCATTCTTGAGACTTCAGAAATATTTTAATTTAAAAAAAAAAACATTCTTCAGAATTTTCTAAAAATATTTTCATTCCTGAGACTTGTTGGTAAGATAAAACTTTATCTCATAATTCCCAGATCCTGTGTCTTGGACACCAAAATAATCTCGATATTAAGTACCAATAAAATTACGTCAAATAGAAAAATTAAGGAGTACGATTGAGAAAATGTATACTATAAGACCAGTATTCACCAACTGTTCATAAGTAAGAATTGCTCAAATCAAGGGTTTCAATCAAATTATTTTTGTTGGCATAAAAATTGTGACTTGGGCTTAAGTCATGACTAAGACTTACGAATGGTTTGTGAATATGGGACTATAAAGTACTGACTTGATTACTGTGAGACTTATTCATAGGCACACTTGCCTTGTTTATGGAAGCTCAAGCATATCACAATTGGATTCATATTTCAAGCATATTTGTACATTAATAATTCCATTAAAATGATAATAAATGCAGATAAATGCATGTTTGCATAAATATGTGTAAATTTTACTGTGATGTACTAGATCCTTAACTGTGTACTGCCCAGGCATGTTACTGCCATTACGCACATGCGTAACCTCCGTTCGAAAAAATCGAAAATCCTAAAAGTGCCCATAACCCTAAGAAAGTCGAAATGATATATTTTATTTCGGTAGTTTCTACTTATCCTTACAACTACACCAATCAAGTTGGAAAGGTTTGAAATGATTAAGCTTATACACATCAGGATTTTAGTCATTCACATTTTGCCTCAAGTTCCTCACATGTCTGCATTTTACCTGTTATTCATTAGAAAAGAACAAAATATTTTCAAAAGTATAACTGCAAAGGTTAATTCTCTTGTAATTGACAGGCCGCAATAGCTATATTGGTAGAGCGTCAGCTTGCGGAGCGGGAGGTCGCGGGTTCAAACCCCGGCTGAGTCAAACCAAAGACTTTAAAGTTAGTAGGAGTGGCTTTCCTTCTAACGCTCAGGGCTAAGGGGACAGCATTACGCCTGACTCATCGTGTCAGTATAATGGATCAGCCGGGTTCAGTCCCTGGGCACCTCATAAGTGCCCTTGTGGTATAATGATAGAAATGTCGCTGCTCAGTATTGGCAAAAATGCCGGCAAATCTTATTCCCAATCCCATCCCTTGTAATTGTGCAGAACTTTACAAGCGGCCCAGATAATCACCTGGTACTACCTACTTGTAAATAATGAAGTTTCCCTAGTCTGGGCCTGCAAGTTGACAGTACTTGTTAACTTGACAAAATTCTTGCATGCATATATATTGCCTAAATCTTATTCTTTTACAACTCTGTCATTATTCACCCACACAGTTTTAGTAGATAATTATATGACTGTAGATTTAGTCATTTTTCAGTTCGTGCAGATGATTAAGTTGTATTCAAGATGGAGAGATTGCTAATAAGTTTGGGTTTGTTTTTTTTTCGTATTTTTTTTGGTTACCTGTCTTTATCAACGCCTTGTGATTGAGAATCTAAATATAATCTTGTATGCAAGTCAGGACAACTTCACTCGCCTATAGAGTGTGTGGGCTAATTTATACATGTTGAAGATGAACATGTACACCTTGACACTCACCAGGATTTGTAAGCAATAAGGAAAAGCTTAGTTTAGGATATTTCTCGAGACAACAAGATTATAGAAATTAACAACAGAATACTTCTCTTACGTTTCAGGAAATCTTTAAAGAATATAAGAAAAACTTCTTAGTTTAACTCTTAAGACGGCTGTTCACATATTTATAAGGTTAAGGCAAATAGTGTAGATCCATATCAGCCAGCTCCCTTACTATGAGCTTTCTGATAAGGATCTACACTATTTGCTGCTCAATCTCTGATAATAAGTATATCAAACCTGACGTGTAAGTTATATAATACTGTCTCCAGATAACTGAAATACCTTTGGTGGGAAGATAAACCCAATAAACGATAAAAAATAACTCATAAAATGTTGAAGTAAACATTCCTGAGAATTCAGCAAGGGTTTTAACAAATTGTAACAAGCTATGTGTTCAATGAGAAAAAAATATGTAATTATCTAGGACATAATAAACATAATCACCTTCTTAACTTACTATTGTCCTGCTTATAAGGAATGGCTTGCAATATCTAGGATGGTAATTATTCTTAGTATCTTGTCAAGTTTAGTGAAACATGCAGCAATACATTGCATTCAAATACAAACTATTTCTTTATTGCTGCAAAACAATTCATGGGATGTTTAACCCCAGATCTTTTACAAATCGTTAAGATTTTGACTTAAACACCCAGAAAACAAATAACCTACACTCCTTGCTTGTCAGCTATCCCTGAGTTTTAAATTGAGGAAACCCTACCCACTTTTATATTGAGAAATAATTTATCCATTTTGAAAGCCAAGAAAAGAAATGTTTTCACTCGGAAAGCCATATATCCACTTTGAAAGCCAAGAGAATAAATGTATCCACTTTGAAATTCAAATAACTGAAGACACTTTTATAGAGACACTTAACTGATAATGTTACTTTTTCTGATACCCTTGCATTGACTCAGTTATTATTATTTACACTTGAAGCAATATTTTAAAATATTTAAAATCATCATTAAAAGTGCTGAATACCCATTTTATTTACATTTCATTTTATGTTGACTGCAGCTGTATAATTTCACACTCTTGTGATTAATGCATATCATTAAAATTCCTTACCTGTCCAAAAAAGGAAACCCTAGACATTCTGAACCTCTCAGTGAGCTATGTCATATTTTTACTTTTACTAAATTAAAACCAGCTGAGCTACAGATTTTTGTCCCTAAAAGGACTTTCTATACATGAGAGTGTGAAGATGATGGAAGAGTTTAACAAAATGTGACATGCATGTAAACTTATCCATGATCTGCTATAGTTTGTTAACATCCTCATTTTTTAGCTATTTACTTAAAACTTTGCAAGGTTAAGTGGACATACAGCTAGTGACTGCAGCAAAAAGTGCAGATCCTGATCAGACAGCTACCATGGAGACTCACTGGTTGATCAGTATCTGCATTTATTGCCTTAGCATGATCAGAACTAATCTATCAAGTAAGATGGGAGGTTTTTGTTTAGTGATGGAATATATACAGGCCTGGGTATTGACTGGTTTATAAGAATACCAGGAGGTCTGTTTCTATCCAAGTTGGTACATAGAGTGTTGACAATGGTCAAGATTTTAATCCCTTAGTTGCTGACTGATAACCCACTAGGTCTGGTAAAAGTACTGGCGGATAGCTGAATTAACCCCTAGGAACTTTCATGTAATTTTTCAGAGCTGCATATAGGCAGTCACACTGTCAGGCTGTGTATAATGTGTCTGTCCATAAACCCCATTTCCATGTCATGACCAACATTTCCATATTTAGGCAAATAGTGTAGATCCAGATCTCCCAGGTATCTGCTGATCAGGATCTGCACGAATTGCTGCTGAGTCTAGTTTTGTTCACATTTAGTTTGTTTTTTTGTTACTTTGCACTGACACAATTTTGGTCAAATTGACAACATTCAGCTAATTATTGGCAGAGGAAGACCCCAAACGTTTATCTGGGTCGAACCATCAGTGATTTACATTTAGTTATATGCCAAAAACAAAGTTGTTTTAGTTTTGGTTATTAACCAAATGCAGCAATCTAAGGTTTAATAAATTTTGTTTAGATTTTGTTGTGGTTTTTGTTGTGTGATTGAAACAGCTGAGAAAGAAGTCTGAGATCCAAAAGGATATTGACTATCACTTAAGAAGGCAGTACAAAGAAAAAATGAATACATGGGATTGTGCTTTTCAAGTTTCATTAAACCAAACTATTATTCTAGTAAATGATTTCTAAGCTAGTTATAACTTCCTTTTTTAATGCCTGTTCTTAATTTCCTTTTACTTCAAACAGGAAAACAATGTCATTCTTTCCTGTAACAAAAGTGTATTGAGTCATGTCTAAGTGGCCATCAGTTTGATTATGCTGTAAGTAAAAGCGTTATACATTGAGGAAAATGTATGAATTGCTTTCAAAGCATGAGATGGTTATACTTTTCTTTTTAGTCTTAATGTCTTAGTTTCAAGAACTTTCTTGCATATTAACAATAATTATAGGCTTTATAAAAATTTGTGCTTTTCAATTCCTTAACATAAAATGCAGTTAATTTTCATTTTCCTTAGTACACAAATGGTAAGTATTTCAGTCATCTGGTGTCTTCCGCCACCAAAATAGGTGGATGTCGGTATAATGACCATAATGGGTCAATGGGATATATCTCGGACATATACCTAGGACCTCTTGTAGGGCAGTCCAATGCTCCACTGAAAACTACACTTGTGGGTCTTGGTTCATGCTTGCGTTAATTAGTATTAATATATATTATGACCAGCACAATGGTCACATTTGAATTTCAACATATCATGTAATTTTTTGGTGCTTTTTATTCAATATTTATCAGTTTATTTGGATTCAAGTTGGGCCCAAGTAGCAATAAAAAGCAGTTGCTTTTGTCAGTCGTCTGTGCTATGTACTTCATGTTTTTAATTGTTTTTTTTTTTACTACTTTCACTGTTTCAGTTGAGTAAGTATGGCTTTGCTATAGAGTTTTTTTGGAGACAAAATAGATAGAGAACTAAAGGCTAGTCTAAAAAATAATTCAAGCTGGTGTTGAAAAATAATAACAAGATTATGGCGAAAGGATAATAATTCATACCGATGGTTGTTGACTGTGTGTCATAGTGCTTGATTTATAGTAGCAGTTTCAAGGTGAGTTGAAAGTCAGGTACATGGTAAGGATTGGGGAAAAGTGTCAACAAGACCAGAGAGTATTCACCTTAGCAATTTTTTTGCTCAGTATTAACTGATCAGGCCTAGACAGATAGTTTAGATCCAGATCAGACAAGTCAAACAGGGATCTACATTATTTGCATCTAAGTAGACAAAGTCTAGTAATGTGTATAAGTTATCATTGCATCTAGTTGTTATGGACAAGAATCGGTACGAGTTATTTATGAAATATATCAGGTTAAGGGTACAGAGTTACAACATTACAATTTATTACTTTTGAGGAGCAACCTGCCAGGTAAAACTTTTGACACGTTCAAGATCTCATATCAGCAGTTTTCAAAACAGTTTTCATTTTCTGAGAGTGAAGTAACAATAGTCAAAGATAAGTGGAGATAATGTTCTTCACCATGTATGGAAATGTCAAACCAAAATTGCACTGTGCTTCTTTCCCACAAAGTAATTATATTTATTGGGGTTGTTAAAGTTTTTTATCTCAAAGGTCTTTATACTTTTTATGATGTTAGGTTAGAAGCCTGTCAGAAAAAGAATATTGTGTGCCTGTGGTTCTACCCAGACATTTATCTGAGGTATCTTCCACCAAAATAGCTTGACCTTGCTATTATGACTATGATTTTGTAGCAGTTTTGGTGGACCCTGACAAATGTCTGGAAAGAACCACTGGCACACCACATTCAGCTGGAAGACCTTTCGATATTATGTCCTTGTACCGGACCTGGTAGCGCAATTGGTAGAGTGTCGGCTCCAGGTATGGGAGTCCCCGGGTTCGATCCCGGGCCGCAACACAACAAAGTTGTAAAAAATGGTAGTGGTATAGTTCCCTTGCTAACACTCAGTGAAGGCAGCACTATATCTGCTTCAAGTGGACACTGTCTCCAGATAATTGGAATACTTTTGGTGGGACGATAAACCCAAAAAACAAACAATATTATGTCCTTGCCCCAAGTGGGACTCGAACCCATATGGTGAGATACAAGCAGAGGAGTTAAAAGTAAGCAACTTTACAACTCGACCACAGACACTTCTTTGAGTGTAGGGCGTAAGAGACCATGAAATATTTGGTCATATATTATGGTAGATAATGTCGCTGGGCTGAAGGTTAATTTAGATGGGAGCTGGGTTGACACTGTTGATAAAATAGAGGTCTTACCCTGCCCATAAACATTTGCTGTCCAGATAAAGCCAGGTTTTATGGGCTGTTACTTAGGTATGGCTTAACTATTTGTAGTTCTTGTGGTTGGTATAATTTTGTGGAAACAACACTTTGATGGATGGTCCATGCAGTACAATTATACACCAGATACACCGGATTGAAAGCCACCAACACGTTACCAAGGTTTTGCACTTATAAATGCTTTGCCATTATGTAGGTGGGTTGGAAATTTGTGTACATCAAATTAACAAAATTATTGTGACAGTTGCAACAAATGTTTGTTATTTATGTAGTATGACACCAAACAATGTTTAGATATAACCACTCCATATGAAAGTTTTTCAACCCAACTATGGTGCTAGAACTCAGTGAGGGGCCAAGTAGTAAAGGAATTTCATATGAATGACTAACTGCCTGGCCATGTGCTATTTAGTCTTAGTACCCTTTTGATTTAACATAATCGTGATGCATTATGCAAACTAGAAAACCCAGTAACCTAAGTAAATTCTTCTCCTGATATTGTGATGGCCAATGTTCATTCTTAATACAAACTACTGCAAACAAGTCATGGTATAATTGCATGAGTAGAATAAATGCATACTCAATGGAAAATGCTGATTCAGTGAATTGGATGTTATCAAGGAGTTCATGTATCAGTGCATAGTCTGCTCCCTGATACATCAATTCAGTAAAATATAATTGTCCATAAATAGATGCATGATTTTTGCAGCCCCTGAATGCTGCTCTATGCATGACTTTGAATAAGACTGTGCCAGGGGAGGCGGGTTGCATTTTCACACTCAAGGCAACTTGCTACAAAAGTACTAGTGCATAAAAATCACAATACCTTTTATCATCTCCTACTCACTGAGCCTTAAGGCAGGGTAATTTGCAAAGTGGGATGATTTTATTATCAATAAAACAGGTAGAGGTGGCCGTAAAGGTGTGTGTTTAGAAGAATGAGTAAGAGTTAAGTGCTAGAGAGGGGAACTTGGCTGTCTTTGTTAGGCGGGTACAGACTTAATGACAGGTGTGACAAGGTTATTTTTAAGTTAAACCTCATCCTTGGTGGTACCAAGAGTTCTGTCTAGAATAAACGTCACAGCACAATGTTTCATTGTATGTATGCTAAAAAGGTAAAGGTGTTCAAACAGGGAATGAGACAAGCTCTGGGTGCTTATAAAATGTTTTATAACTTGGGTCTTAAGCCCTTGTCCATTTATTTATGACATATAAAATGCTGCCTTAAGTCTCAATTAAGTTGGTCATAAAAAAATGTTAAAACTACACAATCTGTAATACAAAGACTTAACATGGATGGCACAGTTGATGATTTCAAGTTGCTCTGTTGCATTACTTTTTTTTAAATAAGTAAACTTTGAATTGATCACAGTTGCATTCTTTTTAGTTTATATGAGCAAAACAATAGACTTTTTAATTTATTTTTAATGAAGACATTTTCAACTTTATCTCTTAATATTCCCCCAAATTTTTTAGTCTAAGCTGAAGGTTGATACAGTCTACAGACTGAAAGTTTTGCCTTTTTTAAGTATATATATAATTTTAATGGAATGTGTTATTAATGTAAATTTTAGTACAAAGCTATGTTAACATTGTATAGCCTTAATATACAGCATGTAGTATGGTTACCCTTGCCGTGGTGTTACCTAATTAGTATCTGCCACATAGCTATAAGGAATGTCTCTATGATGTGTTACAAATACCTGACTAGTAAACCAGAACACTCATATTTTGTCATGTTCCAATTATACTGGCATGTTAGACCATTCAACTGCTAGTTTATCTAGCCTAGACAAGACCTTGTAGATCTGGATCTGCAGCTGGCAGGCCTGGATCTGCACCCAGGTTCTGATGGGGGCTGACTGATAGGAATTAGGATCTGCACGCAGGTTGTGATGGGAGCTCGCTCATCAGGATCTGGAGCTGACTGATTGGGATCTTCATCCAGGTTCTGATGGGAGTTAACTCATCAGGATCTGGAGCTGACTGATTGGGATCTTCATCCAGGTTCTGATGGGAGTTAACTCATCAGGATCTGGAGCTGACTGATTGGGATCTTCATCCAGGTTCTGATGGGAGTTTACTCATCAGGATCTGGAGCTGACTGATTGGGATCTTCATCCAGGTTCTGATGGGAGTTTACTCATCAGGATCTGGAGCTGACTGATTGGGATTTTCATCCAGGTTCTGATGGGAGTTTACTCATCAGGATCTGGAGCTGACTGATTGGGATCTGCACCCAGGTTCTGATGGAAGGATCTGCACCCATGTCCTGATGGGTGCTGGCTGATCAAAATCTGCACCCAGGTTCTGATGGGAGCAGCATGATTAGGATCTGCACTCAGATCCCTATGGGAGCTGGCAGATCTGGAGTTGCACTAATTGATGATAAGTAACACTTATAAAAACTTTCAATTTGATGGTATTACAATTAGTGTGAGATAAATGGTAACAAATTTAGTGGATGATAGGCTCACACATATTTTAAATGTGATTTAATGGCATCTAGGTCTTTAAAGGATTCGCCAAGACTTTCTGTTTAGGATCGGCACTTTCAACTCATGCACTTTTTAAAGAAAAGAAGTCACCTATTGTCA
Organism: Sinonovacula constricta; assembly: GCA_007844125.1. NCBI lineage: Eukaryota > Metazoa > Mollusca > Bivalvia > Cardiida > Solecurtidae > Sinonovacula > Sinonovacula constricta. The sequence continues at coordinate 56,065,512 of CM017567.1, read as the reverse complement.
TAACTGCTCCTGTCGACATCTGCAGCATTGGGGCATAAGTTAACCTTTTTTGTGTGTTAAGGTCCATTTCTCTAAAACTATTAGATATTTTTCTTTAAACTTTGAACACTTGTTCACTATCCAAAACTGAACTTAGGGAAGGTAACCTTCAAATTAATTTTGGTTATGCCAAGATTCGACTAACAATTTTCTCTATATTATTCAGCACTTAAAAAAAAAAAGCTCTTGTTCTCTAATGTAGCAGGTTAAGTGTTGTATTCATATTTAAGGTGTGATTTAACAGCAATTTGTCCCTTTATAGTGGCTGAAGGTTAAAACTACATGGCTGTTGACAGGTTAAAGGTGATCTTTTGTTGTTTGTTTGTCCTCTGTCATCACCATTGAACTATCCTAACCCTTGTTACAACAGACTGGTCATTCTATGATTGCTGTATGCCCAGGGTATACATGTTGGTTTCATAGTATGAAAACCTGTGTTATACTACAGTAAGAATTTCCAAATTTTAAGTTATCTGCCCACAACTTTGTTCAGCATAGGTTAGCATGATGTACTGATAAACACTATGTAGCATATAGTGCAGATTCTGATCAGACAGCTTCCTATCGAGAGTTGGTTGATGCAGAACAACAATGTTTACGTGATATGTAGTATTTAAAGACTTGGAGGGCGCTCGTGGCTTAGTGGTAAAGTCATCGATTTGTAACTACTCAGACTGCTAGCCTATCATGGCATGGGTTTGCGTCCCGCTCGGGGCGAAGGACTTAATGTGGGAAGGTCTTCCAGCTGGCTTGCGATGCACCAGTGGTTCTACCCAGACATTTGTCTGGGGTCTTCCTCCACACAAAAAACTGGACATTGCTATAATGATCATAATTGCTTGCTGCAATGTACTTCAAAAACAAAACATTTAAAGACTTGACCGACATGCTAGTGATTAAAAACGGGCAGTTTTTAAAGTAGCTATCTTTTTCCCTTTCTTTTTACCTTGGAAGCACCAATTGATCCAGCTTAGGCAATAAGTGAGGTTCTATCTGAGCAGGTTTGGCTTCTAACTCTCTAGCAGTGTTTCTAGCTACCTTTTTATAAAGCTGTATTGAAAATAAACTGCCAAGGTAATAACAGGTTTTGAATATTAACAAATACAGCAGGTTACGAGTAAACACGTCTGTTAGAGTGGTCAACACATCACAGTGTCATCATCATAGCCAGTGTTAACACATGACAGTGACATACCTGGTAGACAAGAGGTCTGACTACATAAACATAACAGCTGTCAAATCATCCAACAATTCGTAGCTCTTCCTTGGTGGTCCCTTGTGTCATTTGTGCAATTTATAAATGCATGCTCTGGGTTTTACGTGTCAATGAAATATTTTAATTATTCAGACAAGATGATCTAAGGATAAACTATGAAGTCTGGAGAGGGTTAAGTCAAGAACTTGAGCACATTGGTGTCAGTAACCTGAGAAATCACTGAAGTTGGCTTTTAGCTGTCATAAATCCTGAGAAAAGGAGCATGAAATGTAGGCAGTATAGAACAGCCACAGTTATCATTCATAAAGATAGATATATGAAGGAAACTATCTTTAATTTTAAGGCCATCTTCATGTGCTTACATCAAGTTATATTTACTGCTATATGTGAGGAAAGAAAATTTATCGTGCAGAACTTTGAAAGCCTCTGTAAAATACACAACTACAATGATGCAATGAAAAAAATTAGTGTCTAGTCACTGTTAAATTCTCTTAAAATGCATGCAGGTCCTTTTATGTGGATTACTTGGTTATTTATTATCTAACAAGGGAGACAATTTTCATTTCAGTAATCTTCCCCATTATCATTACCTTCCTGTCTTCTGTCTCTTATAGTAACATGATATGCAATACAAAGCTCATGCAGGAAGATTGCTATATAATTGTTTTTTCCTTTTTGGCCAGATGTTTCACAAAAGTGTTAGATGCATATTTATAGGTATTCCTTCCCTATGTTGTGATCATACAAAAGTATCCCATATCAGAATTGGGAGTTTATACATTTTTTGATAATGAAATCCTTATGGAAGTCCACATAATCCAAAAACATTAACCCTGTTACTGGCAGCCCTTGTTATTATGAAATTGTTTTGTTCATAAAATCTCTATATACACAGGTTACAAGATGTACTGCAACGGCCATCAAAACAAAATAGTAATGACTGATCAACCAGCTTCCAGTGGAGCCTGGGATGAACAGGATCTACACTGGTTGCATGGTCCTTGTATATACAATTCATGATTAGCAGGTTAAGAGTTAATACAGACTGGAAGCTGACGATAAAGAAACCTTCTTGCAGACCCTAAAGTGGACTTTGACAGTAATCTGGACTTAGTTGAGGACAAGAAAGCAGTCAGGGGTTTATGTTGAACTTAGTTGAGGACAAGAAAGAAGTCAGGGGTTTATGATACAGGGTTATACTTTTATGAAAATATTACACAGTATTTGACTTTATTTATATATATATTCAGGGCTTATTAAAAAAATATCTATTTTAGGTAATTTCTGATGAATATATGCTAGCCTAACTTCATTGAATTGTTGAATTTTTTTTTAATTGTGAGCTCGAGTCCCGGCTGTGGCAAAGGACTTAATGTGGTAAGGTCTTCCAGCTGACTTACAGAGTGCTGGTGGTTCTATATACCCAGACATTTGTTTGGGGGTCTTCCTCCACCAAATAAAAAACAACATAAGTCCAAACATTTTTTTTGATCCAGCGTTTCATATGATAATGAAGGTGTTATGCTTTGGAATCTTTAATGGATAGTACTGATGGTAAATCCTTAAGTTATTTGTTCTGTGAAGAAGTAGGTTTTTGGAGAATTCTGGAATATATCATCCCAAATTCAAATAAGATTACATCTTGTTTCTGAGCCCAGTTTAATTAAAATATTTTGTCCAGCATTTACAAGTCAAAGGAAGCAACATTATATTATATTATGACAAATTATAGCATGTTGAGTTTGTCATATGCCTTCTTTGGGGAAAAATTTAGGTCCAGATCAGCCATCTACAACTGGGAGATGTCTGATCAGGATTTGCACAATTTGATGCCATATAACTGGATTAAAATCACAGGTAAATACTTTGAATATAAATTACATTGACTGTACGTTGTTTAAAAATGATGAAGTCGGCAAGCTAACAGTTAATGGACTTCTAAATAGATTTTCATTGCACAAGTTCATGGTCATGGATTGTTTAGTGTTTGGCTTGTGATTAAGATGGCAAGATAAGATGACAAGATCTGGTTCACAGTGCCGCCCAATTCTTCAAAATCTTTTGATGAGTCTTAAACTATATAGATGTATTAGTCGTTTTTCTACAACATTTGTATGTAGTCAAAATTGAATTCTTAAATTACTATTTTAAACATTTCTTTAGAAGGTTAAAAGTCCTCCCTATAGAGACTTATCAATGAAAAAAAGTGTTTTTTTTTACTAAAAGGACAGCTTTTATCTGGAGAAGAGTGATCTAGATCTATATTTTTTGCCTAAACCTGATCAGTTAATATTCAGCAGGCTAATATCCAGCCTTGACAAGTTAACAATGCAAAGCTGTGCATTATGGCAATGTGAATTATGTATGCAAGATTATATCTAGTAATTTCTTAAGTCATTGTCATTGTCCACTGAATTTGTTCTTGATAATAATCTTACCTAACAAAGTAGCTGTATAATTAACCTTCCTTTTCATAACTGTCAAAACATGGCGCTACTTGCCTTTTAAATAACAAATCCATGCAAGCAAACTTTGTAAAATTTTAAAGCTTTGGCAATTAACAGATAATTACACAAAGGTGTGAGCACTGTATTAGAAGTGAAAACTGTTACATTATGAGAAAAAGCCATGCCAACAAATTCGGTTAAATCTTGATATTTCAGCAATTAACAGATAATTACACAAAAATCTGTACATCGTATAAGAAGTAAAATAAGGTAACATAAATGTCAAGTCTTCTGCCATCTTTTCTTAAACTGGTTAATGGAAGAAAGATTTTAGTCTTAAAATAAAATCTCACAAGGTTGTTTACTTTCTTGAATGATTGGAAAGTCTTATTGCAGACTTTGAGTTATTGATTGCTCGAACAAGAAAATGTTGACAAGGGGTTGCCAGTAGTTAAGTGACGTTTCTGTTACCGCTAATAAAGATTTATGTGCCTAAGATTGAGGCAAAGAGAATGTCTGCCAGTTACCAAAAATAGAGGAAATTATCACCTCTGTGAATGGAAGGAACATCATCAGTGTTGTAAACAGATGAAGCTGAGGTTTATATTGTACCATGTCATGTGGTTTTTATACCTAGTCCTTTTAAGGACCTTTATTTAAATTGTAGTATATAATGGTTACATCAGTTTCAAAAGTTTTGTAATTGAGTTAAAATGAATAACTATGACATCTTTTGTTGAATGATAGAATTCTTTTTACAGTCATGTCATGTAGATGTTTATATTGTGGTGGAATAAAAAAAAAAAAATGTTAGAATTCCAAGAACTGAACATCTTGATCAAATATACCAGAAATCTGTTTTCACCATAAATATTCCTCGATAAAATAACCAGACATTTAGATCTGAATCATTTTAGAAAATGCAAGTTAAAAGAATGCCCAAGTAAATGTATGTGGATTGTTTTTCTTTTAGGGTAATTTTTCCATCAAAATCAGGTCTCTTGTTCCCTAGCAAAAGCAGTTTTTTTCCTAGCAAAAGTTTTTTTTTTTTTTAGGAATCTTAACATTTTTACTATGATCTTTTCAATTGAATTTTTCCATTTCACGGACATCTGTTTTGTCAAACAAATTTCCCCTATATTGTACTCTGTAACAGCTGTACTTGATTGCTATATATAGAACAGAAGCGACATTGTTGTGACTAAGCCAACAGGTTCACACTATAGTAAAAAGCAAAATTCACACCTTGGCAAAAAATCAACAACTATAACTATCATCTGTCAGAATGTTAACACTTTAAAACAAAAATATAAACCACAGAGGTTTGTTATCTTTGTCACCAGTTGTAACAACATCTCTGATAGTTGTTAACATATTTTCATGCTTTAAATCTCTTTGAAGCTTTAAAATCATTGGGCGGGTTGTATTATGAATCACTCTGAGTTAATTGTCACAACATTGGACTGCAAAAACCTTGTCCAAATATTTAAAGTTTCCAACTAGAAATATTGGCGGATGGAGCTTGTTAAAAAGGTTGGGCTTTGCCATTTACTAGTTTTCACAGTTTGCATGGAGGCCAAATAGCAGACCAAACTTAAAAGCGGAAACCCGTTAAACAGAGAGCCAGAACAAGGCTTTTAATATAACAATCATCTGTGTTTGTTTTGTTTGTACAAAAGATTTTTGTCAAGGCAGTGGTTACTTTCAAGTGACCCGAGTCTTTTAATTGAAGTGCTTTTTGTCATTTATTGACTAAAATTGAATGTAGTTCTATAAGGAGTTTGCTGTTTGTTGTAGGTCTTATGTTTAAATTGTTATTTATGTCATTACTTGCTTTTAAATGACAATGATAAAAATATGATTTAATTGATAAAAATATGATTTAATTGTTCTGTTTCTTACTCTTTTAGGATAACATTGTAAATAGTAGCATTTATTTGTTTAAAACACTTAAATTGTTTTGTATTTTTTTCTAACTACTAACATGAAAAAGGTTAAGAATATTTTTTTAGAATTTAGAATCATAACGCCATTTTGGTGTGTGCTAGCTTTTAAGACTCTTTTAACTCACGAGAAAATATTTTGTAGTTATTTAAGAATTTAGAACATTCTGTGGCATTGTAACTGTCAAATGTTTGAAATGTTTATGGCAAAGAAACTTGCAGCAGATTTTAATTTTGTCGTAAAAGTGCAAAATGCAGACATTGGGGAAATGCCATCATATTTGCATTGATAAGTTTGATAGTGGCTGTATGACACTTCTAAAGCCTACTGATGCAATATTATCTGCAAATCCCCAAGTTTAATAATCTTTGTGTGGGGGTATGATTCATTATCTTGGGACCAACCAAAGGTCTATTGTTGCACTATTGGAATAATCCAGACAGAACTTCAGATAACGGTTGCACTTTACTGTATCAACATATCCTATAATTCTTCACCAAATTGCCCACAGTTGGCACTTGCTAGAAATGTCTCACTGAGACATTTCTAATGAGTATCAAGATGATGTGGTTCAGTTAAGACATACAGTTATCCCATAATTCTATACCAAACTGCCCCGCTGTTGGCATTTGCTAGAAATGTCTCACTGAGACAATTCTAATGAGTATCGAGATGATGTGGTTTGGTAAAGACATAGCTATCCCATAATTCTCTGCCAAACTGTTCACTGGTGGTTCTCATTGGAAATGTCTCAGTGAGACAATTCTAAAGAGTATCAGGTTGATAGAGTTTGGTAAAGACCTAAGAGTTATCCCCTAATTCTCTAGCTAACCATCTAACCATATGTTATTGGTATTCTATACAAACTTATCACTAAGATAATTCTAATGGTATAAAGGTTTTGAATAAGAAGTGATAATAAAACCAGCACAATCCTGACAACTTAAGATTGTTTATCACATGCTTTTGACACTTTATACCCTGATAATTGGCAAAATAGGGTGATGTGTCATTTTTCCAGGAAATGTTACATCTTGATAATGAGCTTTATCCATATGTGGGAAAGTCGGTTGATATTTCAGGCTAAATCTGGGACATTTCAATTGTTAGATGGTAAATCACCAAATAATTTGGGTAAGGGAGTAGGGGACAATTCACTGCAAGAATACAAACCCTATCATGCTTTCTTTTTAAAGTTTTATCTTGGCCAGTCGTTGATCTTAAGTATTTTGTGTATGGGTAATAATAACAATTAATAAATAATGTACGAGAGGCCCCGGGTACGATCCCGGGTCGCGACATACCAAAGTCATTAAAAATGGTAGTGGTATAGCTCCCTTGCTAACGCTCAAGCAAATATAAGGGTAGTTCCATGACTGGTTGGCCCGGTGTCAGGATAATGTGACTGGGTGTGGTATCATGCCAGGTGTTCACAGCATGCTATACACAGTGAAGGCAGCACTATTTCTGCTTCAAGTGGACACCGTCTCCAGATAACTGAAATACTGTTGGTGGGACAATAAACCCAATAAACAAATAAATAATAACAGACAATTATTAAAAAATATATATCAGTAGACATCTCTAATACATGGTATAAAAAAACTATACAAATATTAAAATTTTAGTTTGTGGGCATCTGTGGTCAAGTGATTTAGACATTGCACTCCAGATTGGAGGGTCCCAGATTCAAACTTCAACACTGACCAAGTGATGTTAGTCCCAGCAAGACTGTTTACTGCACAATGCTCCATGTACTTACTACCTGAGTACATGTTCTACCCAGGAAGTGGTTGGTCGAGAGGGATTAATAAAAGATGAAATAAATTGTTTCCTATCGACTATAAAAACTAGGTTTAAACTAAATTTTTCTTTTGATATTAAAATCTAACGTGAAAGCTTTTGCCACAAACCTATTATACGGAAGCACCATAACCACACAGGAATTTATGAAAGAAAAGAATAATGACAGGATTTGGAGGAAACAACACACCATAATGGTGTTTATTTCCTGTTTTGAATGACATTATAGAAACAGCAAAAGTGTGGCTTTTCTTGTTTTTCTTAAGGTTGACTTTTTATTGTTGTTTGTTATGTTTACTTAAAGACATTTATTAAACGTAGACTTTTAGTTTTCTTTTGTAAATAATTAGAATGCCAAGTCAGAAATCAGTCTTGGTTAGTTTCAAAGTACCAAAGGTTTTGAACTAACTATATAGGGCCTTGCTGATTGGTATCTCCTCTCACTGCTAGGCCTTTCACTGCTTCTGTCCTTTAAAGTCGTGCAAATTTTCTATGATTTTGTCTTTGATGTCTTATGGCAGCTTATAAAAATACAGCTTCAAAGCATTTTGATGTTTAAATAATTAAGAAGCTGCATTTATATTTTGATTAATTTTGTATTTATTGTTAAGCTGTTATCAAAGTTGAATTATTTGCTAATCATGGATTTTTCAACTTTAAAGAGAAATGTGTGTGTGTATGTTGATTTTAAGAACTTTTAAAATAGTAATTGCTTTTTGCTGTGCTTCCTGTTTCATGCATCATTTATATTATCTTTGATAAAAAAATTATGCTTTTCTTATAATGATTATTGTTTATTCTTTATTTATTATTTAAATATTGATATAGTCTTTGATCATGTTGGCATCTTAATGGGTTTACTGCTGTTTTGTAACATTGATTTTTGTCACAATTAAGGATGTCATGATTAAGAACTGACATAAAGTGAGGAGACTGAAATGATTGCAGACTTAATACTCATTGCCAAGATGTAGTAACTGCAGCTCATGTCACTTTATATTATTATAGCTGACATTGCATTGGTTCTATCCAGTCTCATAAATACTTTATACCTCCATTTCCGTCATACGCTCACGTGTGCCACTCTGTAGAAAAGAATGGAGGAGGTTTCTCGTTTTAGAATTGTTGGTAAAAGTATCAGTTAATCATTGAAAAGTTCATTGGTAAATATTCCACCATATCTCCATATCCAGGGAAAGATCCAGGGTGTGTGTGGTGGGATTTTCCCCACCCCCTACCCCACCAACAAGGTAAAAGAGTAGAGTTGTGGAAACACATACATATAAGCTTCAAAAATACAAAGCTTTTAAAGTAAATTTTGTCATTGACTGCTTAGATCGAAGTTAAAGTCGCAGTCTGTGTATGTATATCAAGTAAAGACTGCGATAAAAGTTGGATGAATCTTGATTCATACCCTCCTAGAAAACATTTTGGATCTGCTCCTGACCATATCTTCTTTTGCAGCTTGTTTTATCTGGCAGTGGTTTTCCTTTTGCATTGTTTTCGGATTTGAATTTCTTTGCCAGTTTGGGGGCTTTGTCAATTTGCACCAATCTGCAAGCTGTTTCTTGGGTGTTCTTTGGCATGAATATACCTTTATGTCATTCCAACTTTGTCAAATAGTACTTATTTCTTTAAATTTTATGCAATTTGGATTATATTTTTTTAAATAAATGTTCCAAAGAAAGTTTTCCTGGATGGAATAAAAGTTAAGATTTGCCTGCCTTGCTTGCGGAGGTCACGTACTGCCATTTAGTTGAAAATGTCAAGGATGGAATAAACAGCCCTGTGTTATCTATTTACAATAAAGGTCATTATTGCCTTTGAGAATTAGTAATGGCCATATTTCAGTCAACTCTCTTGGGGACTTTTAAGCTAAGTCAACAAATTGTGCTAGAAGCATTGGCATGTTTGTTCAAGCACCTATTGTCTTTGCAGAAACGACATTATTCCTTGGCTAGTCAGAACTCCTTCTTGTACACACCATCTAAAAACCATTGCAAACATTCTCCTGTAGCCTATTCCAAAGTTGTATCCTGCCTTTTGATTGGATAGTAAACATTGCTTTTGATGTATTTAGGCTTTTCATTGGTCCTTTCAGGAAACCAAGTAGACAATGTAACAGTCAACATTAAGTGGTCAGATGTTTCTGTTTAGAAAGCTTGTAGATTTTAAGGGCATTCTAATGGTTAGAGCTATTAGATGTGCATTAAGATGTCCTATATGAGTATGATTTCTTTGGGAAAACAGGGCTTTAACTGTCCAATGTTTTAGTGCAGGTTGTCTTTATAGAGTGGGAACATTGAAAGTTGAAGGGATCTGACAGGTCAATGCATTGATATGAGATCCTTCATGGGACTAGGTTGTAAGTTTAATCCCAAAGCTAGACTTAATTACTGCTTAGATATGGTAATAAAGATAATTTAACTTGCTGTACTCAATGAGCTACCATTGTTTTACCAGCACTGTAGGAAAACAGCTTTGAAAGAACTGAACTGGTCATGGGACGGCTCAAAGCAGTGAATGACACGTTATGACTGAGAAGACCTCACTGAGTTAGTGTATAAGATATTCCATTTCAGTACAGCTCTTGTTGCAGCATTCATAAACAATTATTATAAAGATAACAATAATACTATCAAGTCATTTTTGCTTATATATTCATTTAAATGGTGTGTTTTATGTATCATCATGCAACATATTTTCATTTGTCATTATCACATCTTTGTTGCACAAGGCCATAACAGGACTGAAATGCCTCTTGGTGGACCAATAAAATTCTCCAGTAACATTTTAACTGAATGGCATGCTGTTCTGCTGAAACTGATAAGATTTTCAGCCATGCAACAGTCCAGGTTTATTGTTAGCTTATAGTTTGAAAGAGAATTTATCAATAACATGACATTATTTAGAGTATTTGTTTACAATTCTAAGTGACATTCACAAGGGTCACCTAAGTGGCCTTCAAAAAGGTCATAAGTCGCAGAATTAACCCCTCAATTTTAAGAGTGGAGTCCAGATAGTTGTGAGACTTTCATGTGGGGAGGTCTTAAGTTGACTTGTAGTTCCGAAGGCTCTTTTGAGTATGTCTGAAAACCAAATTGAGATGGAAGTGAATTTATCAGTTACATTGCCTAATTAAGCATCCACTTTGAAAAAAATCCCGAACGACCTTTACCTTATCTGTCCTTGGTGTCCAATTTCTTGATAAAAGGAGTTAAATTCTTAAAATGTACTACGCACCTTTGTAACCATATATTACTGGTGCTTGTTTAAGGGAGCTGGCTGATCTAGATCTACACTTTTTTGCCTAAGCCTTCTAATCAATGTGTACTCTACAGGATAAGTGTTCTCAGGTATCTTGCACAAGTTGAGACTTTATGATGCAATTGTAACCTTGCCTATCTGGCCAGCACTTGTCACTATCTTTGTTAAGGCCCATTTGTAGAAATATGAGATAAACAGTGATATTAGGTCCCCTTTAGGAAACATGATTTCTATTTTAGGCTTTTTTCATTGAAGATGTTGGTTATGATTATAGTTTTTAGAGATTTCAGTTGTAGCATTATGCTGGTGTGAATATGTCTGATAAACTCATATAAATTATTTACTTGGTTAGATTTTTTAATTAGAAAATGTTTATTTTAACAATATTTTTCTACAAATGGGACAAAAACCAAAGAGAATTGGTACACATTCAGTATACAAAAGATCCTCTCTTTTTTTGAGGAGAGAGGGGGAGGATGTTCGATATCATTTTTTTTTTTTTCAGAGTAAGTTTGCAGAAAACCAACTAGTTTTGGCAATTCCAATCTGTACGAGATCATGCTCTTTTATATAAACATTCTTTATGAAACAAACATCAAACATTTTTTATAACTGTTCCCTAGCACAGTGCCAGTCCTAGCAGTCAAAATTACAATTTCATTGATTACTAACAGTGATAAGTTGTCTGTTTACGCTGGAATTTATTTAATACCCAATATAATTACCCATAGCCGATAGATTACATCCAGTCTGCCATGCTGCTTCCTGAATCATTATTTGTGGATTGTTTGCACCAATCCTATTTAAGAGAAGCCTCACATGAAAGCCTGTTAGTGATCTTGATTGATTGTCAATATATTTTCTGTAAGCTTCTCAACAACTGGGATCATTTTTGCTGTTATTATTTGCCAATGTTTTCAAGAACCCGCTGTTTCCCCTTTGCTTTCGGCTGCTCGGCATTGATTGAAGGTAGTTTTCTGCAGACCCTAAACAGATTCATGGATTCTGGACTCAAACAATTCTCTCTTATTTACATCAATGATATACCAGGAAAGAACAAAAAGCGAAGTTAATTGTTTTGGACGATGTCTGGCAGGCCATAATTGGCGCTTCCAGAGTATGTCCACACCTCACATGGTTTGAAGGTAATTGTCAGCAAGCCTTGTAATGCAGCAATATGGTTCAATAATCTTTCCAGAAAATTGAAAGTTATTTTCAGCGTGAACTTGTTTTGGTTAAAGATTAAAGCTGTGAAGAGGATATGTTTGGGGGTGGCAGCTGCTGTTTTTCTTGTAGATTTTTTTTTTATCAGTTGCTGCTTATTTTGTAGGTGACAATTCTAATTAGTACTTTAATGAGAGTAAAATGATACTTTTTTGGTGACTTGACTAATTACAATATCCACAAGACAGATTTTAATTGCCAATTTATTATTCTGTGTGACATCATACCAAGAATTTTCAATTCATACTTCTTATTAAAAGCAGCAACAAACCTATGTTATGTGGAATTGGTTTTTGGATGACGGAAATATTAAAGCTGTATGTTAAATGCAACACAACAAAGTTTCTTTAATTAAACTGGTCACAATACTCTGTTCTTGTTTGGTTCAGATTAGTAATCTGTAAATATCTAGCATAGTGTGTTCTGCAGGATATATAAATGCCCACTAATTGTACATATTAGCATTTTATTAAGTACCGTAATACAAAGGGATATTGGCTATAAGTAGCCTTGTCATCTGTCTCATTACTATTCTCCATATAAGCTAATTGATCTGTCAGTCATGGCAGAATCTTAACCAATCAGATTTTCTCAGGTTTCTTATTAGCTTGATTTTTCTCCAAAGTAAAATCTGTCTCGATCTTACAGTATATCGCATGATTCTCAAATGAACCCTATAGTGCTGGTACACATATAACTTTTTACATTGAGACAACTGTTATAAAGGCCAGTTATGTTTGGTTTAGGGAAATAATAAGGGATTTGGCATTAGTAATTATCAAGAACTTATCGCTAACATAGCGAAGACAGTATTAATCGGTCCTTATCAAGACCTTTGCTAACGTAACAATGTCTGTATTAATCGGTAAAACCCTGTTGGATAAATTGGCTGCTGTCTGCGTGTGACATCTTGGCTATGTACCAATAAATTCCGGAGGATTTGTACTGCTAGGGACTGGCAAATCTTATATAATTTGTGTCTAATTGTGTGTGCAGATAGAGGTTCAGTAATGTTATTGTCAACTGACAAGAATAATTGGAAACACCCTAAGGAGTCTTTGGGGGAAAGCGTGGAAATGTTTTCTGTTTAATCGTATTTAATGGTGATTGGATGGTTCATGATGTACAAGGTGTATTGTTCATATATTGCCATTGGGATAATAAGAGTGTTACTGTAGAAGGAGGTTGCCTGCATTGTCATTGCTGTCTGTCATTGGATATTCTATTTTAGACGCATGTTTCTTGTGAAGAGTAGACATTACAGTTAGTTACTTTTGAATTAATAGATATTTGTTCACCCTCCCATTACTTCCAGTCAATATCGACTCAACTTTCATTCACATAATTATCTTTTAAATTAAATCCAAAATTGCAAAAAATGAAATCAACTAATTACACTACCATACATTCAAAATCTTTTATGTCATTTTGACCAATGACTATATCCTTTGATCTGTTACTGGAGTAATGAAAGCAAACAAGATCCGAGACCTTTGTATATTTAGGCTTGAACTAGCATCAAGTTACAAAATCACTTTTTAAACGTATATAATTGACCAAGAGAAATCCATTTTACGTGAAAGTGAAGTGTTTCAGAAAACCCCAAACATACAACCCTGATTACGTCCGATGTCCCAATTGTTTGTGACATGTTGCATGTAGTGCAGTTACTTCAAAGTCAAACTCTCTGAAGTTTGCCATCATTATTACAGTGAATTATAGGCTTGGATTAGAGCTTGTTTCACCCATTTCTAATTTCCTCTCTACATTTCCTCTGATTAGCAATGTCACGGTAATTGCAAGGCAGCAGTCATGGTTATTTAGCTAGCTAACGGACTCAGAACTGAAAATCAGTCCCCAACATACAATAAGAGTCCCTGTTGCACGGGTCTCCAATTGGTGAAATTTTAACAATTTTGCTGATACAAATACTCGATAACATTTCCACCATTGTAATCATGGTATTTGTTGTATTGACCTTGCCTTTTTAATCTTTTCTCTCTTTTTTTTTTAAGCTGAAGCTATACAGTGATTAGCTCAATTATATTGTTTGTTTCCATTTTGCTTGTGTTTAGTCATGAATGAAAATTCAGCCATGGTTGGTTGAGCTTGTTGAGAATTGTTTAGTTTTGCAACAATGGACACTGCTATCTTTTGGATTAGTATTACATTATGATCAATATTTTTTTTAGATAGTCAATAATATTTGCTGGGGTACTCTTTAAATGTCAGCTTTGTACTGTATTACCATAATCTACTGTATATATTTTTATAGTATTGTTTAAAATGTTACTGCTTGCAGAATTTAACTATTTTATCTTTATTTCTTTTATTTAGTATAATCAGACCACAAGGGCTTCAACTTCATACAAAGATAAATCATTGTTTAGAGGTAAACCAAAGGATGCATAAATAATAATAATAACATTAATAATAATTATAAATTATAATAAAATAATTATAATGATAATGTTTTTTTTATAAGGTTATGAGGCTTCTTCAAATCCAATCTAGCCTTTATTCATAGACCGTTTTGTAACTTTTCTAAAGGACAGAAAGTCGTACTATATAGGACCATGCATATAAAAAATGCTCAGTTCAGTTTTAATTGTTAATTGGACCATGCTGACGTTGTTGAGAGGAATTTGTGAGCTGATAGCCCAGGATATTATTGATGGTCCCAGCAAGTCAAAGGAGTCCGGTTTCCTGTAATATCCTAATTGAACATCCCATGAAAGGGAGCCGATAGGAACCGGACAATAGGATGGGTATCAGGTATCCAGTAACACAGCACAGTAGTGTTTACAATACCTGAGTAACCAATTTCAGTTATCCTTTATATGTACCTTATACACAACTATAGCCTCATAGAATTATCAGAATATAAACTGAAAATGTACATTGTATCATGGCACTATTTTTATATTATAAAAAAAATAAGTATTTAAAGCCAAACTAGTATAATATGAATCAACTGTTTGACGTTTTGTTGCATACCATAAATGTTTCTATTTTATATGTTACTATGTATGCTATGAAAGTATTGATCTCTGGTTAATTTTATTTTCAAGTATACTTCTTAATAAGCTTAGGACATACAGTAATGATTGCATAGATAAAATTGAACTAACACTGTGATGGTGTTGATATTACTGTTGTTAGTGCAGATAAAAACCTTGTTCTTGCAGTGCTGTTGTACATCATGTTTACACAAAAATTGTCAGTGAATGCAGCTTAGTGTCAGTTCTGTACCACCAGCATTTGTTATAGTCTACATGGCAACAAAAACTACAACTTGTGTTTTTTGTTGGAGAGAGGGTGGGGTGGAAAAATCTTAACAGAGATGTTTTCTTTCTCTGCTGCTTTATTCTATTGTGCATTAGTTACTGCATCTTGTTCTTTGTATATAACATAAATATTTTGTTCCACTGATGAAATAATTTACGCCTTGAACATAGGTAATTTATACCACTGTTGTGCATTATTTCTTTTTTAGCTCCTTCAAACAAAGATGTTTTGTACCATGGTCACTGCATTATACTTCACCTTGGCACCTTCAAACACATACATTTTGTTGCTGTGATGCATAATTTCTTAACTTGGCACATATACTGATGTTTGTTTTACCATAGCAAATTTAGCACTACATAACTCGTAACTCGTTTTAACACGGAGAAGTCTTTGTTTCATATATCATCATCCCTATTCCTATCTGTGGTAGAAGTGAATGAATAATTCAGGGTCCTTCATATAGAATGTAAGTAATGAAACAAGACCGCAGCAACACTTAGTGGGGGTATGGTAGGTCTTAAAACTAATATGGTTACAAAGTTGCCCATTTTTTTCTATTTGCTCATGTGTCCTATTAAAGCTAGACAGCAATATTTACTTAAGATGAAAATCCCATCCTTAATACTATCTTTGGTCTTACTGTTCCTTAGGGACCAAAATATCCCATTGGTGTAAAAATGGCATAAAACATGCTACTGGATACTGGTACTATGTGTGTTTGGCTTTTTCCTTTCTTTTCTATCTTTATCTTCAAGGTGATTGAGTTAGCTAAATGAACTGGGGATCCTGTAATGACTTAAGGACCTCCTTTACTTTGCTGCTCTGCACTTCAACATTGATTGCTACCACTGTGAGAATTCTTGCCTGTCTTGGCTCTTTTGTTGTCCAGAAGTTCAAGGTCATTTGAAGGGTTTCCATTTTGTCTATTGTTGTGCATGAGAAACACTCTTTAATATATCTAGATTGCGGAAAGGTTTGGTGGATGTTATAAATCCCTATAAACAAAAAGGTTTCCCCATCTGTGTTTAGTGAATTATTTGTTTTTAATGGAGACAGAGATTTTTCCTTTAGCTTTTCCGTTGTTAAAATAGAGATTTATCAGTCTTGTTGTTGAGATAGTTTTCTGTTGGCCTTCTTGTTGTCTTCTTGTTGTCTACAAGAGACTGTTCTCATGGCTCTTCTGTTGTTGACAGAAAGGTCAAGGTGATAAAATTTTAGATAAAATATTCTTTAACTGTTTTGCATGAGCCATGGATGGGCAACATGGAAGGGCTCTGATAAAATCGAAGAGGATATACTGACCTTTATGTAACCTAGTAATGATGGTGATGTTTTGTATTTTGTATTCTGTGATAATAGAAATTTATATTTTCAATTTTTGTTTTTCAAAAAAATCATTGTTGTTTTTAGAGTTCGTCGACTTGTTCTATGTAGAACATTAAAAATATTTTTTCAGAAGTAATGGAAAATGATCCTTTGAAAATTGGGATCAACTTTTTTCTTGGCCTTTTGTCAGATTTTTCTTAATAAAAATTCTAGGTCATTTTAATGGTTTGCCTTTCATTCTTGTCTACTGAGGTGTCTCCTGAATCGATCCTAAAACTGATAAATTTATTTATTGATCATATAAATATTGAATGCAGTAAATAATTGGAGGATGGTATTTGCAAAACTGTTAAAAGAACCATGCTTTATTGACATGTCTATTGCTCCCTTCAGAGATGTCATTTACATAAACAATAAATGTGTGTAGTATAAAATAGTACTCATGGGCTGTTCTCTAGATATAAAGAAAGTGTTAGGATTAACTCCCTTATCTTTTCTCCAAAATCTATAGTGTTGTAATCACTATAATTGTCTTGATGGGACAATTTTTAATGAAAACTATCAAAACAGATTTCTTGAGAAAAAATGGGATACTTTGCTATGGTAAAATATGATTTTTTGTTCTTTTCTGAAGTTGTATGCATCTTGCAAATGTTGATTAATGTTAGTGTTAAAACTAACACCTTTCTGAAAAGGGTCTTATCTTCAAATGGGAGCCCATTAATTTGCCAAGCGTCTTGTCCAGATGTTAGTAGTATTTGATTCCAGATAAAGAAGTTTGGGAACCCTGATTGTCAAGGTGTGGCAATAAATGACAACTTTTATGGATTTATAGTCCCTGTAATGACTAGTTGACTGGGGAATAAACTTGGGCACAGATTGTAAAAGTATTGTGCAAAAGTTAAGGATCATCATATTAAGTTGTTTACTGTGCTCAAATATTGCCATTGGATGCATTTATTACCTTAGAAGGTTAATTGTTTAATTTTCTGATAAAACTTGCTATAACCTTGACCTACCATAATATGGCCTTCTTTCCTATTGATTAAGACAAAAATAACTTGACTCTAGTTTTTGAATCTAAGAGTGTCCAATTAGTGGCAAGAATAAGGCACATATGAATTGTGTCTCCACAAATCTTCCATTTCTGAATCCATGCCATGAAAGAGTAACTACACTGTTGGATTTTTCAGACATGTCTGCTTTAATCCGCTTAAGGGTTGAAGTTGTAATGCATTTAAAATATTTTTTACATTGGAATATTCAGTGAGGAGACATAAGGAACAAAATTGATGCATGGTCACAAAATTCAATTCTTTTTAATCTTATACTAAATGGAAAAGTTTTTTATTTTCAGTTTGAATAATTTGTATTCAAATGAAACCAGTGTAATCACAGTTGGACAATTTGAGGACTTAATTGCAAAGTCATGCTTTCAGTCATTGTCCATTTTGAAGTAATCTGAGCTTCTTCTTCTTAGTTGAACCAATTTACAGCCAGTGGGCTTATTAAAGGGTGTTTAGATTTAATCATGGACTGCACTATTGACTTTTGTCCATTGTGACTTGACCGGAGCCATATGGGTCAGCTGGCTTTTGAACAAAGACCCCATTCAGAAAAGGCAGGTGAAGTTAGAAGGGTAACTAATTTCAGGCTACTTAGGCTGTCATGTACTCTGGATAAAGCTTAGACACAATATGGACATGTTATGGAAGTCTTCGGGCCACAATGCTGATACTGTTCAACCTCCTTTTTCTTCTGCCAATTTATACCAGTCAGTTAGTGTGCTTGAGTCATTAAAGCAGATGGCAATTTGGCTTATCTTTCTGTTTTCATTTTCAAATTGAACATTAAAAAATACCAGGGAAAGCCAGGTTCAAAGGACTTGTGGAAGAAATGAATAGCTCAGGAAAAATGCCCATTTCCAGCAAATTGGAACTATGTAGCATTGACAAGTTAACTGTCCCTGTTTCTTTCAATAGTATGTATAAAGCTTAACCTATAACTTGCTAAACACTTATTTACACGATTTTGGTAAATATTGTAGATCCAGATCAGCCAGTTCCTGTTGAGAGCTGTCTGATAAGGATCTGCACTGTTTGCTGCTGAATCTCTAGCTATATATCTAGGCACCTTTGTATGTCAATGTAAGAAGATGACTTGAGAATTATTTGGGTTATTAACAAATGTAGCAAGCCAAGGGTTAAGTATTGAATGATAATGACCCATCACAACCTAACACTATGTCAGTCATGATCCCTTACTGGAATCTTCTGATTCTTCATTATTTGACATTGAATCCTCTGCTGAATCTAGAAGTCAGATTGTTGTTTCTGTATCCAGGTTTTATATCTTCCCTAAGGATTCTATATGCCATATCACTTTACAGCAGACATATTCCTATCACAGTGGATTTATCTCGGACTGTCACTGTGGATTTTGGATGTCCAGGGACCAGATGCTGATGGGTTAGGATGTCACAGCTCCTTTTTAGACTGGAAATCCCTTAAGGGGTTCATATCAGTAGCCCCTTAATTATGTGACCCTCCTGCATATATGAGGCTTTTCAATTGGAAATTGGATTAAATCTGGGACTGTTTCCTCCCTTGATTAACTGCATGGTGCCAGTTGCAAACTGTATTTGGGGGTAGTGTGGGTGGGGGGCAACAATACTGCTGCATATTTTCTATTTTTCTTGACCCCTTAACAGGGTTGTCATTAGGAGGCGGCTGGCGGCCGATTTGACCGGCTCAAATGAAAATCGGGCCGCCTCAAATTTAAAAAAACAACAAGAAAATCAGTCAAGAGCATGCCTCCGAACCCCCCTAGCAACACTTCGCACCTTGGGCGCTCGCATAGCCTAGCCTCCTCAAAAGTTAATTGAGCCTGCTCAAAATATTTCTAGTGACAACCCTGCCTTAATTAACTTTAAACCCTCTGAAGGTTTTAAAACAAAGGATTGTAAATAGCCTGCATTTATAATAGTTGTTGCAGCAGAAAATTTTATTGCTTTGAAAAATGGGGGTAGGGGTGGGGGTCAAACAAAATTGATAAAAAGGAAAAAAATGATTTGATTTTCTTCTGATCAATAAAATACAGGAGAAAAAGGGCCTTTCTATTATACTGTACAGTCTTTTCATTGAACCTTTGTCAGTGGTCTCTATTAAAATGATCCTATCAATATCTATGACATTTTGTATGGACTATGATAAGATAATCCCTTGAGGAAACAGTACCACCTGCTGCAAAGTCAAGGTCTTCAAACCCGGAGCTGCCATAGCCACCCTCTGATCACTCATGATAACTTAATCCATTGTTTTTATTTCATTTGCATAGATCTGGTTATGAAAGTGACCAGCCCTATCAGAAGTGCTTATTGGGCATATGAACTGGTCAGGTGACCCTTTTGCATGCTGTATTACTATATATCTGATATTAAATCATTACTTTTTTGGCTTTCAGTAGTTTGCAAATGAAGCCTGTCATATAGGCAGATAGTGCAGATCCTGCCTGACCAGACAGCACCCAGCTGGCTGATCTGGATCTACACTATTTGCATAAAGTTTCTCAATTTGTGTTTAGTGGGTTGAGATAATGTTGATTCTAAGGTCATGTCGACCCAACAGCATTGATTACTGACTCATTTGGGAATTATAATGATTGTTGAACTTATGGCTGAATTTCATTGTCAAATTGACCTGCATTATTTAGCTTATGGCATTGTTTGCCAGAACTACCATGTGGTCCAACCTAACATCTATTATGCTAATGTTATTTGTTTGTAAAAGTCTGACTTCCAAAGGGTGCGCACGTGGCTGAGCAGTTAGTGTGGCAAACTTGTAACTCCTCAGCCCCTCACATTGTGGGTTCAAATCCCAGTCCGGGTGAGACCTTTAATGTGGCGTGGTTTACCAGCTAATCTGCGGCAAGCTCATTGGTCTAATTAATTGTCTGGGGTCTTCTTCCACCAATCATGAGCCATCGCCAATATGACCCTAACTGTGTTTGTGCCATGTAACAAAAAACAACAAAAATCTGACTTCTAAGTGTATATTGGTCTTAATAAGGCCAACAGTATTGGGTCTATACAGCTTATTCCTGGGGGCTGTCTGATCAGGATCTGCAAAATATTCAGTTGCCCAGTATCAGGGTAAGGTAACTAAACGTGCTATCACAGAGAAGGCAGCATTATATTATCGATTACCATTGTCATTTGAATGAGATTTTGGTGGTGGCATGTCAAACCAGGTTACAACCTTAACCAGCACTGTCTTTGCTCAATATGATTGACAATGTCGCGTCGACTTCGACCTTATGAATAATTGAATTGTCACAGTCTCAGAAAGTCCGGACCATATTGGATGAGGCTCACATGTCATAGCATAACAGATTTTCTTGAAACTAGTCACGTGGGAAGAAAAGTCTTAACAGATGAATTGTCATAGAGCTGTCATTCTTGAAAAAATGGGTATTTAAGTGTCCTCCTAATCTATATTATTCGGTTATTTGGAGATGGTGTTTACTTACAAAATGCAGTCTACACTGTGATTGTGTGATGATAAGAAATGTCTTAATAACATCTCTAGTCATATGATATAAATATACATATACAATGACTTCATATAAGGAACGCAAGAAAAGATGCTAAAACAATATCAAGAAAAAAGAAGAAAAGTTCGCTTCCCAAAAAATATATTTTGTACATTCATTGACCCATCCAATAGTCTACCAAATATATCATTATTGTACATCACATCATAAAATGAAAGTAAATTTTTTATGTATTATCATGGAAATATATCTGCCAGAAATCCCACTGTAGATGATGGAACATCTATCAGACCTGATAAAGCCATCTATATCAGGGATGGAAGCAAACTCTGGTGCCATGGCTGTTGTTGACATGCCGTTAATGACATAAGTCATACCGGTGCTGTCTCATTGAATGTTATATATATATAACTGATAGCCAGCTGTGCATGTGAATAAACAATACAATTTGTTCATTTTTTGTTAACAACTGTGTGCAGTGACAAGACGTTATTTGTGGAGATACAGAAGCAAAGTGTGTGCATTGTGGAATCTTGCTAATCTGGACATAGATTTATTATATATATATATATATATATATATATATATATATATATATATATATATATATATATATATATATATACCTTCCCTACAAGAGATCAGAAAATCCTGATTTGTAGAAAATAAGATACATGCATGATGTCTGTGTTTTTTTTATCTGCCAGACTGAAAATACAAGAAGATGTCGCGAAACTGTAAAGATGTACTTTAGATATGCAGTGTTATATGCAGTGTTGTAAAAAAAATCTTTCAATAAATATTATTATAAGATGCATGGTTCTTGTGCATAAACATTTCACTGTTATTAAAGAATTGTACTTTTGATAGGCAGATGTACAGTGGATGCATACATTTGGTTAAGATATTCTAGATCTTACTTTATAATGCCCCAACCCACACCCTCCATCAGTTCAATGCATGCACATGCCGGGCAGCACGAGTCCACGAGCCCTAGTGTTGGTGTATTTAAATTGGTGAAGAGATTTTCTATCAGAAGTGATATATCAATACTTCAGCCCAGATATATTCCTGCCCTCTTCCTCCACACTATAAATATCTGAACATCCAACATATTGGCTATAAATGTACAAGTGTTGGACATCTAATAAAACAACTCTAATCAAGTTTTGTTTTATATTTTCCATTTTTTCTGAGATCTGGTAACAAATGTCATATGTGGTTGAACATTAATTAACAAGTGATGTCTAAATTTGATGCTTTTGCCCTGAAGAAACTGAGTGGTCAAATTGAATTACTATTCATCTGTACTATGTTATTAGGATTGACCTGCTGTGTTAAGAACCATTCCTCAACTTTATATGACCTTTTGTTTAACTGACTTAACATCCTGCTTCAGGTAGGACGCCAGTTTGATCCTGGGCAGGGACATACTGAAGTATGAATGGTAGTGGTTAAGCTCCCTTGCTAAGGGCACTTCCCTGACTGGTGGGTCCGAGGTCAGGATAATATGACTGGGTATCATTTTATGCAAGAGGTTCACGGCATGCTATAGACAGTGAGGCAGCCCTATATCTGCTTCAAGTGGACACTGTCTCCAGATAAGGAAAATTCAGTTTGTGGGTCTATAAACCCAACAAACTAACATCCTTAAAAATAATTATGGTAATTTGTTTATCTGACTAATATCAATAATGATGGTTTGGCCTGTTGTCGGTAGGTCTAGTTAGTTTTGAGTTTTCCACCTTTGTGAAAGAAAAGTTGGCATATTGTGCCAAATAAATAATATATTTCACATGTATATTTGGACCTTCCTTTTGGTTTCTGGTTGGGATTTGAGGTCAATTTCATGACCCAGAGGGTGTCAAACAACCACAGCAGTACACAAGAATTGGAACAGCTCTATGCTATTAGTGTATTAATTCATTCAAACATTAGTCCTGGGACAATGCCATGAAAGAAAGCATTGATACAATATGTACGATCAGGGAATTTGATCAAACTCTCCGCACTTTATCTCCTCCATTACTAATTCCATATCAGTAAATTGTTGCTATGGCTTCAGGTTGCCATAGCTATGGGTTGCTTTAGTTTGCTTAGAGGAGTTGATTTAGTAATATGACCAGATTATGGTGTGACATCAGGCCATTTTACAGCCCAGTTGGATGGTTAGAATCATAAATCCCTCCCTAGATAGGGTGTAAAAATGTGTATAAGTGATACTTGTTGTAAGCAATATGCAAGTAAATTTGCCAATTCTTTCCCTGATTTGCAATAAAAATGCAGTATATTGCTAATGGTAGGGAAGAGATTGCATTGCTAATAAATGCAATATATGCTTAATGGTGAATGGTGGGGGAGGAGATTGAGTTGCTGAAATATGTGATATATGCTTAATGGTAGGAAAACCTTTGGTGCATGTGGGTGTTTGTATAATATTTTTACAAGGAGAGAGGAGTTTAAATAAATAAAAAAAGCACAAGATATTAATAATCATAATGCTAAGTTTATAAGTTAACTGTCACAAGGATTTGTTAAGATGGTAGTTTAATAAAACTGAACAGAATAGTCTAAATGAAAATGGGAATGTCTAATTGCAGTGAATAATATAGACTAACTGCAGTAGTTGTTAATAGAAATTAACAGTAAACATAGAAACAGAAATGATGTATGCATAACCTGTTATGATGGCCAAATTGTTAAGGAAGACTGGTGTATAGAAACGTGATACTATAGCTGAGAGATGAGAAAGGTAGGATAAATCTGGTATGTTGAAGTTGACATCCCTGAAAAATGGGGTATCTGACTCTAGCTGCCAGTGTCAAATGGACTGGCCTAGAACTGCTTGATTATAGTCATATATACTGCATGGGGACAGCCAGAATAACTGTTCACCTGCTAGGTTGAAATTGATTGTGCCCCAGGCAAATTATAGTAGATCCAGATCAGCCAGCTTTTGGTGAGAGCTGTCTGATCATGGCCTACTCTGTTTGTACTTAGACTCTAGACCATACATTTAGTTTAAACTTTGAGCAAATCAAAGGGATAAGTATGAAGATGGGCAATGGCTTTGTACACATATAGCAGGTAAGGTGGTTAAATAGTGGAATGGTCAGGTAAAAGACAGGTGAGATATGGGAGTACACACACATGAGGGTCAAAGTTTGTTTGTTTTGTTTTACATCACACTGACACAATTATGGTCATATTGGCGATGTCCAGCTAATTATTGGTGGAGGAAGGACCCAGACTTGTATATGGGAAGAACCATCGGCGCACTGCATTCAGTCTGGAAAACCTCCCTAAATGAAAGTTTTTGCCCTGATCGGGACTCGAACCCACGTGAGTCAGCTTGGCCACAGGTGCCCCTGAGGGTCAAAGATGGGCAACTATGTACTATGTAGGTACAGGCAGATGGAATGGACATCTTAAGAATTAATACAATGACTGAGCTTGCAGTTGTGAATTATCAGTCTGCTTAGATCTCAGATTGTCAACTTCATGAACCTAGTGCCGATCATGCACAGATGCCGTCAGAAGTAATACAAGCTTTGAAAAAAACAAATAGAAAATAAAAATATAAAACAAAAGTTGTAGTAAGAAGCTCTTGCTTAACGATATTTCATGCCATTGTTCCAAAGTGCTTTTGGCCGTTTGGAAAAGAACGTGGCCCAGTGGGAACTGACCTTTTGGTTTAATAAATCCATCAGAAACACAGTGTGATTTAATCTAAGAGAAATACAAATGTCACAATATGTGAAGAAACAATAAAGGAGTGACATATAGAAAAACAATAATACTGTTAACATTTAATACTTGGGTATTTATTTAGGTTTATGTGTGTTGTGAGGAGAAAAAGTATGAGAAGAGTTACTGACAAGCATGCTAGGCTCAAGTATGTTTAGCCTTTAAGTGGTTTTTCTCAAACATCCAATGAACTATAGTAGAGAGACAATGAAATAAGTTAGGACTATAAAACAATGGACAAGAAAACAAGAAAAGTCGTTGATGCAAAGCAACAAAGGTGATGCAAAAAGTGGAAGAGGTAGAGATTAAAGCAATATGAAAGCAAGTAACAGACATTTGAATGAAAAGTAATGGTTTTATATGAAAGTTTTCATAGAATGAATCAAACTTAGAATGGTTTAAAACAAAATAAAAAGCAAAACACAACACCAATTAATAGGTTTTCTAAGATGTTACATATGTAGATGTTACATGTGTAGAAAAACAAGTTGCAAAATTATTTTAATTAACTATAAAACTAAAATGTACAAGCAGAAATTGCACATGTGCAGCAGTTTCACTTTACACAAATAAGTATTGTTCAGACAGTATTTTTCTAGAACGTAGAATGTTTTTTCTTTCTCAGTATCTTCTAGTTTATTTTCAAATTTGTTTTGAATGCTACAGACACACAAAAATAAATATGAAACATAAAAATTGAAGGCCGTTTACCAAAGATGGACACTACTTTTACCAAGGTTTAGAAAGTTTGCAAAACAAACTTTTTCTAATGCTCAAGCAAATATAAGGGTAGTTTCACGACTGGTATGCCCGGTGTCAGGATAATGTAACTGGGTGTGGTATCATGCTAGGTGTTCACGGCATGCTATACAAAGTAAAGGCAGCGCTAAATCTGCTGCAAGTTGACACCATCTCCAGATAACTGAAATACTGCTGGTGGGATGATAAACCCAATAAACATAAGATGAGATTGTAACCAATTTCGAAAAAAAGTGAACATAGTATTTACAGTAATAGTGTTTTTATTTTGTTTCAGTGGCGTCAGCACAGGACGTGACCGTGGCAGCTGGAAGTGACATTACAGTGAGGCCAACGCCAACCAATCCTAGCCCTCAGCAAATGGTAAACGTCACACTGGAATGTGCAGGCAGTAGGACCGATCTCACTTTCTACATTAAGAACAGGTACAGTTCAATAGGTCCTTGGGGTAGCACCCATTCGGAACTGTTTGGGTAATTGTGTCGTACTACTACTGCTATTCCATCCATCTTATGTTTCAAATGGAAATGAAAAAAAAGCCAATATATGAACACGTTAAAAACTATTTCGCCAAGAAAAGGTACAAGTAAAAAAAAAATTGTCCTCTTTAAATTGCATACTTATTTTTTACTGCATTTACATAAAGCTTAAATTAATCTTTTGTCTTAATTTTGAAGTTGTTTTGCCAAACACCACCTTATTTTTCATCATGGATTGTGGCTAACCTTATACAGTGTGGTGAGGCAGTCACCTGTAAAGGGTTCCGATTGGGTAGCCTCTTCCCTTCTGATTGTAATTATATTTGATCATAAAATAAGGGTGCCCATGGCATAGTGGTAAACTCGCTGATTTCTTACTCTTCAGACTGCTTAGCCTCTGACTACTTGGGTTCGAGTCCTGGTCAGGGCGAAGGACTTAATGTGGGAAGGTCTTCCATCTGACTTGAAGTACGCTGGTGGTTCTACTCAGACATTTGTCTGGGGTCTTTCTCCACCAAATAGCTAGACATTGCTATAATGTTCATAATTGGTCACTGCAAAGTGCTTTAAAAAACACACACACAAAACAAACTTAATCATAATACGGATACAATGAATCTGTTATAATTGTGTGTAAAAGTGAAATTAAGCACATCAAAAATTAAGTTGTAACCTTGAGATATGTCAACAATTTTTACTAAATACTTGTTTAGACATATATATATATATATATATATATATATATATATATATATATATATATATATATATATATATATATATATATATATATATATACATAATACCATATTGTTTCTTATATATGTGCCAGCTCTACTTAAAGCACGCCCATAATATTTTAGAAGAAATAAATAATTTGAATACATTTACCCATAAACTTTTTTTGTTTATCAATTACTCACTGAAAAAATGTAATGTCGGTGTGTAATTTAATTTAAAGTCCGGCAACTTTTTTTTAGAAAAATCATGGTAGGACGAGTAAAGTCGAAACTAACTTTTATAATGCCCTCTTGGCTATAACTTATCCACTGCCATGTTGTATGTGCTCCTAAGATATTATACAGATAGTGTCTTCAATTTCAGGCATGTTATTCCTTCATTTGTTGCAGGGTTATGTTGTTGTAACTTTAAGGTGGTATTTGACAGTCAATATATTCAATATATGTTTCACCATCTTACCCCAGTTTTTGGGAATTCGTGCATAAGTGCTGCAAAAACTTGTACTTTAATTTTTGAGTAAAGATTATAACATGACCCCATTTATAAGACAGTACAAATAGTGAAATATAATTGTATGATGGAAATAAGATTGTATGATTGTAAGTGGTCATGTGGTTTTCTTAATTTAAAAAATATCTGCGCAGCGTGGCTCAGGTAGAATATTTTTGTACTGACAAGTAGGGCATCAGTAAACAGCATTACTCCAAATAACATTTATTTAGATGCATGAAAGAAACAAAATAGTCCAAACTGTCAGATGCCACCATTAAACTACGTTTTAAACTGAACTTTTTAAAAGATGCATCAAATGCGGCATTTTGGTTCCATTCAAGGCAGCTTAAGTATCCTGTATTTAATATATAAATGTATCATGTGAAATATATCAAAGGAAGGAAATAGTATACATTTGCCATTAATTGACATAAAACAGATAAAATACTAAAAATTAAGAACAGTGTCCTATTCCTCAATACATTTTTTTAAGAGTATTTTTATATGTTTTCATACAATTTTCACCAAGATTGAAAATGAACATCCAGTTTTAGTGCAAGGGAAGTAACCAATGTGCTTTTTTAATAATTATATTAGAATTGCCTCCCTTATAAAGCCATTACACCTGTCAATAAGTAAGATTTTGTTTTTAAAATTACTGTAAAAATTATATGGAATAGTACAGGTTGGGAATTTGTACTTTTCTTTGGTTATTAGGTCTTTGTATGATGTGTGTTTAATGATAAAAGGAGAATCTGATGACAGAGCAGTTAAAGTTGGCAACTTGTAACTCCAGAGAACCTGCGCGTGGGTTCAAGGTGACCTGAGTGGGACTTGTCATGGGAGGAGGTCTTCCGGCTGATCTGCCATATGCCATTGATTCTATCTAGACATATGTCTGGGGTCTTCCTCCACCAATAATTGGATGTCGCCAGTATGGCCATCAGTTTGTCAGAGAGATTTAACAAAACAAAACAAAAATAAATTTTACAAAACAAATAAATAAAAGAACAACATTATAAAACGTTAACCATGGTCTATGACAAAATATGTGAAAAGCTTATTGACATTTAAATGCAGTCTTATAGCCAAGCTTGCCACTTATCACACAATACTTGATTTTGTTCAATGCCATTATTTTTCAGATGTTATGTTATTAAAATCCTTTAAAAGTCATATGCTTATTTCTTTAGGGTCATCATTAGTTATTTTGACTATAAAGGAACAAAGCACGATCTGGTAGATGGATTTTATCCAGTGGAGGGTCCGATGAAGTCCTTGTTTGAAGGAGAACTTCCTCATTACGCACCTCAGCACACTACACAGGCTGGAACTAATAAACAAATGTTTAATCTTGTAATATTTGGTATGTCTTTGTGCTGGATGATTTCTGCCAGTTGCTTGTTCTTTTTATCTGGTTCTAATGGAGCAAGTTTTGCTAGCAGTCCTTGTAACAGTCACTCATCTGCCTCTTGTATCACTCATTTAGTAAACATCCTCTGTATCCTAGCAACTATAGGGTTTCACTAAGGGGGAGGGTCTTCTTTAAGGAGGCGGGGTTTTTTACAAATATATAACCCCTAGTAACTTATATGTATATGGATTGAGTTTAGCTAACCTCTTAAGAAGTATCTTAGCAAACACCAGATAGAACTGTAACCTAGCAACTCCTAGAAAAAAATTGATATTTCTTAGGGGTATATGTATCCTAGCAACTAAGTGCAGGGTAGGGGAGAGGAAAGAATATTATCTCAACTCACTGGGGTGGGGTTATATATTAAATACACCAGTGGGGAGGGGCTATGTGTCCTAGTTACCAAAAAGGGAGAGGCTGTTTATCATAGCAACCAAGAAGGGAGGGGCTTTATTTCCTATCAAGCTGATGTGAGGGGCTATATATTTAAGCGTCATATGATTGAGATATGAAACCTACCAGTTATATATTTAGAGAACTTAATATGTATGCAATGTTAGCAGAAAATTTGTTTTCAACAAAAAAAGGAGAGACATGTATTCTAGGAACATTTATGGAAGGGATTGCTCATCAACACATAAGGAGAGGCTAATTAAGATAATGGGAATTTTTAAGACCTAGGGAGAGAAGACTGGTTAGGTGTACAAAGATGACTGGGAGGGCAAATATATGTTAGCACTCCAGTGTCACATAAGAGTGTGTTTTAGAACCAGCCTATTATTCACCCATAGTTCTAATTTTTTTTTGTTTTTTGTCTTTTTTGTTTTTGTTTATTATATGTTTGTTATATGTTTATTATATGTTAATATCAAAGTAGTTATGGGTCTGATTTTAATTGCTTTGTGGGCACCTGTTTAACCAATCATAACAAAGCTTTAACAAAACTATTCTCAGCTGGTTTAGTAGGGGACTTGGTAATTGGATACAGAAAAAAAAATGTATTTTAAAATTTATTTTCATGATGACCAAACCAGCACTAGCTGTAATTATTCTGACATGCTAGTCAAATTACTTTTAACAAAATGTATCTTGGACAACGAAGTGAATGGAGATGCCTTTAATCTTTGTGTGCCACATGTACTACATATTCTTAAGGTGTAGCAGTTTCATATCAATCAATATTCATTTTCATTGCCTGAGGAAGTCATGTACTGAACTGTTTTTGTTCTTCTTTGGCCTGTGATTGTTACATTTTATTTGCACTTTTAGAAATTATGACTTATTAATCTTGTAACTATAAAAAAGACCATTTTGTAATGGTCGTCAAGATATCTTTTTGAATTCTTTTATCCTATGTGTACGCATTGCATGATATCACTGAAACTAGCACTATAGTTGCTTTAAATGAACAACATTTTTTAAGAACTGGATAATTGTTAGAAGGAGGAATTGGTGTAAGATATTATATAAACTTATTTAGCATGTTTGGGTAGAAACATCATAACTTAATCTATGATGAATGTTTGAGGGGTTTTGATCTGCTGAGGGATTGTAATAGATTTGAGGATCGTTGACTGTAGCATTTTTTTCGCAAGGTGGGTCCTTCAAAACCAAAGCATGTGTCCTCTTTTTTTAACAACTTGCCATCACAGTGAAAGCAGCCATATATTTAGTGAACACCTATTCCAGATGATGAAATTGTTGTTGGGAATTTCAAAGCTCAAAACAGTCACAGATTCTTAGCGAAATCAAACATGCAATGGACTGTACAGGCACTTCCATATCCAGAAATAATATATCACACAATACAGAGCTGAACCAACATTGGCTAGTACAGAGTGGATGAAGACTTGATGGTTTATTATTAAAATCTAAGAGCTGATTTAAAGCTAAACTTTCTGACTTTCTTGGACAGAGTGGATATTGCCTTTATTAGCTCGCTTGGCACTCTTTACCCCATCACTGAGTCCTTTTACATGGCAAGCGTAGAACCCAACAACAGTTATGCCAAAGAAGGCTTTGCTTCAGGCCACTTCGCCAGTCATTATGGTCCTGCCGAAAATGGCTATAGGTTTATTCTGCTTATTCAAGGTATGTTTCAGTCGTTGAATGTCAAGGTCATTCGGCACTCAGTGTTATATATAGATATGTATATGTTATATATACAGACACTACCTTGTGAGTGCTGCAATGAAGATGTTATAGCCAATTCTGTCATATATATTGTTATAATGCCCGTGCTATGGATTGATAATGTAGTCGGAAATATACACCTTTGATAAGCATAGTATTAACTTATAAAGAAAGACAAAGTGCATTAAACTTAATGTCATGGTCATTGGTATAGTTGATTATCTATGCATGTTTGTGTTTTAATATGCTACATTTTTTGTGTATGTTGGATTTTCCCTCAGCAAGTTTAGTTTTTTTTTTTTATTTAAGCAGCAAAATTCCAAGACTTTATGACATACCGGTACTGTTGATAGCAATACAAAAGCTGGAAGAACCATCTAATATATTGTGCCACAAATGAAAATCTTAATATGTTTTTTGCTAGACAGACAATGAATGTCTTTTGCATTTTTCTAGAAGATTGCCATGTCTCAATAAACAATTAGTCTGTTTTATTATTGTGTGGTGTAAGCTTGTCTATATACTCAAATATTGTCTTAACATACTTTCTTGTATAGTTTTTTGCTTAATATAATTAATACTTAAACCTAACAATAAAAAGCTAGATTAATAAAATGTCTGTGGTGCATTTATTAGAGCAGGGGCATCATTTTAGTAAATACAGTATGGGTCATGATACTTAAAGAATCAAATTCATACCTATCGGTATTTTTGTTAAAAATATGTCTGAAACGTGTTGTTTTTTTAAACTCTTATATTAACTTTTATTTATAAGGCATAAGCAAGTAGTTTAAATCCAGATCTGCCATCTACCTGCTGGGAGTTGTCTGATGAGGATTTACACTATTTGCTGCTCAGTCTCTGTTTATAAGTATATCAACCCTGACATGTAACATATATATATATCCCTGCTGGGAGTTGTCTGATGAGGATTTACACTATTTGCTGCTCAGTCTCTGTTTATAAGTATATCAACCCTGACATGTAACATATATATATCCCTGCTGGGAGTTGTCTGATGAGGATTTACACTATTTGCTGCTCAGTCTGTTTATAAGTATATCAACCCTGACATGTAACATATATATATCCCTGCTGGGAGTTGTCTGATGAGGATTTACACTATTTGCTGCTCAGTCTCTGTTTATAAGTATATCAACCCTGACATGTAACATATATATATCCCTGCTGGGAGTTGTCTGATGAGGATTTACACTATTTGCTGCTCAGTCTGTTTATAAGTATATTAACCCTGACATGAAACATATATAGTATTAAAGCAAAGAAAACCGAGAATGGGTTTTTAACAAAATGTAGCAAGATAAGGGTTAAAGCTATCGCAATAAATCTCAAATCTCCAAACAGGATGTATGACGATATTTGCACCAAATGGGTTCAAATAAGATAGAAATATTACAATTGATAGCTTCTTTCTTTGAATAGTAGCAAGAAATAATTTAGAAACCATTTTGTAAGGGACTCTAAACATGCATTATTACTTTTTATGGGAGATTGGTAACTGTTTTTCAGATATTGAACATTCATAATTGTGTTTTATGGGATCAGTCATGATTTTTAAGATATCGAACTTGCATAATTGTGAATTAGGGGAGATTAGTACGTTTTTCAGATTTCAATCTATTCTCAATACCTCTATCACATACTCATTATATACATCTTAGATCCAACCATACAAAAAATCAATTTTGGGCGATTTTTTTACTTGACACGTTACCAAAAAAAATGTCTCACTGCACTTATATTTGGTACGAGAAAAGAATATTTTGTTGAAGTGGTGTTTATCTATGTCTGTAATGTTGACATAAATTAAACAGTTACATCTGTGGCACTCTCTCTTCTCATTCAGCTTTCTTAAAGTTTTAATGGTAATTTTGGAATAATTTGACAGTTACAAAACAACATGTACACAATGATGAAATAAAGGAAGAAGTTAGGGACCAAACGGCATTCATTTTTGCTTGTGCAAAAAAAAGCATGGCAGACTAAAGCATGCAATATAATCTAGCATGACTAAGAAATGCTCAATACTAACCTGCTAGCTGAATATTCATCTATATTTATTTTTTATCTTATTTTTTTTTGTCTCTTTGGTGACTTAGTATTTATTAAACATTCTCATTTCGGCCATTCCAATTGAAAATTCTTAAAAATTTAGTTGATTGACCCTTTTGGTATTTTTCAAGTCCAATGGTGGCCAATTTTCTTGATTTTTTTTGGTATAGGTCTGTGGCCTTTTCCTAACAATTGTGCCAGAAACATCAGAACTTTTAAAATGATATTGCAGTGAAGATGTTCATAATTAATTCATTCATAATTGATTAAAACATACTAATGTAGAATAGTTCGATTGTATAAATTTTACCCAAAATTGCTAAATCACATGCATAAGTTAACTGATGAAAAATTTTCCTGATTCGAGACAGATCACATTTGATTAGAATTTAAAGTTTAACATTAGAGATTCAGAAAGTTGAGCTTTGCTATTTGATCCTTTTTATAAACATGTAAATAGGAAAAACCACTGATGATAGAACAGTATTCGGAAAACCAATTCTCTTTGGGGGGTTTTTCTTTGATTATTGTTATATATTTCCATATATTGTATAAGTCTTTTTTGTTTACCCAAGTCATTTTCTCACTCATCGGTCCATATATCATGACTATACAGTAGCCACATCATCATAGGAGTTGAACTTATTTTTAAGGATGACTTTTTTAGAATGAACCATAAGATACACATCACTATTTAAGATCCCAAGTTTGGACAAATGCTTGTTTGTGATTTCATGGCATTCTGGATATGACACCTGTAATGAAACCACGAAACTCTCCCATATTGGTTGGTGTTTTGTTGTAACATAATTAATACACTATGCATCATTATAATCTGGAAATGCTATTAATTCGCTATCTTACGTTGCAGGCATGCCGGCGTAACTTTAACCTTAATGATGATTGTGAAAGCTCATTGTTTTTCAGTATTATTTTGATTGTGTCATAGTAATCAATATTTTTATACTGTTGTGCATAGTTGTCTTTATTTTCAGGTTACAGTTTGCCACAAGCAGAATGTTTGTTATGTTTGTTGTAATTACTTTTATTATTATTTTTATTATTATTATTATTATTATTATTATTATTATTATAACAGAATTGTTTTTATATTACATGTAGCTATTGTTGGGCCAGTGATCAATTGTAATGAAAAATCTTTGAAAACAGTTAATATTGAAGTAATAGATTAGCAATTATTGCTTATAAAAACACAGTTGTCCTTTGAAAATAGAATTTTAAAAAATCATCAGCCATTTGTGTTTGTATTTAAATGCTGGATATAAGATTGACATGCTATTGGTATATATATTATCAATCATCATGAACTATCGTAATGATAAATCAATAATTAGTTGTAATTCTTTATGGTCATGGAATCAATTTACTCAGCACTAATACTCGCAGTGCTACAGATTAAGGGCCATAACCCTGATTTGGTTCAAATTTCTCCCAAGTTCTCCACCAAAGTATGATTGATAAGGAATACTTTGATGCCTTGGATTATTTTTTTTATTTGAAGATTTGTACTTGTGATATATATGTTAGGTTACCTTTTATTGTCTTAATACATGATTTCCATTAATGTTACTTTTTTAATGAAATAAACATATTTAGTTGTTTGTAACTTAGTTGTTGCCATATCTAGAGGAGTCGCATCTTTTTTTATAGCATTATTAGTTTATTATTAGATGATCTTCAACATTAGATGTAGTGTGAGTTACATAGTTGTCCTTATTTAATCATCCTATGTTAGGAATTGTTCTTGATGATCTTTCTGCCACACTTTAGATCTATAAGTAGTGTAATTATTTCTCATTTGAATCTTTATTTTATATATATATATATATATATATATATATATATATATATATATATATATATATATATATATATATATATATATAAAGTCTTGATTCTCATGGTGGGAGGTCTTTCAGCTGACCTGCAACATGCTGTCTGATGTTGTCCTTCACTAAGTAAAAGTTAATGTTGCCAAAACAATCATATGGTGATGTATTAAAAAAACAAAAAAAAACAACTTTATTAACATGTCCAACCTGAATGCCCAAATAAACCAAACCAGAAAGCTTTGCTAGTTGTAGGCATGCTCTTGAAGGTGATATTTTTTTAAGACTTGGCATAATTCTAATAATTGGTGCTGTCTCGGCATACATAATAATCAGCAGATTTTCTATGTAAAAAAACATCAACACAATAATATTTATTCTCCTGGATAGAAAGAAGATGTGGGCTCTAATTGAGTTGCTTCAGGTGTTTGGTTTGTTTTTTTCATCTGTTAGATAAATGTTGGCGCTATTTCTTGGCTCCCATTGGTCTTATTTTGATTTAACTTTATGGGACTGGTACAAATCAAGCCTAGTTGTAATATAGTTGAACGCCATGACTGGCTTAATTCAAATGGAGTTATTTCCCTTTTTATACAATTATTGAATATATACATTTGGAAAAAGCAATTAATTCGGTATACATCACCTTCAATAATAATTCTTATTTTTGTAGAATTGTTTGGGATTTTATCCCTCTTTCTGGCTCTACTGTCCCTCTCTCTAATGGGTTCCAACCTGCCAACTCTGAGATCGCAATTTTGTTCGAGCAAAAAGTTCACTATACGATAGAATACGGTCCTATGACGTTTGAACCTGGCTACAAGTTTGCCCTAAGTATAATAGGTATGTTGTAGCCTGAATGCAGGCTGATGGGTTTAAACAACTCACTGTGTTCAAGGTTTGCAGTTTGCTGTGCCATTAAAAACATAATGACATCACAATCTGAATGATCCACAACACCTTATTTTGTCTTAATTTTGCTAAACTTAAAACCTTTAAAAACAAAAAATTAATAGGGACTAAAAGCCAGGCGTACACAAAAACATGTAACATTTGTATTGACAGTAAAGTAAAAAAAAATATAACAATTTTAATTATTAAATTATTTGCTCTGCCCTATCCCTTACATGTATTAACTTTCTCCACACAAAAATCCTGCATATCAAGTTTGAACTTAAAAAATAATTAACTGAATTCATTCATATTTTGCCTTGTGTAGAAACTTCATCTGGTCATTTCCCTGTAATTTCCATACTGTGTTTAATTATCTGTTTCAGTTTATTTTTTACTCCTCGTTGAAATTTGTTTAGTTGATATTTCTGTTTACAGAACTTGTTTTCCCTTAAGATTATTATAGATTCTGAGACATCCCTAATAGGTTATTGTTTCTTTTTTATGTTAGTGTGTAACTCCTGTTTAGTTTCTTGGATTGTTTTCTTTTTTCACAAATACCTTAGGTATTTATAATTATAAAAATCTTTTTTTCATTTTAATTTTCCTTTGTAGAATACTTGTGAAGGTCTTCCAGCTCATCTGCTGGTGGTTCTACCCAGATATTACATTGGGATTCTACTCCACCAATACTAGCTGGATGCTTATAAAAAATATTTTCCTTTTTATATTTTTCAAGGTTAACTTGGACCTTTATAAATAAAGATGGGCTGCAAGTCCCCTTGCTTTATGGTTTCTACCCCTTTGACTCTGCCAGTCACTTATTTGAGGATCCACTGCCCAAGTATCTGCTGAGTTATAGCTCCGAGCCATGGGGGTTTCTAACCCGACTCCTCATCAATAGTAGGTTTGACTGTCTGTCATACCCTGCAATACAAACCCTTTCATTCCTGTAGGCGGATTAAAGGCTGCCACACCCAGTCCATAGGCTGTTAGGGATTTAACAATGGGATCCATGTTTAGAGGCTAAACTTTGGGTTAGGGATTTAACAATGGGATCCATGTTTAGAGGCTAAACTTTAGGTTAGGGATTTAACAATGGGATCCATGTTTAGAGGCTAAACTTTAGGTTAGGGATTTAACAATGGGATCCATGTTTAGAGGCTAAACTTTAGGTTAGGGATTTAACAATGGGAGCATGTTTAGAGGCTAAACTTTAGGTTACATTGTCTTTGGAAACTTTTTTCCTCACATTTGGGTTAATATTAAATTTGGGAGCACTGTGGACTAAGTCACTGACCTATATAACTACTCTGTCCATAACTGTTTCGTGTCCTGGTTGGGGTTAATATTATAATGTGAGCAGGTCTTCTAGCTGATCTGAGGTATGTCAGTTGTGTTGTACACTGTAATAATTAACAACAGTTATGTCAGTACACTGTAATAATATGACCACAGTTGTGTCAGTACAGTGTAATAATATGACCACAGTTGTGTCAGTACTCTGTAATAATATGACCACAGTTGTGTCAGTACACTGTAATAATATGACCACAGTTGTGTCAGTACACTGTAATAATATGACCACAGTTGTGTCAGTACACTGTAATAATATGACCACAGTTGTGTCAGTACAATGTAATAATATGACCACAGTTGTGTCAGTACAATGTAATAATATGATCACAGTTGTGTCAGTACAATGTAATAATATGACCACAGTTGTGTCAGTACACTGTAATAATATGACCACAGTTGTGTCAGTACAGTGTAATAAAATGACCACAGTTGTGTCAGTACACTGTAATAATATGACCACAGTTGTGTCAGTACACTGTAATAATTAACAACAGTTGTGTCAGTACACTGTAATAATATGACCACAGTTGTGTCAGTACAGTGTAATAAAATGACCACAGTTGTGTCAGTACAATGTAATAATATGACCACAGTTGTGTCAGTACACTGTAATAATATGACCACAGTTGTGTCAGTACACTGTAATAATATGACCACAGTTGTGTCAGTACAGTGTAATAAAATGACCACAGTTGTGTCAGTACAGTGTAATAAAATGACCACAGTTGTGTCAGTACACTATAATAATTTGACCACAGTTGTGTCAGAACACTGTAATAATTTGACCACAGTTGTGTCAGTACAATGTAATAATATGACCACAGTTGTGTCAGTACACTGTAATAAAATGACCACAGTTGTGTCAGTACAGTGTAATAATATGACCACAGTTGTGTCAGTACACTGTAATAATATGACCACAGTTGTCAGTACAATGTAATAATATGACCACAGTTGTCAGTACACTGTAATAATATGACCACAGTTGTCAGTACAATGTAATAATATGACCACAGTTGTCAGTACACTGTAATAATATGACCACAGTTGTCAGTACACTGTAATAATATGACCTCAGTTGTGTCAGTACACTGTAATAATTAACAACAGTTGTGTCAGTACACTGCAATAATATGACCTCAGTTGTCAGTACAGTGTAATAATATGACCACAGTTGTGTCAGTTCACTGTAATAATATGACCACAGTTGTGTCAGTACAGTGTAATAATATGACCTCAGTTGTGTCAGTACACTGTAATAATATGACCACAGTTGTGTCAGTACAGTGTAACAATTTATTTTTTTAAACTTCATTAATTTTTCTTTGCTTCCCTGGTACTATTTGCAGACTTTTTATGCATAAACACCCATACTATGGCTCCAAATTTCTATTGTATGACGTAAACTTTTTGAGATATTCTGTTTTGTGACAATGATTGCAAATTTCCAAGTGAACATAAAAAAAGTAATAAAAAAAAATTTCAATCACATGTATTTAATGATTTCCATTTTGTACAGAATTATGATTTCATTGGATTTCAACAGTTAGTACTAAGTTTGTCAGCCTTTTGGGGGATGTGCAGCCTTTAATTCCTTAAATACAGACCTTTATTTCATGAAAATATTCAGAGCTGTTAAGTCATATTTCCTCATCACCTCTAGTGTGCAACATGCCATACACAGCTTGTTGTTCACATACTTTTCTACCAAACTATGTTTCTTTATGTAGATTCCAACATTGCTAAATTCCTTTTTATAAAACACTTTCTTTCTTTGTCTTCTTGAAAAGCACCTTCTTTTAAAAACGTCTTATTACCCATGCTTTTTGACCAAAATTTCTAGAAGTGTTTGGAAAGGAAACTAATTTTAGTTAAATTCTGACGAAAAAAAACAACACAATTGACAAAGTTCATCTCTGTAGGCAAATACTGCTTTAAGCATTCAGTTTACAGTTTAACATGGTGCTTTTAAATGAAATTATGAAAGTTTCTGTTTAATTTTCATGATAATATTGGCCTTATAGACTCTTATTTCCCTCTTTGTACACAACACACATAGCTTTTTGTCATCCAATGTTCTGTCATTTTGGCTCCAAGATTAGAAAGTACCTTATACTGTCATTTTGTTCAGTTCAAAGATTAGAAAGTACCTTAGACTGTTATTTTGTTCAGTTGGATGACTAGAGAGATGCTTTATAGAAATTAAAAAAAATGCACAGTTTAACTTACCCCATTTTTGTACTGTCCCTAGTAGATAGATACAAAATTTCAATGTAACCTTTGTTTTTACTGTCCCTAGAAAGGCATATCAGAAGTTAGATCAAATGTAGTAAGCAATATTACTGTAGCAGTGTCTATAAATATTATGTTTTGTACTGCTATATTTTGGTGCACCTGTTAAACTAGTTTTTTGTTGTTTTTTTACTTCAACAAAAGTTATTCTGGGTCCAAGGTCATAAAACTGAGAGCTTGAGTCGGAGACCAATTTCAAGCATTTGATTTCAAATATTTGAATTCTGGCCACGCATTTGATTAGTTCAATTCAAATATTTGAATGCTGGCCACTAGGAACATCAAAACCAATCTCAAGCATTGGATTGGTGGAATTTTAATAGAGTTTTAATTCAGGCCAATGGAAACAGGGATTGATCTCAGAAACAGGCATAGTGTTTTATTGCCTCCATCCTTGCCTTCCCTGGTATAGGTATCATAGGCTTTTGCACAGCATTTTGGTTTGGTTGTTTTTCTTTGGGCAGTTTTGATAAAAAAATGGGTATCAAGGACATTTTTACTTGTCTATACCTGTTCTTGTACTCAATGTTTATCCTTATGATCTATTAAGAAGTTCTATTGAAAGTTCTTTAAACTCCCTGTTAACTGTCCATTCAGACTTTGTAAATATGCATTACCTATACTCATTGCTATCATCACACAAACAAACAACACTCGAAAACTACAAAATATTGTATTGCATATTTTAAGTGTACTTTATGATTATGAGAAAAAGTAATAACAAAGCAAGTGTAATTGGTCTTAAATCTTTTAACAACATTAGAAAAATACGTACTTGGTGCTTGTAAACAACGGATGATAGATTGCTAACATTAAAATTGTTTTTTTTGAAAATATTTAAGTGAATTGTGTGTTCTTGATTAACTTGAGAAGAGTTCTAGATATGGGGAGTATTCCTATTCTTATCTCTTTTATTTCCCCTCCAGACCCTTGATTTCAGGGACTCATTAGGATCATATCTTTATTACAAATATACTCTTAGCTTGCTAGGCCCAAATTTATTCAGACTTGAGAAAATAGCCTACCACTTGAAGCAGCCAGATTGGGGTCTGCACTTAATTTGGAAAGATCTTCCAGCTCACCTGCGTTGCATCGGTAGTTCTTCAAAGACATTTGTCTGAGGTCTCCCTCCACCAAAATAGCTGGATGTTGCTATAATTGCTTGAGTTTGTTGCTGCAATGTATTTCTAAAATCAACAACAACAAAATATGCAAAACAAACTAATGACAAATTGAGTTCTAGGGTGTTGTGGTGAATTATTTTTCACTTTTACATGATCAGATTTACATCTACAGCTTTATGCATTTTCAACATGTTTTTCATCAGTCAGTCACTTAAGTTCTTTTTTTTTCCTGAATTCCTTTTTGAAGAGGAAGAAATTGAAGATTACAGTCAGTGTACAGATCATCTTATTTAATCATTTGTCAGATTTTTGGAGTTAAACTGGTTTATAGATACATATTTCTTTTAAAGACATATTTGTATTTGCAATTACGGTATTTAGACAGCATACCACATTCTGCTATAAGTTCAGAGGTGTTTTTTTTAGATTGTGTGCATTAACAATGCCAATACTGTTGGTATTGTTGCATCTTCATTGTAGCATTTTGTTCACATGTTGTTTTTTTACAGACAATACACTCATTTATTTTATTATTTAGAATATTGTATATCTGGATAATGTTAGTATATATAGTCATGAACAATGTCAAATTATTTTTGTTTATGTTTGCACTTCATGTATTTATAGAATATAATTCTACAGATAGAATCATACTTCATAATCATGTGTGGTTATTCTGCATGTGTAGATGTTTGAAAATGAATGGATGTATGTGAAGGTGTTACTAAGATAGTTAAAATTTACTTGAATTGAGTCAATTTGGAAAAAGCTCATTTAATCTAAGCAAGAAGACTAGGCTAAATCCTTCTTGATTGTGTCCACTCGTCAGTGTTCCAGAAGCCTCTACCAACAATGTTTGATGAGTCTAATACAAGGACCAACATTTCAATATTGCTTATTGATTGGCCTCTTGTTTACTTTTGTAACAACTTTGCAGCATCATTAAGTTGTTTTGTCTGTTGCACTGGAAACCTTTTGGTTACATCATTTTTCTGGGCTAATGAAAGTACAGCAAGTACCCAGCCTTGTGCAAGGTTCACCCCTTTAAACTTTCCCCTTTTACCCATTTATCCACACTCTGCCACATCGCAACCAACTCTTTAACAATAATATATTAAGTCCTTTTTACCCAGTCTGTGGAACAATGCAACCAATCATTTAACTTTGTCTTATAGACCCCTTCATATGCGCGGTGCAACAATGCAACCCGCCCATTATTTATCTTTTGTAGCCCTCTTCAATCGCGCGGTGCGATAGTGCAACCATCCCATTAACTATGTTTTGTAAACCACCTCACTGGCGCGGTGCGATAGTGCAACCAACCTTTTAATTATGTCTTGTAGGTGTCTTCACTTGCATGGTGTGACAACGCAGTCAACCCTTTAATTAAACTTATGTAAACCGGACCTGGTAGCGCAATCGGTAAAGCGTGGGCTCCAGGTACGGGAGGCCCCGGGTTCGATCCCTGGCCGCGACATACCAAAGTCGTTAAAAATGGTAGTGGTATAGCTCCTTGCTAACGCTCAAGCAAATGTAAGGGTAGTTCCACGACTGGTTGGCCCGGTGTCAGGATAATGTGACTGGGTGTGGTATCATGCCAGGTGTTCACAGCATGCTATACACAGTGAAGGCAGCACTATATCTGCTTCAAGTGGACACCATCTCCAGATAACTGAAATACTGTTGTCGGGACGATAAACCCAATAAACAAACAAACAAATAAACTTATAGACCTTATGCTCCCTCTCTACAGTGTTATCTGGTCATTCACGGATAAAACCGGCCTAGAGATCAACATCAGTAGCAAGAGTTTTTACAGTGATCTTCCCAACTATGAAGTCGAAGTTGTTGAAAGAAGTCAGGATTATCTTTTTAAACTAACGATCCAAGGTTACATATTATTCTATTTTGCTTTTTTTTTTTTTTTTTTTTTTTTTTGTAGTAGTTACCTGCATTATTGTCACCTGCTTTTGTAACTTGTGAATCTCTTATTTCCACAAAGCAGCTTCTGTAGCTAACAATGTTAATTCATTATGTCTATGCTTACTGGATCTTTAAAACTTTAAAACATGAAATGCATTAGATGATTTTAACAATTAACACAATGGCCATGATTGATTGGACATAATTATGCATTATGTGCATGGTAGTTATAACAAAGTTTTAAAGAATAATGAAAGATATTTTATGTAGGAAAAAAAAAAGTCCCATTTTTAATTATTTTTTGTTAAAGGGGAAAATTTATCCATGTATTAATTTAGAACATTGTTTAAACTTACCAGTAGCAATTATTTTTT
Source organism: Sinonovacula constricta (assembly GCA_007844125.1). Classification (NCBI taxonomy): domain Eukaryota; kingdom Metazoa; phylum Mollusca; class Bivalvia; order Cardiida; family Solecurtidae; genus Sinonovacula; species Sinonovacula constricta. The sequence continues at coordinate 56,022,753 of CM017567.1, read as the reverse complement.
TGGTAATGGGGCAACATGTCAGTATGTATTCAAGGGGAACATTTTTTTAACTACTAGATAGCAATTCATATTTGAATTCAAATTTTACAAAGCAGTGACCTAAACTTTTTTTATTGGCAATGCAACTACACATGGCTACTTTTTGTTTATAACCGCTCTGCAAAAAGCTTTAAATAGATAATGTCAAACATTTAAAAAAATTCATTCACTATGCACAACTGTAAGGTCCTTGCGAAACTAAACAAAATTGTTTCTGTATTAAGTTATAATTCCATATAACAAATGATAAGCAACACATAAAAGAATTAAAAGAAGTCCTTGCAAAGCTAACAATAGTGTCCAGTATTCCTTATTTTGTTTGGTCATCGGCATTTGTAATATTTTGTTTGAGTTTCTCACTTTAATGATTAAAAAGGGTATTGTTGGAGGGTAAAGGTATTGGTTGGATTTTTTAGGAACTTTAAATATAATGTCCATATGTGTTGTGAACAGCTGGTCTTTATCACATTTTTACTGCAAGATTGTCCAGTTGTTGTTGTTTTATAGCTTGGGTATAAATAGTGAATTGTAAATAGTTGTAGTATGACTTATTTTTGCAGTTCTTTTTTTTTTTTTTTGTCTGATTTTTGTCAGTATCATTTGAAACATCTATAAATCCCTCGCTTATAAATAATTTTGTCTGCTGTCTATTTATAGCCTTGTAAAAGCCTCATGCACAAATGTATTTGCATTATTATTTTTTTCAAATATAGACCAGCTTTTTTAGCATATACCTATTACGCAAAAAAGCTTTAAGCTGGCCTTTAGTTTACAATTTAATTATATATGTTGTATTTTCCATAAAATATTAATATGCTTCTCATAATCTCATAATTTCGATTCAGTTACTAATGTTAAATATTTGTATTCAGACCATATTTTAAAAGATTTAGCTTGTTTGATTTACCCCAAATCAAGATACATTGGGCCATAGGCTTCTTCATTGCTTCAATAGCATGTTGAGTGTTTTAGAGGGTAGCGGGTTTGGGCAAATCCTGCTTTATCTAATGTTGCATCTTTGAAAACTGAATGGCCAATCATTAATGTCTGCATATAAGAAGTGTAAATCTTTTGTGTCGACTAAACGACTAAAACAAAAAATAAAATTTTACGTATATTTAATAAGATTTTCAAGACAATTAAATATGGTATCTATAATATTTCTGTTAAAAAAAAGTTAAGTGTAAATGATGACCTTTTATTCAGACAGCAATTTTGATGTTAATGGAATGATCTTGTATAAATCATACAAGTACTTAGTATAAACAGAACTGGAGAAAGTCCTGATTTAACACAAGTATTATTTCTCTAATACGAGTCATGTTTTAGTACTTTATATGTTAGATGCTTAATTTATCCCAAACTTGGCATGCTTTGAAGTTGTTACATGTTTCCAATTTCCAAAGAAAGATGGCAGAATGATTATGCTTTTTGAATGATCGTAGCTTAAAAAACCACAGCAACCAAGTTCCCCAAAGATTATTAACATTGTTTACTATCTCATTATTCCAGGTTTGCCTGACTTAGGCGCATTTTGGCTTTCTTATCAAGTAACCCCACAACTAACATTTTTCCCATTGTGCTTTTAAACAGGGTGCTATGGACATTTATTGCCTACAATGGCACAGAAAGACATCTTACGAACGGCTTCGTTCCGGATATAGACTCAGAACACTTGTTTTCTGATGGGTCACGATATGCACAAGATATTAAAAAAGTTGATGAAAAAGGCGCATATAACTTTGGTCTACTTATTAAAGGTCTGAAGCCACTTGTGGCACCATCAGTATTTTTTTCACTCACATTCTGTAATAGTGTCTAGACTGGTGGAAATTTGCCTGCTACTTTGTCCAAAGGGACAAAAAGAATCAGTACCCTTCTATAGTGTTTTAACCATAAATTCCTAACTCTAGATAAAGGGAGTAAATCCAAATTCATGTGACTTATGTATTCTGTAAATTGATTTTATGGTGCTCTTAACTAAAATGGAGCCATTAATGTAACTTGGTAATGTGATTTGATAACAGTTATGGTTAGGTGCTTATCACTAAAATGACAAAACCTGCATTTCATATGTATTAATATTGATTTGTCACTTTTGCCATTCAGCATGTTGCTAATGGCTGATGTATATTGAGCTAAAAATGGAAAAAAAGTTAGTTGCAAAGTGTTTTAATGCTTTTGATTCTTTAAACTCTCCGAAAAAGGAATATTCATAAAGGCCTCTTCACCTGCATGGTGTAACAATACAACCAACCCTTTATATACATATTAAGTCCTTTTTACCCGCTCCGTATGACAATGCAATACGACATTAGTTACAATAATGAATTTGGATGAAATTATTTCCCTTTATTTGGAGTTCTTCGAAATAGTCATTATTTATACTAATTTAAAGGTTGAAGCTGTTATATTGCATAGAAATTACAATAATTGAGCATCCAATGGGGCTTGCACAGTCTGCATGACATTGTTGTATAATGTGCTTCTTCAGAGGTCCAATGGATTGAAATGTGTTGTTGGATTGAAAAACAGTGTTATCTGCTGCCTTGATATGTAAAAACAAAAATGCGACACATAAGACACAAATTGAACCATTTTACAGAATATTATAAAATTCACAAAAATGCATATATGTGTTAAAATTCTAAACAGCATTCTATGCAATTTTTACTTCTATACACACATGTATACCTTGTATCATGCTGTATGTCTGGATTCTAAATGACAGAATTAAAAAAATCACACAAAAAATACTTGATTATTCACATTTTATTATACCTCACATTAAAAGAGGCAGATAACACATTTATGCATGATAAACAATTTATTGTGGCATGGTTTGGATCTGACGAGCAAAGTTAATAGTAAAACGTAAGAATCGGAGCTCCAGATACATAGAGGAGATGTGACTTTTGGGAAGTTTATATATAATACAAGCCACTATTCTCATCTAATCCATACATTGTGGGTACTGCGAAAATTGTTTCAATGAGATGATTATAATGAATATCAGCTACATACGGTTTGGAGTCCTAGAAACCAAACTGTGGGTTCTCAAAATAAATCTCACCAAGACAATTCTAATGAGTATCAACAATATAGGGTTTAGAGTCAGACTGAAGAGACCAAACTTGACATTGTGGATACTCTAATAAACCTTTCATTGAGACAATTCTAATGAGTATCCACAATATAGGGTTTAGAGTCAGACTGAAGAAACCAAACTTGACATTGTGGGTTCTCTAATAAACCTTTCATTGAGACGGTTCTAATGAGTATCAACAATATAGGGTTTAGAGTCAGACTGAAGAAACCAAACTTGACATTGTGGGTACTCTAATAAACCTTTCATTGAGACAATTCCAGTGAGTATCCACAATATAGGGTTTAGAGTCAGACTGAAGAAACCAAACTTGACATTGTGGGTACTCTAATAAACCATTCAATGAGACAATTCCAGTGAGTATCCACAATATAGGGTTTAGAGTCAGACTAAAGAAATCAAACTTGACATTGTGGGTACTCTAATAAACCTTTCAATGAGATAATTCCAATGAGTACCAGCAATACTGGGTTTAGATGAGAAACTAAAAATTTAGAATTTTTCTCCTCTTTTTCCGGAGCTCTGATAACAATGTCTTATTTGTTGTTATTTTAAATATAGTTAAATGGTGTAAAACTAAAGCATGGACTTATTATATTTTAAGTCCTCTATCTAAATGAACACTTAATCTGTGTTGTGGTATTTGACTGTTGTTGCTGGATGTATCAAAGCATCAATTTTGTGAAATTCTCCACCTGCAGTAGCTGAAATAATTTCTTGTAGTCCCAACTGTTAAGAGTTACTTACACAAATCCAAAGTTTAATGTTAGAAAGTGAACAGATATATACACTCATATATTTTTTTTTCAGCAGATGTTGATGTTATAATTTTGCATGCAACACACTTCACAGGACACTTTTGAACAATAAACACGTTTTGCAACATGATTATGATGTAGCATGTTACACAGAATTAGCCAAACAATATCACATCTACAATAAACAGCTTTTAATATTTTACAGTTTATAATGACGATAGTAGATAAATCAAAATCTGTATGACAGTTATGTTGTGAAGCTTTTGACTTTATTTGTGTAGTATTTCTATTTTTTTCCTATTTGTGTCAATGATATCTGCAGAACACTAGCAGAAAATTGTACTGGACAATATTTTAAGTGTAGTGATTGTGCTTTTTGCTTCTGCACATATTGTGCTCGGCTCTACGTTAAATGTGAAGTACTACCCAGGTGATTGGCTTCTCAGTGTTGATATATGTGGTCATTTTTGTTTGTTCAAGCTAATTGATATTGTTAAATGACTATTGTTAAGAAGATATATTTTAAATGTTGATTTCCATCGTTATCATTATCATCATCATCAATTGTGTTTTAAAACAATATATTAAATATAACTATTGATGTAAGATGATTATTTTTTATCATTATCAGCACCTTCATCATTCAAAAATCATTTATCATCAGTTCAGTTGATAACATTTTCATCAACAACATCACAGTCATCAAAAATCAAATATTGTTGATAGATAACTTGAGATGGCATCATGGACTCCAAAATCTAAAAATTTTAGGGCCAAAAATAATTATAATTTAGGTTTTTATATCTCAAATGCATCCAATTATCCAATGTCCTTACTAGCTTAGGCTTGTATACGTGTCTTCAGATTGCCTATGTGTATCTCCTGTGCATGGTAAAGTGTAGCATGCCAGTTAGCCTACCCAGTCTTGCATGTCCAACTTTGTATCATTTTTTGCATGCCAACACTTGCTTAGAGACCTTTTCATATACTCTACTAATATCAACTAACATTTGTTAACTGTTTATTTTATTTTTCAATGTTTCGTTAATAATTGAAAGTAAAAAAAAATTAAAATAAGCATTTAAATTAATTATAAGAATACTTATCATCTAGTACCAAGTTGTTGTTTTTAATATATTAAATGAAAGATCTAGGCAGTTTATAATATGTGAATAATGAAATTTGTAAATAAACATGTTTGATTTAAAATTATAGCTTTTAAAATGTTTCGAGATAGTAAAGTTAGTCTGCTTTTATTTTGTCATGAAGTAAAAATTTCAGACTGTCATCATGATCTCTTACAAGTTTTACAACATGTATCTATGTTTTCTGTAAATTAAAACTTTCTCTTTCTGAGTTCAGAATTAATCTTTCTTTGACTTTATACATACTGAACTGAGTTAAATTCTATAAAGAGGTTTTATTTATATAAATATCAAAAACTTCCTAACCTCTGTCTTGGCCTTTCTAAAGATTTAAAATATGCTATTCATTATTTAAATTATATTTCTTTTTAATTTGATCAATGAAATTATATTGTTGTTTTTATAAAAGTTTGATTATAATGTTTAAAATACTTCTAACCAATACAATTCTGCTACTATAAATACTGACCAATGAGATTGTGTTGCCAGGGGTTACCCACAAGGATGATGGCACCTACCGATGCCAATTGGTTGATGGTGGCAACAAGGTTCTGTCAGAAGACACAATGCGTCTGACTGTCTTGAGTAAGTTGTCATCTTTCTAATGGGCCTTTTTGTCGCAGGTCCAGAAGAAAGAACCATGTTAAAAATTGTGGAATTTGCGTAAAGAATCAGTGTGAAAATATTTGCTTTTATTATTGTTTATTAATGAATGTGGCATGATACAGTTAAAGTTTAGAGAAGGCAATAATTTACCAAGCAAAAATGAGTTGGTTTCTGTCACTGAGCGGTTAGAATCCTGATCTGGGTTAAAACATTTGTCAGCGAACTTACGCTAGCGAACTTACGCTTAGTATATCCATTGTTCTACAACACACCAAGGTTATCCTGAACCTGCAGGTCTGTCTGACCTAAAAATTAGAATTAGGTTAATGTTAGTGCGTTGCACTTGTAGTGCATTGCTCTTGAACAACTAGGACCTATATTGTTAAGTTATTATATTCTGTCAGTTCTTTGGTCCTGAGTCCCTTATGAGAGCCACTTCACCACAGATGCAACAGTGTATATTTGATTATATTATGATTCCTTCATAATTTTGTCTGTAAATAATCACAAGTGATTATCTTATAATGAAAATTATGGGTATATGATTTATGTTTTCTTATAAAATACAGTGGCTGAGATAATAATAATAAAATAATAATAAATCAAATTTGTGGCAACTGAAAACACAAAACACTCATAGAAATTGTACTCCTATATTGATTTTTAGTTTATTGCATAGTCCGGTTATTTGCATAAATTTATCTGGAAGTTATGTATGCAAATAAGCGGAATCATGTGTATGTAGTGCATGACAGTCAGGTAACTCAGATTGAATTGTTCATTCTGGTGTCTGATTGCATAAATTTGTTTGCAGGTTTTGTATTTTGTTTAATTAGCCATAGAAAATATTTGTGTCGTTAACTAATCCTTTCTGACTGCTTAGCCTCACATCCCATGGGTTTGAGTCCCGTTCAGGGCTAAGGACCTAATGTGGGAAGGTCTTCCAGCTGACCTACGGTGTGCTGGTGGTTCTACCGAGACATGTGTCTGGGGTCTTCCTCCACCAAAAACAGATGGACGTCGCTATGATGATCATAATTAGTTGCCGCAATGTATCACAAAACAAAATTTTACTTTTACTTTATATATTAGCAGAATTTCTTAACACATGAACTATATTACTGTGCATATATAGCTGGACTGGTGAGAATAATGTCCCGCATGGTGGTGCATTTGTTTTGCAGATCCCGTCACAAATTTAAAACTTGAGGTCCACGATATGCATCACACAACTGTGGCCCAGAGCAGTCTACCCATAGATCCCAACATGGCGCCCACAAAACTTACAAGTGGACATTACATGGTATATTTTCCTATTAACCCCTGTTGCCCTTCTTTATTCCCACATTCCATTATTGCAGGGATGCTACTCTGAGGGTTAGAATCCATTTGTGTCGCAGCAAGATGGATATTTTTTTTCACAACATTTTGCCAATTTTTTCGCTGCTTGAGACAACTAGAAATAACTAAATAACACAAACTAAACTGAAATCATAACATAAAACGACGAAGGCCATATTGTTTCTTGCTTAAACATTTTTTGTGTGCACTTTAACTGTTTAAAATTTACACGTGTTACCATTAGATGGTGGTCAGGTAATAAGATGTGTAATGGCGTCAGAAAATAGGAAGATTTTTTACATTATTGTCATTTTTTCCATTATTTCAGTGGCGTATGAACTATTAACTGTATCCACTATGCTAGAAATTCTGTCAAGCTATTCACTGTCATGGCAGCCTATAATGTAATATAGCGACCGGCTCGCGTACTATACAACCCAGTAGGCCAGTAATATCATGGAACCAGTCTGGTCAAAATGAGGATCAATGATTAGATCACGTGACTTATTTATAACGTACAATAATGACTGAACAGTCACCTTTTATACATCAACTAACCATTGTTTTGTCGGCTTTAAATCAATATTGATCAGCACTGGTGAATTTTTCATAGGAAAAGCAAATGTGCACTTTGAAGGGGGGGGGGGGGGGGGGTGTACAATGATATCTTCTACTAGCAGCCCTATCGGCTGATACTCACACCTACCACACCCACTTCTGCTAACAGTTGCATAATAAACACCCCTTGTCACTGTCTACTAGCCTGTATTGAAGACATAATACATGTGCCATGGTATGAAACCATGTACATATAGTGTCAGTAAAGTATTGCTCAAAATTATAATTGGCTATATTTATATTGACTCTTTGTGGGTACTCTTGGTTCTTATTGCTTCAACCATTTTCAAAAATACTTTGTTTGCCAAAATAAAAGTTAACATTTCTTTAGAAGTAAGCAGATATGTTACAAGCTCATATTTTTTCTTGGTTTTGGTTTTAATTCTGAATGAAACTACTGATAATTTAATACTGCATATCGACAAATTAATTTTCATAAATTGGAACACACGGGTCTTATTGCTCAAACTATTTGCACTAATTCTTTACAATTTCTCATAGTCTTACGTCAACCATATCAGCTCAACTTTGTTTTGTAGGAGCTATAAACTTGTTCCGAACATTTGAAAATTTGGAAAACTAAAAACTATCAGAACATTCGAATGCTCCAAGTTGTGAATGTGACATCCCTAATATATATATATCTTTCAGGTGAAATGCACAGCATCTGGCAGCAATCCTGAACCAGTCATGAGTTTACTGTTCAATGAGGAAAAGCCATACATTGCTGTAAATACAGAAAAAGATACATCTGGAGACCGGGTCAAGTATATCGCTTCATTCATGATAGAAGACATACATATGAAACCCAAGGGCTCTAATCAACAGACCTTGGTGTGCAGCGCCAATATCAAGGATGGAAACTATCCCGCCAAAGAAGCCGGCCTCCTCTTTTTCGTGGATATAAGTGAGTCTATATTTCTATGACTGTGTTAACTCATTGTGCCCTACAGCTAATTGTCCAGTCGTACCCTAGAGGCATTTCTCCAGTCATCCCCTACACCAGGTGGGGGTCTTATCTGCCCCTCATGCTGAGACACATCTGGTGTGGATTACTGTCAGTGGAAGATATCGGGGATTGTTGTATACACAACACAATAAACATGTCATTTTGGAAGTACTCTAAAGGGATATTTTCACATACTTGAAGCACAGAGAGTGCTTTACACAACCATGTAATTTTTAACACGGTATGAGAAGAAATACTTCAGAAAAGAGTGAAATCTGAAGAACACGTAAGATTGACAATATCAAAATTAACACAGTTCTAATTATTAAAGTGAAATAATATTGATCTCATCAAGTTTTTTATGTTTATAACGTAAATAACACTGCTTTATATAATATTTTATATAATGAGTAACTTTAAAACAGTCAGCCATCTTTGATTTAAAGTTGCGATTTACCGGTAGTTTGAGAAAATAACGCTCTTAAACTTCATATTTGATAGAAAACTTCGGCGATTTTCAAGAGTTAGATTGTGTCTTTTATCTATTGATATCTGCAATTATCATATAATTATTGGATCTGACGTAGGTAATTCCACATATCCGCCGATACATATGCGTATAAGTAGGAATCTTAAAGCTAACAGTAAGGCACATCGCCGTTTTTCTTTGTCTCGACATAATTAATTCATTGTGTTTACATCTGGGTTACATAAAATTCCAATATATTATATAACAAGGTTTCTGATTGGCTGAGATCGAAGTATAAATTAATCATTTGAAAACTGCTTTTACGATCGTATTTCAGCCGAGAAATGTTTTAAATTAGATGTGAATCACTTCAATCAGAGAAAATGTCGCTGATTTTTCTGTTGCTCGCTACAATAATTAAAATAAGAAAAAAGTATTTAAGCCGGTAGATTTAGATTAAGATGACATTAGCATTTACGATACTGTGATGTACTTGATTGGCCGAGACTCGAAAGTGATTGAAAACATGAGTATTAACCAGCAAATATGATGGACGCATTAACGCGGCATTCGGCAGTAGCCGAGACTTTTTCAGTTCCGCCTTAATGCGGCGCTCGGCGCCAGACACAGGTAAAATGTGACGCGATAAGTCGTCTCCCGGCATGAGGAGGCTGTTTTTCGTGCCGCTTTAATGTGTCATTAGGGTACAATGAGTTAACCCTTTACTTGCTGGAAATTCCATAAGGGTATGTTTTATATTAACCCTTTACTTGCTGGAAACACCATAAGGGTATGTTTTATATTAACCCTTTACTTGCTGGAAACACCATAAGGGTATGTTTTATATTAACCATTTACTTGCTGGAAATTCCATAAGGGTGTGCTTGGTTTTATATTAATCATTTTCATGCTGGAAGCATTATTAGGGTTGGGTATGTTTTATATTAACCCTTTACTTGCTGGAAACACCATTTTTTGTTCACCCTTAAGCTTACAAAGACAGTAGGGCTCAGTCAGAATTGTCAAAATACTGTGTTTTCAAAAAATAAAAATATTTCCTTACAGATAAGCCAAATTTCAACTGCGACAATTTGACACTTCAAGAGGGCAACCGTTACCAGAAAATGGAATGTTCCATTTTCACTGAACATGGAGCAGAAGGGCTTTCTTGTGACAAGGTGGTCTTTGAGATTGCTGAGACCAGTGAGATTATTAACATTGGCCAAGAGACGAACACCGCTAACCATGACATTATGGAGGCAACTTGTAGAGTATGTATTTAAGTTGAGTTTAACTCAGCCTACTATATTTTAGTACCAAAGTTGGTAGTTATTTGTTACCCATCATGAAGATAATTCTGGACCTGCTATCACAGTCAGTTAAGCGTCAACTCCAGGAACAGGAGGCATGGGTTTGATCCCTGACTGCATCATACCAAAGTTGTTAAAAAATGGTAGCGGTATTGCTCCCTTGCTAACGCTCAAGCAAACATAAAGGGTAGTTCCATGACGAGTTGGCCCGATGTCAGGATAATGTGACGGAATGCCAGGTGTTCACAGCATGCTATACACAGAGAAGGTCCTTCTAGTGGACACCATATAACTGAAATACTGTTGGAGGTGCAAGAAACACTATAAACAAGCAAAGGTCACTTGTCTTGTTGTTAGCAGTAAGAAGCTAATAGTGTGGATCCTAATATGACAGCTAGCAGTGGAAGCTGGCTAATCTCGATCAACATTACTTGCTTATGTGTGATTAATTTGTGCTTAAAAATCTAGAGTCAATCAAGAGATATTTAAAAAAAATTACTGTCCTGCCAGCAATCTTCACCATCCAGATGTGTCAGCTTGAAGTACATATAGTGCTGCTTTCACTGTGATAACAAATCATGAGCATTATACATAAGAATAGCTCAGATGGTAGAGCGTCGGCTTGCGGATCGGGAGGTCGTGGGTTCGAACCCGGGCGGGTCATACCAAAGACTTTAAAGTTGGTAGTAGTGGCTTCCCTTCTAACGCTCGGGGCTACGGGGACAGCATTACGCCTGACTCGTCGGTGTCAGTATAATGGACTGGCCGGGTTCAGTCCCTGTGCTGTAATGATAGAAATGTCGCTGCGCAGTATCGGCAAAAATGCCGGCTAATCCCATCCCATCCCACATAAGACAGTCACAAATTCTTATGACATCTAATCTATCAGTTGTGAACCTACCATTATAAGATATACACAAATAAAATTACTGGAATTTCTCGTATTTCAAGTATATTAAGTCAGTATATTAAAACGTAGTATTATTAAACTAAATTATGTAAATTTAGAAGAGACATAAATAATATTTTTATATTTCAGGTTGAGGATGACAGACTCGTTGCAGAGTTGACACTCTTCCATGTTAGATTGAGCCACTTTGATACTATTTACTATGTCCAGTATGGCTCTGGGGAGGATGCTCACCGTCATCCATTTAACATAAATTACAAACGTAAGTTTATCACACAATGCATCATGTCATGCGATCTGATTTTAATTAGAAAGCAGCAGGTTTTGTGTATGTGTGCAAGTTAAAACAACAGAGGGGAGTGGGGTTGGACCATGGCTTCTGACTTAAGCCAATCAAAATGTGACTTGTTGTGGGGCACCCGTGGCATAGAGGTAGAGTCGCGGATTTGTAACTCCTCTGACTGCTAAGCCTCTGATCACCTGGGTTTGAGTCCCGTTTGGGGCGAAGGATTTTATGTGAGAAGCTCTTCCAGCTGACTTGCGGTGTGCCGGTGGTTCTACCTGGACAAATATCTGGGGTCTTCCTCCACCAAAAAGCAGGACGTTGCTATCATGATCATAATAGGTCGTTGCAATCTATTTCAAAAACAAAACAAACAAACATGCAGGAAGCTACATGTTTTGCCAAATCTCCACCGGACTTGGCCAGAATTTTGACTGCATGAAATATATAGCTGGGTCATTAAGATTTAAAAGGTAGGTTACTAGGTCAAATTATTGAATAACCCTGTAAACACCCTAAAGAGATAATGGGGCATTATCTTCATAGAATTTTTTGTACTGAAAACCAGGGTTCTCATGTGCTTATGTTGTGTGTGTTGTTTTTTATTTTTAAACCATATAAAACATTAGTTATGTGTTCATTGAACTTGGTTTGTAGAGTTTTGTATCTTAGGTATTTTAAACAAGCATTGATGATGACTTGCTTTACTTAAAATAACCTTTATTAGACAAACTATATGTTTCTTGTATTGTTCATGCTTCATTCTCATTTATATTGAGCTTGAATTACTTTTATTCAATGCATTTAGTATGTGTTACTGATATTAAAAACATTAAAAAAAAATTTTTTATAAATATTAAATTGAGCATAACTCCAAAATAAAGGAGTCAGTGACAGCTTGTTTTATTTTTATCAAAACAATGAAGTCAAAAGTTTGTAAAAGAGAAAGAATCCAAATTACATCCTGTTGCTAAATTAGGCTTTAAGTGTTCTAAAACTACATGCATGCAATTGCAAAAGCCTTGTATGCTATATTGACTAAAATCTATGGCTTCTGTAAAAATATTCAAACTGTTGAATACCACCTTTAAAACACAACTTTCACTGATTCTTGCAGCAACACATTTGTGTTTGGCATATCAACATCCTGCTATTATTAATACAGGAAGACCTCATGTAAATGTACAACAATTTAGAAGGACTAGGACTTAAACCCCTGTGGTGAGGGGCAGAAAAAGTTAACAGATTGGCCACTCTGCCACGGGCACCCCAAATTTATGTGTACTTAATGAAAAAATTAAAAAAGGTCACTAGGCCAAGATAGCTCCATATGGATAAAGGCTTGTATTCACCAACCATTCTTTAGCCTAAGTCATGACTTGACACTAAGACTAAGTCACAATTTTTATACCAATAAAAATATTCTTATTTATTTAGTTTCAATGTGATTTTAAGCTCAAGGTAGCAAAGTTAAAGTGTCATGCAAACATACAGACATGTAGCTAAATACATAGTGAAGCTAAATACATAATAAAGATATTGTGGTTTGAAATTCATGACTTGAGCAATTCTTACTTAACAATAGTTGTTTAGTTCTTATAGGACTCTATTATTATTACAGTGTTTCTTGCTACTAAGTTGAAAGTCATTATGCCATTTAAACAAATAAATCAGTTAGCATTGTTATATATTTCAGCCACTAGCACGGCCAACTTTCTGTCGGCAATCTCCGTTTGTTTCACCATCATGGTCGCCCTGTTGTCCACCATCTTGTAACACTTCCCATCATCTAGACATCATCCAACACAGGGATATCATCCTACATTGATGATCCTAGGGATGTGAAAATTGCATTGAATTTTTTTTACTAGTAGACTGGTACCGCTTTTTCAAACCAACCAAAGACGTTGGCAAATTAACCTTCCAATTTGATTCTACTCGAGGAGGAGCTTGGAAAATAATCATTTTGCACTCTGTCGTACAAATCATCTTGTGTGACTGATACTTAAGCTCATTTGATTTAATTGTCTAAGTGAGAGTTAAAAAAATGCTCCATACTTTTAAGTCTGTTTGACTTGAGTGATCTTGGAGAAAATGGACCAATATTGGAATATGCTTGTTTTATTTAGACATTTTAGACATAAACTTTGCCATTTTATAACTAGAGCATATAAGACTAGATTATTAATGGAGAAAATAGAGGCTTAGCTTTTAGATAGACTCACATTTTTCAAAAATCCTTCTAGCATTAACAGATATTTTAAAAGAAACTGAGATAATTTTATTGCTGTTTGCATTTCTTCGAAGACAATCTTCATTATAAGATAGCTGATTTTTATTGTAGGAAGACATGGTTTGGACCTAGAAAAAAACAACAAAAAAACATTTATAAGCATTTTTAGAAGAACATTACAGCAATTCAAGATTGCTTATAAAAAGACAAATTGTAAGTTAGTACATCATAATGAATACAGATTATAAATGTCATATTGTTGGTAGCTAGATGGGATTGTACTGGGAGAAAGGGGGGATGCATTTTTTTTTTTATGACAAAAAGATATTTGGTGTGAGAGTTCTTATTTAGCTTATCTCAAGTGATTGTCTTCTGATCATAAGAACTGTTTGATCACACTTCAACAAATTCCCAAGAGCAATAACACACTGTAGATTAATTTTAACTATACTGTGTTGATGAAAGATTAAGATATAATTGTCCTTTTAAAGTCATGTGCAGTGAGAAGGCTTGTGAAATTAAATTAAAAAAATTTGGAAATGTAAAGAACCATCATAAATCTTTGGAGATATTTTTTGCGCAATACAATGTATTAATTTACATATCAGCTATTTTAGATTTTTTTTTTTTTCTTGTAATTCACAGAATCCTTATTTAGCAAGACCTTCACTGCCTAATGTTATTTCTTTTGGGCTAATACATTTACATATAGATTTCCTTAGTGTTTATTGGACATTATAAATTGAGACTGGGGTAGTTTGTGGCAGTAAGCAGACATTCCATGTATACATTTAAGTGCTGTTGTTCATGGCTTTCTAAAACAAGCTTTCTCTGTATTTTTGCACATATTCGTTGTTTAAGATGTAATGGTAACAAGTTGAAAAATCAACATATTCAGATTCAGGCTTACACAAATTGTTAAAAAAACAAAATCATAACTAAATGTAGTCATATTGGATGCATATTGTCCAAACATTTATCATAACTGGTATTTGTATTTGTATAATCCTAAAGTGGTATGCCAATGCAATATATAAAATATGTAGACTTAGTTAACAAATTAATAGACAGTAGACAATTTTCATTTGCTAGTTGTTGAATTCTTATATAGCGTAAAAGAATCTGATGTGTTGGTGTGAATTTTTGTATATTACTTTCTCATTTAACTTTGTTCCATTTAAGTCTTCATGTTTCATATCATTATCAAACTTTTTCCACTTATTATAATATATCTTTTATCATGATGCATTTAAGTTACGTAAACAAATGTGTATATTAACATGTATGTGTACAATTTATGCTTACGTTAAATGTGCATAAATGTGTAAATATGTGGCATTGTGCATACTATTTACTTGTTTCATCTGTATGTAAATAACCAAGTGTAGTGTGGACGTCTGTATGGTCGGTTGCATACTCAATATTTGAGTAAGCAAATATATTAAATCAACAGGTGTGCATTAAGTATAAACATACTGTTTACCTTTGCAATAGCCACTGGGATATGTTTATCTGAATTTTTATGCCAGTTAAATTTTTATGGTGCAGTCTCAGATACATGTTATTGCGTTGTATATGGATACGTCAAAGTTGTTAATGAACGTGTGTAAAACAGTTTGTATATACTAAATGTATGGTAATTAGAAGTGTACATTTATAGAACAGAAAGATTGTATTGAAGTATACGTGTGTGTGCAACTGTAAAGATTAAATGCAAAAACGAGGATGAACAAAATGCACGAATGAGGATGAGCGAAATGCAAGAATGAGAATGAATGACATGCAAGAATGAGTAAGACTGAATTGAATGAGTGAAATGCTTTGTCTTGTGACCTTGTCACATGATCCGGTCACATGACTTATAGCATCCTAAGCACACAAATATTGCTATTTATGTATCCTAGCCTTATATGTTGTAACTGTAGTTTTGAGGAGTTAGATAACTTTCTAGGAACTTTCTGCAGTGGACAAGGTTATGAAGGTACATCTATGAACTGTTAGAGATATCCAACAGTGACAATCAAAATGTTTGTTGTTCATGTTCGTTTCAAATGTTGACTAGTTCTTTTTTTGTGTTCTGTTAGTTAAAAATTTGGTTATAAAAACCAGAGTTGCTGTTTACAGTTGTGTTTACATTTTACATTATTTGTGACAATAAGTACAGGTCCTGGAAAGTTAGCTAAGGACGTCAAGAAATGTTTATGATGATTCTTGTTTGTATGTTAAATACAATGCATAAAGGTAAATTTAAATGCTAAACTGTTTTTATATTTTTTAATCAGAAAATTTTGATCATGTGTTCAGGCATTCTGTTTCTAGTAAATTTTATCACAGGCATTCTGTTTCTAGTAAATTTTATCACTTGCAAATAATCTCAAATTAAATTTTTTTAAAACTGAAATGACGATAAAAAACAGTAGGTACATTTATTTTACGCCACTTATAATCCATATTGCTTTTTACAATATTTTTGTTTTAATATTTGAAAATCTCTTTCTTTGCCAACAATTCAAATTGAATAATTTGTAGTTTTATTCATTGAGAAGAAAGAAAATACTGATCACTCTTACATGTATCTGTTAAGATCATGTAGATGACCTTTGGGGATTTTTTAAAAAAAAAAAAATCTATTTTGACTGGACTTTTGACTAGGAAAACTGTTATATAGAGCCATAAATGCACACAAATTCATAACATTTAATTGGTTGTCAGAACCATTGACCAATAATAATAATTTTGGACTTATTATAATTATGCCAGTCGGAGCACCTCAAAGAGTATTTTCTCACCTTTAATCATTAATTTCTACTTAATTTGCTTCTCAATGTACCTTCACATTAAGATAATTATTATGTGCTATCTAATAATGTAAAATCTGCATATTAAGTAGTTGGCATTGCTCGGGTTTACAGTGCCTTTCACTTCCACTGATTTTCTGTATATGTATGTATGCACAATTATTATATACAGCTTATTCGATGAAAGTATTGACTGTTTCTGCCATTAATTGAAGACATTGCCGAAGGAATTGATACTCTGTAGTGGGATGGGGGTGATTACAGATATAAAAAGTAAAATATTTGAAGACAACATTTTCATCGAATAAAAATTTGTATGGCTGATAATGTGAGTATATTTCATTTTAATAAAAA
This sequence comes from Sinonovacula constricta, assembly GCA_007844125.1. Classification (NCBI taxonomy): domain Eukaryota; kingdom Metazoa; phylum Mollusca; class Bivalvia; order Cardiida; family Solecurtidae; genus Sinonovacula; species Sinonovacula constricta. The sequence goes on along the minus strand of CM017567.1, from coordinate 56,005,834 downwards.
AAAAACTGAAAAAATTGTCATTTTTACTTCCTAATGACCCATATGCCCAGTGACCTACATAATGCATGACCTACATACCCAGTGACCTACATACCTAATGACCTACATACTAAATGACCCATATAAACAGTGACCTACATAATGCATGACTTACATTTCTAATGACCTACATACTAAATGACCCATATAAACAGTGACCTACATTCCTAATGACCCATATAAACAGTGACCTACATAATGCATTACCTACATACTAAATGACCCATATAAACAGTGACCTACATAATGCATGACTTACATTTCTAATGACCTACATACTAAATGACCCATATAAACAGTGACCTACATACCTAATGACCCATTTACACAGTGACCTACATACCTAATGACCTATATACATAGTGACCTATATCATAGTGACCTATATCATGGACTTCCCATTGACCTACATACTGGATGACCTATACACACAGTGACCTACATAATGGACAACCCCATATACCCAGTGACCTACATACTGGATGACCTATATACATAGTGACCTACATAAAGGACGACCCAAAAATTAATAAATGATAATAAAAACCAAATAATTTTATAATTTATTCAGCAACAAGAATACATAAATTAGAATGCATCAGAATGTCTCTGAAACCAAAGAATCATCTGACATGATCTAATAAGATATGCAACAGATAATAAAACAGAAGCTACTGTCTTTAAAAGAAAGAAGTTAAGTATCTATTGTAAATACAATAATTGCAAAACTACCAATTTCGAGGCACCTTTTCTGGTGACTTCATATTTACCAAACAAAATGGACAGTAAAATAATGGGTCAATTTTATCCAAAAATAGACTCACTGTCCCAAGTATAAATATAAATCGTATAGAATCTTGGCTAGCTTAAAATGCAAAGTGCCAAAAGATGTCAATAAGAAATATGAAATCTATACAAGAAATTAATAAAAGCATACAAGTGTGTTCACTAAATTCTATATAACCCAACCTATTATCAACTACTTTTTACATTCTTCTGTACAATAAATGTTGAACACTTGCAAAATTGCAAAAAAGTTTTTGATACATATCCCAACCCATATTTTTATGCACCAACAAATCATGGTCGTCGTCACTTAAACTAGACTGTTGTAAAATGTTATAAAAACTTGAGTCTTATCCCATTTCAAAGATCTGATTGGTTTCATTTAAACCGAAACATGAAATCAAGCCACCGAGTTGCTTTGGACAATTGTTTTAACTACACCTTAAAACTCTGAATGATACACTTACTGAACTAAACTAGAAACATTTTCTTTTAAATAATATAAAAACAACATTTCACCTTCTTATAACTGGAGCTTTTTTTTATCTTTTTATGTTTCTTTTATTAAACTATAGCCATAAATTGGGGGGGAAAAATCAATCATTTACATGTACATGTATTAAGTTTAAATACACAAGAGAAGCAATAGTATTTTAAACAAAAACAATTACTTATTTAAAATTAAACATGCTTTTGTTCTTTATTTTTTGTCACAAGAAAATTTAATACGAAAAGCAACATGGATATTTTATTGCAATAAAAAATCAGCTAAGACAAAAGAAGTTAGATAAAAGGAAAAAATAATATCTGTCACTATGAAAGAGTCAGATTAAGCACTATTTTTTTATATTTTTTTTAACAAACCCTTTGATATTGCTTACATAGTACAATGTATTAGATTTGTTGTCTTTTTTGCAGACAGCATTAGTGTTTTCAGCAATGAATATAATATAGAACCATAACAACATAGAATAATGCTTTTACTATTAATCTACACATCCATAGCACTGCACATATTTGCAGAAATCCTAAGATAGCTGACTATTTCAACATTTGACATATAAAAATAAAAGAGAATTTATATCCACAGTGTTTGCAAATACAGACCAGAAAGTAAAACACCAAAAAAAGGAATTTCCAGATATATAGTAAATGTTTTATAGATCTGCCATTTTTTTCTTTACTAAATCTAGAATACGATGTTATTTTTTCCGTTTATCTTAGTATGTTGATACTTGGTGCAGTAACACTGTCATGACAAGTCTGCTGTTGACCGATATAAAACATCCTAAGCACGATGGTCTAATCAACGTTGATAATGGGCGTTTGAAATGAGGTGATGAAGCAAAGCTGTGGTTTACAATATAGGTCTAGTTCTGTCGGAATGTTCGTCCACTGAAAAAAAAAATATATATATATATTTGGTTTGTATGTATAAATGGTCTTTGGCGACTTCATGCCAAATATATAATAATGCTGATATAATACTGTGCTGCTTTCACTGGTGTTTCGGGAATTTTTGGTAAAAAAAAATCTTGTCGTGGAGATGGTGACCACTTAATGCATATCCTGGTGTTACATAAATTCAAAGTTTTGAGACTATCTATCTTCTGCATTTTTTAAATAAATTTTAACAAAGTAACAGGAAACATCTGAAAGCAGATGTTAAAACTGCCAAATTCAAGAAAACATCTTATTTTTGTAGTGTTGCCTTCATTGTGTATAACATGCTGTGAACACCTGGCATAATATCAAACCCAGTCACATTATCCTGACACCAGGCCAATCTGTCATGGAAATACCCACATATTTCGAACCCAGGGCCTCATGTACCTGGAGGTGATTCTCTACCGATTACAGAGAAATGTAACTTTTCAAAATGATAAATAAAATACATCCAGTCACATTAAAGTGCATATTGCTACAACCCAATGAAGAATGAAAACTCCAGTGAACTGCGTATCATGAAACAACCTTTAACAATTTTTAATGCCTTTGGTTTTCCCAACCCAGGTTTGAGCCCAGGGTCTCCCAGTACCTAAAAGGGATACTCAATATCAGCTGTGCTTCTATTATTGGTTCTTGGTAAAAGACAATTTATAGATAAAGATTGATAATTACCTAATTGTCTTCTTCTCTTTCTCTTGTTCAGGTCTTGCTCTGTTTAATACTTTGAGGAAGTCTGAAGTCTTTGCCCTCATTCGTGAGTGAATGTATGCCTGAAACAAACAAAATGCATTTATGAACATACTGAATATAAATAACATTCATAACCATACAAAATATCAACAACATTTTGATAGGTCAGTGGAAAACCATTCTAAGTTTTGTCATATTTTACTTGAAAAGGTGAAAAATCCAATAATTCTATTCAGTAGTGAACTGAAAAATATTCCTTTTTGACCTTTTATTGTGATAAAATAATGTTTCTTGAGTTTGTTATCTGGAGTTACTTAATCTTTTTGCGACAGAAGAATTTATTGCAAGTGTTTGTAGATTGGATAATATTAGTTCTGATTTAAGTCAGAAAAGTCTTCTGTTAACCTACTTCATGAACATACATAATACAATTTATAAACAACATTTATGAGCAAAGGTTGCATTATTGTCATCCCAGCTAAAAGTTCATTACCAATTTCTGTTGTGTTTTTTTGTTGAAGAAAAATTCTTCTGTTTTAGATTGGCTCAAAGCTGATAAAAATGGAAATGCTTTGAATTATACAAGAAATGCTACAATAAAAGGTTAAGGCATTTGGAGATTGCCGGAAAAAAAAATGGAAATTGTTTTTCACCATTTTTTGTTATCCACAATTGAAACATTGTCAACATTCAGTGCTAGCATTAAAACAAAGTGATTCCCTCCTGCAAAGGGTTGAAACAATAGAACATATAAATAGATAAAAAAAATCCTTAACTTTTTGTAGCATATCTTACAAAAAAGAACAAAATATTATACAAAAAAATATGCATTTTGCCTCATTTTCAAAATATTTTTATACCTTTTATATTACACTTATTTTCTGTAGCAAGTGAATAAACAAAAAAAATAAATAAAGGACATTGCAGTTTTAAAACCTTGCCTACAAGAAACACTTGTTTAAGCATACATGCATTGACATTAGATTAATAATTCTGTTAGCTGGAATCCATGACCAATGTCCATATGAAGTAAGGTGATTGTGGGTATGTGCAACTATAAGAAATGCACACACACACACACACAAACATTCAAAGTCAAGCTCATTGACCCAAACAAAAAAGTAGTCATCTGTTTACCATCAGCAATTACAATGCCGAAAGAGGACCCATGCATTCATTAGTTTCATTTCCAAACTTTACACACCAGCTTTTGCAATTTCAATAAAACTCTCTTTTCTTTGAAGGAATGGCACACACTGCAATCATGGACTTACCTTGGAGCACTTTATATGGTAATGCAGGTAGTCTCTGAGAGTGTGGATCAGGTTAATGGTATTATCTCGGACAGCCGGAGCAATGTGGCGGGGAAATAGCACTGAAATATATAAATAGGACACATTCATGTTTTCTGAAAGTAGCAATGTTACAGGGAAATAGCACTGAAATATATACATAGGACACATTCATGTTTTCTGAAAATAGTACTGAAATATATACATAGGACACATTTATGTTTTCTGAAAATAGCACTGAAATATATACATAGGACACATTCAGGCTTTCTGAAAATAGCAGTGTTACAGGGAAATAACACTGAAATATATACAAAGGACACATTCAGGCTTTCTGAAAACAGTAATGTTACAGGGAAATAGCACTGAAATATATACAAAGGACACATTCAGGCTTTCTGAAAATTGCAATGTGGCAGGGAAATAGCACTGAAATATATACACAGGACACATTCATGTTTTCTGAAAATAGCAATGTTACAGGGAAATTACACTGAAATATATACAAAGGACACATTCAGGCTTTCTGAAAATACCAGTGTTACAGGGAAATAGCACTGAAATATATACAAAGGACACATTCATGTTTTCTGAAAATAGCAATGTTACAGGGAAATTACACTGAAATATATACAAAGGACACATTCAGGCTTTCTGAAAATAGCAGTGTTACAGGGAAATAACACTGAAATATATACAAGGACACATTCAGGCTTTCTGAAAATTGCAATGTTACAGGGAAATTACACTGAAATATATACAAAGGACACATTCATGTTTTCTGAAAATAGCAGTGTTACAGGGAAATTACACTGAAATATATACAAAGGACACATTCAGGCTTTCTGAAAATAGCAGTGTTACAGGGAAATTACACTGAAATATATACAAAGGACACATTCAGGCTTTCTGAAAATAGCAGTGTTACAGGGAAATTACACTGAAATATATACAAAGGACACATTCAGGCTTTCTGAAAATAGCAGTGTTACAGGGAAATTACACTGAAATATATACAAAGGACACATTCAGGCTTTCTGAAAATTGCAATGTTACAGGGAAATAACACTGAAATTTATACAAAGGACACATTCAGGCTTTCTGAAAATAGCAGTGTTACAGGGAAATTACACTGAAATATATACAAAGGACACATTCAGGCTTTCTGAAAATAGCAGTGTTACAGGGAAATTACACTGAAATATATACAAAGGACACATTCAGGCTTTCTGAAAATAGCAGTGTTACAGGGAAATTACACTGAAATACATACAAAGGACACATTCAGGCTTTCTGAAAATTGCAATGTTACAGAGAAATTACACTGAAATATATACAAGGGACACATTCAGGCTTTCTGAAAATAGCAATGTTACAGGGAAATTACACTGAAATATATACAAAGGACACATTCAGGCTTTCTGAAAATTGCAATGTTACAGGGAAATTACACTGAAATATATACAAAGGACACATTCAGGCTTTCTGAAAATAGCAATGTAGCAGGGAAATAACACTGAAATATATACACAGGACGCACTCAGGTTTTCTGAAAATAGCAATGTGGCAAAAATAGCACTGAAATATAAACACAGTACACACTCAGGTTTTCTGAAAATAGCAATGTAGCAGTGAAATAACACTGACATATATACACAGGACACACTCAGGGTTTCTGAAAATAGCAATGTGGCAGGAAAATAGCACTGAAATATATACACAGGACACACTCAGGTTTTCTGAAAATAGTAATGTGGCAGGGAAATAGCACTGAAATATATACACAGGACACTCAGGTTTTCTGAAAATAGCAATGTGGCAGGGAAATAGCACTGAAATATATACACAGGACACACTCAGGCTTTCTGAAAATAGCAATGTGGCAGGGAAATAGCACTGACATATATACACAGGACACACTCAGGTTTTCTGAAAATAGCAATGTGGCAGGGAAATAGCACTGAAATACATACACAGGAAACACTCAGGTTTTCTGAAAATAGTAATGTGGCAGGAAAATAGCACTGAAATATATACACAGGACACACTCAGGCTTTCTGAAAATAGTAATGTGGCAGGAAAATAGCACTGAAATATATACACAGGACACACTCAGGTTTTCTGAAAATAGTAATGTGGCAGGGAAATAGCACTGAAATATATACACAGGACACACTCAGGTTTTCTGAAAATAGTAATGTGGCAGGAAAATAGCACTGAAATATTAAACAGGACACACTCAGGTTTTCTGAAAATAGTAATGTGGCAGGAAAATAGCACTGAAATATATACACAGGACACACTCAGGTTTTCTGAAAATAGTAATGTGGCAGGAAAATAGCACTGAAATATATACACAGGACACACTCAGGTTTTCTGAAAATAGTAATGTGGCAGGGAAATAGCACTGAAATATATACACAGGACACACTCAGGCTTTCTGAAAATAGTAATGTGGCAGGAATATAGCACTGAAATATATACACAGGACACACTCAGGTTTTCTGAAAATAGTAATGTGGCAGGAAAATAGCACTGAAATATATACACAGGACACACTCAGGCTTTCTGAAAATAGTAATGTGGCAGGAAAATAGCACTGAAATATATACACAGGACACACTCAGGCTTTCTGAAAATAGTAATGTGGCAGGAAAATAGCACTGAAATATATACACAGGACACTCTCAGGTTTTCTGAAAATAGCAATGTTACAGGGAAATTACACTGAAATATATACAAAGGACACATTCAGGCTTTCTGAAAATTGCAATGTTACAGGGAAATTACACTGAAATATATACAAAGGACACATTCAGGCTTTCTGAAAATAGCAATGTAGCAGGGAAATAACACTGAAATATATACACAGGACGCACTCAGGTTTTCTGAAAATAGCAATGTGGCAAAAATAGCACTGAAATATAAACACAGTACACACTCAGGTTTTCTGAAAATAGCAATGTAGCAGTGAAATAACACTGACATATATACACAGGACACACTCAGGGTTTCTGAAAATAGCAATGTGGCAGGAAAATAGCACTGAAATATATACACAGGACACACTCAGGTTTTCTGAAAATAGTAATGTGGCAGGGAAATAGCACTGAAATATATACACAGGACACTCAGGTTTTCTGAAAATAGCAATGTGGCAGGGAAATAGCACTGAAATATATACACAGGACACACTCAGGCTTTCTGAAAATAGCAATGTGGCAGGGAAATAGCACTGACATATATACACAGGACACTCAGGTTTTCTGAAAATAGCAATGTGGCAGGGAAATAGCACTGAAATACATACACAGGAAACACTCAGGTTTTCTGAAAATAGTAATGTGGCAGGAAAATAGCACTGAAATATATACACAGGACACACTCAGGCTTTCTGAAAATAGTAATGTGGCAGGAAAATAGCACTGAAATATATACACAGGACACACTCAGGTTTTCTGAAAATAGTAATGTGGCAGGGAAATAGCACTGAAATATATACACAGGACACACTCAGGTTTTCTGAAAATAGTAATGTGGCAGGAAAATAGCACTGAAATATTAAACAGGACACACTCAGGTTTTCTGAAAATAGTAATGTGGCAGGAAAATAGCACTGAAATATATACACAGGACACACTCAGGTTTTCTGAAAATAGTAATGTGGCAGGAAAATAGCACTGAAATATATACACAGGACACACTCAGGTTTTCTGAAAATAGTAATGTGGCAGGGAAATAGCACTGAAATATATACACAGGACACACTCAGGCTTTCTGAAAATAGTAATGTGGCAGGAATATAGCACTGAAATATATACACAGGACACACTCAGGTTTTCTGAAAATAGTAATGTGGCAGGAAAATAGCACTGAAATATATACACAGGACACACTCAGGCTTTCTGAAAATAGTAATGTGGCAGGAAAATAGCACTGAAATATATACACAGGACACACTCAGGCTTTCTGAAAATAGTAATGTGGCAGGAAAATAGCACTGAAATATATACACAGGACACTCTCAGGTTTTCTGAAAATAGCAATGTGGCAGGGAAATAGCACTGAAATACATACACAGGACACACTCAGGCTTTCTGAAAATAGTAATGTGGCAGGAATATAGCACTGAAAAATATACACAGGACACACTCAGGTTTTCTGAAAATAGTAATGTGGCAGGGAAATAGCATTGAAATACATACACAGGACACACTCAGGTTTTCTGAAAATAGTAATGTGGCAGGAAAATAGCACTGAAATATATACACAGGACACACTCAGGTTTTCTGAAAATAGTAATGTGGCAGGAAAATAGCACTGAAATATATACACAGGACACACTCAGGTTTTCTGAAAATAGCAATGTGGCAGGAATATAGCACTGAAATACATACACAGGACACACTCAGGTTTTCTGAAAATAGTAATGTGGCAGGAATATAGCACTGAAATATATACACAGGACACACTCAGGTTTTCTGAAAATAGTAATGTGGCAGGGAAATAGCATTGAAATACATACACAGGACACACTCAGGTTTTCTGAAAATAGTAATGTGGCAGGAAAATAGCACTGAAATATATACACAGGACACTCTCAGGTTTTCTGAAAATAGCAATGTGGCAGGGAAATAGCATTGAAATACATACACAGGACACAATTAGGCTTTCTGAAAATAGCAATGTTACAGGGAAATAACACTGACATATATACACAGGGCACATTCAGGCTTTCTGAAAATAGCAATGTTACAGGGAAATAACACTGACATATATACACAGGGCACATTCAGGCTTTCTGAAAATAGCAATGTGGCAGGAAATAACACTGACATATATACACAGGACACAATTAGGCTTTCTGAAAATAGCAATGTTACAGGGAAATAACACTGACATATATACACAGGACACAATTAGGCTTTCTGAAAATAGCAATGTTACAGGGAAATAACACTGACATATATACACAGGGCACATTCAGGCTTTCTGAAAAAAGCAATGTGGCAGGAAATAACACTGACATATATACACAGGACACATTCAGGCTTTCTGAAAATAGCAATGTTACAGGGAAATAACACTGACATATATACACAGGGCACATTCAGGCTTCCTGAAAATAGCAATGTGGCAGGAAATAACACTGACATATATACACAGGACACAATTAGGCTTTCTGAAAATAGCAATGTTACAGGGAAATAACACTGACATATATACACAGGGCACATTCAGGCTTTCTGAAAATAGCAATGTGGCAGGAAATAACACTGACATATATACACAGGACACAATTAGGCTTTCTGAAAATAGCAATGTTACAGGGAAATAACACTGACATATATACACAGGGCACATTCAGGCTTTCTGAAAATAGCAATGTGGCAGGAAATAACACTGACATATATACACAGGACACAATTAGGCTTTCTGAAAATAGCAATGTGGCAGGAAATAGCACTGAAATATATACACAGGACACACTCAGGTTTTCTGAAAATAGTAAACAGTTACAAGGAAATAACACTGACATATATACAGGACAAACACAGGCTTTCAAATAATCTTTGTAAGCTAATATCAGCTGATTGAAACATCATGCCATTGCTATATGCAATGCTGTATATGTTGGTAAAAAAAGTTTATCTTAAAAGTAGTATCAATTTCAGACTATAAACTTTCTTTTCCCACAGAACCAAAAAAATAAAAAGATCAGGGGTGTGATAGGTCATTTACGAAAAGGGAAGAAAACTTTCGGCGACAGATTTGGGGGCCACATTAGGCATGGGTTCAAGAGGCAAGGCCTCCTGTGGGGGATCAGGGAGCAAAGCCCCCGAAAAAAATGATTTTCAGCTTTAAATAAGTGGTTTTAAATTCATCCAGAGACCCCCTTCTCTGTATATTGTATACAGTTTATTGACTGCGAAAGTGTGCAAGACTACTGGTGATTTACTGAATGAACAGATTTATGACCTTACCAAACGTGATATATCCAATATTGTCCCCTGTTCGTGCGTCTGTGCCTTGGAGCTCTGCAGGCGGGTCTTTATGACTGAACAGGACCTGTGGTGCTTGCTGATAGTTTCTTCGGCCCTCCTTAAACTCCTGAAAAAAAGACATTGAGCGTGTTTTAGGTGTACATTGTAAATATTGTACTAATACAATAACGGTCATATAGGTGATGCCTCTTTATTGATGTTGGAGAAAAACATTATACAAATATTTGGGAAGAACCATCCGTGAATCACATGTCAGCTAGACAAACATTTATTGAGAAGTAAGACTCTAGAAAAAAAAATAGCAACATGTTGATCTAATACAATCTCCAATTGTTGAATCGCTGAAGTTAACATGAAGCATCAGATCTATCCCTGTCACCAATTAATATTTCTAAAGATCACTGTCCAAGACAGAAAAAAATTGATATTTTGTACCATTGCAATTTCAGGTCACCAAAGCCATAGATATATGAGGACTCCCTGGTTTAACCTTTTACTTGCTGGAAAACACCATTTATCCTTTTAACATAAAATCTACCTTACCCTAAAGGTGTTTCCAGCAAGTAAAGTGTTAACTAGCAAAAAACACACCTAACATTTGTTAGGCTAATAATAATAATTGGCTAGAACAACTGCACACCGCAGTCAGCTAAAAGACCTCCTAACATTAAAGTTATCACTCAAACAGGGGTGTGATTGGTCAGATATGAAAAGGGATGAAAATTTTTTGGCAAGGGATTTGGGGGCCACATTAGGCATGGGGTCAAGGGGCAAGGCCCCCTGTGGAGGATCATGGAGCAAAGCCTCCGAAAAAATTATTTTCAGCTTTCAGAAAGTGGTCTTAAATTCCTCCAGAGACCCCTTCTTCAAAATCCTTAAACCATATTTTATATTTCTCTTTATCAAAAGATGGGCAGCGCTCAACATACAAAGATCATAGCTTTCTATCCTTCTTTATTTACTTACAACTAAAATGTATGCTATGAGAAAATACAATTATCAACATAAAATATATAGATATACCTGAAAAGGAATATTTTCAAAATTTCAATAAAATTGGCCATTAAAATAGTTTTTTGCCATAGACATTTTAGGGTAAATATTTAGCTTAATACTATAAAATATAATATGAATTCAAACAGAGTAAAATCTATCTTTTGTTTTATAAAACTCTTTAAGTAGTTTAAAGCAGATCACTGTCAGTAGAGTTTGGAACATAGGAGATGACAAGAATTAGAACACAGGGACTGCATAAAAGTGAGCCTATATATTTAACATTGCCATATGAACAGCAAAAAAGACTAGTCCATAAGTAAAAAATTAATATTAGCATTTCTCAAAACAGTCCAGCATATTTACATGAATATGTATTATGTGAAGTCATAATATATATATAAAGATGTAATTGACAAGAGATGACTAGCAAAGGTCAAGTACACCCACAAAGAAGATGCATGGATTTTTTGGACTTCGGAAATTCTTAAGTCCACAAAAGTTCTATTTCAGTAAAGTATTTTACTGTAAAACCTAACTAGAGCAATGCGTCCTCGAGACCCACACGATATGGTTTTCTCACAAAGAATACACATACACTTTCCTGGACTGTCCATCTTTCTCTTAAATTGGGACAGAGCTACTCGAATACCATCAAGTTCAATTACACTTTCTAACCTTAACCATCCGAATTTGTTTTTACATTCTGCATCTACATCTGTCGCCAAATGAGAATTGTCCGTACATTCAATAATCTGTGACATTTGAGTTTTTTTTACTAGTATAATTTTCCAGTTGTAAACTGTCACCATCAAAACTTAACCGGATGCATAATCACTGAGCTAGGGCTTTTCTGGTTGGATGAACAGTCTGGTAACAACCAATGTAATTACTCGTTACAAATCGTAAGTTCAATCGTGTCTACCAGTCGTCCTCGGGTAATTCCGTCCTCGGGATGATTCCAATCGGAACACCTCTGATAAGTCACGTATCATGATTTTCCCGAGGACGGAATTACCCGAGGAGTTCTGATTGGGGATGATTCATAAATTATCCGAGGTGCTCTCAACGGTCGCTTGTTGCCGCCGAGACAGAATTTTAAATTGGATGAATTATTGGGTAACAACCAATGAAATTGCACGTTGCAAATCGTTCAGTTTGTTAAGTTGAATCGTGTTTTTGACTACGCAAATCGGTGTTCCCTGGGGGAATTCTGTCATCTAGCCGATCGCCTCTTGCGCAACTGAGAAATTTCAACCGATTCCACGGTAATTGCTTCCCCCTACCACCACCCACCCCGTCCCCTAATTTTCTCCTTGAATTTATGCAAATTGCAGAAATGGTCCCTGGCCGACCCAAATCCGCAGAAATCCGGGTTTCTGCGGAAAAATCACACCCCAGCTTAAACCCCAAGTTGAGTTCAGGCCATTAGTATTTTAGGAGAAATCAGTCTCTAATAGCCTGGCTATAGAACCCATTTAATTGATTTTATTACTGTTTTGTTAAGAATCAACTTCCAATGTAAAAGTATTAAACTTAATAAAAATGTAGCTGTACCTGCATGAACACCTTGCCGATAATAACATCATCCTGATCCTTGAAGATTGTGCTAAAGATGACCGTGACTCTGTCTTTCTGGGCAGCAACATACCTACAAAGAAAGCATACAAATATATCATAAACAAAACCATAGGGAATTATACAAATGTTACATAAACATACTTACACATACCGTACTTACTCACTTATAAGACGGGGATTTTTCCTTCAAATTTCATGTTCAAAGTGTGGGGCTCGTCTTATAGGCGGGGCCTAGCGACCTGGCAAAAAGTTTTCACGTTGTTTTAGGGCGAAAACATACCATATAAACTGGTTAGCAGTTATGCAATGACCAGACGTGCCGTCATTATCAACCGCCAAAATTTACCTTAATTGAACTTTGAATTCTGTCAACGATTAACTGTCTCACATACATTTCCCTTTGTTCTGCATGAACACAGCTTATTATCCGTCAGTAAACACTGAAACAAACTTTCAACTTCAGTCTGCCAAATACACCAAGCTGTAATTTACTTGGCGTGTCTGTGTAGACTTGCCTCATTACACAGGTCAAGTGGCTGTCTCTGGGATAAGCTGTTGTCAAGGTGATATCGATCGGAGCAGTTTGACAGTGAGGGAGTGAACAATGTGTTTTTATAAGCGGCTGCCGATTACATTTTTCCATGAAATTTTTGATTGGTGGCTTTACACAAGGACAGTGCACTGTTCCCCGATATATCGTGTACTGTCATACCAGACTTGGTGACGTAGATCAAAGAAATTAATGTCATGCCGCCACGAGCTACAGAATAGCAGTGCAGCTGAGACTAGATACATCCCGCAACGTGTGAAAATTACAGTCACTGTTTACCAATTAACCCTTTTGTTGAGACAGCATGACTGGTCGACGCTTCTGTTAATTTTTTCGACTCGTCTTATAAGCGGGCCGAAGCAGAAATCGGCAATTTCACAGGTGAAGTAGGGGGGTCGTCTTATAAGCGAATAGTCTTATAAGTGAGTAAGTACGGTACCTAGAAATCTAACAGAAACATGACCATAGATGAAACATACAAATCATACATTAACCACAAAATCACACGGGAAACATATAAATCTTATATAAACATAACCAAACAGGCAACATACAAATCTAACATAATCCAAAGCAAGACATTTTTTATACTATGTTGCTGAAGCTTAATAAAGGTATCATTTTTTTTCAAACATGCCACTTAACAAATTCATGTATCTGACTGATTACTGTGTACAAAAGATTAAAAAAATATTGCTGTACAACCTCCACATAATTAATTGAATATTACCTTAGCTAGAGATTTGTATCAATCATTGAACAACAGAACAAAAAATAGGTTTCCTTTTTTACTGCATCAACTATGATCATTTGACAATAGATATCTATAATTCTACCAAACATAATCTGTGATGAGAATCCGAATAGTGCCTGAAATGCACAGCAATATCTCCTTAATTGAAAGATTTCATTCTGTTAAATTTCATGCCACATTTCTGACACAATATATGGCTTTTTTTTTTCTTAACCCAATTGGTTCCTTAAGCACATATCACATCCGTTGACATAAACAAGTGTATATCCTATAAATGAAACAATACAGCACATAATGAACTGTTAACCT